>CM032454.1:179334751-179524751 GCA_019049505.1 Pachyrhynchus sulphureomaculatus
TACTCACCAGACTTGGCTCCTTCCGATTACCACTTGTTTGCATCGATGGGTCACGCACTTGCTGAGCAGCGCTTTGGTTCGTACGAAGATGTGAAAAAATGGCTCGATGAATGATTCGCAGCAAAAGGGGAAGATTTTTACTGACGTGGTATTCACAAATTGCCCGAAAGAGGGGGGAAAAATGTATAACAAGCGATGGAACATACTTTGAATACAGCACTTTTTATCATTCTTCCCAATTTAACATGTTTTTTTTTTTTAGAAAAAAAATCCGCATTTCATACTTATACATCGGTAAATGATATAAAAACACTTTTTAATTTGACGAAAAATCTATTTTAGTAAACTTTTTAATAAAACATTGAAACAATTGTTAGTTAACGTGGATTAAAATAAAATATTTATAAGCAACCTATACAGATTTTAATGAGCTTTTCCAATTTTGTATGTTTTTTGTTTTATATATACTTTCGACTGTTTAATTTTTGCAATGAAATTATTTAATTCAGGGTATTATTTATGGTAATGGAAATTTTCTTTCGTTCTGCTTTATTCATAATGTTATTTCAAAATAAAAAATTTACCCTATTTAAACCATAATATCAGAACGCGGATTATAAAGAAATTTAAGTTCAGATTCAAATTCAAAATTATCTTTATTTTAAAAGTATGCCAGCATACAATAAAATAGTGTCCACAACTAAGACTAAAACTAGCTAACAGGATTAAACATTATCAAAGTATCTATAGAATTCTTCAATATTATGTGGCTCTATTTTCAATAACAATCTAAAGATTTTCTTTTGAGTATTTTGAGATTTGTAATTAATTTAATATCAGTTGTTATTTAATTAACAAACCAATGTAAAAAAAACAATTAAAATGATTCTTAAAATTTTTTTTAATTACATCAGAAAGCTGGCATCGAACCTAAATTTTGAAAAAAAAGTTCCATTGCCCATGGCGGGCAATTCAATTTTAAATAACCAATTCAATTGTGTCCACTGGGTTCAATATTTTTGTGCCAAAATTTCAGGGTATTTTTGCTATAACAAAAGGAATATTTTCTGTGGTGCTATTAGTTTTTCGATATCTTTTTTATTTTTCAAGATATTTGCGAAAAAACAGAATTTTTCATTTTAATTTCGATTTTGTAGGTTTAGCGTACACTTTAGAGCCGCAAACTTTTTTTATCGTATTCTACGTCCAAAATACACAGCCTGTTAACATTCAATGAGAGCTTTTCGTCAAAATTTTCCTCTTTTTCACTGAGCTATAACGCAAAGAATTGCACAAGTTGTGAATAAACAATGAGATGCAGGTCAGAAATCGGATTAGAAAAATCGAGGGCCACCATCCACCGATATGCTTTACCGCAATGCCACAACAACGTTCACAAGATACTAAAAGAAGTCAAGGCTGTTCCCTTGAGGTTCGTAGTCAGCGGAAGGTATGAACAGGGCTGTAAAATAGCAGGCTGAGAGAGCACGTGTTTCGGAATCCTTGTTAAACTGTAGGTCCTGCTTGGTTTATATAAGGCAGACAGTAAAGCGAGTTTCTATACCATTAGGTGTGTAGATCAACAGACTAATAAACAACCAAACCAAAAGCAAATCCGCGGAACCACTTAAGCACCTGTTAGAACTTGCGTTTTTAAGCAACTCCACCACTAAAAACACGTTTCATATACAACGCCGATGGAATACTAAAACGTTTCGTAAGAACGCATGTCGAACTCCGATCGGAGTAGACGGCGTTGGCAAAGAGACCCGACGCACTCCGATCGGAGTGGTCGGGTCAACCTGTTAATATCATTTGGTAAAGTGTTATACAACTTTATTAAATTGATAATGTGCACCCTTCTCTGTCATAGTGAATCGGTGTCTTGGGTAAGTATAGTTCATTGGTCTTGTGGCATATACAATTTGTGACTCATATCTTTCAAATAAAGACCTGTTTTTAAACAGGAATAGTATACATTCTTATATGTAAACAGTAGTAGCAGTAAGTAGTTTATTTTCTGTAAACTTTCCTCTACATGATTCTCTATGGTTTAAATTAATTCGTAAAGCTCTTTTTTGACAAACAAAAACCCTACTAGCATCTCTACAATTTTCATACATAATTATTCCATACCTTATATGGGACTTAAAGTTTACTTGATACAGTATTTTATTGATGTCAAAAGGAATATACCTCCCCAAGACTCTAAGACTATAACATATTCTGTTTAATCTACTCACAACATGGTTGACATGACATGCCCAGGATAAAGTACTATCCAAAAACATGCCCAAAAACTTAACTTTAGCATTTAAACTAATATGGTTACCATTTTAGTTTAAACTAGTTGGTTCCTCTAGGCGTGACCTGCTTGTTTTAAATATCATAATGTTCGTTTTTGTGTTGTTCATTCATTCAAAGTGGGTACTATCTAATTAGACAGAAAAAAAAATTAGTCAAAAATCCGTCCTTTGAATCCGTATCATGTAACAATAACACAAGACTAATTCAACCAGTGCTCATCAAATCGCTTCTTTGTGCCATATCATATATGTCTGTTCCACCAAAGGCTGTTGAGACCGTTGAGACCTCCCATTATTATTTTGCTGCTTTGGACTCTGATCTCGATTTCGAGTATTTAAATTTAATTATCTGCTTCATTGCGATATTTTCATCTGTTAAAACTTTAAAATTGTCGTCGGTGTTTATTACTAGGTACCTCGCTTTCTTCAAACTAATTTTTTATGGGTCTAGCACACGTGCTGCAGGGAAGTCCCTAAAGCGCTACAGGAGCGACACGTGTGCGGCAAAAGCGATTCACGTTATTCTTGAATCACTGTAAATTTCACTTGGTGGGAAACACAGTCCTACGAAAGCCATTCCAAAGGGATGATGTTCTCTATATAAAAGACTACTTGAAAAGCATTGTACGAGAAGTAACAAGCTGAACCTCAAAACGGATGTGAAGTATCAGCGCGACGTGTACTTCTAACATGCACCGCTCTGGAAGGAATTAAGCGGGTTACATCCTTCGAACACTCTCCGTGAAAATACTTGTAGAATAGACTCAAGTCGCCAACCGTTCTTCGATGTTCCAGCGAATCAAGGCCGCCGGTCAATTCTGGGTCTCCAATCAGACGAAAAGCCCTTCTCTGAACAGAATCCAACAAATGCAGTGTATGTTTGGGAGCAGAGCCCCAAACATGGGAGCGGTATTCCATAGTTGGTCGAATTTGAGCTTTGTAAAGAATTAACAGTTGTTGTGAAGTGTAAAGCTTTCTGGTTTGAAATAATATTCCCAACTTTTGAGAAGCTCTCCTTGCTATGCATGCAACATTTTCATGCCAGGACATATTTGCTCCCAAATTAACGCCCAACAAATTGAGTGACGATGCTAGGGGAATGGAGTGCCACGACATAACTATGTCGGGTTCAGCAACGTTAACTTTTTTAGAAAAAACTGCCGCCTGGGTTTTTGTAGCGTTAAATTCAATTTGGTTACTGTCATCCCAAGATAGAATTTCTTCCAGGTCTTTGTTAAGATGAATGACTTCCTGCTGCCTGCGGATATTCGCCTGAGCAGCCGGTGTCCGAGCGTTCAAAGTGAATGATGAGATAAGCGTACTGTCATCTGCATAGCTGTAGATTGGATTCCCGGTCTTTTCCAGCAGATCCTTAATGTAAATAAGAAAGAGAGTAGGAGACAGTATGGAGCCTTGGGGCACACCGGCGTTAACAGTAAAGGTGTTAGAAAGAAATCCGTCGACTGCGACTCGTGAAGAACGCTCTCTGAGGAAACATGAGAGCCACAAACAGAACTTTTCAGACATACCATAAGAGCGTAGCTTAGCCAACAGTCCATCGTGCCAAACACGGATATGTCAAGAGCAACCGCTCGAGATTCTCCGAAGTGTTCAACTGCGTTGTTCCAAACATGTGTTACATAAGTCAGAAGATCTCCTGTTGATCTATGTTTACGAAAGCCATATTGGTGATCGCTAATAATGTTGAATCCTTCAAGGTATTTTAGAAGATGCTGATTGACAGCATTTTCCATGACTTTCGATATTATTAAAAGCAGTGCCACTGGTCGGTAGTTGTTTGGCAAGGTCTTTTTGCCTTTTTTAGGTATCGGATTTAGAGACTCCCTCTTGAATAATCCTGGTAGAGCTTGTTGTTTATCATGAACTCTAGGTCATTGAGTCCGACTGTACTTGGGCATGTCATCAGTCTCTTGTTTTATTTTATATTTTACTTAACACTTGTAAGCCAAGAGAGTACAGTCGGTCCAGTAAGAACGTGTCGCCTATAACTTGTAGTACGTAAAAGAAATTCCTTTTTTTGATGTTATTGTTAGCACCTCTACGAACAATGCTTTGTGGAAAGAAATTCATTTTGAATTTTATAAATGGTTAATTAGTACTTTATCGAATAGGAGTGCTGCGTAGATGTCGCGCTTAAAGGCTGTGTTCCTATGTAATCATTCAGAAGATCCGAAAATGATACCTACAGCAGCTACTATGTATGTGGTCCAATCGAGGGCATTCGTTAGCAAGTGGGTGAAACGATAGTCTCAATTAATAAATGCTGATGATCTACCAGAACGTGATTCGAGAAGAAAAGTGTCGGACAAAGATGAAATAATGTTTTTGATACACTCGTAAAATATCTTTAAGATAAGATATTGCTTTAATTCGACAATTCAGTTATTAATTCCTCATAAACAAATCATACAAATGTTAAAAACAGCTATTATTTATTATTACGATTTCTTCATAAAAAGATCACTTCTGAAGTCGCCGCCCATTTTTTAACCGACGTCATGTGTATTTCATTATCTAATTAGGTGTTAATATTATTAGTTTAAACCTTACTTACTTACATACCAGGTGTACAAGTATGAAATGCGGATTTTTTTTCTAAAAAAACATGTTAAATTCGGAAGAATGATAAAAAGTGCTTTATTCAAAGTATGCTCCATCGTTTTTTATACATTTTTCCCATCTTTCGGGTAATTTGTGAATACTACGCCAGTAAAAATCTTCCCTTTTGCTGCAAACCATTCATCGAGCCATTTTTTCACATCTTTGTACGAACCAAAGCGCTGCTTAGCAAGTGCGTGACCCATCAATGCAAACAAGTGGTAATCGGAAGGAGCCAAGTCTGGTGAGTAAGCCGCATGGGATAGAACTTCCCAGCTGAGTGCTTCCAACGTGTCGCGAATTGGTTTTGCCGTATATGATGGAGCATTGTCATGAAGAAAAATGACTTTGTGTTGCCTCTTTCGGTATTCTGGCCTTTTTTTAAGCAGCGAACGGTTCAAATCGGTCAATTGTTGTTGGTAACGTTCAGTATTAACCTTTTCCCCAGGTTTTAACAGCTCATAATATACCACGCCCCTCTGGTTCCACCAAACACAGAGACTGGGTCTACCCATGATTTTTTGCGCTTGGGATTCTCAAAATAAATCCACTTTTTATCCCCTGTAACTATACGATTATGTGGTACCCATCTACCGGTCTTCTGAATCTTTCCCGTCTCTCGTAACCGATTAGAAACAGCTTCTTGACTAACGCCCAATTGCTCGGCGAGTTGTTTTTGTGTTTGCAAATCATCTTCGTCCAACAATGCTTGCAATTCCACATATTCGTATTTTTTTGGCGGTTTTCCACGTTCCTTATCTACAACATCGAAGTCACCACTTTTGAAACGCCGAAACCATCGTTCACACGTATTTTGCGATGGAGTATGTTTACCATAAGCTTCTTGCAGTAATCGGTATGATTCAACAGCAGTTTTCTTCAAATGAAAACAAAAAAATTAATGCTGTCCGCGAATGCTCTTTGTTCGGTATAAATTTCGACATATTGAGCACAACAACACAACACTATGCACACACTTTTCCAATTTATCACTCCTGCGCGTCTGACACTTGTTGATGACACAACAAAATGGCGCAGTGTCAAATCTTTATAGCACAAACTGTATTGGTGCACCATCTGTTGTCTGAAATCCGCATTTCATGCTTGTACACCTGATAATTGCCGGAGTTATCGGGGTGTTATTACACAAGTTTAAGTTTTTCAGGATTTTTTCAGAAACATTACCAATTTCAATAAAACTTATATGGGAGCATCTCGAATATGTACTCTGTCGAATAGAAAAAGAATCATCCACATCGGTACATATTTACCAGATATACGCGTCGAATTGGGAACCTCTTCCTTTTTGAAGTCGGTTAAAAATCATTGTTAACGTGTTTTCCCGAAATTTTCAATTAGCTTTGCGCCAAGGGGCGCAAAAACTAAAGCGAAAATAATATAATAATAATAATACTAATAAATATATCGTATGAAACGATTCGCACTCCTCTCCCGACTAACGATTTGGAGTGGCTGAGTACAATTATCATTGCTGCATTTTGGGAATATGCAACACTGTGAAGAAGCTAAATTTGGGGGAATACGGGGCAAGATCAACTAGTTCAAAGACTAATTCATTTATTTTTTACAAAACGAACAGCGGTTTGCGAGCAAGCGCGTTGTCTTGCAAAAACACCCCTTAGACTTCTGATACTTCTGTCCTCAATCTCCATATCTTTCAGAATCTGAATTATTTTATCGTGCTGAACTCGATCGAACGCTTTCTCGAAATCAATAGAGCATAGATGGGTATCGCAGTTAACGTCTCTAAATCGTTGAACTAGCACTTGTAGACTAAAAAGGGCTTCTCTGGTATCCAATCCAATACGGAAACCAAATTGAGTGTCGACCATGTGCTCTCCATTTTTGATAAATTATTTTGAGAAAAATTTTTAGGACCTGTCACATCAATCTTTACGCTGCATTGAGTTGATTCTTTTAGGTATCATAATAAACGGGGACTTAAGCCAGTCGTGGAATAATTCCTGTTTCATATGTTGTGGTAAATAATTTAAGAAAAGCTTTATTTCCTTATTTTTCTAACAGTTTTAACAAGGAAGGAAACAACTCACTTGGGAAGAGTAAATATAGATCGAGAATAGAGCAATGCAATTTTTTTCGATGAAGCTTCATTTTGGGATTATGTTATCACACTCTGAACTTGAAATTTTAACTAACTGATTGGTTTAGCGCCCCGTGGAACACTCTGTGAAGGCCCATCTTTGCTGATGTCTTTCGGAAAAAATTTGAAAGCTAAAAAAGTGTTCCAGATTTATAAGAGGGCATTAGTACCGACTGCCAAACGGTGGTTTTTCGATAAAAATAAGGAGTGGATTCTTCAAGAGGAGAGCGATGCCAAACATGGAAGTAAAACGTGTAGCCAGTGGAAACGGGAATCCAGTATCGTCACATTAGATTGCCCATCCGAGTTGTCCGATGCATCCTCAATCGAGAACGCGTGGTCATACATCAAGCAGAAGCTTCATAGTACACAGTGAAGCAGATGTCAGGGCAAATTCGGACAATTTGGAAATCTCTTCCCCAAGAATACGCGGAAAATCTCGTCAAAAACATGCCCCGAAGATGCCAGGCGATCATCGACGCTGATGGGAACTGGACAAACTACTGATTCATTATTATTTTAACGGCAATCCCTTACTGTCGAACTTTTAATAAAATTTTTTAATGAACAATGCGCGACACCTTCTTACTTGACTGATTGTATGTAACCATATATACAACATTTCATGACTTTTTTAAATCTTAATAAATTTGTTATTTTTACAATATGCAGTGCTGAAATAATTCAATTCTCTTTACACTAAATTACGATATTGTTCCAATTATCATATTTAAATTAGGGCAGTAAATTATTAATTACTCCACAAATTGCATATGGTAAATCATTTATAATAGTGCGGTGAGTATTCTACCACTATGCGAACTTAATGACAATACATGGCTTAAACGTGGTGTAAAATCTTATGTATTATAATAATAATTAGAGACCAGTTTATATGCAACATAAAAACCTTGAAATATGCATGAAAATATGCATGAAAAATGCTTAAAATATTCATGAAAAGGGTCAAAATATGCAATATTAAATAATAATAAAAGTAGTAATTTTTAGTTTTTTATTTCAAAATCAGCATAAAATTAACGAGTTATCGACGATGTTTAATTTTAATTAATAAACATTTTTTTAAATTATTTAACATTTGTATTCTTGTACACGTAAACAATAAGGTATTGTTCCAAATGTTGGGTAGTAAGATTGTGTCTTCGATCACTTAAAATATTTTTATAAGTGGAAAAAGACCGTTCCACATCCACTGAGGTAACTGGGCAGTATTTGAATTTGGGTGCTATGTTAGCACTTATTGTTTCTAGCAAAAGTTCACCCATCCCATTAATAAAACTATCAATTTGACACAAACGTTCAAAGCCTGGGTTATTGCACAAAATGTTTTCAAACTTTTCTTTAACTCTACGCGGGAATACATCTGGCAATGTGGAGTTTATTTGACGGATTTTATTCAATAACTGAATTGATTTGGTCAACGCCAAACCTCGAGTTTCAAGCTTTTTAATACCCGCAGGTATGTGGGAAAAGTGAGTGCTAATCAAAGCTATGTTTTTTTTAATATCAGAATCGTTAAATGCTTCCTCGGATTGACGAACGCCATAGCCTCTGCACTATCGAAGTCATTTACTACACCTTTGATGGTCTCGAAATGTTCATTGTAAAATAGTACAGCTTCAATCCATGTTCTCATCGGGTTACCACTGGTTCGGGGGGTAAAGGCACATTTGGCATGCTAAAGTGGTTTTTTTGTTTGCCAATAAAAGTGGAATCACTGCTACTTGCTGCTGTAATAAGTTGTTGTCGTGAGCCTTTTTTGCAATCCTGCGATATGAAGACTTGTCTTGACATGCTGGTCAATTTGAAACTTTTTTTGTGCACGAAACAAACTCGACAATATAAAACATTTCCGTCGTATGTAAATGTTCCAGGATAATCAGCTACCCACGAAGAGACCCTTTTTGTGTGGATGGCATGGTACACGTTAAACTTTAACACAACACGTTAAAAATTGCAAAAAGACTACACTGATGCAAGCGCGTCAACAATAATGTTAAAACTGATATCTTGTTTAAAAATAAAAATTCGTCTTCGAGAAAATTGTTTATTTGATCAACGCTCAAACAAATATTCTTAGAAACTAACTACTTATCACTTAATATCCCGACCAAAAAACAAAGGAATAAAATACCGTCGTAATTTTGGGTATTCCCTTGGCACTATAACCTAATCGATGTTTAGACTATTGCAGGTAATATTCCGGCGATAAGATCGGTTCCAGACGGCGACATTAATAATACCCTGAGCAATTCAATTGCCTCGTAATACCGAGACCTATTGTAAATATAGGGAAAATATGCATCATTACTAGATTTTGGGTAAAATATGCAATAATCGGTGAGAATGGTCTAGATATGCAAATGCATATGAAAATATGCAAATGCATATAATCCAGTCTCTAGTAATAATAATATTAATAAGAACTTTATTTATGCTGACAATAGTAATAAATAAGGAAACCCAAATATGCAATTGAAAAACTTTAAAATATGCGCATAAATATGCAAATAATTTTCTCAAAATATGCACATACATGTTGTAAATATGCATTAAAAAAAATCGAAATAGACTTGAAAAATGTAAATTTATTGTTTCACATTACATGATACGAGTATCAATTTGGCAATATGTCAAGCAGTTTTCACGTGCTGCTCTATTTGAAATTTTTTATCGCATGGTATCTGCAATAAAAAAAAGAAAATTTAATTTAAATCCCAAGGAAAAAATTCGTTAAATAGAAAACTAGGTGCTTAGGGCAGCCAAAAATTAAAATTCTGCTTTGTACCTTTTTTATTAGATTACCTAGAAATACATACGTTTACGTATGTATTTCTATTTCGTGGTTTCGTTAAATAGAAATTTTGTTCGTTAAATGGAACAAAAATAACTTAAATAACATTGAAAATAGCATCAACGGCAAAATCCTGACAAAAATTTCGTTATGTTTAAATATTAAACGAAAATGAAATACCCTGTATATTCAGTAGGTATTCAAAAATTATACTTACAATTTTAACAGATGCAGAACAGTAGATTTTTCCCATATCTATTCTTAGTTCTTTGTATGGTTTAATCCACACTGACACACTACTGGCTTTGGGCATTTCACTGTAGTAAAATACGACTCATAAGATAAAAAGCACAAATCGACGTAACCACTTTAAAAGCACAACCAAAAATGAAATCTAATAAATTAATAAGACACGTATGCTCTGATGGCCGTCTGGGGTTTACTGACTGGTTTTTACTGACCATAAAATAATAAAATTTATTTGGGGGAAAACCACCGGCGCGGCGGCGGCGGCCTAAACATTGACCCTTATTCCGAAAAATGAATGAAAACGCCTGCCAAAGACTTACATTATTATAAATTCCTTCAAATATGCACATATATGCTATTTTTAACATAAAGCATTTATGCAAATATTTAGAAAAATGCATATAATAGGCAAAATATGCAATATATGCGCTTTGCGTATTTGGGTGTCTTTAGTAATAAATAAATAAGTAAAATAACATGTAAAAAAAATAACATAAATTTAGAAGAAACCAGAAATGATAATAATGTGCTAATCCGCATAAGATTAAAAATATGCAATCAAAAATGCCGTATCTTGTTTTCAGACAGGGTGTCATATAACGTATCTTAATAAAGCTTGGGATCACACAAGCCTCTGGCGTTGATAAAATACCTGTCATCATACTCAAGAAATGTGCTAGCGAAACAACACCAGGCTTTTCAGCTTATCCTTTAGAAAAGGAATGTTTTCTTCCTAGTGCATGCGCTCGAATCGAACCAGTACCTAAAAACCAACATTGAAAATTGGCAAAACCTATTAATACTTTTTTTACCTTATTTCAGTCGACGTTAACTAACTATTTTTTTTATATATTGCATTAAAAGTTTTACTGGAATGAATTTTCGGTTAAGTTAAAAATTGTTTTTATATTTTGTTCATTCAATCAAATTTTATGTGCCAGTCTACGACGGCATATTAATAAATCTCTAGCCTAGCAAAGAGAGAACAAGTAAATCTCAAAAATAAAAATTGTTTATTCAACTTAATCTCCTTTCAAGTTTGTACACTTAGGGCGACGTTTATAAAGCAACGCTTCTTCTTCTTACGACGTGTCCCCTCACAAAGCTTGGCGATCCATATAGCTAAACGAACTTTACAAACTGCTGTTCGAAAAATATCACTCGAAGCACATCCAATCCACCTTCTCATGTCCTTCAGCCAAGAATTCTGTCGTCTTTCGATCGATCGTTTGCCCTTTATTTTGTCTTCAATAATTAGATGCAGTAATTCGTACTTTAGGCCCCTCATTACATGACTGAAATATTGAGGTTTTCTTATTTTTATGGTTGTTAGTAATTCCTTCATTTCGCTCATTCCTTTCAGTACCTCTGTGTTCTTTATTTTCTGTACTCAGGAGATGCGAAGAAGGCGTCTATAAATGTACATTTAAAAAGATTCCAGTCACTCACATCTATACAATAGCACGGAGAATACATACGCTCTCACCATCCTCATTCGGAGTTCGAGACTGAGATTATTCATATTCATGTGTTACTCGGGCCTGTTCAATTTGGAAATATATTTACTTTCTTGGGTCCCACTTGCTACTTTTATTGGTTCCCAAATATTTAATGTAGACCTGTTCTACGATGTTGTCTCTGCAACGCTAGACTATTCAAAAAAAAATTTCGTCTTGGTTTACATACCAGACTTCAACAACATTTATTACTTCTTTATTTGAATGAAATTTTGTCGTATCAAATGGTTTTTGCAGTTTTGAAAATATACAACAGTGCGAGGAAGATAAATTGGGGGAGTACGGGGGAAGATCAACTAGTTCAGAGACTAATTCATTTATTGTTTACAAAACGAACAGCGGTTTATGAGCAAGCGCGTTGTCTTGCAAAAACACTCCTTAGACTTCTGATATCTCTGTCATTACTTTCCATATCTTTTAGAATCTGAATCATTTTATCGTGCTGAACTCGATCGAACGCTTTCTCGAAATCAATAGAGCGTAGATGGACATCGCAGTTAACGTCTCTAAATCGTTAAACTAGCACTTGTAGACTAAAAATAGCTTCTGTGGTACCCAATCCATTACGGAAACCAAATTCAGTGTCGACCATGTGCTCTTCGATTTTTGATAAATTCTTTTGAGAAAAATTTTTAGGACGTAACTCATTAAGCTTGTAGTACAGTAATCTTTATGTTGTGTTGAGTTGGTTCTTTTAGGTATCATGATAAACGGGGACTTAAGCCTGTCGTGGAATAATTCCTGTTTCATATGTTGTGGTAAATAATTTAAGAAAAGCTTTCTTTCCGAATTTTTCTAACAGTTTTAATACCTCTATCGGGATTTCCTTAGGACTGGTTGCTTTTCTATTTTTAGCTGTTCGTATTGCTTTTTCGATTTCGTCCATAGTAATACATGGGCCAGAGTTTGCAGTTAATATTCCGTTTCTATCTGGTCTTTGATCTTTAAACAATTATTCTATGTAATGCTTCCACGTTTTTAGTTGTTCTTCTATATCCCCTATCAAAAACCCATTATCAGCAACAATTTTCCCGTAACTCTTATTTCTATGTATTTCAGCGGCATCCTTAACTTTCTAACGTAAATGGAACGTATCATGTTTTTTTCTCCAGCTCTTCGATAACAGAGTATTCCTGTGCATATCACGCTGTTTTAGCTTTTCTTATTTCTTTTCGCATCGTTTTGTGTAGCTCTTGGTATCTTTGTGTGTTTATATTTTTGTATAGTCGTGCCACCACCATAAGGATTTCAGTCGTCATCCAGCTCTTCTTCATTTGCCTTTTACAGATGTTTGGAATTCACTTCATTATTCTTCTACTTGCCGCTTTCATGTCTGTTGAATATATTTATTGCTTCTTTTTCCATCTCTTTTGCAACTCTTTCTCTTGTAACGACATTCTCGAGTGTGGTAAAATCTGGCTTCTATTTTAGGAATCTGCTTTTAACTTCGGTCATATCTTCTTTAAAAATTCACTATAAATAGCCTAATGAAATTTGGACCACTAAACTTTGTGTACGTCTTTACTAAATGTTAAACTACTATCCATAGCATCTGTATTTGTTTTTGACAGTGGGAGGTGGTCTAAACTAACTAGTTATCAATACTCATAGCATATATAGTTCACAATCTGAATGCATAGGAGTATGCAATTCTATTTTCGTGCGATTTTCTTTCAGGTTTAGGTCATCATCTGGTCAGGTTTTCTGTTATATTAGATTCAGATTGGTCCAGTAATATTAACGATATCGGAAAAATAACAATTATGATAACTAAGGCCTCATTTCATTTGTGTATTCATCTTATTATGCAACATTTAAAGCAGATATGCTATGCTATGACTAATCGTCGTCGTCGATTTGGTCGTAGAAATGCTATGCTATGACTAATTGCTTATGTTCGATTTTGCTATGAAATGTCAGCCCTTAAAGTGTTGTTCCGTACAGATGCCGCTCCTCCGCACACATGCTGCTCCTCCGCACACATGCCGCTCCTGGAGCGCTTTAGGGACTTCCCTGTAGCACGTGTGCTAGACCCATAATAAAAATACGGTAAAGACGTCAAAAGCAAATTAGTAGATATCTTTAATGCTCTGTATTATATATTTTAGTGATAAACATCGTGTCAATAATGCGGGTGGAGCCACAGGCTGTTCTTCAGAAATAAAGAGAAATAAAATTAAAAATTATTTAATCCTCGTAATGTGTACGTAATTATGTCAGTAAACAGTATTACCGTTATTTATTATCGTTACGGCGTGGGGTGAAATAATGTCTCTTCTGTGTTTAGGTTAACATTGCTTAATAGAATTAATTGAAAACAGTAAATCAGCAGCTTAAAAAACTTAATGGAGTTTGATATAAAATGTGGGCGTGTAGGGATTTATGAAAGGGGTAATGTCGTATTCATATACTACAGTCTTTGAAGTAAAAACGTGTCCGAGATAATTCATTTTTGGTAGATATGATGCTAGCAATTCAACCAAAAATCGGTAGAGGGAACCTTCGTCTACGACGCATTTTAGTAAAAGTATTACTCTATTCTGAACTTTCGTCAAAATCACGTAAAATCCAAAATGAGTCAATCGTTTGCGCGTCGGTTCGAGGCGAGGTCTTTCTTTCTTCCCATCCAAAAGGGCCTAAAATAACACATTCCACTACCGCTAAATATATTAAAAAGTCGGTGTCATTTGTGAAGAAGTGAGTAAATCGTTTTTACGAGACAAAAAATGTCGACGGCTTGCCAAAAACGTAGCTCGGTAGGCTAAGTCACTCCGAAAGTCGAAAAACGAATCGTGTCTTTGTTTTCACGGGACCTGAAATTAACGCTGCGTCAAGACGCGGCAAAATAAGAAAATCATGTTTGAATGTGCTTGTATGCCATTCGAGAACATCTTCGTGCTCGTCAATTTCGAAGCACATTGAAGAAACCTTTGCTGGGCGAAAATCATGTCGCGAAGCACCTCGCTTGGCCCACGATAACATACTAGATTGGCCCTCACAATCGCAGGACACCAACCCTATTAAAAACGTTTTCGTCCCATGTAAAAAAAAAAACTCAGAGGAATGATTCTAAGGACTTCGACTCAGTTGTCTCGTGAGGTTTGAAAAAATTTGGAGATCATTCTCACGCGAGTATGCAGAAAATCTTGACGTCAGCATGCCTCGAAAATGCCAGGCGATTACTGATTCAGGAGGCAATTGGACAACTTACTAAGGTAATTGCGCCGTTGTTAGCACACCAAAGAATACATCGATGACAAAAATTATTCTCGAATCACATTTTTTCAACAATACGAGTGGTCACGTTCTTACTTGACAGACTGTATAGTACTATACCATTTTGAGTAAAAGCATATCGGATCTCAGAATTAGAGAGGAGAATATTTTTTAATATATCGATAGTTTCCTCTCTGTCTCTATCCCTAGTTCAAGTTCGGTCCTTCCATCCATTTTTCTACTGTACTACGTTTGTCCCCTTCCCCTCCCAGCTACTTTCCAAATGTAATCATACCATCTTAGTATGATCTCTCCTGAATTTTTCCTCATGGCTTTGCTCGTAAACATACACTGCATTTGTTGGATTCTTTTCAAAAGGTAATTGTTCGTCTGATTGGAGACGCAGAACTCACCACCAACCTCGATTTCTTGGAACATTGAAGAACGGTTAGCTTTGAGCCTATTCTAAAAGTATAGGGAAAGTATTTGATCGATGTGGACCGCTTAATTCCTGCCAAACCGATGCATACTAGGAACATACATCGCGCTAATATGTCACATCCGTACGAGGTTGAGCTTGTCACTCCTCGTACACCCCTTTTCAAGCAGCCTTTAATACAAAGAACCCCATCTCTTTAGATAGGACTGTATTTCCCACCAAGTATAATTAACAGCGATTCATGACCAATGTAAATCGATTTCTTCGCATACGCGTCGCTGCTTTAGCTCTTGAGAGATTTCTCTGCAGCATGTGTGCTATGCCTATAAAAAATGGTTCCTATTCTGTCGTTTTCGTTGTCTACATGTGTAGTTGTAGTAGCCTTTGACAAGGTTCAACACGACAAGATACTGCAACTGTTAAGAGAGTCAGAGGTCGAGAGATAAGGACGTCCGAATCATAACGAATCTGTACTCGAGACAAACAGCGAAAATACGAATAGCAAATCACTTGTCTGAGAAAGTGCAAATCAAGAGAGGATTACGACAGGGCTGCATACTTTCGCCACTAATTTTCAACCTATATGCTGAGAATATCTGCAACAGAACTCTAGAAGAAGCAGATGAGGGTTTAATAATAAACGGAAAGTTAATCAACAACATACGATATGCAGACGACACTCTGATCCTAGCTAAATCCAATGAAGAACTGCAACGAGTCTTAACGCGAATAACACAAACTAGTGAAGAATATGGCTTGAAACTGAACATCGCAAAAACGAAATACATGATTGTAAGTAAAGCAAGGAACATTGTGGATAATGGAATATTTATTAACAGATCACGCATTGAACAGGTGAGCAAGATGACATACTTAGGAAGTGTATTGAACGAAATATGGGATCCTAGTGTCGAAATCAAAATACGAATAGCAAGAGCACGAACAACGCTAACAAAAATGAAACCAGTTCTGTGCTCTCATGATTTGGACTTATAGACGCGGATAAGAACGTGTTGCCCGTTTGCTGTATGGCGTGGAGGCCGGGACGCTTCCGGACACCCTCTTTAAGAGAATCGAAGCTTTCGAGATGTATAGGAGAATTTTAAGAATTAGCTGGGTTGATGGAGTCACAAACACGGAAGTACTAGGACGACTGAACGAAACAACTGAAATAATTAATATCATAAAACAGCGAAAATTAGAATATTTTGGTCACATTATGAGGAATCAGAAAAAATACGATCTTCTACATCTTATCATGCAGGGGAAGATTATGGGAAAAAGAAGCATATGAATAAGAACAACACTGGCTCAGAAATCTACGCCAATGGTTTAGCAAATCTACCACCCAACTATTTCGAGAAATGGTGGATAAACTCATGGTTGCAAATATGATACGTAGTCATAAGTCAACGATCGACAACTGTCATGACACATTAAGAAGATATGTAGTTGGGTTTCGATATTCTTTTTAGTACATTCTTCTATAGATTTTAGCGTTATATTTAGGATTTTTCGATGTGACGTTCGAGAGTTTGCATGTCTTGAAACTTTTGCTTTTGTACTGTAATATATGTTATAATTTCCTAAGAGCTGTCAATGCGACTCCTAATGTTCTTTATAAATTTACAATTTGTATTTTTCTTTTTTTTTCGTACGTCTTGTTCTAACTATATATATTCTTCTATTTTTTTATTTTCTTTTCATTAAGCATATTGTTGTGTAGGCTGAAAAAAAATGGTGTTTTGGAGAAAGTTAAAGTTTCTTTTTGATAGTACTCATCGCAACCTTCCCGAAACACCTATTGCGATTTTTTGTCGTATCTACTACTTTCTATAACAGTGGTTTCCAACCTTTTTTAATCGCGACCCTTTTTAGATTTTTTAAAAATTTTCGCGACCCCGCTTTCGCATCCACCATATTGGATCAATAACACAAAAAATAAAGGTTTTAAAAAAATATATTTTAGTACTTAACAGTGATATTTTTTTAAAAAGTCTTTATTACTAAGTATTAATAATTAATGTGATGATTGCGTTTGTCTGTGCTTAACAAGTGTTAAATAATTCTTGGTTGAGTTTTTGTCAAGGCCAATCTCATGTCATCTTGAACATCCAGCTTATTCCTGGTTTTTGCCCTGATCTGCAGAAAAGTTGAAAAGCCACTTTCGCAGAGGGAAGTAGAAGCAAATGGTACTAATATTCGAAAAGAAAGCATGGGAACTTTAGGATACGAACAATTCCCGTCTTAGATTCTTCAGTCTTGATACAAGGGTGTTCAAACATGGTAAAGTTTTCAAGATTTACTTTACGGCGGCAGTTTTGCAGCTTTAATACGAATGCCTGGATATCATCTCTGAAGTTTTCTGAACTAAGATATCAGATAAATAAGCTACCACCTGGGTCCAGGACTCAGCATTAAAGTGTGTCATAAAGTCATGTTTTTCTTTCATTCCTAGGAACTGTTTTATTTCGTTTTTCAGTTCAAGGACTCGGCCAGCAACATTTTCTTTTGATATAGCTCGTGTGCTACCAAGCAGAAATAAATTATTAACATTTTAACACCTTCATTTAAATTTTAAAATTTAGTTTTGGTATTTAAAATTGATAAACGGCGACCCCCCAAAAAAGTCAAGGCGACCCCCTTTGTGGGTCGCGACCCTCTGGTTGGAAACCAACGTTCTATAGTATGACCTCTTTATAAATTTTTAATTTTTAACGGTGGCTACATTTCAGCTTCAAACCATGATATTTTCAATGAAATTTCATTTTTGCAGTTCTTAGAGAAGCGAAACCCACATACAAACAAAAATCGGCTCATTGACAGCAAAAGTATAATAAATCCTGGTGAAATTGCCTCTTTGTTAAGGCAAATAAGGAAAATCTGAACTTTTAAATGTCACAGAGAAGTTAAATAATTGACTTTTCAAACTTGTACGTAAGTAAACACTCATAAAATATAACTAAACGCGCATCAATCAGTCTTTAACCTGTTAACAACTTTTTTACCCACTTTCCCTTGAATTTTTTGTTCCAAACTTCATCTGATAAAATTCCCCTTTTAAAAAACTTCTAAAAAAATTGGAAAACAAACCTGCGTTGGCAATACTAAATATATATTCTATATTCCAATTTCAAGTTTTATCTCACCTTCTCTATACTTCGCAATGTGAAAGTTTATTCGATTTGTTACAAACTTTAAAGACAATTTATTTTATGTAACTTCCACCCCTGACAGAAAATCTATTCCAATAAGGCTTTTAGCGCGGCATCGACAAAGTGTTTTGTTGGTGTAGTCAAAGATAGAATACCTAATCATACTGCGTTATTATTATTAGATTGAGAAATGTAAATTATACTTGATAATATCGCAAATTTTTTTTATTTTGGGAAAATAATAACTACATAATACAAATATATATATATATATATATATATATATATATATATATATATATATTATATATATATATATATATATATATATATATAAGAAAGAGGAAGGACAGTAACAGGGCACTGGCAACAAACAATCCTAAGTTTAACTGCTGGGAAACGCCCTTATAAGGAGAAGAGATGAGCAATCAAAGATCTAAAGGCTCTAGTATCTGCTTTTTATTTTTATTATCGAGCTTTCGCTGCCTAATGGTAGCTTCTTCTGGATTCTAAAAATGCAAACCAGGTACAGAAAACAAACTAAAACGTTCGTTTTTTAAAACGTGATTAAATGAATTGTACGACTGAATGTGAAATTACTTACAAAAATTTAGCAGTTAGTTCATCTCTGGTGAAGACAATGAAATTTGCATTTTTGTTGGCCAGGTAGTATGCATGATTACACAAAACATGATTAAAAGACACTTAGAGAGTTACACAAATATTGAAAATAAAAATTTTTTGTCAATAAACATTAGTTAAAACACTTTTTAAAGAC
The DNA here is from genome assembly GCA_019049505.1 of Pachyrhynchus sulphureomaculatus. NCBI lineage: Eukaryota > Metazoa > Arthropoda > Insecta > Coleoptera > Curculionidae > Pachyrhynchus > Pachyrhynchus sulphureomaculatus. The sequence continues at coordinate 179,353,968 of CM032454.1, forward strand.
AGAAACACAACTGCAAGAAACCATGATGTTGAAATGGTACTCCATTTTAAAATTTTTGTGACGTCGAGTTTAGTAACTATTTAGTGATCTTTGAGTCCGAACCGGATAATGTTGGTAGTCTATGTCGTCATCAGGTCGACAAAAAAAGCATTAAAGTTAGGGATGTGGTAAATTTTTTAGGTAGATGCTAATTTTAGATAAATTATTTATTATTAATGATATCTATTTTTTAGTTATAATTTTATAAAAAAAAGGGGGACTTAAATTTGATGAATGTTACTCTTCGACGAGTTATTGATTATTAATTATATTAATTCTTTAATTTTATAATCAAGAGATTCATAGGCTAATTTAAAAATTTAAAAATTTGAAATCGAAAATTAATACTGGAAGTTATTTATTATTAGTCATATTTAATTTTTTATTATGTAATTTTAACAAGAAAATATAGAAAAGTAACTGGTAATAAATAGCAAAAAATGACAGAAAGAGATCAGAAACGTCAACTTTACTAGAAACTAATTTTTTCATAAAGATCTTTCTTTTTTATTGGTTTGGTATAGTTTTGTGTTAGCAAATAAGTATACATGGAGCTCAATCCTTCGATGTCTTTTTTGTGGTTGAGATTATTTTTACAGATTTTTATGTAACACATTTCCAAGAAACTTCTTCTGAAATAATTAGTCTCAACATCCAGAATGAAGCTGTTGTTGTATTGTACTCTGTGATCTGTATTATTTACGTGTAAGCTCAAGCTAGTTGCGTTAGGTTTGTGTTTACTATCACTTTTGTGCAACGCTAATATCTTAGAGAGCTTTTGTGAAGTTTGTCCAACGTAGACCAAACCACATTGGCAGGGAATGCCATAGATTATATTAGATCTTTGTAAAGTATCGGTTTTATCTTTTAAATTGGTATAAAAACAATTCATTCTTTTTATGTTGTAGTTGGCAATTTTAATGTTTGTATTTTTAAAAAGAGAAGACAAGGACTGGGAAAGGCCTTCAATGTATTGCAACTTTCCTACCTTAATATCGACATTAGTGGTGACAGTTGGATTAATTGGAAGGAGGGGTCTTTGAAAATTCTTTCTAATTAGAGCTTTAGGATAGTAATTGTCCAACAAAATGTCTTCCAACAGTTTTACATTTTTTTCTTTAAATGAGGGGTGGCAAATTTTATCTATTCTGTTCTTTAGTCCTCTGATGATGTTCAGTTTCTGTTTCATAGGGTGATAAGAATGGAAGGGGATATATCTACCAGAACTTGATTTTTTCCTATACCAGTCCAGTTTGACTGTATTATTTTCTGAGCGTACAACCCTAGTATCCAGAAACGGAACAGCACAGTCAGTCTCCTCCTCAACAGTAAATACTAACTTATGATTGAAAGAATTGTAAATGTTAAGAGTGTTCTGTACACTTCCAGCAGGTAAAGCGACTAACAAGTCATCAACATATTGAAACAGAAGGGGAAATTCAAATTCAACCCTTGAAATAACAAAATAAAGAAGTTTATTCATAACAATTTCGGCCAGGATTGGTGAAATAGCACTTCCCATTGGGACGCCAATTTTTTGTCTGTAGAATGTACTATTGAAGGAGAAAAATGTATTTTCATATAAAAAAAGTAATGATTAGTAGGAATTGTTCTTTAGGAATATTACATATTTCTTCTATTGATGTGAAATGTTCATTTAATATTGATATAATAAGGTCTAAAGAAATGTTAGTAAATAGTGAAACTACATCGAAAGAGGCAAGTACAAAACCCTCTGGCAAAATAAAGCCATTAACCTTCTCTGCAAATTCGAAGGTATTTTTAATTCTGAATTTATTAAAAGTTGAAAAAGCTGTTTCTAAAATAGAGGCTACATATTTGGCAAGTGGTTGTGTAGATGCTCCTACACAGGAAACTATTGGTCTTAGAGGTATATCTGGTTTATGTATTTTTGGTAGACCATAATATTTGGGACAAATCCCATTATAAGTTGTCAATGTGCGAGCAATTGCTTCATCTAAAAACTTACTATCTTTTAATGATTTAATTAATTTATTGCATTTAATTTCTATTTTTGATGTGGGATCGTGATGTATTATTTCATAAGTACTCTCATCTTGAAGTAGGGAGTGTGATTTCTCAAGATAGGAAGCTTTTGACATAGCAACAGTAACATTGCCTTTATCAGACCTAGTGATCAGTAAATCAGGATGGTTTTTTAAGAAAATTTTTGTTTCCTTCTCTAATTTATGAGTGATAGAAGTTTTGTCTTTATGTGATATTACATAGTTAGTAATTAGGTTTACAGCCCTTGCACCAATATAGTCTTGTTTTTGTGGGGGGACATAGTGAATTAATTCTTCTACCTCAGACAGTAGACTAAACATGTTAATATCTTTGTTAGATATAGTGAGACTGAACTTGGGACCAAGGGCTAGAAACTCTTTTACATTAGGTGGTATTTCTACATCAGAAATATTTTTTATCCATTTTCTGTTGCTATGTCAAAAGCTTCCTATCTTGAGAAATCACACTCCCTACTTCAAGATGAGAGTACTTATGAAATAATACATCACGATTCCACATCAAAAATAGAAATTAAATGCAATAAATTAATTAAATCATTAAAAGATAGTAAGTTTTTAGATGAAGCAACTGCTCGCACATTGACAACTTATAATGGGATTTGTCCCAAATATTATGGTCTACCAAAAATACATAAACCAGATATACCTCTAAGACCAATAGTTTCCTGTGTAGGAGCATCTACACAACCACTTGCCAAATATGTAGCCTCTATTTTAGAAACAGCTTTTTCAACTTTTAATAAATTCAGAATTAAAAATACCTTCGAATTTGCAGAGAAGGTTAATGGCTTTATTTTGCCAGAGGGTTTTGTACTTGCCTCTTTCGATGTAGTTTCACTATTTACTAACATTTCTCTAGACCTTATTATATCAATATTAAATGAACATTTCACATCAATAGAAGAAATATGTAATATTCCTAAAGAACAATTCCTACTAATCATTACTTTTTTATATGAAAATACATTTTTCTCCTTCAATAGTACATTCTACAGACAAAAAATTGGCGTCCCAATGGGAAGTGCTATTTCACCAATCCTGGCCGAAATTGTTATGAATAAACTTCTTTATTTTGTTATTTCAAGGGTTGAATTTGAATTTCCCCTTCTGTTTCAATATGTTGATGACTTGTTAGTCGCTTTACCTGCTGGAAGTGTACAGAACACTCTTAACATTTACAATTCTTTCAATCATAAGTTAGTATTTACTGTTGAGGAGGAGACTGACTGTGCTGTTCCGTTTTTGGATACTAGGGTTGTACGCTCAGAAAATAATACAGTCAAACTGGACTGGTATAGGAAAAAATCAAGTTCTGGTAGATATATCCCCTTCCATTCTTATCACCCTATGAAACAGAAACTGAACATCATCAGAGGACTAAAGAACAGAATAGATAAAATTTGCCACCCCTCATTTAAAGAAAAAAATGTAAAACTGTTGGAAGACATTTTGTTGGACAATTACTATCCTAAAGCTCTAATTAGAAAGAATTTTCAAAGACCCCTCCTTCCAATTAATCCAACTGTCACCACTAATGTCGATATTAAGGTAGGAAAGTTGCAATACATTGAAGGCCTTTCCCAGTCCTTGTCTTCTCTTTTTAAAAATACAAACATTAAAATTGCCAACTACAACATAAAAAGAATGAATTGTTTTTATACCAATTTAAAAGATAAAACCGATACTTTACAAAGATCTAATATAATCTATGGCATTCCCTGCCAATGTGGTTTGGTCTACGTTGGACAAACTTCACAAAAGCTCTCTAAGAGATTAGCGTTGCACAAAAGTGATAGTAAACACAAACCTAACGCAACTAGCTTGAGCTTACACGTAAATAATACAGATCACAGAGTACAATACAACAACAGCTTCATTCTGAATGTTGAGACTAATTATTTCAGAAGAAGTTTCTTGGAAATGTGTTACATAAAAACCTGTAAAAATAATCTCAACCACAAAAAAGGCATCGAAGGATTGAGCTCCATGTATACTTATTTGCTAACACAAAACTATACCAAACCAATAAAAAAGAACGATCTTTATGAAAAAATTAGTTTCTAGTAAAGTTGACGTTTCTGATCTCTTTCTGTCATTTTTTGCTATTTATTACCAGTTACTTTTCTATATTTTCTTGTTAAAATTACATAATAAAAAATTAAATATGACTAATAATAAATAACTTCCAGTATTAATTTTCGATTTCAAATTTTTAAATTTTTAAATTAGCCTATGAATCTCTTGATTATAAAATTAAAGAATTAATATAATTAATAATCAATAACTCGTCGAAGAGTAACATTCATCAAATTTAAGTCCCCCTTTTTTTTTATAAAATTATAACTAAAAAATAGATATCATTAATAATAAATAATTTATCTAAAATTAGCATCTACCTAAAAATTTACCACATCCCTAACTTTAATGCTTTTTTTTGTCGACCTGATGACGACATAGACTACCAACATTATCCGGTTCGGACTCAAAGATCACTAAATAGTTACTAAACTCGACGTCACAAAAATTTTAAAATGGAGTACCATTTCAACATCATGGTTTCTTGCAGTTGTGTTTCTGTCTTTAAAAAGTGTTTTTAACTAATGTTTATTGACAAAATTTTTATTTTCAATATTTGTGTAACTCTCTAAGTGTCTTTTAATCATGTTTTGTGTAATCATGCATACTACCTGGCCAACAAAAATGCAAATTTCATTGTCTTCACCAGAGATGAACTAACTGCTAAATTTTTGTAAGTAATTTCACATTCAGTCGTACAATTCATTTAATCACGTTTTAAAAAACGAACGTTTTAGTTTGTTTTCTGTACCTGGTTTGCATTTTTAGAATCCAAAAGAAGCTACCATTAGGCAGCGAAAGCTCGATAATAAAAATAAAAAGCAGATACTAGAGCCTTTAGATCTTTGATTGCTCATCTCTTCTCCTTATAAGGGCGTTTCCCAGCAGTTAAACTTAGGATTATATATATATATATATATATATATATATATATATATATATATATATATATATATATATATATATATATATATATATATATATATATATATATTATAAAACAAAGTCCCCCGCCGCGTCTGTCTCTCTGTACGCGATTTTCTCAGTAACTACTCAACAGATTTTATTTTGGTTTTCACTAATGTATAGACTGTACAGTTATATCTAACCTAAGCCAGATGTGCCTAAAAAAAACAACTATTTATAAATATGTCCAATACATAACCTAAATCTAATTTTATTGGTAAAAAATTTACATCTGCAGACGAATTTTTACACTGTAAATTTTAAATAGAAATCGATAGAAATGAAACCAAAAGTAGTACGAATCCGAATAAGAACCGGTGCCGTGATACTATAACCGAAAAGCTAGTTTTACAACTGAACTAGAGTAACAGCTTTTGTCGCTACAGTTGACAGCTCTAATGGTTTTGTCGACCATCCGTAAAGTGTTTTTTAGAAATTTAAGGTTTCTCAAAAATAAATAATCGGTAATTTTATCATGTAGTACAATAACAAATGAATCGTGAACTTTGTGACACCTATTTAATGTTAAAAGTGTTTTCATTTCTCTTTTTCCGGAATTTACATGTTTTATATTCTATCAGATTTAAAAGCGTGTCCCAAATATAAGATCCTGATTTTTGCCGTTTTTAAGTGGGCAGTATAAAAATTCTGACCTTTTGTTTATGATAGGTTGCAGAGATGGACTTAAGAATTTTATTCATTAATGCAAATAAATAAAATTATAAGTGTTTTTGGAGATGTTTATTTATAGATGCATGTAAAAACAAATGGATGAGAAGTACAGTACAGTTTGAATGAATGGGGTTTACAAGAGGGGACATATTGTATAAATAAAAATATATTTTAACATAAGTATAATTGGATTTCACTATCACTGTCATCAGCTGAGGTAATTATCAGTGGTTTTATATTATTTACATAAATATATGAATCTTCAACTTTAACAACGTGTTGAATGGAATTCTTCCAGCTTTCACAAGTTATATCATTTATAACTTTTTATACTAATTCAACCACTGAAACAAGAGAAACATTTTGTGCCCTTATTTTTGATTTAACTTGGTGCCAAATATGTTTGATTGGATTAAACACACAATAATACGGAGGAAGCCGCAAAACAGTGTGTCTCATTTTCTTAGCCATACTACGTATATCACAAACATATTTCTTTTTCAATTTATAGTCTTTCAAAACTTCCAAAAGATCACTTTTTTTATAACTAAAGTAGTCGAAATAAATGTCATTTTCTAACATATATTCCTGTATTTCCGATTTGATGTTGGCTGCATTAGGAACCTTATTTAGTGGGCTACTATGGTAACTTGCATTGTTCATAACCATAAAACTCTGTTCGGGAAAATTTGGCAAAAGAGAATTTTGAAACCAATTTTCAAAAAGTTCTGCGGTTGTGTCTTCGTGATAGTCCAAACTAGAATATTTTATGTTTTTTGCAGATAATAGTAGACAATTTGAAACCCAGTCCTTTTCAGATCCAGCATGCAAAATGGTTTGCCTTTATTTGAAGGTGCGTTAGTCTGACATTTTGTACTGCTGTCAACCACCCTTTTTGCACAGTGTGATGGGTATCGAACCATGTTTCGTCAAGGTAAATTATTGGCCTATTCTCTGATCGATACTTTTTAATTTCTTGTAAATAAGTATGTCGCAAGATTCGTAATCTTTGTGCATCCATCACTACTTGCCTTTTGTTGATTTTTCGGAACATGAATCTCATTCTTAAGAGAACTCTGTGAAGGATTGATCGGCCATAATGTATATTGGTCCCGTCCTGCACCAGTCTTAATTTTATTTTGTCTAATGTCGGCACCAACTGCTCTTCATACATAGAATATATTTTTCTCCTGATGACGTCTTTTTCACAAACGTCTACAGGATGCATTTGAAAGAATTTCCGTTTTTTCCTGTTCTTGAATGATGGTTTTCCTACAATGTCCTTCATCGTAGAAATTGTGATTTTTGTTAGTTTACTGGTTTCTTGCAAAGCACTTTGTTTATTCAGATTTCTTTTTACCAAACTGTCGGACATTTGTCAGTATTTGTTTAGCGTCAAGTGATAAATGTTTTCTCTTGCGATGCCACATAATTAAAATAGAACCGTTACGTTGTAAGTTGTAAGTAAAACTAAAAATAAAAATAATAAAAAGTATCTTTCATATCATATTGAGGACCTGTGGTCATTTGGCCTATATTATCAAATACTTAAAAGGCTCCAAACCGGGTTGCCAGGTAGTAAATATATAAGTAAAAACAGATCCAATATGATTGCAGGTGCAAGTGAGAGTGGTATACAAAGCCGGTAAAATAAAAATACGTTTATCGTAATACATGGCAACTATGCATAAAACCCTAACGGGGTCGTTTATTGCCCCATTGAAAAAGCAAAAATGCAGGATCTTATATCTTGGGACTTACTTTAATAAAAATAATTTTATACATGGTATCATGCCATTATTGAAACTATAATACAAGTTAAACAATTATAATTTTAACGGTAACATTTTAAATGGTTAAAAATTGGCTTCGAATAGAAAATCATTTTTGGATAGTTACGAAGTATTTTTTCATTGATTTCTCTCTTAATGGCGGGATTAATTTCCTTAAGTTTATCTTGTTTTTAGCAAGTCAGCAGTCTCTCCGCGAATTTGATGTACCGTCAGTCATCCATTTCACCAAGAACAATTTCAGTTGGATGTTCGTTATCAAACCTACTTCGAAACTCATTAAAATGCTTATATCTGTAAAAAAATTATATATATTAAACTACAAATGATAGAATGATTCAATGAATCAATGACAAAAATTAACATAATCAATGCTTGACTACAGGCATGATATCTAAAGTCTAAAAAGGTTACTAGACTGCATTATAGCACATTTAAATTGAAAATATTTAAAAAATCATAATCTTATATTTTACCCTGTACATTTCCTATTCCGCTACCCACCGAGCTGTGGTAAATAGAAATTGAAACAAGAATGGCAGGGGACTCAATTTAACAAAGAATTTTCAAGCTAGTATAATTGACTCGTTTGAAACAAGATAAAAAATTTAATAATCCTTTATTTTGTCCAGAATTTTATTTGCACAGCATTTTATTGAAACATATAGCAATTTAAACGAGTGCTTTTAGCCTTTCTGTTTTTTAAAACCAAGAATAGGAGGCACCGTATCTGTACAAAACAAAATAAATGGGCCACATCTTACCCAGATTGTCGAATTCGGGATTTCTATTCTTATACTTACAAATGTTAAAAGTAAGTTTCTATAAAAGCTTTCCTATTTTTCTCTCCAATTTTTAATGCACTTAGATACGTGGTTAGAATACTATTGATACCGTATAGTCGCTTAAAATTTCCTAACGGAATTTGTGCAGATGACAGAAACGATATACCGCTTCTTTTCGTAAGTTATTATCAGATATTGTACACTAATGTATGCGCCATGCTTGAAAAGTGGAAGTATTGTTGCAGGGTTCACAAGTTTTCAGGTCTTCAACTACATTGTCGATCTGACATTTACCTAATAGTCCTTCAGAATAGCACTCGTGTGACTAGAGTGTAAATAAATATTAAAATCTAAGCTATCGAGTTGAGTTTCGGATCGCGATGTGTGTACACGTGAATCGAACGCCCGGCAATAGTCAACTCGTTCAATGAGCGTTATTACGGTAGTGTTTCGATCTATTTAATTATTTTGTCGATTGCAAACGAGGGGGACTAGAAATAAAGCAGAGTGTAATGTTAGATTAAGACAATAAGTAAAAAATTTGGAGATTTAAGACAATAATTTTGTGAAATTGTATGAAGCTAACGAAACGATAAGCGACGACCTTGATCATTTTGCTGTTTACAGTGATAAAAATATAAATAACAATTTTTTTCTCCCGTGTTGGAAAATGGAATATACGTAAAGTTTTTATAACAGAAAGAACAATGGATAGTGATGATTATATCTCAGGAGACTAGAAAAGAGGAAGAGTTGAAGAAAAAGAGGAGCCAATGGGATTATTCAAGAAGAGTAAAAAGATGATAAGTACACCACAGAGAGAGAAAAACAAAAGAGTATATAAGAAAGAGAATTTGATAGAAATGATCAGAGAGCTAATGTCAGATATAAAGGATATGAAACAAGATCAGAAGAGATACCAACAAGAGTTGAAGGAACTAAGAAAGGAGAATGAAGTATTGAAACAGGAAAATAAGATAATTAAAGAAAACATGAGAAGTATGGATTTGAAGATGAGTAGACTGGAAGAAGACAACGTAAGGAATAATATTGTAATATCGGAAATGAGTTTTGAAGCGAATAGCCAACCATATCTGAAAATGGGTTTAGAACTTTTTATGGAGAGGAGTATAAACACAAAAGTACAGATTAAAGATGTGATAAAAATGGGAGCGACCATATACAAAATAGAACTTGAAAACACGGGAGATAAGGAAGCGTAATGAAAAATAAAAACAAACTGAGAAATCTAAGAGAGAGAGAGTTTATATAAACAACGATTTAACAAAAAATGAACGCGAAATTCAAAAGAAATTGAAGCATATAGCAGAGAACGAGAGAAAGAATGGAAAAAGGGTGAATACAGGATATCAAAAAATCGTAATCGAAGGAAGAGAATATAAATGGGACATTGAGGAAGAAAAACTGAAAGAACAAACAAAGAATACTACGACCATCGATTCAAAAAATTGAGAAAAAAGAGAGAGATAGGTAGATTGACGACGGCCCTGGCAAAGATAAAGGATACGGAAGAGAGGACTAGTAAAATGAATACAAATAAGAAGATAATCAAAGAAATAGATAGGAGGAAAGAAATGGGAAATAATTATCGAGTTTTTAGATTGAGAACACGGAATAATAGGGGTATAAACGGAAAAGAGGATGAAGTGACAGAAGAACAACAAATGCACTATGTAGGAATCACTGAAACAGAGAGGAAAGGAAATGGATCTAAAAAATTAGAAGGAAAAGCATACAAAAATCAACATAATACCGGAACAAGATACAGAACTCATACAAACAGAAGAAACTAATACATAAGAAACAAAAGAGGCAATCGGCAATTTAAACAGGATATAGAAGGAAATATGGAAAAGACGAATATAGAATAACTCAACTCCACGGGCCTTACACTCCTAATAAGGGGTAGAAAGCCATAAGGATTAAGTAAGTGAGTATAATTGACTCGTTTGATATAAGCTATAAAAATTAAATATTCCTTCATTTTGCCAAGAATTTTATTTGCACAGCGTTTTATTGAAACATATAGTAATTTAAACGTAGTGCTCTTAGCGTTTCTGTTTTTTAAAACCAAGAATAGGAGGCACCGTATCTGTACAAAACAAAGTAAATGTGCCACATCTGACCCAGATTGTCGAATTCGGGATTTCTATTCTTATACTTACAAATGTTAAAAGTAAGTTTCTGTAAAAGCTTTTCTATTTTTCTCTCCAATTTTTAATGCACTTAGATACGTGGTTAGAATACTATTGATACAGTTTAGTCGCTTAAAATTTCTTAACGGAATTTGTGCAGATGACAGAAACGATATACCGCTTCTTTTCGTCGGTTATTATCAGATATTGTACACTAATGTATGCGCCATGCTTAAAAAGTGGAAGTATTGTTGCAGGGTTCACAAGTTTTCGGGTCTTCAACTACATTGTCGATCTGACATTTACCTAATAGTCCTTCAGAATAGCACTCGTGTGACTAGAGTGCAAATAAATAGTAAAATCTAGGCTATTGAAACTATTCTTGGAAGTCTATAGAAAAAACCCGTGAAACCATGGATGACTAACGAGATATTAAATCGATTTGGGAACGTCGAGTTGCTGAAAATTATTTCAAAGAGCAATAAATGAAGCTAAAGAGAAATGGACTGATAATCCTTTACACACTGTACGACTTTTTAAACATATAAGTGGATTGATAAGAAAACATTGCTACTCATACATTACTAATCACTATCAATGCCAGTGTGTCCCAAGGTTTCATATTGTTTCCTACTCTCTTTCTTATTTACCTTAACGATCTGCTGAAAAGGATCAATCTACAGCTTTGCAGATGACAGTATGCTTATTCCTTCATTCGCTTCGAGCGTTCGAACATTAGCTACTCATGCAAATAGTTTCAGGCAGCAGAAAGTCGTTCACCTTTACAAAGACCTGGAAGAAATTCTATTTTGAGGTGATAGTAACCAAGTAGAATTTAACGCTTCATAAACCGGGCAGGGAAGTTAACGTTGCAGAATCCGACGTAGTTATGTCGGGACACTCCATCCTTCTAGCTCTCAAGCATCACTCAAGTTGCTGGGCGTCAACTTGGAAGCAAATATGACTTGCCATGAAAACGTCGCATCCATAACAAAGAGAGCTTCTCAAAAGCTGGAACTACTATTTGGAGCTAGAAACTTTTATACTCCACAAGAACTGTTAATTCTGTACAAAGCTCCAATTTGACCAACGATGCAATATTGCTCCCATGTTTGAGGCTCTGCTCCCAAACATATACTACATTTGTTAGATTCTGTTCAGAGGAGAGTTGGTCAACTGATTGGAGATCCAGAACTCTTCAGAAACTTTGATACTTAGGAACATGGAAAAACGGTTGGCGAATTGAGTCTATTCTGCAAATATTTTTATGGAAAGTGTTCGATGGATGTAGCCCGCTTAATTTTTTCCAGAGGGGTGCATGCTAATAGTACCCGTAGCAATAAAATGAGGTTCAGCTTGTTACTTCTCGTACAACGCTTTTCATGCAATCGTTTATATGGAGAACATCATCTCTTTGGAATTATTTGCTGAGGACTGTATTTCACACCGAGTACAACCTGCAGCGATTCAAGACCAACGTGAAACGTGTTTTTCGCACACGCGTTGCTCCTATAGCGCTTTAGGGATTTCCCTGCAGCACATGTGCTACGCCTGTAAAAGAAAAAATACTATCAAGAAAAAACGGTTAGCGCAGGTCTAATTTAGAAGCCGAAGGGTCAATGGAGTTGCAAGAACAAGCTTATTAGGTGATTAAGGTGCAGGAGACTCCATCAGTGACTATATGATTGGATTAAAAATTCTTGAATCTCGAGGTATTGAATAGAGTTTATCAGGGGTCCGTACTCTTAATATCTAACCGAAGAAAATCTTTCAGCTAGCACTAGGGGATCGCAAGAAAACTATAAAAGGTAGTGACATATTAGGTCAAGATATTGGATTTCTCTTCTATCGTTTGAATAAGGGATTTCCCAGATGGGTAAGAGGTAAAGATCAGTGTCACGATTTAGGTTGTTGGGATATTGATCGTAGTGCTTGTAATTTTATTTTGGGTTAAGATTTTATTGATTAGTGTTGTTACATGTTAAGTCAGTTTATTTGAGCTGCTCATTAGTTTTGTCATCTTCGCATGCATATTTCTTTGTTTATAAGAATCCTGTCACTTAGTATTATCATTTCAAATCCCTAATTATCATATTATCCACTCTAAAGATAAATATTTTCAATGAATAAAGCAGTTTAAAGTTGCAGCAAAGCTTTACATTAAGTTTAGTAGAAGGCTAGTCATAGTTCTAAAATTCTGTTGATCTTTTATAATTGCTCTGCATTATAGCATAAAAACTTTATGTTATAATGACTCATTTTAAAAATGTTAATATATTTCTTTAACAATCTAATCTATTTTTTTTAACATAACATACATCGCTAAATTTATCATTCTAAAAATGAATTATCTATAATTTACTACATACCAAGCGGAGGGAAGTGTTTTTATTTTTAACCATAATTCCTTTTAAATTTAAATTCCATTATATGCTAAAATATTAATCTGCTGTCAATACCTGCTGTCTACTTCTTAATAAATTGAAATTTAATCCAACATGCTTATTTTTAGGTAAAATGATTAATTTCAACACTATCTATCAAAGTATTATATGCCATTGTTTGCCTGTACTTTCCATAATTAAGTATTCTATGATTCACAATGTTTTAATCGCTCTATATTAGTAATATATACCTATATATATATATATATATATATATATATATATATATATATATATATATATATATATATATATATATATATATATATATATATATATATATATATATATATATATATATATATATATATATATATATATATACATACATACAGTGACTCACAGCTTAAATGATGCAGTCGCTATAAGAAAAGACTTACTGGTCTCAGTGCCTCTTTATTTATTTGGAAAAAACAACTTATTGAAATTAAATTAGTAAAGAGTCTTCTAAAAAAGTATGAATTACTTTTTGTCTTAAATATGCCTTACTTAATTAACAATAAATAATTAATTAAATTATATGCGATTTTAACGTCACAGCTTAAATGATGCAAAATTCAATATACCAAAATTATTAGAGAGAACAAACTGTAGAAATTGAAATAAGCCTGCTAATATTTGGTCGGGCCTCCCTCATTATCAATAACGGCTTGTAATCTTCTGGACATTGACTCAACTAACTTTCTAGTATACTCCGGGGAAATAGTGTTCCGTGTTTCAGTAATTTTTACTTTTAATTCAATTTTATTTGATATTGGGGCACTATTTACTTTATTTTTTAATGTCAGCCACAAATTTTCAATTACATTTAAGTCTGGTGACTGGGTTGGTGTTTTAATAACATTTGGACAGTTATAAGGCAACCAACTGCGGACTCGAAATGACGTGTGCTTTGGATCATTGTCGTGATAGAACCGATAATTGTTTTCATTATCTAATTTTTGGGCACTAGCGACGAGATGCAGCCTTAGTATATCCAAGTACACATATTGGTTCATATTTCCTTCGACGAAATGAATGTTACCTACTCCTGCAGATGACATACAGCCCCATAACATCACTCCACCTCCACCGTGCTTTACCGTAGCTTTCATATTTTTCAATTTTAATTCTTCGTTAGGCTTTCTCCACACTGATATTTTTCCATCGGACCCAAATAAGTTTATTTTGGTCTCATCAGCAAATATTACTGAATTCCAGAAGTTCAAGTCTTTATTGATATGCTCTCTGGCAAATTCCAATCTCACGCGTCTATTTCTTTGGCTAATGAAAGGCTTATTTCTAGCAGTTCGACCATGTAAATTATTATTTCGCAAGATCCGTCGAACTGTTTCGGGGTTACACCTTTTTCCAAACTGTCTTTCAACCTCGGCGCACAACTTTGGCGCACTTTTTTTCGATTATTTGATACCTCTCTTAAAATCCATCTTTCTTCACGTTCATTGAAGATCTTATTTGGAGCCAACCTTGACTTATTCTCGACTCTATTTTCATTCCGGTAACGTTCAATGATATGCTGAACAGTTGACGGACATTTATTTACCATTTTGGCTATGTCTCTTTGGCTGTATCCATTCCTGTAATGAGTAATAATTAAATTTCTCTCAGAAATTGTAGTTCGACGACTCATTCTTAAACAATTTCGTTTTATTGAATAAAAAAATGTCAAACTAAACAAAAAACAATTGCACTAAGAAATCAAACCAACGCCGCCTTCGTAAATTTCAAAATGCGATAAGTTTTGACCCCTGTTGTTATTTTGCATCATTTAAGCTGTGACGTTAAAATTGCATATGATTTGATTAATTATTTATTGTTAATTAAGTAAGGCATATTTAAGACAAAAAGTAATTCATACTTTTTTAGAAGACTCTTTACTAATTTTATTTCAATAAGTTGTTTTTTTCCAAATAAATAAAGAGGCACTGAGACCAGTTAGTGTTTTCTTATAGCTACTGCATCATTTAACCTGTAAGTCACTGTATATATATATATATATATATATATATATATATATATATATATATATATATATATATATATATATATATATATATAACGTATTTAGTAGACTTGGGTATAAATTGTCCTAGATATAAAAACTGTTTTCGTTTTACAACGTTTAGCACTTTGTAACTGGAGCCTTTTCAGGAAATTTATAGGCTAGAAAGGGAAATAAATACATAAATTTATTCCAAGAACGACATGTTATATAACAAATTCTAAATAAAATTAAAGTATTTATAGCAAATTCTTAAAGAAGCTTATCGTGCCTGTGCATGTGAGAAGTAATATTAGTTTTATTTGAGGAAGACGGTTGTATCCCAATCAAAATGCAATTAATGATATATTTTTATATTTCATTTATTTAATTTTCTATGTGTATTTTGTGTACACAGTGTAGTCTGTTTTGTTGCTTGTTTAAGTTTCATATTCCTTACTGGAAGGAAGCATTGAAAGCTCCCAGGATGGGCAGAAAAGGTATTTATGAATATCAAACCAAGTGCATTATATGCCGATAAATATATTAAAAATCAAGACTAACTCTGTTAAAATGTAAAAAGTGTTTTCGTCAGACACGTTTAGCAGCAAGCCGGAACCTGTGCCGAAACAGTACCAAGTATGTCGGAATCATATATGATACGTGGTCCATCTGGAACGATCAGGAAGCTGCTACAACTAGAAAAGTCCACACCCTTTTCGAGAGACTATACCTTTACTATTTTTAATTTGCAATGAAAAACAAAATGACCACTTGTAAGTCAGAAAACAAACCTGGACTTATATATGCCTGCCAAAAAAGAGCCAACGGCCACCAGACCGTCAGAAATACCATACAAGTAGTACGAACGAACATAACTCTGCGAGGAAAAATTAAATCATTTAGAAATAATAACAATATAGATTATGTATTTTCAAATATTATTGCCCAATTAGATCTAAAAATAACTTTTTGAAACATTTTGAACAGATACAATTTATCATTTTATTGTTATATTATAGCTTAAACCCTGGAAAATTGAAAATAAAGGTGTATTTTCTATTTTACTGATACCTATTTCTATCGACCTCGAGCAGAATAATAGAAATTCGAATGCGAGAAACTTTGATTCAAAAGTATTCTTTTGTTTTGTACAGAATTTTATACGCCTCGTTCCACTTTAAGTAATAAAAGTTACTTTTTAAATAGAAATATTCTGAGCACTTAGTTTGATCAAACCACAGCAAAAAACATCTAGACTGGATATATATATGTATGTATGTATACATATATATATATATATATATATATATATATATATATATATATATATATATATATATATAAGAAAGAGGAAGGACAGTAATAGGGCACTGGCAACAAACAATCCTAAGTTTAACTACTGGGAAGCGCCCTTATAAGGAGAAGAGATGAGCAATCAAAGATCTAAAGGCTCTAGTATCTGCTTTTTATTTTTGTTATCGAGCTTTCGCTGCCTAATGGTAGCTTCTTCTGGATTCTAAAAATGCAAACACAGGTACAGAAAATAAACCAAAACGTTCGTTTTTTAAAAAGTGATTCAATGAATTGTAAGACCGTATGAGAAATTGCTTACAAAAATTTAGCAGTTAATTCATCTCTGTGAAGACAATGAAATTTGCATTTTTGTTGGCCAGGTAGTATGTATAATTACACAAACATGATTAAAGGTCATTTGGAGAGTTACACAAATACTAAAAATAAAACTTTGTCAATAAACATTAGTTAAAAACACTTTTTGAACGGACTCGAATATCACTAAATTACTACGGACTCGAATATCACTAAATAGTTACTAAACTCGATGTCAAAAAATTTTAAAATGGAGTACCATTTCAACATCATGGTGTTTCTTGCAGTTATGTTTCGGTCTTTAAAAAGTGTTTTTAACTAATGTTTATTGAAAAAGTTTTATTTTTAATATTTGTGTAACTCTCTAAATGTCCTTTAATCATGTTTGTGTAATCATACATATTACCTGGCCAACAAAAATGCAAATTTCATTGTCTTCATCAGAGATGAATTAACTGCTAAATTTTTGTAAGTAATTTCTCATACAGTCTTACAATTCATTGAATCACTTTTAAAAAACGAACGTTTTGGTTTATTTTCTGTATCTGTGTTTGCATTTTTTAGAATCCAGAAGAAGCTACCATTAGGCAGCGAAAGCTCGATAACAAAAATAAAAAGCAGATACTAGAGCCTTTTAGATCTTTGATTGCTCATCTCTTCTCCTTATAAGGGCGTTTCCCAGTAGTTAAACTTAGGATTGTTATATATATATATATATATATATATATATATATATATATATATATATATATATGTATGTATATATGTATATACGAGACCTAACACATCTAAGACATCATTACAGTTATAAAAAAACAGCAGGGATGTCAAAAGACGAATTCGGGGAAATACGTTGGGAAATTGAATAAGGCAAAAAAAATGCAACACAGAAAGAATCAAAGAAGAACATAATATGACAAAGTAGGTAAAATATTCATAACTAGATGTCCACTGGCCAGAAGAGACATGTCGACTTTGTAAATAATGAAACAATAACGTCACATAAAAACATAGCTAATAAAGAGATTCTCCATCAACCTGAGAAGGAGAGTATTTGAACTGCCAGTGATGACTTATGGTACTGAGACAGTGACTTTATCTCAGAGAAGTGCTAGCAAGTTGAAAACAACACAGAGAGCGATGGAGAGAATGATGCTCGGCATTAGTCCAAGGGACCAAGTAAGGACCTCAGAGCCAGGACTGGGGTCACCGAAGTGATCGAGAGAGCAGCAAGATTAAAATGGCAGTGGACGGGACACATAGCTCGGAGTCCTAATGATAGATGGACAAAGCGGCTTCTGTGCTGGCGTCCAAGAATATCTGCATGGAGCGCAGGACGACCCCAACTCCGATAGCGGAATGATATAAAGCGGCATGCGGATGCATCATGGATGCAACTCACTCAGGACCGCAGCGCATGGAAAAGGATGGAGGAGGCCTATGTTTAGTAGTGGACGGAGACGGGCTGAAGAAGATGAAGAGTAATAAAGTGCAAGAAAATATCATTTTATTACTATAACGGTTTTAAAAACCATTTAATATAGAATACGTCTAAGCCAAGGCTTAATTTTGATTAATAAGTTAATTTTTTTTAGCATACTTACGCACACGCTTAGTAAATGACAAAACTTTAAATAACATTTACAGTTCAGATAAAATTAAGATTAATCCGCATTAAAAGGCTCTTTACACTTTAAATCTGTTAATTTTCCATAATTGTTTCGGTGTATAATTAGAAACTTGTATATTAGCAACCAGTTTTAAGGGGTGAAGATCGTAATGTAGCAACCAAGCACTTATTAATGTAAAGTATGCCACAAAATCTAATTTTCTCTAAAATTAAATTTCACATTCGTTTAATAACCGTCAACCGAAAATCTATTAAGTTCTATATCTCCCTACCGATTAACCGCTTTGGCATATTATTAATCTACTGTCAATACAGCTGAAGCACTTTTTAATAAATGGAAATTTATTCTGCTAGATTAATTTTTACTCTAATGTTCAAATAATTTTACATAATTTATTAAAATACGACCACCATGTGCCCCACAATAGGTATGAGAGAGATGTATGCAAGAGTGAGATGTATGAAGGAAAGGGCGTAAATTAAATTAAAAAGTTTAACGATTAAGTCTAGCGTAAATAATAGCATGTACCTGACAGTATCAAGCTGGGTTTTTTAAAATAATTTTCCCAGCAGAGCCAAGCAAAAATCCACATAAATATTAATAACATAAAAAAACCCTTTTCCAAATAATTAAAATTATAAAAGTCATTAAAGAACATCATTCGGAAATGACTAATTTTTTTTTTTTTGATGAACATGAGAAAAGGAAAAGGCAGAACACCAGCCAGCCGCAAGGCAAACAGCTGATGAATATGCTTAATAGCAATTGCATTAGCCGTAACTAGAGTATAAAGCAACCTTTATATCAATTAAGTTAGTGATAATAAGGAGCTACCTGAATTTGAATTTGATGTTTGTGTTTTTGGACGCTTCGGTCTGCTTTTATGCGGCTCCAGCCACTCCATGGATTGCCTGTTGGACTCAGTTTTCGTCCATTTTTACAAATCGACACCTCATTCTTTTAAATTATCCCGAAAAATTTAGAACAGTGTTCTAAATCTTCGACACGTTGCTGTTTTTGATCAGTCGTAAGGATGCGGGGTACCCATCAGATACGTGGCTTTTTCTACTACAAATATTCAGGCAAAATATGCCTGACGCATTTTCTTGATATATTCATGATGTCAGCTATCTCTCCCTCACTTTCACTTTGCGGTCATTCAGAACAATGTGTGGATTTTTTGTGTGTTTTTTGGAGTGATGCATCGTCGAGGCTTGTACAACCGCATTTAAGTTCACTAAACCATCGACGTATAATTGCTTTCGACGAAGCAGATGTGCTATAACAGCTCTCAAGCCATTT
Source organism: Pachyrhynchus sulphureomaculatus (assembly GCA_019049505.1). Taxonomy (NCBI): domain Eukaryota; kingdom Metazoa; phylum Arthropoda; class Insecta; order Coleoptera; family Curculionidae; genus Pachyrhynchus; species Pachyrhynchus sulphureomaculatus. The sequence goes on from CM032454.1 coordinate 179,373,469, forward strand.
TTGGATTCTGGCTGTATTTTTCCCATCAAAAAGCAATGTTTAGTCAACATTGGAAATTATTTTGTGTTCCATTATTTTCAAGCAGTTCTAACTCCCCAACTAATAGACAAAACATCATAAAAATTTTATACGAATTTTCTGAGAGATGACGCTAACTGAAAATCATATGATTTTTTGTTTGTGCATCCCTCAGAAAGTCTCGGGACTTTTCACCCGATGTTAGTACTTCTCTTTTGTTTTCCTCAGAGTTTATATATCGTTATCTTAGATTGGTGTGTCTGTATGTCGATCTCTCTATCAAATGTCAGCAAAATAACCCTCAAACGAAATAAAATATTACGACTGTATATTAATAAGTTTCTATCATAGGTCGAAAGAACAATCTCAAAAACAAATAACAGGCCAAGTACAAGTCGGATTTGTGCAATTAGTGTTTCGTACTAACAAAAATTTTTGTTACGGAGGTATAAAATGATCAGTGACTTTACAAAACACATCCCAAATGAGTTTTCAACAAAGTTTTGTTCCGATCTTTACTGAAAACTGATGATGGCCTTGAATTTTTTTTTTATATATATATATATCAGGTAAATTATTAAAGGTAATGTTCATGCAAAATCGAATGTAATGCAGTCCTTGATATGCTTAAGAATGCCTCTATCTCACGGTAAGTCACATGCATCCTCTTTAATCATGTTGCACACAGCATCGATGTTTTTTGAAACAACAACCTATTTTAGTCGACCTTCACTAAATTGATGGCTGACGAAAGCACGACCATGATGAAATTCTGCAAACCGATGGTAAGCAGTCTCTTCTAATGGTGTTTCGTTACCAAAAGGTAAACGAAGCGAGTCTAGGTATTTTTGTTGAGTAGGCCTTCACTAAAATGGTAAAAAAATCATCCAATGAAAACATTCACGTGAATTTTTTATTTGTTCTGAAAACTGATATTTGACACCTCACTCGATGACTTGGTAATTTTTTTTTTTTTTTTTTCATTTCCGACTTCACCCCTCAAAACTAACCCCTTAAATTAAAAATTAACTTTCAAAACTACACGACTCTGTTAAGGCCATCAATTCCTATATTAGTGTCAAATTTCAACTTTCTATGTCAAATAGTCTCGGAAAAAATCGGGCGTGACAGACAGACGGACGGACGTACACCGAAGTGTTCTTAAAAGCGTTCCGTACGGAACACTAAAAAAGTTTATTTATAGTGTTTTTTTTCCGGTTGATATAGTTAGCACAACCGTTACAAAGTAACTCAAGCCTTTTCAAAAAAAATCTATGTCCTGGTTTGCAAACCAGTTTTACATTTATTACTTCTTCATGTGAAGGAAAGTGTACCTAGATATATTTTTTTCAGTTTTGAGAATAGGTAATAATCTCAGGGAGCTAAGTCAGTATTATATGATGATCAATCAATTCAACGCTTAATTCGCTTATATTTTGCAAAACCAACAGCTATTTGTGAGCAGGCACATTGTCTTGCAAAAACACCTCCCTTTTAGAGACTTTTCCTCGGCTTTTTTCTACAATTTTTTTTTGTGTAGGTAATAATAATGTTATTCTCTAAATATTGTTTTGCCGTGTTCCAAGTCATCTGTATGAAATATCTCACCTTGTCTGAAAAAACCGAAGCAAGTAAGTCAAATTTCTTGGACGAGGTGTGCCAGCATGTTTTCAGTCTTACTGTTCATTTGTCTCTATATCATAATGATGGGGCCTGCGTTTCATCCATAGTTACCATTTGCTCCAAAATCCTCTTGAAAATGGTCCAATCAACTTGGATGTTGCGATTCTCAGTCGTTTTTGGTCGTGATAATTTTCTCATACCTAAATTAAAATGGACAATGTAAAAAACACATTCGTTTGAGTTGTTGAGAATCTCTGCTATACGTTTAAGCCAAATTCATCGATTCTTCAAAATAATTTCATGTAGTGGCTCATTATTTTCTACGGTAGCACAAAACTGCACGGTGTTTATCACGGATGTCAATCCTTCCTCCGTTGGAATTCACAATCCAATATTTGATACTGAGAACATTATTTCTTCATTCATTTAAGCATGTCGTCGTAAATTTTTTTTAACGGACAGTTCTTTCAAAAGGAGGAAATTTATCACCGATTTGAGTATATATCCCAGTCGCCAGGAGTTTTTAGCGCTCATTAAATGCTAACAGGCCGCATTTTCGTACAAAGATAGTTTTTTGGACGTAGAATACGATGAAAAAAAGTCTGCTAAAGTTTGATGTAAGTTAAGCCCACAAAATCCAAAATAAGATAAAAAATCTGGTTTATCTCGAAAAATGAAAAATATATCGAAAAACTAATAGCTTCATGTGAAAGAGCTGGAAATTTTACAAAATAATAGTATATAGATTTTTTTTCTAGATTTGTTTCTGTTAGCGTGAGAATTTATTAAACATTCGGATTGGTGATTCAAAGAGTGTAGCGCGTCAAACAGATTAATTTGAGAGTCTACGCGCGTTCGAAGCTTAATCGATATTACTAGTTTTCAGAGTGTAAAAAAAGTTAAAAGAGAGTTTTTGAAGAGGAGACCTTCGGCTTTCCGATGATACTAATAGTTTTTATTTTCATTGCTTTATAATTGGTAAAACTTAAAAGGAAATTTTTGTTTGCATGATTTGAACGGGCATACAGTAAATTACAAATATTTAATAAAATATAGTATTGAAAAAAAAAATTCTTGTGCATATATCATTATTATACCTTAAGTTTCAATATAAGAATAATTAAAAATTCGCACATTGTCGGTGTTATTTAAAAATTGAGTTTTAAAATATGAAAATTTGCCTACTGTAGTGCGCCGCCGGCAATTTTACATTTAAAGCAGTACGAAATGGTCAAAAAAAGTCGGACAATTTTTTTTTAGTTACAGTTAAAAGTATACTTCATATTAGAAAATTATTAAAAACTTAAAAAAATCTTTCTCTTTTTTTTGTAATTTTGCTCTTAAAAAGTGTTATGATAAACGTATTTTTTGCTTATTATTAATCATACCACATAAATTTAAAAAAAAAAAACATATATTTAAAGGTGAGAAATGAAAGATAAAAGAAGTCTAAGCTTTAACTATGACAAATAGATGCTTATACTGCACTCTGTCGGTGACTTACAAAGAACGCACGCAATAAGTGCCAGCCGTGCTGTGCCGCTCTGCTTGAAAAGACTTTGTAAGTCACCGACAGAGTGCACTATAAGCATCTATTTGTCATAGTTTTCCGTTAGTACCTAGATAAGGACTAAAAATGGTGTTCTCGTATTTGCTGAACCTAGCCCAACTGAGGAGCCGTGATACGGCGAAATGCGTGTTGAGATGGTTCAGCTAATACGAAGAACACTTTTGATGACTTCTAAAAATACGAATCTTTTCGTTTCGTCTTTAGTTGTTATACCAATGCCATCTAAGCTTTAAGTATCAACTATTTATATTTCATTTAAACATCTAGATACAATTGAAAACACAAAAATTCTAAATTACTCGAAGAAATTAAATGAATTACGTGCTCTCTGTCATCGGATTCTTAATCAGCACCCCGAGAAACTCCTGGATAGCCAATTTCAAAATGTTTAGCGGTATACAGAAACGTTAATTTAATCATAAATGAGGTTGAGGCTATATGCCAAAAATGCAGCCTGTTAACATTTAATAAGAGCTTTTCGTCAAAATTTGCCTGTGATGACTGGGCACAATTTTTCAAAAATTCGTTATAAATAGCACAACAAAATTTTGACAATCAAACTTTACGTACCAATTTACCAAATGTCATACTACTATCCATAGTAACTACATTTGTTTTTTGACAATGAAAAGTGGTCTAGGATAACTAATAATTCGTAATAATTTAACAAATGGTACATATGTAATATTTGACGTAGGGATGGGTGTCTTTATATTTTATATAGTTATAGAAAGAGATAGCAAACCAGTTTTATGCATAATGATTTATAATAATGGTCAAAATGGACACGATTTGTTTGCGATCTGGTAGGTCGTACATTTTTCTATCCAATGGCCTCCCCCTGCTTTGTGCAACTCTTGAGCAAAAATAAGCTACTTTTTAAAGTTCAAGTCTCTTGATAAACATATACGAAGCAGCTGTCTAGATTGAAATTAATTAACTCAACAGTAAATGCCACTGATATCTCATAAGGTCGCTGCTGTTCTACGTATTAGACTCCGAATGAAATAAATCTATTTTGAAGTGGGGTAGATCTTACGATTTTGATTAATTTCATGGTTTATTATAGTTGCCGTGTTGCCAAGGAGTTGAAATACATTTCGCAAAACAACTTTAATTGAAACTTGAGACATTGCGATTATGAACTAAAGAGTTTAACGATCTGAAACAACAGATTAAAATAGAATTTTAAAAATAAGTTCGAGCTTTGCTTAAATTTAACATCAGTAAAGGATATTTCTCATTATGAGAAAGAGTAAACATGTATCATTTATAGATCAAGAGGACGAGGCGAAATTTTGACCTGTCGACTAACCTTCTGCCCAGTTGTTCATTTTATCGGGCGAGTCGAATAAAAGCCTTTAACGTTGGTTTTGTGACCTACGTACCTTGGAAGGCTCAGCTAAGACCCAAAATGCTACACCCATCGTCGTTTAACCACTTGAATCAAGTACCATAACATTTGTTGAAACTAAAAAAGTCCCATATAAAATCAATAAATTTAGTTGGTTGTTAATAAAATCCTACAAAAGGCAGACGCCTGCCTTTTTCCAGCCAAAAAAACGATCTTTTTTCGAGTTTTTGAATAAATAAGATCGTAAGTGCCTAGTTTTGGGTCCTACGCGTGTGCCCAAGGTATTTTTGGAGAATTCAGACCTTAATTAATAAAATATCATGAGATCAGACGCCTTGCTCGTACCAGAACAAGCCGCATTTTCAAAGTTCAAAAAAAAAATCGAAATTCTGTTAGTATAGACGCTATTATAGTATTCTGCATAAACTTCGTACCGGATAACTGAAATTATTATTAATAGGCTACACTGTTAAAAAAAACTTTAGTTGAATTTTAATTGATTGATTTTTCAACCATTAATTTACTTGATTTTTTTTTTGAATATATACTAGAATTTAAAAGCATTTTGTTTGAAATTTCTAGTAAACGCTTCAAAAATCTAGCAAATACTTAATTTCAAGTAAATACTTTAAAATTCATTTAAAGTTTTTTTAACAGAGTAGCCTAATAATAATAATTTTGACTAACATGACTATCCAGTACGAATTTTATGTAGAAGCGTCTATACTATCAGAATTTAGATTTTTTTTAAAACTTTTAAGATGCCTTGGCTTGTTCGGGTAGAAGCGAGATAGCTGCCCTCGTGATATTTTATTAATTAAGGCCTAAAATTTCCAAAAATAACTTGGGCAGACGCGTAGGACCTAAGACTTGGGACTTGCGGTCTTCAAAAACTTGAAAAACGACCGATTTTGGTTGCAAAAAGCGGATTCAACTTCGTCCTCCGGTATTGGCGGCGTGAGGTTCCCTCATATCGTATCAAGAACAAACTAAATTTATTGATTTTATCTGGTTAAATGACACAGTCAATTTTTGGATCGACATTTTTTGGGCCCTAAAGCCGGTGCGGTCTCGGCGTTGTCTTCCCTTCGGGGCGCTCGACTTTAGTGCTTAAACGACAGTCCATTTTTGGATGTAGTATTTTGGGCCTTATTTGGGCTTTCCCGGACACGGGGGCCGCAAAATCAACGTTAAACTCTTTTATTCGACTCGCCCGATAGAATGAACAACTAGGCAGACGGTTAGTCGACAAGTTAAAATTTCGGGTCGCCCTCTTGGTCTATTATAATTTTCAGGAAAATGCCATAAGTTTATATATATATATATATATATATATATATATATATATATATATATATATATATATATATATATATATATACAGTGGCGAACAAAAGTATGGAAACATTTAAATTCCCACCTCTAGTCTTACCGTTTTAATGGTTTACGTTTACAATATTTATTTATTAATCGTCAATATGCTAACAAATATTTTGAAGACTAAAACAGTTATTGTTTATTAGAAATGTGCTTAGTTTTTAACTTAACAAAATTATGCACAACAAAAGTATGGAAACATTTCACTAAGACGACTAAGATGTCGAAAATATTTAATATTTAGTGGGATATCCTTTTGCGTCAATCACTGCTTGACAACTTCTGCCCATAGAGTCAACTAGCCTAGCACAATAATCGGGTATTTTTTCCCATTCTTGTTTTAATGCGATCCAAAGTTCCTCCCGGTTTTTTATATTTCTTTTCCTAATTGTTTATCCAGATAGTACCAGAGATTCAAATCAGGTGATTGTGAAGTCCAGCGCATTACCCGAATCCTTTGTTCAGAAAACGAATTCTTGGCCAAGTGAGATGTGTGTTTTGGGTCATTGTCTTCTTGAAAAATCCATGACGGTGCAAATCTTCTTCATAAGGAATTAAATTATTTTCCAATATCTCAAGATACATTTGAGCATCCATTCTGTCATTTATCTTTGACAACGGCCCCGTACCAGACCGTGGAAAACAACCCTATACTATGATATTTCCATCGCCATGTTTGACAGTAGGTACAAGGTACTTTGGATCATATCTTAGACCAACTGGTCTTCTTACATAACCAGTAGATTGAACCTACTTTCGTCACTAAAGGTTACTAGAGATCACTGATTTTGAGTCCAGTCTTTATGTTCCTTAGCAAATGTTAATCTCTCTTTTCTTTGACGCTTTGTAAGGAGTGGCTTTTTAACAGCACGCCTACCATGAAGATTTTCAAATAATAGACAACGCCTAATAGTCATGTCTGACACCAATACACCCTGATATTCCTGCCTTAGTTCTTTATTAATATCAACAGCAGTTTTCTTGGGATCATATTTCGCTTTTCGAATTATAATTTTGTCTACTCTCTTACTTGTTTTTCGAGTTCTACCACTTTTAAATGCCGGATCAACAGTGCCCTTCTCGAGAACTGCTTAACAATTTTGCTGACAGTGCTCCTATGCATGTTTAAAGATTTTGCTATTTCCATTTGCTTCTTTCCACTATGACACAGAGAAAAAATTTTGCGTTTCAGATCTGAACTGTAATATTTGTACATCGGCATTTTGGCAAAAACTGCACTCTTAAACAATGCTACTAAATTACTTCGTATCAACAATAACGTACTCTTAAAGCAGAATGATAAAATTATTTCAATGCTTTTGATAAGGACAAAACGCGTTTCTTAAAAACCTTATCTACCGGAAAAGGTAAACAAAGTTTTTATAGTCAATAAGAAAATTCTATAAAGAAATTGTCAACAAAACAAGACTAGTATTTTATATTTTTGATTAAGAAAATGTTTCCATACTTTTATTCGCCACTGTATATATATATATATATATATATATATATATATATATATATATATATATATATATATATATATATATATATATATATATAAACTTCTAATATTTGGCCAGATTCTTTTGTTTTTAATTACCTTAATATATATTGTAACTATGGTTACAACAGTCTCTTCGTTTAATCCAGCCCAGTTTGTGAAGAAGTTTTTAATAGGAACGAGAAATTTACTGATCAATCCCTTTGGGACAAGAATTTTTAAGTCGAGAAACATTTTCGTAATTTTTATGTTATGTGTCTGAAAAGCAAGCTACATAAACATACTCACTAATTAGACTTTCTGTCACGCTATAGAGCTGCAACTGGCATGGAAACCTCTTATCATATTACAATACCATACTATTTTAATATGGTATGTGTAATTAGCTTTTTTTTTAAAACGTAATATTAAATAACTAATTCCGAAATCAATTTCAAAATTAATAGTCGAGTTTCATAGCGACGGCGACTTAGTTCCAGACGACTTGCATATCATATCCAATATAAATTCCAGTTGGGCTTGATAAGGCGCAAGCGAGTCCCTTTTCTATTATAACCCATCTCAAACTTGTCAAAGCCGGTAATAATGAATCTTGTGCAGCGTCAAAACCCTAATCCTATTTGAGAAAATGTTATTACTTTGAATACATTAAATAAATGACCATGAATGGACGGGGCAGTCCAGCGTTATGTTATTTTGGATTAAAACTTAGTGATATAAATTCTCTCTGGATAATTATAACTTTATACAGTACAGGAAGTAACCATATCCTTAACCCAAAAATTCGTTTAGCTTACTTGAAAGCAGATCAATTACAACCTATATTATATGGTATACAAAAAATAAAATACACAGAATACATGGTTGATACCGAGTTGCGGTAAGGGTCGGTGAAAGCCAATAAAAAGTTCCGAGTTGCGGTACAGGCCTCTTCGAACCCAAAATTGACGGCTGAGTTGCCGTCCGTCACAAGCAGGTAAAAAACATATTTCAGTAATTACTATATTTGTAAGACATGCATTTGACAAACGTTACAGCATCAATTTCTTTATGTACATATTCAATTATCTTATTTCCTAAAAATGTTGAATTGTACCTATTAGTCGAATACTTTAGTGCACTGGTTTGTACAGCGTTGATTTTCGCATATGTTTCAGTCTGGAAACCCTTGATGATCTCTAAAAATTCCTGAACTAACCTCAACTTCCTCTCGGAACTTTGGCAACTTTGAATAGCACTGCAGTCTGGCTCGGTTCAAATTTTACCCTATTCTTGTCATATCGGAGTCGGTGAAAGTGTTCAGCACATTCGGATCTGCAGCCACCTCCTGCCGAATTATCTTTCTTGGTCTGTTGTTGTAATGTTCCTCGTTAGCTCTCTTCTTCACTGCGTTGTTAATTTTTTGCCGATTCAGTACTTGTTCATTATCGTGTTGATGTTGATGATTGCCAGTTTATCGTGAAAATATGTCATCTGGTCCAATAGTATAAACTTTGGGAGTGCAGTTCTTGTTTGTGCAGACCCAGCACAACTCTTCTGTCGATTTTAAACGGCGATATTGTCGAAATTTGTAATTTTCCAATAGAATCAAAGTTTTGCCTTTCTCGCTCAACATTCTCTGTAATAAAACCATGTTGACTTGCAAAAGTTTAAACGTAAACTAGTAAATTTCGGTCCATTGTCTTTATTGATTACCAAGATAGGCAAAGCCTCTTTCTTACAATTTTGAAAGTATAAAAAATAATTTCTACTTTTTCTCTCTTAACCAAAGCTCTTATACTAGTGTTCCTATATTAACTTAATCTAGGAAAGGTGTTTATATATACATGAGTTTTTTTTTAATGCTAGGACTTAAAAATAAGACTAAAACTACCTTAGTCTAAGACTTACGCTAACTTAAACTAGGATGTAACATTCACTTAAACTAGGACTAATTTAAACTTAACCTAGACTAACAATCTTGTCACGGCGGGCGAGGGGAGTCATCGTCTTCGTCCGAGAGCAGCGGGTCGGACGGTCTCGGGAACCGGCGGCTGACCTGAGGTGGGAGTTGGAAGGCGCGCATGGGTTGGGGTGCTGGGACTCCTTCTCCAGGAACTTCTGTTGGATTTTCCTCATGTGTGCCTTTAGGGTAGGCACACGTAGGTCCCTATGGAGTTGACGGTTCCTCATGAACCATGGGGCTCCAGTGATCATCCTCAGGGCCTTGTTCTGCACTGCTTGAAGTTGAGCTCTCCTTGTTTTGGAGAGCTGGCACCAAGTGGGGCAGACGTACGTGAGGCCTGCCTTTACTATGGTGTTGTATACCAGAAGCTTGGTCCGTGGCAGCAACTCACTGGAGCGGTTCAAGATGGGCTTAGTAAATTTCAAAAATGCCCTTACGTTTTATATTTTTATCTAATTTTGGTTAACCCTAATTTAATGTAATAATATTTAAGAATTGATAATATTTTAATAATTTAACCCTACCTACCTGCCGATTCGTCGATTACCACAACTCGGATAAAAGGCAGGTCAAAATATTTACAATCTTCTAAAGGCCATTAGGGAGACCGCAACTCGGTATCTACGGGATACATTTTTCTTTTATAATAGTGCAGTAATAGTGATGAAAAAGGCATAATTTAAATACAGCAATATTATGATTTTATCCTCTCTGGGGTATCAACAGGAGTATTGTTTTAAGTTTTGGACCTCGAAAAATGTGTACTCTTTTGTTTATAAACAATTTAAGTTTTCAAAATGCGTTTTTTGAGCTTAAAATGTGAATAACTCCGGTTGTATAAGTCGGATCGAGGCAAAGAAAAAACCAAATCTTCGTAATCTCGTTAGTTTTAAGCTGCTCAAGTACTGACATAACCTACAAAATTGAAAACACAGGCAAAAAAATGTTTTTTTTTTATTTTATTGTACAGATCGACTAAGTGAACAGATCGGCTTGAAACTTTCAGAAAATATGCCTTTTATTATAACAACAATGCCCTGAAATTTTAGTACAAAATTTGAATTCCCGCCATTTTATGCCATTTGGTCCAAAATGGATCTTTTTTTCTCAAAATTTAGGTGTCGATACCATTAAAAAAGTTTTTTTAGAGTCATTTTACCCGTGTTTTTTTTACGTTTATTTATTAATCAAATAAAAACAAATACGTGTTTCCGGTCATTTTCACATTATTGAAAATGATTTTTTTAAAATAACGGTCTGCGATTTTGTACCAGATATAATAAAAAAATTTCATTTTTTTTCAAAATGACTGAAAAACGCATTTGTTGTTATTTAATTACTAAACAAATGTAAGAGAAACGATTAAAATGACTCCAAAAAAAAAAAAATTTTTAATGTTTTCGGAAAGCTGGCGCCGAGACCTAAATTTTGAAAAAAAGAAGATTCATTTTGGACCAAATGGCATAAAATGGCGAGCAATTCAAATTTTAAATAACAAATTCAATTGTGCCCACTGGCTTCAATATTTTTGTATCAAATTTTCAGGGTATTTTTGCTATATCAAAAGTAATATTTTCTGAAAGTTTCAAGCCGATCGGTTCACTTGGTCGACTTATACAATCAAATGAAACAAAACACTTTTTTGCCTATTTTTTTCAATTTTGTAGGTTATGTACCCATTTGAGCGACTTGAAACCAATCAGGATTTAATGGAAATTTCATTTTGAGTTTTTTTTTTTATCTCGATCCGATTTATATAATTCAAGTTATTAACATTTGAAGCTCAAAAAACGCATTTAGAAAACTACATTGTTTATAAATAAAAAGCACAAGTTTTTAGAGGTCCAAAACCCAGAACAATACTCCTGATGATACCCCGGAGAGAATAAAATGATAATATTGCTGTATCTAGACCCTGCAATTTGAAATGTTTTTTTTTACTACACTATAATAAATGAAAAAAGAATCAAAATAAGGCTGAAAAAGACAGCAATAATAACCATACCATTAACCTTGTTTACGAGATTGGTTAACGAGTTTGTCAAACTACTCTAACTTCTGACGTCATTGGTTTGCATTTTCGTACTAACCACAATAACTATTCAAACTATAGTTTGCGTGGCTAGAACAGAAAAAATTACCCTTAATACTGTTTGGTGTAAATAGTAACAACGAATAGATAGCGTGCAGACCATTGTATAACATGAGATTAGCAAACGGTTGAGCCAGTACAAGAGGATGTAAAAGTGACCAAGAACGATTAATTTATTACCGGGATAAAAAATTATATTTTATAACGTTCTGCACTGCGTCACAATAAAAAAATCAATTTAGTGGAGGTGAAAAATGTTGGGTTGAGATAATAAATCGTTGGTGATGGTGCTTACTTTTGTTAGTGAATAATTTCTTCTCTTTAATACGATGGTAGGATACAACGAATTGTACTAAGCATGCATACCTATTACTCTATTGAAAGCTGGCACCCCAGCTTTCAAGCAGAGTGGTTGACATAGTCAACACTTAAAAGCAGGTAGCGCTTTTCGAGGGATCCTCCTCAGGCATATATAGTTAATGTGAAACAACAGAGAACGGACGAAGTCCATATTTCAGCAGTTTATTCGTCAAATCCATCCTGAGACTCGTTTCGCCATATCACGGCTCATCAGTCAGGCTAGGATTGACAAATAAGAGAACATTTACTTGTACTTATCCCAGAAGTTACGGGAATTCGTATTCCGTAACTTCTGGGATAAGTACCAGTAAATTCTGTTGTCTTATTTGTCAATCCTAGCGTGACTGACGAGCCGTGATATGGCGAAACGCCTCTCAGGATGGATTTGACGAATCCCAGAAGTTACGGAATACCAATTCCCATAACTTCTGGGATAAGTACCAGTAAATTCTGTTCTCTTATTTGTCAATCCTAGCCTGAATGACGAGCCGTGATATGGTGAAACGAGTCTCAGGATGGATTTGTCGAATAAGAGAACAGCGGGTAAACTGCTGAAATATGGACTTCGTTAGTTTTCAGTTGTTTTATATTCACTAATTTCTTTTAAAACACTAACTGTCGGAAGTAATTTTTTTTTTTAGCATCAGTGATTTTTAAACGTAAATTTTCCTTTTTACTAGTAATTTTGATCTTAGCGATATTGTAACAATTTAAGTTATCCATATTGACGCGATTGTTTTTTTGATTTGCGCATTAACGTACATGCTAAAAAGATCATAATCTTCGGTGTCGATATTCTTATATGTTCATTATCACTTCTTTTCTCATGTTTCTCTTAATAAAAGGGTTGACCGATTTAAATATATTAAACTATTTTCATAACACCCTATATATGGATTGTCGAAAAAGTATCGAGCCTTTTTCTTGCTTTAGCATCACATATCTCAGCTAATGTAAGTCACGTTGGGCCATACTTAGCAACAGTTGAAAACTGACATTTGACAGTAGCAGAGATGCAAAAACTGTTGAAATTCGTTTATTCGGGCTTAATTTAGAGCGCCTTGAAGATGAATGAAATTTTGGCAAAAGTTCGCTACATTTTACAGTTTTATTTCGATAAAGGAACAGATGCTGCGTTGGCCTATGAAAAAATTTGTGCTATTTAAAGGCAAGATACGTTACCAGAAGCAACAGCCCAAAGGTGGTTCGGCCGCTTTCGTTCTGGAAATTGCGATGTCAAAATGTTCCTCGCCAATGACAGAAAACGTTGTTAGAATTTTGGAAAAAGTTGAGTAAAACCGGCACGTAAACATCCATCGCCAAACAGTTTTAAACTATTTGAACGAAGCTGGTTACAAAAAGAAGTTCGATGTTTTAGGTGCCATATAATTTGATGCCAAAAGATTTACTGGATCAAATTTTCATCTGCGAAATTCTACAGAAACGGGCGACAAAAAGAGGATCACGTACGACAGTAATATGCGCAAAAAATAGTGATCAAACAAGGATGGAAATCCACAAACGAATGTCAAAGCCCGGACTGACACCAAGAAAGGTGATGCTGTCTGTTTGGTAGAATTGGAATCATGAACTGTTGCAGCCTGACCAGACAATTGATTCTGTACTCTACTATCAGCAATTGACAAGGTTGAAGCGAGCGATTAAAAAAAAATGGTTTAGACTAGTTAACAGAAAGGGTAGCGCTATGATAACGCCAGATTACCCACATCTTTGATGACTTGGCAAAAATTGAGAGAGCCTGATTGGGAAGTTTTAATGCATCCACTGTATAGTCCGGTCCTTGTACCGTCAGACTACTATGAGGGCTACCTTTTAAGTTTTTACAAAAACAACGAAAGAAAAAACATTTTTTGATACAAATCGCTTTATTGTTTCTTCTTCTAATCGCCTTTAAGATTTATACAGTTTTGCATGCCTTCGAACCAATTTTCGAAACATTTTTTCCACTCCGAAGTTGGTACCTCAAAAACATGGTTTTGGAAGGATTCTTGAGGTGATGAAAATCGCTGTCCACGCATTTTTTCTTTTACATTCAGGGACAAAAAGAAGTCGTTAGGCAATAAATCAGGCGAACACGGGCAATAAGACATTAATTCGATATTTTTCTCCATCAAATAATCAATTGTTTAACGTGTTGTGTTGCCATTATCATGATGAAGAATGATGCGACGTTTTTGATTGTTTTTCCTGATTTCATCGATGACTTCTGGCAAACAAATTGTTTCATACCATTCAGCGTTAGCTGTTCTTCAATCCTCTAAAGCAATGGTAGCAACATGTCCAGTATAAGTTTCGTCTTCTGTTACGATGTTATATACGGATTTTGCAAGTCCTAGGTCGAATTTTTTGAGCATTTTCTTATACCAATTAAAATGAGCCTGTTATTGAGTTTCGGTCAAATTATGCGGAATATATCGGGTTCAGATTTTTTTCACAGCTAAAAGTTCATGCAAAATCGAATCTACTGCAGTTTTCCATATACCTAAGGATACCTCTATCTCACTGTAAGTCACATGCCGATCCTCTTCAATCATGTGGCGCACAGCATCGATGTTTTTTGTAACAACTGATTTTGGTCGACCCTCACGAAACTCATCGCTGACGGAAGCATAACCATGACGAAATTTTGCAAGCCAATTGTAAACAGTCTTTTCTGATGGTGATTTATTACCCAAAGTTGAACGAAGCGATTCGAGGCATTGTTGTTCAGTTAGGCTTTTACTAATATGGTAAAAATCATCCAACGAACACCTTCACGTCAAATTTCCATTTGTTCACAAAACTGTTTTTAAACGCTCACTGTAAACAAACCACTCTCCAGCCAATTTCTGAGCTGTCACTATTTTAACAATAACAAAAGTCAAATTTTACAACAATGGTAATGTCACATCTCAAGAGCGTCGTCTAGTGGTCGTTTGTGAAAACATGGTGTTAAATTAGTTTAAAAATAGGTCTGTGAAAACCATTTGTCACAATTTTTTACCCAGAAACCACAAAAGTTCTACAATGACGCCAGAAAAATGCCAGAAGTTGTTGTTCATTTCGACTTTAAAAGGCTCAATACTTTTTTAACAACCCCCGCTCCGTTATTATTAAATTATAGAAGGTTTTTTCCAAATATATTTTTTTAATCACTCGATATAAAAAAAAACTCAACTTTTTGATTAAAAACCACGATTCCATCAAAGCTTTTTTTAATAAAAATTATTCTAAAATAATGCCGTGTTCGCCCGGATCCTTTTAACTTACGAGGTTTTTTAGAGACCGCAATCTCATGGTAAACAAAAGAACAATTTTCCGCAAATTAGTTGTTTTTGTTTTCTGATTTAATTGGCATTTTTAAATTGACGTTGTAATAAATTAAAATTAGAACAAGAGAAAATTTATTGTAAGAATAAATAAATATCATGAATACTGTAAGGACAATTGAGAAACAGTGGAGAAATTTGAAACATTGGACATAAAATCGATTGGCAGAAGATGTAACTGTTCAAAATATGTACTATTTAATATAGCACTTTTTTCTGAAAAAGTAAACGTCATAAGGCCTAACAGGGTTAAATCGGAACACTCTGTTCTACTAAAAGCGCCAGTCAAAATGTAAGTCGTAAACTTGGATGCAAATTTGTGTTGCCATGATCATCTAACTTCCATAGCAAAGAAAGCGTTTCGTTGTCAATGCAGCTTCGTCCAATCTCCATTTAACACAGTCGAGTTTAGTTTATTTGAATAACACTGAATATCTTTAATGTTTACAATATTATATTATTACTTATTGTACAGTGTGAGTCAATGATAGAGTAAAGTTAATTATCTCATTTGTTTCGGGAATGAGGAAAAAATATTAAATACAGTAGTTTTAGAGAATGTTAAGGCACACAGTTTAAAATTATTTTTGAGTATACAGGGTACTGTGTGGCCGGTGTAACATATGTTTTTTTTTAAATAGAACATCCTATTTATCTAATTTATTTTTAAATTCTGCGTTAAATTTTACAACTTTCTATTAATATTGTTATATACCTAAACCTAGTAGTTTTTCTAATATTTCATTTTTAAAAAAAAAATACTAGTTTTCAGTTTTGTTAAAAAGTAGCGCTATTGTTTCTGAAGGTGGAATACTCATAATTGGTAGGAGCGTTCTATAGTGATGAAAAAAAGATATATGTAAAGAAATTTGAGTTAGGTGCTACGGGGGTGTTTACACAAACTATTAGAAATAGGTATATGACATACTTAATAAAAGTTGGAGGGTTTTGTAAAATCTATCAAAAAAAGAATAATATACAGGGGGTGTCATTTAAAAAATTTGAGATTTTTCAATTTAAAATAGTCGAAATGTATAAATTTATATACATTTCGACTATTTTAAATTGAAAAATCTCAAATTTTTTAAATGACACCCCCTGTATATTATTCTTTTTTTGATAGATTTTACAAAACCCTCCAACTTTTATTAAGTATGTCATATACCTATTTCTAATAGTTTTCGATTTATTTTGAATTTTTCAAGTTTTACCCTTGTTTTTAATACACTTACGCTATTGTGAAAACATAAACAAATAGTTAATAATAATTTTAATATAGTTTAACTTATCTAATGATTAATTATTATGACGTAATAAATCTTCAAAAATATGCCCGTCTACTTGAATACACATGTTTAGTCGTTTTACTATATTTTCCATCCCTACCAATCCATTTTTGTGGGTCGTTTAAAAATTCCCGAAATTCTCGGTGGTAATGAGCAGGAGCTCCGTCTTGTTGAATCCACATTTGTTCCCTTTCAAAGTAATCAACTTATTCAAGAAGCTGGGGTAATTCGTTTTGCAAAAAATTTAGATATCTAGGCCCGTTAAGCGGTTCGTGGAAAAAATATGGACCAATATTTCGAAAATTTAATATTCCTCACCATACATTAAGCGATTAATGGTTTGGTTGGTTTTGAACTTTCTGGACCCAAAATGGATTAACTGTTGAATAATAATGTATGTTATGGCTGTTAACTGTTCCATTACTGAGTAAAGTAGCTTCGTCAGAAAACATTATTTTGGATAAAAAATTTGGATCGGCCTTTATTGCTCCATTCATGGTGGTACAAAGGTTTACTCATCGTTCAAAATCACGGTCTTGAAGTTCTTGGTGTAATTCCATATGAAAGGGATGATACTTGTATTTTCTCGTGGTTCGTAGATTGGGATGTGTCAGATAAGTCAGCTAGTTGACGGCTGCTGACCTGGGGATTATCTTTAACATGAAGTAAAATCTCCATTTCTTTTTCCTTATTGGTAGCATTCTGGTTTATTACTTTCCGTTTCGTATACTCAACGCTACCACTACCATCAAACCGTTCTATTAAAGGCTGAAAAGATTTTCTGGATGGTATACGTCTATTAGGGTACTTCGCTCCGTAAAGCCTTACTGCCAAAAGACAATTTTTTTTCCTCCTCGCCCAGTATATAAACCATATCAATTAATTCATTTTTAGGAAAAACCATAACTATTACCTTTATCCGCCACTTACTACAACAAATTAAACTATTTTTACTTGCTTAATAGACATGTCAAAATTTAACAATGCCTACATTTTTGTTTTGTCTTGGCAAATATGATGTTATAGCGTAAGTGTATGAAAAACAATCAGAAAAAATAATAATAGGGTGTGCCATTTAAAAAATTTGAGATTTTTCAATTTAAAATAATCGAAATGTATAAATTTATTTTGAACACCGTGTAGCATCTAACTCAAATTTCTTTAGACATATCTTTAGAACGCTCGTACCAGTTATGAGTATTCCACCTTCAAAAACAATGACGCTACTGGCAATTTTTTACAAAACTGAAAACCAGTATTTTTTTTTAAAAAAAATTGGAATGTTAGAAAAACTACTTGATTTAGGTATATAATATTATTAATAAAAAAGTTATAAAATTTTACACAGAATTTAAAAATAAATTAGAAAATAGGATGTTCCATTTAAAAAAAAAACATGTTTAAAACGGCCACACTTTTTTAAATTATCCTTTTTACTCAAAAATAATTTTAAACTGTGCACCTTAACACTCCCTAAAACTATTAGATTTAATATTTTTTCGTCATTCCCGAAACAAATGAGATAATGAACTTTACTCTGTCGTTGACTCACCCTGTACATACTATTACACCTATTTAAATTATATTGATAGAGTGGGTTTTCCATTAAGGATGTCCAACTTTTGATAGCTAATAGCGGCCATGTTGGTCGGCAGATGTTTAACATCTGATGTCAGTTGTGTTTAGTAAGGTTTGCCATTCATCATGAATGGTTTTACCTTAAAAGAACGCTTGGAATTTGGCCAAAATTACTACGCAAATTCGCGTTCAGTTCACGCTACGCAAAGAGCAATTTGATCAAAACATGGTCGTCATTTTGCTCCAAATGATTGTACTATTCAGCTTATAATTAAAAGGTTTGAAAGTGAATTTACTCTCCACGATCAAAAGGTACTTCAACGTGTACGAAATGATCGTAGTGAAGAGAATATCGCCGTCCTCAAGAGTTGGGCCTACCTCAGACGACAATTTGGCGAATTTTGCGATTGAACTTGGGTTTGCATCCGTATAAGATTGTATTGGCCCAAGAACTAAAGCCTACAGATCATCGTTTACGCCGCGAATTCACCGATTGGGCTCTGGAGATGATGGAAGCCGACAGCTAATTTCATGAGAAAATCATCTTCTCCGATGAGGCCCATTTCTGGCTCAATGGCTTTGTTAATAAGCAAACTTGCCGTTATTGGAGCGAATCTAATCCACAAGTGATTCATGAACTCCTTTACGTCCGCAAAAAATCACAGCTTGATGTTGATTATGGCACGGAGGCCTCATCGGTCCTTATTTCTTTAAAAATGGGGATGGAGCTACCGTTACCGTGAATAGCGAGCGCTATAACTCGATGCTGCAGGAATATGTCTTCCCAGAATTTGACGAAATGGACGTAGACGACTTTATTTCCTACAGCATGACGCACCACCCCATATTTCCTGCCCAAACATGGCTTTATTGCATCCCAAGTTTGACGAGTCATTAATTTCACGAAATGGCCCTACCGCTTGGCCACCGAGATCGTGCGCTTTAACGCCTTTAGACTATTTTCTTTAGGGCCACTTATCTCAAGTTTACAGCAACAAACCAGCAACTCTTAATTCTTTTTTTTATGTGTCTAGCACACGTGCTACAGGGAAGTCCCTAAAGCGCTCTAGGAGCGGCATGTGTGCGGATTCCTGTGGTGCAACTCACGCGTTGCTTTGATTTTTTCACCTTGGTGGGTGTCGGCTTACTTCGCCGGCACAACACTTTTGACAGGTCCATTTTCGGTTATGATGTACCATATCGGTTTGATGCACCTGAAGTCAACATTCGTCGTGCCATAGCCGGCGTAAGGCCGGAAAAGCTGGCTCGAGTCGTGGAAAATTGGTGTAAGCGGATTCGTGTCTGTAAAAAGAGCCGAGGCGGCCATTTAAGTAATATCTTGTTTAAATCTTAAATGGCATAAAATTTCCCGTTAAATAAAAGTTTCAGAATGAACTTTGTTTAAAAACTCTTTGTTTTATTCAATTTTAAAGTTAGGACGCTCTTAAAGAAAAATCCCCTATATTTTGTTTAAATCTACTTGGTCGTTAAGAAGAGTACCTGTGGTCCTTAATCGATTTATTTGCATTTAGTATTCCGCACGGTGATTGCTTTTAAAATAAAAAATTTTGTTACTGAGGTATAAAATGACTTCACAAAACACACCCCAAATGAGTTTTCAACAAAGTTTATTTCCGATCTTTGTTGAAGACAGATGGCCACGAATTATGTTTATATATACCAGATGAATAACCAAAAATAACGCACTCGAAATAATTATCGTTCAGTCTACACTTTATGGATAATAATCCAAGATTTTTTCACAATTTTTTGGTAAATACTTCTCGAGATAACGGGGGTGGACAGCAATTTTTGGCGATTTTTTAAAAATATTACGAAGAAAAATTTGCAAGAATATTACATAATATACATTTTTGAACTCATATTTTCACAAGCTTTCATTCGACACTCCACTCAACGACCTGGTGAATTGTTTGTTTCTCGCCCCCCAAAACTAATCCCATAAGTCAAAGTTTAACTTTCAAAACTACATGGCTCTGATTGAATCATCAATTCCTATATTAGTGCGAAGTTTCAACTTTTCATGTCAAATAGTCTTGGAGAAATTCGGGTGTGACAGACAGACACTGAAGTAATCCCATAAATGTTCCGTATGGAACACTAAAAACACTAAATCACTTTAAGGTAGGGTTATGTTGCCCTCCTGATAAAAAAAAAAAACAAATATATTGATTTATTAAATATTTTTGACTTTTGTTTTACTAGCATGAACATATCAAAAATTAAGGGGATCCCAAAATTCACGCAAGACTTGAATTTGGTGCCATTTGTATGGTAAAGTGTTGCCAACAAAACAAAAAAACACAGTGTTACACCTGACAGTTCAGGATTATTAAAAATGGAGCGCTATACGAAAGAACAACGTGTTTTCATTGTTGAGTAATATTTTAAAAATAATGAAAGTTTGGTAGCTACAGTTCGGAATTTTCGTACAAAGTATGGTCGGAATACTGATTTAACCTCATCAACTGTGAAGAGATTAATTGAAAAATTCAGGGAGACTGGATCAATTAGTGATCTTAAACGCTCTGGCCGTCCTTCAACAAGTCGTTCGACAAAAAACATTGAAGCAGTTCGTGAGAGTGTTGCTGAGACTTCAGGAACATCAATTCGGCACCGTGGTCAAGAATTGGACATTTCGAGAAGCTCTCTATAGCGTATTCTCACGAAAGATTTGCATCTTCATGCTTACAAAGTTCAATTGACTCAAGAACTGAAGTCTACTGACCAGACACAACGAAGAGAATTCGTTGAATGGATTATGGAACAACAACAAGTGGATACTGATTTTTCGAAGAAAATCGTCTTCAGCAATGAGTCTCATTTCCATCTTGATTGCTTCGTTAATCTACAAGATTGTCGCACTTGGGGTTCAGACAATCCACACGTGACTGTTGCGTGAAACAAATGCATCCACAACGTGTCACTGTTTGGTGCGAATTTTGGGCTGTAGGCATCATCGGACCATTCTTCTTCGAAAATGCGGTTGGCCAGGCAGTAACAGTTAATGGTGATCGTTATCGTGATATGATAATCCAGTTTTTTGTGCCTAAATTGCAAGATATGGATGCGGACGACATGAGGTTTCAGCAAGACGGTGCCACATGCCACACAGCCCGAGAAACAATTCAATTACTGCATGAGTCAGTTCCTGGTTGTGTAATATCTCGTTTTGGTGATCAGAATTGGCCGCCCAGATCATGCGATTTAACGCCGTTGTACTTTTTTCTTTTGAGTTTTTTTAAAGTCTAGGGTTTATGCCAACAAGCCCACGATCATCTACGACTTGAAGGAGGAAATTAAGCGCTGAATCAACGAAATTCAGCTACATTTATGCAAAACGGTCATGGAAAATTTCGACAAAAGAGTGCCTATGTGCTAGCAAATCCGTGGAGGCTATTTAATCGATATGTTGTTTCATACGTAACCCTATACTGTATACTTTATGAATCAATAAAAAAATTACAATTTTTAATTAAAAACCTGTGTTTCCTATCAAAATTACTTGGGACACCCTTTATCTATGCTTTTTTGATACCCTCAATTTGGGCTTGCATCACCCTGGCATCATGTTTCAAACATTTTAGACTGTTAAACTAGTGTGCTTGTCAAAAAATTTTTTTTAAGTTTCTGACTCTAAATACTCTTTTTTTTTCGGATCTACTCATATGCGTATATACCTAAATAGTGATAATCCTAATCGTCCGACTGGTGCTTAGTCAACCCGCATAAAGATAAAAATCCTCTTAGAAACGCCAACTTCAAAAACTATGGACTTTTGAGCTTCGTGCTTACGACAACTTTTTTCTGCTCCTCAAGACCTATATTTTCCCAAAGTTTGAACAAATTTAACCGTGAGCCATTTTCCATAACGGTTCTGGGGGATCCTTTAGATTATTTTTCTTCATACCACCCTTTTCAAGAACTCTTGCAGAACCTTTTCTCTTTAGAATAAACTGACCATGACGGTTTTTTCTTGCATATATTCTATAGTACAATCTATTTTCTCAGTTATTAGTAACAGTAGCAGTCTATTAGCTCTGATTACTAGAGATCGATATCCTCCACTATACTACGATGGTCATTTCCACACCATCGTAATTACCAGTTTAATGTCTTCTAGCTCACATTTCACAAATGTAAGACGGTCGTAAAAAGCACATTAAAAACTAATCTCTTCTAAACTTCTTATTTTCGCTGTTAATTTAAAAAGTTAGACATCTTGACGATAATCATTTAAAAATTTTGGTGGATTTTTAAATACGAAAGTTTAATTAAACGTAACTTGCATGATCTATTTAAGTTTATCTTACTTTTAAATTTAGTATTTGTCCACGCTTAACATAATCTGGTGATCAAAATCTAAGGATTGTAGCTATGAGATGTCTCATTATTTTTATTTTTCCTACATAATACACCGAAGAATAAGAAATCTGTAATTTTGAGGATAAAATTGCTATCTTTTTCCTGGAATTTCACTATAAGTGAAATATTGAGACCCTCGCTTCCGTGACACTGCAACTTTTTGAACATCTGTCTACTGAAATAAAAAAATCATTTAAAAAAAATTCAGTCTGAGGAATAAGCAACTATCTTTCTTTAAACTAACTATTTTATATTATATTATATATATATATATATATATATATATATATATATATATATATATATATATATATATATATATATATGATCACCCTCAAACCATTGCAAAACATAGGCCTCCTCTAAAAATTTAGACTGATCTCTGTCCTGAGTGGTGTTAACCTAATTTCCTGCCACTCTTTTGATGTCATCGCTCCATCTTGTTGGTGGTCTACCTCTATTCCTCTTGTCTTGTCTGGGTCTCCATTCTATTAGTCTTCTGCACCATCGATTATCCCTTCATAGCTCTCTCCATTGCCCGATGAGATACTCTCAGTTTTTTTGCTAACTGTTTTGTTAATGCGGGTGACTCGATACCATATATGATTACCGACAGAACATATCCTTTCTTTTTTAAGCACATTGGCAAATTACCTTGCAGCGTATCTTTCACCTTCCCAAAAGCCGTCCATCCTAAACCCACACGAGGATGTACCTCATCTTTGCCACCCAAATACTTGTAATTTTGGACGTGCTCCACTTTACTTTCGTTAAATTTCGTATTATTGTTCGTAACTAGATTAGTCATAAGCTTGGTTTTTTGAAAGTTAATATTTGGACCAATATTTGCCGATGTTATTTCCAATTCGGTAAGCACTTGTTGGACATCACCTAGATTGTCGGCTATTATAATACTAACATTAACAAAGTACAGGTGATTTATGTATTCGCCATCGATGTTTCTGCCTTTTCCATCCCAATTAAGCTTGCTTAAAGCATATTCTAACAACGCCGTAAAAAATTTAGGAAAGATCGCATCACTTTGTCTAATTTTACATTCCACTCGAAATTTACTTTTGGATTCATGGAGTTTTTCACTTGGTGTTGCGCTATTATAAATCAATTTAATTAACTGAGCATACCAATTGCCTATTTTCATTTGCTGCAGGGCAAACAGTATCGCCGGGAACTCTACCGTGTCGAAAGCTTTTTTAAAATCCACAAATACCAATACGAGTGGTTTATTATATTGTATAGATTTCTCTGTATGGGTTTTGATGGTCTGTAAATGATCGTTAGCACTGTAGCCCATTCTAAAGCCTTCACGTGTGTGATAAAAATCTAGTTTTCGCTCTAGGCGTGTTGTTCTGATTGTGGTGAGGCACTTATACAAATATATATATATATATATATATATATATATATATATATATATATATATATATATATATATATACTTCGTAACAGAATACCATAGATCAGGGGTCGGCAACTTTTTAACTAAGGGGTGCCAGTTTTCATACATACAACATTTTACTTGCCGACATAGGTACTTACTACAACTAAAATTAACAAAAATTTACTTAAATTAACTTAAAATATTGCTTTCAGAAGGTTTAATTACAAACAAATTTTAACATTTAACAAATAATTTTATTATACTAGTCCTAGGACCTAGTGTGATCTCTGTGCTTGAAGTTCTTTAGAGAGTTTTCTTATATCCGGTTCATGTCTGGTTATTTTCAGTATCACACATGCTTCCGAGTTGTCAGCCTGCTTCGGTACGAGTTTAAAATCACTCTCATATGGAAAAAAGGTTGTTCACAGATATAGGATGATCCGAAAGCTGTAAGCATGACAAACGCTACTTTCTTAAGACAAATAAATTTCTCTGGTAAACTCTTCCAACAACTGAGTATCTCGTTTGAATGGTTCTGGCAGTCACCTTCTAATACCCTTCTTAATTCTACAAATTTCGTGTTCCATAACTCGAAGCTTTTAAATTCAATGTATTGAAGATCAAAATCATTAATGTCCATCCATGAGAAAAGAGATATGTCAAAGCAACTGCTGGAAAAATTCATTAAATCTGGTTTGATTAAAAAAGCGAACATAGGACCATGTTTATCAAAATCCTGACCCCTCTCGATAAACTCCTCTTTTAAATTAGTCATATATTTAAGAATTTCGTCTATTAGTGCGCCATCGTCGACACTGGATATATATATATATATATATATATATATATATATATATATATATATATATATATATATATATATATATATATATATGTTTATAAATTTGGAAAATATTTATATGTGTTTGTAGTAATATCGCTGTTAAATAAATCTATTTTTAATTTGAATGATTTCCAGGATTCGTATAAATCCAGAACTGTTTTGCCTGAACCTTGTAACGTTGAGTTTACTGAGATGATTTGTAATATCAGTAAGAAACATTAACATGCAGATCCAGTTCTTATCTTCTAGTTCAGGATAAGCATCCACTTGATTTTTTACCAACAAGAACGATTTAATTTCGCCCATACATTGCACAAATCTAGAGAGCACTTTACCACGGCTGAGCTAGCGCACATTATTGTGCAATGGTATATCTGAATATGCACTTTCTAATCCCTGCAGAAACGCCTTAAATTGTCTATGGATCAGTGAAGAACGACCGACAATGTAGTTAACTATTTTAACCATCCTATCAATCACGGATTTTAAACTTCCAGCGGATATTTTAGCGCACAAACTCTCTTGGTGAATTATGCAATGAAAATTCAAAAGTGATCGACCCATGCGTTCAATAAGAAGTGAAACAAATCCTTTATGTCTCCCAATCATAGCAGGAGCGGCGTAATTTTAATTTTTAAACTTTTCGACGACTATTAACTGGAACGGATGTTACTTCTATACTACATGATGCAAACGTGTAGCCGCTTGCTATATATAGAAAAATAATGTTTTCAGAAAATTACAATAATTACGTTTATTAAATTTCTTGGAACAAAAATTATTATCTAGAACGCGCCCATTGCAATCAAAGGGCCGCCTAGAAGTTAAATCTAACAAAAACTAAAGTTCGGCAATATAACGCGCGTCGGAACGATTGAAGTCAAGTCAAACAAAAATCGCCTTATAGCGGCTCTTTTGATCTGAATTGAGGACGTTTATTTGTGTTCTTGCCTAGGCTTATATTTTGAGGCTTGCCATCTTTAATACTTGCCGAAATTAAAGCCAAACCAATGCATTCAATAAAATTATAAATTACAAAATATATATATTTTGTAGTTTTTGGTAATAATACCTAGTGACCTATATAATATATCGTTTTTGTTTGTATCGTTAAAGTAATACTGTCTTCGATTATTTACTTAATTTCGAAACATGTCACAGATTACAGAATTAATGTGTAAACTTTGAATAGGTACGCGTGCCATTCAAAATTGCTTGGCGTGCCAGAGATGGCACGCGTGCCATAGGTTGCCGACCCTTTAATAGATAATAATTGGGATATCAAAGAAGAGCAAATGGTATAGTCACAATATAGAACATATAACATATACCAAATGTAGCGCGAGATAACACAACAGAAAGCTAACTTAGACGGTAATGTCCAGAGTATAGAGCCCCTGGGAAGCCGAGTCAAGGAATCGGTTCTGTTCTGTGAGGCTTCCCTGCAACCTTCTCAGAGAGCTATCATCAACACTGTGGTCCATGGGCTATCGAGCTTCATCGCAATAGCAGCTTCGGCCTTCCAGTATCTTCCATCTATGCTATTACTTCTGCCGTGTCTAGTTTTTGAATCTATTCAGTTGGGATCAGATTTTACGTGCAGGCTCAAAACCAGATAGAGGAATTTGGTTTGAGAAAGCCGTACTCTGGTGGAGATTCGGTATGCCTTGATTGGCTTGGATAACGATATTCCACTTCTCTTCGACATACATTGTTTGTTGAAGGTTTTGATGGAGCCAAATAGGTCGTGTTGATTTTAGTCGCGCGCAGGCGAGATTTTGTGTGTCCGGCTGAAAAATTAGGTCATTTCTTGCAACTTTTTTCCATTTGCGTGTGTACTACATATGAGTTTAATGGTACTTCAAGAGTCCAAAATGATTCATCAATATTACTTTCCAAAAATGGCTTTGATTACTAATTTAGTAAAAGGTTTTTACACAAGATTCGTCCCCTTAGAGGTGCCCTAAATATTTATATTTCACTTTTTCCATTTTTCTTTTGTTCCATTTAAAATTCCATTAGTTTAAAGTGACATTTAATAGAAAAATAGGTTAAAGCTATTGGGAAAAATGGTCGCCAGAAGATTGCGGCTTTAAAATAAAATTAAATCGAACCTAAAAACCTAAGCGTTGTGAAATTACTCTCTCATTAAAATGAATTGCTGGAATGATTTCATTATACCTATTCCTACTTGCTGAACATACCAAACCGGATTTATATTTTTAGTAAAAATTACTTACATACTGAAATAAAGTTTGTAAATAGTGGCGGCCAGTAGCTCCGTGGTGTAGTTACTTACTTGTGATGCAGAAGGTCTCGAGTTCAATCCGGCAAGTCGGTATACTTATTATTTAATTTATTTAAGTATATTTGGCTTGGCCACATACATAGGTAGTAGTTGTTTCATAAAATGCAGCAACGTCCGTGGCAGCACTACCACGTTGTCTAAAACGTGACGTGTATTTCAAAAATGTATGTTTCAGCATTGGAAGGTGGCTACATATACCCTGGACTGACTACCTCTCTAATAACCTGGTACTACAGATAGCCGGGTTCGAGAGAGTATTGTTGAGCCTTGTTAAAAGAAGGGAAGTCTCATATCTGGGACATATACTCAGAGGACCTCGATATTACATCTCTAAATTAAACCTTCAGAAGAAAATAGAGGGTCAACCCGGACCTGGTAGAATACAGCACTCATGGCTCCGAAATATTAGAGGCTGGTGTGGAGGGCCGGATGTAGCCACTACTGCCATGTGCACAATAGACCAGAAGAAAAAGAAGAATATATTAAGAAATCGGATTCTTTTTGGGCAGTCAGTGTATATAAATAACTACAGTCAATTTTCAGATCGTTTAGAAGTGAAATTATGCTTAAAACCCAATATAAACTTGTAACAAGTTTGAGGATGAAGTTTATATTTTGCTGATATTGCGCTTGGGGAGATGGGAAGAATTTATATTGGCTATATAATGTATGTGTTCGGTATGAAGGGTATTTAAATAACTTTGCGTTTAATTTGTTCTGTGAAACTAAACTATAAGTTAGTTGCAACAAAATATAATTATATATAAAACATGAAACTTTAGAATACATATTATATTGCTATAAGATTTAACTGACAAAAGTTAATGTTAAGTTAATAACAGTAAGACACAAGTTGTTAGACTAGTTAGCGTTAGCCCAATATAAACTTCATACCTGCTCTTTACCAAAGGCCGTCAAGCACATATCCCAAATTCAGAGAGGCATTTTCAAACGAGTAAAGTCTTACCAAATAAGAGGTTTTTATTTTTGGAAGCTTCTCTTTCTTTCTCTATTGATTTTCGAGCCTGGTAAAATTTTATTGTGAGAATTTTATTAGAAGAGCTCTTTACTCTCTACCCCCTCCTCAGCTCAATCTCAGTCTCAAAGGCCCATATCAACCGTCCATTTGTGAACATAGGCCTCCCTCAGTCTGTCCCATTGGGCTCTATTTTGCCCTTCTCTAATCCAGTTTAGCCCGGCAGTCAACTTTAGATCATTTGTCCAGCGTGCTGGTGGACGTCCCCTTTTTCTCTTCCCGGTATACGGTCTCCAATGAAGGATGATGTTGTTCCATCTTGAGTCGGTGCATCTCACGATATGTCCTACATAATTCTACTTTAAATTGATGATTGTTTCAACAGAATCTGTCATTCCTGTTGTTCGTCTAATCTATTTCTTGCCTCTCCATAACTCTTTGTATAACTGCTATTCTTTTTAGAGTTTGCTTTGTCCAAGTTCAAGTCTGTCATCCGTACGTAAGCACTGGCAGAACACATTGTTCGAATACTTTCGATCTAAGCTTTAAGGCAATGTTCTTATTTTTAAGTATATGTGATATACATAATGTGATTTTCCGAATGCAGACCATGCCAGCCTTCTCCTATGTATTTCACTTGTTTGATTTTCTTTTTTCAGTTGTATTTGGTAACCCAGATAAATGTATTTTTTGACATTTTCAATTCGGCAGTTGTTAATTATTATGTGTGCGTCTCTGTTCCACATGATTTTGGTCTTGTTCAGTTTCATTTTTAGATCAACTTTACTTGATTTCTGCTCTAATTCTCGTAACGTATGCTGTAAATCACCTGTATTTTCGGTCATGATGACTACATCATCAGCGAATTCTAAATTATTCAGTCTGCTTCCGTTTATTTCAATACCCTTGTCTTGCCATTGTAGATGGTTGAATACCTCTTTTATGTTGAATTGTTCTGTGTCTGTGTGCACTTTAATAATTGATGTTGCCTTTTCATATATATTCTTTATTATTTCTATGTAACTGTGGTCAATTCGTGTCTTTTTCAAACTATTTATATTTGCCCAATCTTCGATGGTATCAAAAGCTTTACTGCAAGCAAAACTGATGTCCAAGTTATATTCAACTGACTTTTCTATTAACATTCTCATTGTTAAAAGATGGTCACAAGTGTTAAAATTTTTCCTAAACCCCGCCTACTTTACAGGCTGGTAGTCACCTAATTTTCTAGAAACTCGGTTTGTTTTAATTTTGGAAAAGAGCTTATACACCTGTGAAAGTAAACTAATAGGTCTATAGTTCTCCAAATTTGCTTTGTCCCCTTTTTTTCCTCCTCAACAAGTCCAGTAAATTGTCGACATACAACATGTTAACAATTTACAAAATGACCATCAGGGCCAGCGTCACCTACTCCAGTCCGGTATTGAGCTGAATATCATATTTCTACAGATTCAACCTTTAGACCTTTCAAAACAAGATAATCATGGTCAACGTCCCATGGTTCGTCCCACAACACCCAAATTTACCATGACCTCCAGATACCAACAATCCGGGAATTCATGAGCAACGCTCAGATCACACCCTAGCGTCACAGTCAGTAATGCTTACGGACCTCTGCCTAACAACATGACTTGCTACCCAAGATTACACAGCCCCACAAAAAAAAAAAGTGGGGTATACTTTTGATGCGATCCGTAGTATTTTTGCCCGCTGATCACGAATCTGATGTCAGAATATCGCCATCACATCTCAATTTTTTTCTAACCTCAAAAAATAGGTAAAAATTAGTAAAAATTAAGAAAAATATACTCCTAAAAAATTGATTCAAGCTTTTTCATGAATCCAAAGATGTATTAATATGTATTCGGACACGCTAAGCTAATATTCATCGGTTGGATTAAGCCATACAGTTCTGTTTTCTTTCTAACCTCAATAAATCAGACAGATATAGTGCTTCTCGAATGCAGAAGCGAATTCAAATTAAAATTCAACCGATTCTTACCAAATTTGGTACACGGGGTTTTTTTTGGGTTGCTGATCATGAATCTGAGGTCGGATTTGCAAAATTCAAAATGGCGGATCCAAGATGGCGGACAAAATTTTTGAAAACCAACCGATTCCTACCAGATTTGGTATACAGTTGGGGAATCTTCAAACCTGATACTCTTAAACCCTAAACCCTGAAACCTTAGACTCCCCACACCCTGTAACCTCAAAAAATAGACCTCAATAACCCTGTAACTTTAAAAATGAGACCCAATAAACTCAAAACCAGGACTTTTAAACCATATACTCTCAAATAGTAGACCCTTAAGCCCTAGAATTGCGAAGGTTAGACCCGCGCCTAACTTTCCTTTTTTTGGCTGTATCTTGTTCTTTTTTCCGCGAATGACCTATTCAAAGGCATATGGTCATCCCATCGTCCTTGATACCTATTTTCTATGATTTTCAGATCTTGGTGAAAACGTTCCCCTTGCTCCTCACTGTAGTCACCAAGATTATCTGGGAAATCATCGATGTGGGAGTCCAGGAAATGTAATTTTAGATTCATTAAGCAACCTAATGTTTGAAAATTTTTTACCATTTTCTCGACTATTTCTTTGTACTTAGGACTTTTATTATTTCCCAAAAAGTTTGTTGCGACTTCTTTAAAACTAAGCCAAGCAGCTTTTTCAACTTTATTCATTTTAGTAACAAATAATGAATCTTGACACAATTTTCTTATTTGTGGCCCGTCAAATACGCCTGCCTTAATTTTAGCTTCAGAAAATTTCGGAAATTTTTTATGCAAATATTTGAAACATGGGCCGTTTGTATCTAATGCTCTCGTGAATTGCTTCATAAGTCCAAGCTTAATGTGAAGCGGGGGAATAAGAACTTTTCCTGTATCTACCAATGGTGGAAACAATACATTATTTTCACCAGGAGTGAACGATTCTCTTGTTGGCCAATTTTTTTTCTTATAATGACGTTCCCTGTCTCTGCTATTCCACAGACATTTATAACAGGGATAAAGTGTAAACCCTGACTGTTGGCCAAGCAATATTGTTACAATTTTCAGAACTCCACAAATTTTTCAGTTATGATCAGCATATTTTATTTTTATCAAAAGCTGCTTCATTTTTTCATATTGCTCTTCCATAACTGTGGAATGAGCAATCGGAATGGGAGCGTAAACGTTGGTATTATGCAGCAAAACTGCCTTAATGCTCCGTTTAGAAGAATCAATGAACAGTCTCCATTCTTCAGGATCGTATGAGTTATTTTGAAATTCATCCATTAGACCTTTTACATCGGTACAATATGAAAGTGACAATTCCTCGTCCATTGTGAAATATTTTCGAAATTCTTCATCTCTGTTTCTATAATAAGAAATCGTAGCTTCTGGGTTAAGTAAATGTTTTTTTCTTTAAAAAGGAAGCAAGATGCTCTGAACCATCTTTGGATAAGCCTAAATCTCTGACTAGATCACTAATTTCTGACTGTGATACGAGTATTGGTTCTGGTTTACGGTTGTATGGTAGAAATTCTTTATCTGTGTCACTAGTATATGATAGGTTGTCACTAGAACATTCATTAGTAACAGTGTTTGAATCTTTTTCGACAGTCTCAATGTTTTCGGCATGAACTGATAAGGTAAAATCATTTGTTTCCATAACATCAGCATCAAGTGGTTCAGGAGGCGGAATTAGTTTATTTGGTCTTGTTACTGTCGAAACATCGTTATAAGTAATAGTGCTTTTATTTTTTCGGTTATGCCTAGATACAACATTCATACAAAAGTAGCAATCATTTTCACTGTATGGTCTATTCCATATTGCTGGTCTGGAATATTTAATCGCCTTCTTATTGATATACAACATTATTTTGCAAGAACTGCAAATGATGTGGGAAACCCAATCTGTATCCTGGTGCTGTATTTCAATGTTAAAACAATCCTTATATAAGGTTTTAATCTTATCCGTTATCGGTGACCCCATTTTACTCAATACGTGTTGACAGCAAATATAACAAAATGAATCACTGTTTTTATCGCACTTATGAAAAGTCCTTGTAGCGTGAGACCGTTTTCTTGTAGCATTATACTCTACATGAGCCAAGTCACCCACACATGAAGAGCTACGGTCGCTGGATGACGACGGCTGCGGGCCCGCTTTCCCACCCTGACCAACGGCCGATACTGGGTTTCCGAGTCCCTGCATCGTAATTCTCTTTCTTCTACCTGCCATGACGGCATCTAAGCTGTTATCCAGGGACTCTGCCGGCTAGTGGAGTAACACCGTTGCCCAACGTCACCACGTGGAGGTGCCCTGGATGCAGGTAGAAGAATAAAAATCGACCGACGAATTTTCTCGGCGTTCAAAATGGCGCGAAAACATCTGCCATCTTGAATTTTGCAAATCTGATTCGTGATCAGCGACCCAAAAAATCCCCGTGTACCAAATTTGGTAAGAATCGGTTGAATTTTAATTTGAATTCGTTTTTGCATTCGAGAAGCACTATATCTGTTTGATTTATTGAGGTTAGAAAGGAAACAGAACTGTATGGCTCAATCCAACCGATGAATATTAGCTTAGCGTATCCGAATACATATTAATACATCTTTGGATTCATGAAAAAGCTTGAATCAATTTTTTAGGAGTATATTTTTCTTAATTTTTACTAATTTTTACCTATTTTTTGAGGTTAGAAAAAAATTGAGATGTGATGGCGATATTCTGACGTCAGATTCGTGATCAGCGGGCAAAAATACTACGGATCTGATATATCGCATCAAAAGTATACCCCACTTTTTTTTTTGTGGGGCTGTGTTATCAGACCCCCTCCCCTGGATTAGTTACTAATAATCCATAAAATATCTCAAATCTCAGATATCATAAGTTTTTATCTCATTTATATAAAACCTTTACCTAGGATAAGTTAATTAGGTTACTGACTAAGAATATTTAATTTAAATTGTATGAGAACTATAAGTTAATTAAATAAAAAAACACCATAAAGTTGAAAGCTTTTATTATTGTATGTGGACGAATCTATACATATCAATTTTATGCATTAATATTTCATGTTGTCATTCTATTGACGTTTCCCCTTGTTATGTCGTCATCACGGCAATTTTTGTTGCATTATAAAGAATTCCCAGTTATATGTAAGTCTAAATACCAAAAAAGACAAGACTATAAATATACTTTTTTTTAATCTTCATTAAAAATATTCTTATACATCTCTATTTAATACAGTTTATTGACGAAATGCTGGTCCTCCACCCCTGACAAGCAAAGTTCAAGCTTCGCTCTGAGCCGAACATCAGAAATCACTCACATTTTAATCTCATTTTCCGAATAAATAATAGATATTCTTGCTGCAATCTTATTTTGTCCATATACATAAGTCAAACACTTTTCCACGTAAAGTTTCCAAGCGAATAAATAGGTATAATACAATTTGTGCAAATTTTATTAAAGAACCTAAATTAAATTTTAAGATGAAGACATTTACATGTAAAAGCAAGAAAGCTCAAGAGAGCAGAAAGGTGTTCTTTATTATTTCTGTTAAAAGCGCTTTTCTTTTTTTTCTTTATTTAATAAGGTCCAAATGGTTTTCACAAATAATGCTTTCGTTTTAAAATTTACTTATTTTTGATGGATTTGGTTTACTTATCATTATCCAAACCGCCTACGCCCTTCATTAAAAAACGTGCAAAACACACAGTACTGAAGTCGTTGAAAAAGTATGATAAGCAGAATAGACAGAGACAAGTAGTTTCCATATGAATGTGACGATTTTTAAATTATTATACCATTTCACAGAGTACAGGGTGAGTCAACGAAAGAGTAAAGTTCATTATCTTATTTGTTTCGAGAATGACGAAAAAATGTTAAACACAATAGTTTTAGGGAATGTTAAGGTGCACAGTTTAAAATTATTTTTGAGTATACAGGGTACTTCAAAAAAGTGTGGCCGATATAACATGTTTTTTTAAATTGAACATCCTCTTTTCTAATTTATTTTTAAATTAGCGGTGCTCTCGGCTCCGCTCGCGTGGACTTGATTCACTACTATCGTCACTGTTTATTCCTTATGTTACCTAACGTAATAAAATATCTGCCAATATTTCCCCTTATCTCCCATTGTTTCTCCTTATCTCCCATTATCTCTACATAATTTCCATTATCTAGGTTTATCTCTGCTCGTCTCCCATCATTTCTCCTTATCTCCCATTATTTCCCCTTATCTTCCATTATCTCACCTTATCTCCCATTATCTAGGCTTAACTCGACTTATCTCGCAATATTTCTCCTTATCTCCCATTATTTCTCCTTATCTCCCATTATCTCACCATAACTCCCATTATCTAGACTTGTCTCTGCTTATCTCCCATTATTTCTCTTTATCTCCCATTATTTATGCTTATCTCCCATTATCTCACCTTATCTCCCATTATTTAGGCTTATATCGAATTATATAGAACATATGTATAAATTTATAAAAACACGTAAATCGGATAAGTGGTTCTCCAGTGATAAGCGCACTTATATTATTATATAACTTGGCCAAAGAATATATGTATGAATTTAAAAAAAGACACGTAAATCGGATAAGTGGTTCTAGCGTGATAAACGCGCTAATGGATAGACAGACAGACAGAGAGACATTGCATTTTATATATATTATAGATTATAGATATTCTCTGCTACATAATATTGTTCCATATTTAATGGTTTAGTCTGTGTATTGCAAGAGAACGCGCTAGCGACAAACTTTTTTTCGACTTCATTCACTGTTATCGTCACTGCTCATTCCTTATGCTACCTATCGTAATAATATATAGCCTATAACCTGGCCAGAAAACATATGTATGTTTTAAAAAAAAAGTACGTAAATCTGATAAGTGGTTCTCCAGTGATAAGCGCACTAACGGACAGATAGACAGACAGACAGACAGAGATACGTTGCATTTTATATATATTATAGATGTAATAATATATAGATCTATAACCTGGTCAGAGAACATATGTATGAATTTAAAAAATCACGTAAATCGGATAAGTGGTTCTCGAGGGATAAGCGCACTAACGGACAGACAGACAGACAGAGAGACGTTGCATTTTATATATATTATAGATATAGATTATTATTATTATTATATAACCGGGCCAAAGAATATATGTATGAATTTAAAAAAAGACACGTAAACCGAATAAGTGATTCTCGCGTGATAAACGCACTAATGGACAGACAGACCGACATAGAGACATTGCATTTTATATATATTATAGATTATAGATATTCTCTGCTCCATAATATTGTTCCATATTTAATGGTTTAGACTGTGTATTGCAAGGGAACGCGCTAGCAGCAAACTTTTTTCCGACTTCATTCACTATTATCGTCACTGCTCATTCCTTATGCTACCTAACGTAATAAAATATAGCCTATAACCTGGCCAGAGAACATATGTATGTTTTAAAAAAAGAAGTACATAAATCGGATAAATGGTTCTCCAGTGATAAGCTCACTAACGGACAGAGAGACAGACAGACAGAGAGACGTTGGATTTTATATATATTATAGATTCTGCGTAAAATTTTATAACTTTTTTATTAATAATATTATATACCTAAACCTAGTAGCTTTTCTAATATTTCAATTTTTAAAAAAAAAACTTTTTCAATTGCCAATAGCGTCATTGTTTCTGAAGGTGGAACACCGATAATTGGCACAAGCGTTCTATAAAAATGAAAGAAAAAAATATATGTAAAGAAATTTGAGTTAGATGCTACAGGGTGTTCAAAATAAATTTATGCATTTCGACTATTTTAAATTGAAAAATCTCAAATTTTTTAAATGGCACACCATGTATATTATTATTTTTTCTGATAGATTTTACAAAATCCTCCAACTTCTATTAAGTATGTCATATACCTATTTCTAATAGTTTTCGATTTATTCTGAATTTTTCAATTTTTACCCTTGTTTTTAATACACTTACGCTATAACATCATAGTTGCTAAGACAAAACAAAAATATAGGCATTGTCAAATTTTGACATGTCTATTAAGCAAGTAAAAATAGTTTAATTTAGTTCCACCTTCAGAAACAATGGCGCTATTGGCAATTTTGTACAAAACTGAAAACTAGTATTTTTAGAAAAAAAATTGAAATATTAGAAAAATTACTAGGTTTAGGTATATAACACTATTAATAAAAAAGTTATAAAATTTTACGCAGAATTTAAAAATGAATTAGAAAATAGGATGTGCCATTTAAAAGAATATATTTTATATCGGCCACACTGTTTTGAAGTGCCCTGTATACTCAAAAATAATTTTAAACTATGCACCTTAACATTCCCTAAAACTATTTTATTTAACATTTTTTCGTCATTCCCGAAACAAATGAGATAATGAACTTTACTCTATCGTTAACTCACCCTGTACGTACTACTCGTAAAATATTGTTCCATGTGAAAATATAATATTTAGATAAAAATATCTCACATAACTAATGATCAACACTCAGTATTTTTGGTGGAAAAGCAGTTTTCTACTTTCCTCCAACGTGGCAGTTTGATTCTAGAGATTGGTAAGGAAGCTATCGCATCTAAAACTAAAGTCTTCAAGGTTGAGCGTAACAATTTAAGGCTAAAACAGGTTTTTGCCGATGAGTCTCCAAACTCTTAAAACCAGAACAGAAACATACGGCGAGAGAAATTTTTTAAGAACATTTGTCTGCTTTAGAGAAAGATGAGAGTTATCACAGGCGACGAGACTTGGGCGTACCATTGGAATATATGTAAGAGAGAGATGGAAAAAGAGTCCACAATACATCTGACTGATCTAAAACTGTTCTTAATTTTTGAAATAGAAAAATAATATTAGAATAGATAGATATATTAATAAAGTTACCATAATGCTATCGGAATAATTATTTAGTAATCATCTAGTTGGCGCACTTCATGGCTATTTATGTCAATTTATTCGAAGACATCAGGTTGCTGAGCAATTTGCCTGTCTTCATTAGCGATGATAATGGAAGTGCCTTGTAAGATCGATGTGCTTTCATTTTTTGAGTTTGATTGAGAGAGCTGCTCAGAACAAATATTTGGGAAAGACGTTTTTGTCCATAGGCCAAACTCCTGCCGCTTTAAATCCGTTCATAATGGTGTGAATGATAGCCAATCTTTGGTAAACTTGTAACTTGATATTGCGTTACTTAACGACCGTGATTTGTCCTAAACCATTTTTCAGTTGCTTGAATACTACTCATTGGTTTAAAAAAAGTAACGTCCAGTGGCTGAAGCCGGTGACTAGTAACGCCTCTAGGTTCTTCGGCTGCGTTATATTTCCATCAAGCAGAAGCAATCCTTTATTTTCAGGGGTTGGCTTTACGACGCTTATAAAATATGTCATCCATTTTACAAATAAGTTTAAGTTAATGTAGCCAGTATCTGGAATGGTGACAAAACTCTCAGAAGGTGTCCTATTCCCCAGTTCAGGATTTTGTCTCATTCGTTTGAATATAAACATTGATACTACAAGCTGTCCAGGCACATTGGCACAACACAAGGCCTCTTTCTCCGCTTGTGCTTATGTCAATTTGTTTCTTTCTTCTCAATCCTAAAACTTTTTGCGTTTTTTCTGAACGGTGGAAACTCCAATTTCATCAACATTAAATATTTTTGTAGACGAAAATGTATTTTTACTTATGATTTTTTCAAGCTGAGCGTCGATTTGCTATACTCTCCCTACTTCAAAATTAGCTCTTAAGGTGCAATGATCCAGTTGTTCGCGGGCGTTTCAAGAAATTATTTCTTTTCAATATCAGCCTTTCATGGGCGGGTTAATTTTGTAAATGATTTGGTAAAATGCAGTTTTGCCCCTTTTTTTAATTATTCAAAAATTTCCGCATGTAAAAAAAAAGTATTGAATGAGTTTCTACATGACCCCACGAGTCACCCGTTTCAATATGTGCAGTAAATTTCATAACCCTATATATATATATATATATATATATATATATATATATATATATATATATATATATACCCCTCTTACACGGACACCTCCTTTGAACGGACAGTTTCTTATGGTCCCGACCGACTCTCATATAATTGGCATGGTATTAACTTCCTCTTGGACGGACATTCTCTTGAACGGACGCGGGCACAAAAAAATGTATTCTTAACCAGACAAAAAACCATAAAAAATAAAGGCCTTGTCTCATTTTTCTCTGGCGAGTAACGCTTCGGTTATTGCTGAAGATGTTTCATCATTCTGGGAAAAATGCCCTTCTTTAATTAAGGGATATTCATCGAGAGACATCTTTAATGCCGATAAGACAGATCTGTATTTTAGCGCTCTACCCAACAAAACGCTAACATTAAAAAAAGAAAAATGTATTGGTAATAAATATCCCAAAGAGAGGTTTACAATTTTGCATTGTGCAAATATGGCGGGAGAAAAAGAAAAACTCTTAGACATTGGTAAGGCTGCTAAACCCAGAGCATTTAAAAATATTAACATAAACAACCTGCCTGTAACTTGGAAATATAATAAGAAAGCTTGGATGACAGGAGAAATTATGACAGAGTGGTTACAAGAGCTTGATAGGAAAATGACAAAAGAAAAAAGAAACATTTTTTTATTTTTAGACAATGCAGGATCTCATCCAAAAGACGTCTGCTTAAAAAATATAAAAATCTTGTTTCTGCCCCCTAACTGTACATCAGCTTGTCAACCACTTGACCAAGGAATTATAAAAAATTTTAAAATTTATTACCGGAGTCTAATAATAAAACATCTGAGAGTAAACATTAAAACTCCTGATACAGCTTTTGAGTTAATTAAGAAAATTACGCCATTGGATGTAGCTTACTTTGAAAAACCGCTTGGGAACAAGTAACCAAGGAAACAGTTAAAAATTGCTTCCGTATAGCGGGATTTAAGCATGAAAATTTGCAAAGTAAAGACCAGTTAACTGAGGTTGTTACATCTGATCCAGAAGATGACTAACCACTTAACCTACTTGCAGATATCCTCAAAAATAAGAATTTATTAGAGTTGACTGATAATGAAAACCTTAATGATTTTTTGAACAGAGCTGAAAATTTGTATGCTGAAAATCCAGATAAAGAACAAGAAATTGAAAATCCAGTTGAAATACAAGGACTTTCCGAAGATTCTGATGTCGATGAGGTTCCAGTACCAACAGATGCTATCCCAAATTATGGTGAAGCTATCACCCTAACCAAGCAGCTTAAAATTTTGCCGAAGATCACGGACATCAGAGTCTTTAGAGCTTCATTCCAAATTAGAAATATGATTTGTGGACATCCTATTAAAGAAAAAGAGGAGAGAAACAACAATATATGAATTTTTGCGTCATTAAAGTGACCTTTCATTTCATATATATAACTCTATCCTATTCTATTTTATATGTATCTAAAGGTAACAAATCTTTGTTTTTTCCTTAAGTTTTTTGTTTATTTTTAAAAATATGTGCATACATACGAGTAGGTATACATTTTAACTCTTGAATTATAGTTTTCATTAAAAAAAAACGATTTTTTTTATTTCTTTTAAGCGAACACCCCTCTTGAACGGACACTTTCGGTTGGTCTCGTTAGTGTCCCCCAAGGGAGATTTCACTGTATATATATATATATATATATATATATATATATATATATATATATATATATATATATATATATATGTATATATATAATTATAATTAATATATATATATATATATATATATATATATATATATATATATATATATATATATATATATATATATATAATTATAATTATATATATACATATATATGTATATATATATATATATATATATATATATATATATATATATATATATATATATATATATATACATATGTATACATATATATATATATATATATATATATATATATATATATATATATATATATATATAATTAACTAATCTAATCAAAGCTCTCATTTCAAGTTCGCATAGAGGCTATGCTAACTTTCAGGTGGTACAAGGGTATCTTAATGTCCTCGTTACCGTGCACATTATGTTGGACAATATTTTTTTACTCTAAAGGATTTTTTCTTATTTTGCAAAAATTAATTAAATAAGGGTTGAAATGCATCAAGACTCCAAAAAGCACATACAAAAGCACTTTTTCAGTAATGCTAGATCTGCGAACTAAAATGACTTCACGAAAATTACAACCACCCTCTTGAATATATTAGAAAGTTGATGAAAGCACTGTGCAGGAAAGATAAAAGAATGGGCTGTTGGAAAAAGTTTTTTTCTAAAGTATGTTTTTACCGAGAAATGCGAATCACCTCTTAAAGTAGTTTGAAGAAGTAATGGAGTGCTCTTGAGTATAAGAAAATTTAAAAGGTATTTCAGGAAAATCTGACAGGAAAATCTATTACTCTATTAGACTTTTATTACTTCTTGTTTATGCATGTTTGCGAAATCCTAGTCTTTAGATTTTTTCAGCCCGAAGATTTTATAAGCAAGACCCAAAAGTTTTTCGACATTTTGTAGCCGTGGTCGATACGCGTTTAGAGGTTATTAGGAATGTTTTTAGGACATCAGCCCGAAGTCGTTTTACTTCTCTTACCTAACCCTAAAACTCTATATGACAGGAATATTTTTATGAAGTGAGTTGAGGTAAGGAAAACAAACAAATAATCACCATTTTTTTTGCCTTTAATAATATAAAGAATTTGACGAAATGACAATATAAGGAATAAACGGAGGCTGAGTCTCAAATAGGAACGGAAAGGGAAAGTCCCGTAAGCAATCGACATTTGTAATTAAGAAAAAATGCCATTTTACAACACTGTAAACAGAAGAGCGTGGAGAAGATGTTTATAACAACGAGAATTTTGTCTTATGGGCGTGGCACACGTGCTGCAGTTAAATCACCTAAAGCGCTACAAGAGCAACGCGTGTGCGGAAAAAGCGATTCCACAGGAATAATACTCTCAATGTAAAAGACTGCTTGAAAAGTGTTGTACGAGGAATAACAAACTGAACTTTATTCGGATGTGATGTATTTTCGCGACGTGTATTAATATCATACACCGCTCTGGGAGAAATAAACCGGGCTAAATACTTGTAAAATAAACTCAAGTCGCCAACCGTGCTTCGATGTTCCAAGGTATCTAGGTTGCTGGTCAGTTCTGGGTCTCCAATCAGGTAAACAGCTTTCTTCTGCGTAGAATCCAACAAATGCAGTGTATGTTTGTGAGGAGAGTCCCAAACATGGGAGCAGTATTCCATCGTTGATTGAATTTGGGCTTTGTACAGAATTAACAGTTGTTGTGGAGTGTAAAGCTTTCTAGTTCAAGATGGTATTCCGAGCTTTTGAGAAGCTCTCTTTGGTATGCATGCAAACAATAGAAATTTGGTGAGAATAAGTGTTTCTTCTGATTGGTATTGTTAATATCGCCAAATTCTAGTTGCCTTGAACATCTTCCCAGTACTCTTTTGTTTACAGTGTTGTAAAACGGCGTATTTCCTTAACTACAAACGCTGAATTCCTAACATGTTAATGTTCAACTACTTTATTAGTGTTCCATACGGAACACTTATAAAGATCACTCTAGTGTCTGTCTGTCTATCTGTCACACCTGATTTTTTCCGAAACTGCTTGATACCAAAAGTTGAAATTTGGCACTAATATAAGAATTGATGGCCTCATTAGAGCCGTGTAGT
Source organism: Pachyrhynchus sulphureomaculatus (assembly GCA_019049505.1). Lineage (NCBI taxonomy): Eukaryota > Metazoa > Arthropoda > Insecta > Coleoptera > Curculionidae > Pachyrhynchus > Pachyrhynchus sulphureomaculatus. Next base: position 179,415,146 of record CM032454.1, read on the forward strand.
TTTGAAAGTTGAATTTTTATTTAAGGGGTTAGTTTTGGGGGGTGAAATCGAAAGTTAAAAAAAAATTTTTACCAGGGCATCGAGTGGGGTGTCAAATGAAAACCTGTAGAAACATGACTTCAAAAATATATATCATATAATACTCGCGCATACTTTTCTTTGTTTTATTTTTTAAAAGTTGCGAAAAATTTTGAAAAAATTCTTGAATATTCTCCACAGTGTATAGATTGAACGAAAATTATCGCGAGTGCATTACCTTTATTAATTTATCTAGTATATAAGAAAAACAAAAATGTCAAAGTCATCAGTTTTCACTAAAAATCGGAAAAAAACTTTGTTGAAAACTCATCTGGGATGTGTGTTATGAAGTCATTGATCATTTTGTACCTCCGTAACAAAAATTTTTATTTTAAAAGCAATCAACGTACGAAACACTAATTGCTTAAGTGTGACTTTCACTTGACCGGTTTTTTTGGAATAAATTTGACAAATTCTAGAATGTTCCATTAGTCTACGGCTGATGATGCTAATTTTATAAAAATATGTATTATTTTATTGAACATTTCTATTTTTGTTTATAATTTATTTGTTTTTACATAGCAAACAGAAAGAACATTTTTTTATTTTAATATTCAAAAAACACTTAAACCATACAGAATTAACTACAAACACGTTTAATAGTACAGGGGAGGTTTTTCGGAGTTATTTTGGCTGGCATGAAAGCTTGTATTCCTCTTATAAATGAAATATTAAATAAAGCACATGTTCAGAGAATACAACAGTTGAAAGCCTAATTGGCAGTTGATTCTTTCGCACTCTAATACAAATTTCCAAGAAAAAACTTAATTTATATATATATATATATATATATATATATATATATATATATATATATATATATATATATAATGTATAAATAAATACATTTTTGAAGGATCAATTTTTCTTTTAATAATCCACCCATTATCTAAATATTTTAATTACTTGAAGTAATAAAACACATATAAGGAATCACAAGTTCTACAACCTGCTAATATCTCACCCTACCTTTCCTCCCTGCTTCCTTGTTCAACTGTTCCTTTTCCGGTTTAGGTGAATGTGGTTTGTTTATTTTTGATAGAAAATTTATGCCTTTAGAGTTTTGCCGGCATAAACTGTTTATTAAAAATGGACAAATATATATATATATATATATATATATATATATATATATATATATATATATATATATATATATATATATATGTATATATATATATATATATATATATATATATATATATATATATATATGTATATATATATATATATATATATATATATATATATATATATATATATATATGTATATATATGTATATATATATATATATATATATATATATATATATATGTATATATATATATATATATATATATATATATATATATATATATATGTATATATATATATATATATATATATATATATATATATACATATATATATATATATATATATATATATATATATATATATATATATTATATATATATGTATATATATATATATATATATATATATATATATATATATATATATATACATATATATATATATATACATATATATATATATATATATATATATATATATATATATATATATATATATATATATATATATACATATGTCATACAAGGGTTTAAGAAGATGAACATAGACATTTTAGTAATAAGCGAGACGAAGAAAAAGGGAAGTGGAATAGAAGAAATAGATGAAGTGATGCATTGTTGGAGTGGAGTAAAGAAGGAAGAAAGAGCAAAGGCCGGAGTTGAAATATTAGTAAAAAAGAAGTGGAAAAAGAAAATAACATCTTGGGAACCCATCAATGAAAGAATCATAAAACTAAATATAACAATGCTAGGAAAAGACATGGTAATATTAGGAGTCTACGGCCCAACAGAAGACAGCACTATAAGAGAAAAAGATAATTTCGTGGAAACACTAGAAATAGAAAGACAAAAAGTAAAGAAAAACCAAGAATTAATAATAATGGGAGATCTGAATGGGAGAACAGGAAGGAAAACAAAGGACAATACCGTAGGACCATTCAGAGAAGACATTACTAACGACAACGGAGAGAGACTAATAGAGCTGTGTGAACTAAACGGCCTCAAAATAACAAACGGATTCTAGAAACACAAAGACATCCACAAATATACTTGGATGCAAGAAACACGAGACTTAAAATCAATAATAGACTACATTATAATTAAAACCGATGCCACTATCAAAATAAAAGACGTAAGAGTAAAGAGAGGGGCAGAATGTGGAACAGACCATAGACTATTAATAGCAAATATAAAAGTACCGTGGTACAAGACAATAAAGCAAAAAGAAACAATAGATAAAGAAAACAGAATTACTAATGAGATAACAGAAAAAGCATACAAAGAAATAAAATACAAAATATACTTACTGCATGACGAAACGAGAAGAGACCTATATAGACGACGATTAGATAAAAAATTAAATGAATTTAACTACGACAACCTCCAACAGATGTATGACCACATAAAAGAATGCATCAAACAGGCGTCCCTAGAAGCATTAGGTAAAGAAGACAACGAGAATGAGAAACATAAAATTAGAATCTGTGAAAAAACCAAAGAATCTATAAAGGAGAAAAAAAGACTATACGAAAAATGGCTGAACACAAAATCAGAAGAAGATCTACAGAAATATAAAGAGAAAAATGCAGAAACGAGGAGGATGATAAACAAAGAAAAGAACGAGAGATGGGAAAAATCGTGCTAACATGTAGAACAGTATATAGGAGGAACTAGAAGTACAGAATCATGGAGAATAATTAAAGCATTAAGGACTAACAATAGAGAGAAGACGTATATAGAGTACATCCCAGAAAGCAAGTGGGAAGAATATTATACGGAATAAGGAAATAAAAGAGATAGAACTAAGCTATGAAGAAGTAAAGAAGACAATAAAAACACTCAAAAATAATAAATCTGCAGAGCCTGGGGGTATGGTAAATGAAATGATTAAGTATAAGTAAAAATGTAGTGGAATGGGAGTCCGAATACGAGAAGATTACTTATATACTCTAAGTTTCGCAGACGACCAAGTAATCATAGCGCAAGATGAGGAACACCTCAGTTATATGGTAAGAAAACTGAAAGAAGAATACACTAAAGCAGGATTAGCAATAAACTTTGATAAAACGGAATATATAACAAAGGAGGGAAACGTGGAGAATCTAGAAGTAGATAACGAAACAATAATCAAAGGAACCGATAGATTTAAATATCTAGGAACCATCATTTCAAAAAACGGAACATCAGAAGAAGAGATTAAAGCTGGATTAGGACAAACGCGAACATGCATAAGACAATTAAATTCGATCCTGTGGGACAAGCATATTACAAAGAGAAACAAAACACGCATATACAAAGCATAATGACATACGGCTCAGAAACATGGACGATCAACAAAAGAAATAAATCTAAAATTAACGCGGTAGAGATGGAGTATTGGAGAAGATGTTGTAGAGTGACACGTATGGAGAGAATAACCAATGAAGAAATAAGAAGCAGAATGAACATCAAAGAGAACGCAATAAATACCATTGAAGAAAAACGACTAAAGTGGTATGGACACATAAGACGAAGCGAAAATAATAGGTGAATAAAGAAAATAACGGAGTGGGGCCTATAGGGAGAAGAAAGAGAGGAAGACCCAGACGATCGTGGAGAGACGATGTGAACGAGGCTATGGAGGACCGGGGTCTAACAGATGGAGACTGGGAAGATAGAAACGGATGGAATCAAAGACTGAGAGAAGGAAGACAGCGTCAGCTGTAGAAAATCCTTGTTATATATATATATATATATATATATATATATATATATATATATATATATATATATATATATATATATGGCACATTGGTGAAGCAACCAAGGTAGATCGAACTTGGTAGTTCCCAAAAGTGTTCTCTGTATTTGCTAGACCATTCCAAGACGCGTTTCGCTGTATCACGGCTTATCAGCTGGGCTAGGTCTTCAAGCGGGAAGCTTGAGTAGGTGCGCCTCTGCAATTCAGTGTCAGTTGTAATCTGGCCGCTCTGTTCGGATAGACTTTAAATAAGCCACCGACAGAGTGCAGTATAAGCACCTATTTTGGCATAGTTTCCGTTAGTACAACATATATATATATATATATATATATATATATATATATATATATATATATATATATATATATATATATATATATATATATATATATGTATATATTTATTTATATGCTAATATTTTTTATTTACAATTTCTGTATTTTACAGGTTGTAGAATTCTATACGATAAAAACTACATTTATAGTACATAAAATTGACATCAATTCAGCAAATAAAAATTCATGAAAAAAACTAGGTTTTAATTTATTTAGTACAAAGATACTGTTTCACAGAAAATAAAATTTGCTTCATACTCTGGACAAGCTTCTCACAATATTCAAGTGGTATTTTTTCCCATCATTTTTGTACACAATTCCATAAGGGGGCAATTTACTATTCTTTCAGTAGTTTATTTTTTAGACAAAACCAAAAGCGAGATCAAGTCAGAACTTCGAGCGAAGTCCAAAACCTGGAATATTTGTCTTCCAACCAACCATTTTTTTTACTAACTTTAATGTATATTTATGATCATTGCAGTATATATCATTTGATCTTCTAAATAGGACACATTTAGAACAGCCTCATCAAAATACATCGAAAGAATATTTTGGTGCATTTCTTTGCTCATATTCTCTTGTTACTTTCACCGTGCTTCACGATCTGGATGAAATCATTTGTCTTCAGTAATCTCTTCGCTCTTTTCCACTTTTACCTTTTTAATAAAAAGTGGTTTCTTTTTCTTAACAGTTCGAAATTTGGAGAAATTTAGTTTTCGGCGCACCTACTTTCTTATAATTTTTTTAGTATCACTCGGCAAAAGTATAGTCGCTTCAGAAGCTAAAGACCTGACCTCAAATGTCGTATAACTATTGTCAGGTCTTTGTCAGATAATGCTTTAGGTCGATCTCCACCCTATTTTAGAATCTACATTTTTTCATCTAATTTTGTACTGTAAATTGACTTATATGAAGCTTTTGTGCAATCTTCAATTCTCCTTTTTGAAGTCACTCTTTACCTAGATTCACAACACGACTTCGAATAGATTTCATGTCCAACAAAAAAAGAATAAATATGGCACTACTCTTATAATTCTAATCACGAAATAAGACTAAAAAATAACAAATACCAATATTTGTTCCTTTACTCTTGTAAGCTTCAAAGGACTGTAAACTGAAGATATAAGAGTAATCCAAAGACAGAATTTTAATTTAATTAGTTATTGTATGTTAGATATAATAACAGTTTAAAAGAATCTATGTATGGTCTAACTGAGATGTAAAAAATAAATTAGTTTTACTTTTTTTATTTAACTTTCCTAACGTCCTTTTCATCAACGATATTGATTTTTCCTTATTACTATACATCAATATTTATATACTATACCATAAAAATCATTATTCTTCTAACTTTGCCCTCGACCTGGCCTAAATGACAAAAATAGCACTAAAAAAACAGCATAATGTTAGCAATTTGTTCTCCTTCATATTATTCTCAAAAGTGTGGACCTCCTGTCATTTTTTGCTATCTACTGATGTATTATTATGACGGGGCATTTACCCTTTTCTTTGGTACTTGAAGCACAGATTTTGTGTAATATGATTTTTTTGTCTGTTTTACTTCGGGGTATAGTTTGTCATTTTTTTAAGATGTAGTAGTTTCATATTAAAAATTAAGGCCCGTGATATCGACCGCTCTAACAAAAATTGGAGAAAAACTTTTTTGAAATCAACTATAAAAGAAAACGTTGTATTAGTTAGCTAAGTAAGTAAGTAATTACAACCTTATGGTGTTAGTTTGTCTTTTCCTCTTGTTTTTCTTTTTTCGCAGGCTTACATCTTCACAAGAACTATACTAATCTAATATAGTTTGTCATTTTTTTAAGGTGTAATAGTTGCATATTAAAATTAATGCCCGATAGTATCACCTGCTCTAACAAAAATTGTAGAAAAAAACTTTTTTGAAATCAACTGTAAACGAAAAACGTTGTATTAGTTAGCTAAGCAAGTAAGTAACTACAACCCTATAATGTTAGTTTGTCTTTTCCTGTTGTCTTCCTTCTTTCGCAGGCTTACATCTTCACAAGAACTATACTAATCTGGAATAAAACAGCTCTTAAGATAGATGACATATCAGAATTTTTTGCAGGCCTGTCATCGTTGGACTAAACGTGGTTGACAATATACGAGGATGGATTGAAAAGTTCGCGACCTAGTCAAGAAAACAAAATAAAATATGTACAAAAATATTTTTATTTTTCGACGTAATCTCCACCTAGCTCTATGCACTTCTTCCACAGCTTCATTACCTGTTTGAAAAAAAGATTCCTCAAGGTCTTCAAAATACTGGTTAACTGCAGCTTCGACTTCTTCATTTGATGAAAATTTCTGGCCATCGAGGTGTTTTTTTAGGTTTGAAAACAGATGGTGCCAAATCAGGATAATAAGCCGGGTGGTGCAGCAATTCGAAATTACGAATTTGAGCCATAGACTCAACAAACGTGTGAACGCGAGCGTTGTCCTGATGGAACAAAACTTTCTTTCTCAGTAATCCTGGGCGTTCCTCTTTAATTTCTTGACGTAAACTACACAAAAGGATGCAATAGTAAGTCGAGTTTATTGTTTCGCCTTTCGGAAGGTAGTCCACCATAATCCTTTAACATCCCAAAAACCTGATGCCATCACTTTTCCAGCCGACAGAATTACCTTCGCTTTCTTTGGGATTGGTTCACTAGATTTTTTCCACTGCTTGGATTGTTGTTTTGACTCTGGAGTATAGTGGTGAACTCAGGTCTTGTTCATTGTCACAAACCTGTTCAGAAAATCTTGTGGATCTGCCTCAAACATCTCCAAACAGTGGCGAGAAATCGTGAGTCGAATTCGTTTTTGTTTAACTGAAAGCAATCTGGGGACCCACCTCGCGGAAACCTTAGAAAATCCGAGTTCGTTGGCAATGATGTTTTGTGTTTGTTCATACAAGATGCTTATAGCGTCTGCAATCTCCCTGATAGTAGTCTTTCAATATGAGATCACACACTATATAAAGAAAAAATCCGTATATATTGCTATGTATGTATTTTATATTGGTAATCATTTACTTGTATTTTATAAGGTACAAGCAACAAAAAAAATTGCAAAATTGAATTATTAGAAAAGATTTTATTAAACATTTGAAAGTTTAAATAGTACATAGCATGTACAGGGCAAAATACATACATAAAGTCCGTACGTTATATCTTTACCCGTGCGTCATAGTTTTCAGGCCATATAACAGACGACTATTATATTATTTGTCTCTTTTCAAAAAATATAATAGTCGTCTGGGATATTGCCTGAAAACTATGACGCACGTGTAAAGATATAACGTACGGACTTTATGTATGTATGTACTACATACGAAATAAAAAGAATAATACAAAATCTGTTAATACATATGTACATACTACGTACATACGTACTAGGAAAAATAATCAGTTATTTTCTTTTGAACATTACTTTTGAAAAATAATTGTCGCTCAACAAAATTCTCGCATTTATTCAAATGCATAAAGATTTGATCAGGTACACTTTCCTGGTCCCTGAAAGTAGTTTGCACAATGTCAAATGCATTTCTTATTTCATTTTCACTAAATTTAGCAGGACATTCCCCGGTTTCAGTTTCTTCTTCATGATCTTCTATACTTTTTATATCGTCAATTATGTCTTGGTCAGTTGGGAGATCTGTCGTTCCAACATCATTGTTGATTTCTAAGAAATCTTCAAGTAAAAAATCTGCGTCGACGGTAGCAGTTTTTTGTAGAATACCCCATTGCCTTTTTAAGGTAGCGAGAACCATTTCGTCTTCTTCTTCCCATTCGTCAATTTTTTTAGTAAAACCTGCTTTAGAAAAGCAGTTTATGATAGTTTTCTGAGAAACATTTTCACTCCATACTTTAGCGACTTCAGTTATACACTCTTTAAGGGTAATCAATTTTTAGACTGTAAGGTTGTTATCAATCGCATTAACAATTTTGTGAACAATTCTGTTTCGGTAATGATGTTTTATATTTTTTTATAATACCCTGGTCCATAGGTTGCAATTTGGAGGTCATGTTTGGTGGAAAAAAGATCAATTCAATATTCCTCTATTTTTTACTTACAGTAACTGGATGTGCAGGACAATTGTCTATAAACATCAACATCAACAGTCTTTCGCTTTTGGCTTTTCATTTTCGTGTACAGTTCTTTGATACATGTTTCGAAAATCTCAGAAGTCATCCATGCCTTTTTATTATTGGCGTAATCTAACTCCAGAGATTTAACTCCTTTTAAACAACGGGGATTTTTGCTTTTACCTATGAGCAGTAATTTCAGTTTTTCTGAGCCATCCATGTTTGCTCCAATCATAAGTGTCACCCTTTCTTTACTTGTTTTAACACCAAAACATTTATCACTTTTAAAAGCAAAAGTTTTATTTGGCAAACATTTAAAAAACAAACCGGTTTCATCACAATTGAAAACGTTTTTTTTGGCTCGTATTTTTTCAATGCACTTTTTAAAACAGTTTCAGTCCAAATGTCACAGTCCTCCTGACTAACGCTTGCACTCTCGCCAGACACCGTCTTGAAAATAATTGAATTGCGAGTCTTCCAGGCACTCAACCACCCTTCACTAGCTTGAAAATTAACGCAGTTAAATTCTTTAGTAAATTGTAGAGCCTTTTGCTTTATTAAATTTCCCGATATTGGTACGTTTTGATGCGTACGGGCCACTTGAAACCATCGTAAAACTGCTTTATTTACATCCTCGTAAGTATTCACCCGTACTCGTTTTCGACTGCTTGGAACACTTGATGATACTGTCGCGACTTTTTATTATCAGAGAGACGCAACTTGGAGAAACACCAAATTTTGCAGCAACATCAATTTTTTTGCAGCCTTTATCAACTTCCTCCAAAACTTTAATTTTCTAAGCTAAACTTAAACACACTCGCTTGGACATCTTACTTGATTCTTAAACAAAAAGAAACTGAACCTGAATTTGCGAATTACTAGGCCTCGACTATAAAATCGGTTTTTCCCCGGATTTCTATAAAATGAGCTATTCCCCGGGTTTCTCACAGAAATCTACTTGATTTATTGCCAACCATTAGGCGTTATAAACGCGTTAAGAACCTTTTCAAAAGAATGCGACATAAAAATGGAATTCGTGCTAATGTTAGATAAAAATGGGAAACCCGAAATGGCCAAGTTCTCAATAAATGCATCAAAATTCCGGTAAAAATTTTATTATATAGAGTGTTACTATTTTACAGATTCACTATATGCAGGGCTTTTTACATGAACTTTCATTAAAATATTCTAGGTCTTGAAAAAAATTGCACTATAAAGAGTTTTTCACTATATAGAGTTTCACTATAAACAGTGTCGACTGTATATATATATATATATATATATATATATATATATATATATATATATATATATATATATATATATATATATATATGTACTTACAGGGTTACAGGGAAAGTCGTCCTAGATAATTAAGGACGTTATAGTTTAGGTCGTTTCTGACCGATTTGATTCTATGACATGATGTCCTAAACTTAACCGTTTTCGAGATATTGTAGTTTAAAGATTTTCTAAAAAAAAACATGTTTTTTTGCTTTTATATTGATTTTTTTTTTATTAGAGGTTCTCGAGTGCGATTTTTTGGTTATTTTTAGTTAGTCTGTATGTCAGGTATCAAAAATCATCAAAAAAATTTGAACTAGTTACTAACAGTTTCAAATGGCGGCTTGTTAATGTTTCTAAATTACGAACTTTTACCAAGTGTTTCCTACTTTAAATCAATAAAGAGAAAAAAATGTATGTAAGTTATTCTGTAAATTATTTTAAAAACTTTTACGTCTTCTTAGCTATCTAAAATGGTATAATATCTACTGGATCTATTGAAAATTCTAAGAAAATGAGATTTCAATAGGCCCAAATGTAGAGTAACATAATAATAGAATTTAGATACTACCAATTACCGGTTTACTACCTGCACCTTCAAACAATAAAAAGGGTTGGGTAAGCATTTTTCCGGTCGGGGTACTCTCTGTGCGAGTGACATTTTCTGTTCACTAAACATTATTGAATGATTTTTAGTCTGCTCATGCGATTCGTCCGTGGTAGATGTGCTATACCGTGCTTTTCAAAAATATCTGTGTTTCATCTTCTGACTGTGTGAATTGGCTCGTAACTGAATTTTGATCTCTGCTTGTGAATATGGCAACGTATACCAACGAGGAATATGCTGACATCCTAATGTGTTACGGATTTTGCGAAGGAGTGTCGTCGCGTGCACGTGATGAATACATACTGCGATATCCTACTCGTCGTGTACCTGATGTTAGCGTATTTGATGGAACTTATCGAAGACTACGAGAAACTGGTTCCGTACAAAGACGGCGGACTGACATGGGACGACCACGTATCTTTGACGAAGACGAAGAAAACGAAATACGACGTCTCTTTGAGGTGGACCCAACCACATCTACAAATGTTGTCGCACAACAGCTTGGTATTTCGCAGTGGAAGGTATGGTTTGTAATGCATACTGTTGGGCAACACCCTTACCACGATACGCCCGTGCAAGTCGTTGAAGAAGGGGATCCGTTGCGACGATTAGAATCCTGCAGATTTATGCTCAATACCGATGTCTGATCTTTTTTTAAGAAAATACTATGGACTGACGAGTCGAAATTCGACTAAGACGGTCTTACAAACTAGCACAATGCCCACTATTGGGCTTCTAAAAAGGAAGGCAACCCAAACAAAAAAAGAACGAAAGGATCACAAACAACATTCAGCTTAAATGTGTGGATGGGTATAATTTCAAATTATTTGGTTGGGCCATTCTTCCTGCCAGATAATTTGAATGGCGAGGAATACGACAATTTTTTGCGGAACGATTTACCTAATTTGATGGAAGACCTACCTATTGGTTTGAGACAAAACATGTACTTTCAACACGATGGCTGCCCAGCTCACTACAGAGGAAGTGTTCGTGCATGGCTCAATGACAATTATCCCAACAAATGGATTGGAAGAGGCGGACCCATACCTTGGCCGGCGAGAAGCCCAGACCTAACACCGATGGATTTTTATGTGTGGGGTTACATGAAAAGTCTCGTATGCGACCAGATGACTCCTATCGAAAACGTGGATGTCCTAAGACAAAAAATAATTGATGCGGCTGACGACATGAGGCGGCACCTCACAACCAGCATTGTGAAAAGTAATTTAAGAAAAAGAATGAGAATTTGTGTTAGAAATAGGGGCGACCATATAGAACATGAATTATAATTAATAAAAAATATTAAATTGCAAGGTTTTTTGTTTTATTTGTGTATTTTTCGTATTTTCACCTAGAACTAAAAATTTACCTTTTGCTACCCGAGCCCGCTTTAGGTGTCATTCTGTGTACAGTTTTCCTATTAAACTCCTAGTATTATACCTTTTTTGATAGCTAAAAAGACGTAAAAGTTTTTAAAATAATTTGCAGAATAACTTCCATACATTTTTTTTTCTCTTTATTGATTTAAAGTAGGAAACACTTGGTAAAAATTCGTAATTTAGAAACATTAACAAGCCGCCATTTGAAACTGTTAGTAACTAGTTCAAATTTTTTTGATGATTTTTAATACTTGACATACAGACTAACTAAAAAAAATAACCAAAAAATCGCACTCGAGAACCTCTAATAAAAAAAAATTGATATAAAAGCAAAAAAAACATTTTTTGCTTTTATATCAATCAGTCAAACTTTAACATTCGAAAAGAATACATGTATGAATTGAAGTCTTAAACTTGTAATTTTTACAGGCTAATATAGGATATGCTCAATAGGATATAATTATTCCAATTTTAAGTTTAATTCAAATGTGCAGTTAAAATAATGTTGATCTATTCGAAATTCTACAATCGCATTCAGATTCGTAAGAATATATTTAAAAATATTTTCAGAAGATACAAGGCCAGCTATTGAATTTATAGGACGCTGTATATTGTTGATATGAGAATACAAACTGTAGAATGAAACTGAATAATTCTTTTTCCGATCCCTTTAACGTAGAAGCCAGCATCAGACAGAGCTGTATTGTGTAAATATTAGCTAGAGTGGAATAACTTTATACCTGAATTGATAATCCATTTTAAATTTAGGCTCTCATTGATTATATAGTCTAATAAAAGACATGTATTCTAACTGAAAATTTTGTATGTTTAACCAACTAAAAAAAGAGATTTTCAATTCGTTATATATGTATATAATATTATCCACATGTCGTAATATATATGTATGTTATTCTATATATGCTTCTCAACCAATATATTAATATATCTTTGCCCTCAGATAGCTACAAAATTAATTTTAGTAAAATTTTTGAATTATATCAGATATTTTTCAATTTACTACGTGGGAGTTAAAAATCCCGAGACTTTTAAAGAGAAAACAATGTTTTAGGAAAAATTCTCCAATAAACTTCCCTTCAAGAGCGATTTACTTACCCATACAGTACGATTTCTCAAGCTCTTAAAAATAAAGCTCAGCTTACTTTTTAACATATATAATGAATATATAATGAGATCTGTTTTGGATGGTTGAAATGGGGGTGTGACAATCGGTGGAAAAAAGCAAAGTAACCTTAGCTATGGAGATGATACTGTTATACTTGCAACGTCAATACAAGACCTAGAATCAATTATGGAGCGCCTTGAAATCACTAGCAAAAACTAAGGATTGACAATTAATAGAGCGAAAACCAAAGTAATGATTGTTAGTCGTAATGAAGATCTGTCAGACATAAATGAAATTCCTGGTTTCACTGTTGTAGATCATTTCAACTATTTGGCATCCCTCATAACTAACAATGGTGACTGTGAAGCGGAAGTATGAAGACGTTTGGCTATGGCTAGAAACTCGACGATCAAACTCGCTAAGGTCTGGAAAAATCCAGCTATCACAAAAACGCAAGCTAGGATTGCTATTCCAGCTTTATATGCCCATAGTAACTTACGCATCGGAAACATGGATCATTAAACAAGCAAACAAAAGACAAATCGATGCGTTTGAGATGTGGGCATATCGAAGAATCCTCAGTGTATCTTACATCGAACACCTTACTAATGTATCTACTCTTGAAGAGCTTAGCATAAATAACTGACTTTCAAATGGAATTAATAGACTGTACCGGAAATATTTTGGTTACATTATGAGGAAAGTGGATGCCATGGAAAAGCTGTGTAGTAACGGGGAACGTAGAAGGTAAAAGATCAAGGGGACGGTCTCCAACAAGATGGTCCGATCAAGTAAGATCTCTTCTTGGTATGGGTATGCACACAGGTCGCCCAGGATCGAGATGCCTGGAGAACGACTGTTGAGGCAGCAACTGCATAATATCACCGATACTCCTATTGAGGTAAAAGGATTGAGAGAGAGAGTATATTGTTTAATATACATTATTGATTTTTCCTCTTAAATCAGTGTGGTTTATATAATACTTTATCATAAAAAAAGGTTTTAGTCTATCGCCGCTTGAACCTTAATCATATTTCAAAAACCCTTTTAATAACTTCTCTCGTCAGCGTTTCTCCATCGATTCGATGTAGGCCTCTTTTATGTCCTTCCAGTTTTCTCGATTCTGGGCTTTTTTGTATCAGTTTAACTCTGCGGATCTTTTCAGGTCGTAGTACCAACGTTGCGGTGGTCTTCCCACGCTTCTTCTTTCCTCCATGGTCGCCATCTTGTTATTTTATCGCTCCACTTGTCGCTATGTCGGGCAACATGACCAACCCACCACCACTTAACGGAACATATTCTCTGGGTCATATCCTTAACTTTAGTGCGCTCTCTTATCCATTTGTTGGTCTTATGGTCTCTAAGTGATATTCCCAATATCCTCCTCTCAACTGCTCTCTGATGTACTTGCATTGCGTTTAGTGTTCTTTTATTTAATACGCAGGTCTCACATCCGTAAGTGGCAACGGGGAGCTAAGAATCTACAGTTTTGCGTTATAAATTAACCTTCGGCATTTTATGACTAGAGTCTAGGTATTTAAGTCTATATCATATATAAGACCATCAAATTTCTCAAGTTTGAACAAATCCTTTAATAATTATTCGAAAATGAAAGGTCAAATGCTGCAAACCCTTAAGCTCCAACTCACCCAGGCTGCCATACAGTACTGTCAGTTAGAGATGATGACATCTCACGCCCGTTTGCTTAATGATTATCGACTAAATTCATCTGCCTGAGTAATCTATCAGAACGAATGATAATCACTTCCTACATCTTCATTTTAAATGACGCAGCTAATATGTGGCAAACGGGAATCTTTTTCATCAAACGTATTTTTAATTTCTCTGAAAACTCCAATAACAACAAGATCTATCATTGTTGCCGTATGTCGTAAAAATAGTATGACGACAATGCACAATTGTTTTTGTACGCAACTGTTTTTTGAGAAGAATCCCATGACTGGCATCCCCTGTCCCTTTAATCACCCTATTTTGAACCCTTTGACCTAAGGCTTAAAATACGTCCAGTCCAAAGGTCTTGGAGTCGGAGAACCTGCAAAATAATATTAATTTTCATTAGTTCCAACTTTGTTAGAAGACTTTCCTTCGCTGAACTTTTTTTCTTATTAATACCATATATATATATATATATATATATATATATATATATATATATATATATATATATATATATATATATATATATGGCAAATTGAAAAGTTCTCACCTGGTAGTTCCCAAAAGTGTTCTCTGTATTTGCTGGATCATCCCAAGACGCGTTTCGCCGTATCACGGCTCATCAGCTGGGCTAGGTTAGCAAACACACAGAACACCAATTCAGACCTTATCCAGGAACTGACGGAAAACTATGACAAATAGCGGCCAGATCACAACTGACACTTTTGCAGAAACGCATCTTCTCAAGCTTCCCGCTTGAAGGCATCGATGGCGCATTGGTGAAGCAACCAAGGCAAATTGAAAAATTCACACCTGGTAGTTCCCAAAAGTGTTCTCTGTATTTGCTAGACCATCCCAAGACGCGTTTTGCCGTATCACGGCTCATCAGCTGGGTTAGGTTCAGTAAACACACAGAACATCAATTCAGATCTTATCCGGGTAGTGACAGAAAACTATGACAAAATAGATGCTCATACTCCACTCTGATACGGCGCGATCCGTATTGGGATGGTCTAGCAAATACAGAGAACACTTTTGGGAACTACCAGGTGCGAATTTTTCAATTTGCCTTGGTTGCTCCACCAATGCGTCATCTATGGCTTCAAGTGGGGAGCTTGAGAAGATGCATTTCTGCAAAAGTCTCAGTGGTGATCTGGCCGCTCTGTTCGGATAGATTTTAAACAAGTCACCGACAGAGTGCAGTATGAGCATCTATTTTGTTATGTTATGTTGTGTAACAACAAAACTAAGAGTTAAATATACCTGGACCAAAAATTTTAATTGTCAAATTACAATTTGACAGCAGATCTGCACACTTAAAGCACAGATTTTCAACCAGTAAGCTCTTCTAGTCCTTACCTATGGAACAGAAACATGAGCACTAAATAAAAGTATAATCCACAGATTACAAGTGACCCAACAAGCCATGGAGAGAACCAAGAGGGCGACCCGAAATTTTGACCTGTCGACTAACCGTCTGCCTAATTGTTCATTTTATCGGGCGAGTCGAATAACAACCTTTGACGTTGAATTTGCAACCCCCGTGCCCGGGAATGCCCAGATAAGGCCAAAAATGCTACATCCAAAAATGGACTGTCGTTTAGCCACTTGAATTAAGTACCCTAAGATTTGTTGACACTAAAAAAGTCCAGCGCCCCAAACGATAGACGCCGCCGAAACCGGACCTAGCTTTAGGGCCCAAAAAACGTCGATCCAAAAATGGAACTGTCATTTAACCATATAAAATCAATAAATTTAGTTTGTTCTTGATAAAATAAGATGGAACCTGCAAAAGGCAGACACCGGTAATGCCGGAGAACGAAGCTGGCAGCCAATAATGGTCGTTTTACGAATTTAAAATCAACGACTCGTCCGACAGAATGAACAACTAGGTAGACGGTTAGTCGATAGATAAAAATTTCGGGTCTCCCTTTTGGTCTAGAAGAACTCTAAACATTAAACTTAATGATCCCATACCAAACACAGAAACAAGCCAAAAATCCATCGTAACAAATGTAATAGAAAGGGTACATTAAAGTGAAACTGAACAGGGCACATTGGAAGGATGACGGAAAATCGGTGTACACGAAAAATTACAGAATGAAGACCACGAGCAAATAATAGAAGCACGGAAAAACCAGAAACTAGTTGGTCAGATGACATAACAATATTAATTGGGCATGATTAGATGAGAACACACCATAGATAGAACAATGGCAGCAGTTAAAAGAGGTTTTTATTCGACTATCGATACAATAAGCTGAAGAAGAGAAAAAAGAAGAAGAAGATTATAATACTCGTTTTATAAAATATCGATTCGTAATGATTGGATAAAGTTAATTTTTAGTAACGGAAAGTCAAATGCACTGTTTATTGTGTCAATTGTGTGCCAATTTTTTACGTAAATGGATTATTTTTGTTTTATGTTTGGGTGTTGCTTAATATAGACTTAAATTTTACGCGAAATTTTAATTTAAAATTTGTGACAAGTTTTTAGTGCCCTTTTACCACTACGCTTCCATTTGAAAATGCAATAAAAAGCTATATTTAGTACACACTCACCATAAAATTCCAGGGAAATTTATTAAGTAGTTTCTAAGTTATGTTTTGCGACAAAGATGTATAGTTTGACGGAATTCAAAAAAGGACTAAGAGTATATTAGTATTTTTTTTTCAGAAAAATCTAATTAACAATTATGCGAAACAACAATAAATGGGTAAAATAAAATTTCTTATTAAATTTGTAACATAAAGAAAGACACTTTATACCAGTTGCTATCATAAAACATATAGAATAAAAAATAATGAAAAGGACGACTAAAATTTTTGTCTAGATAGGGAAAGGACATAATCGTTCATTTTTATTAGAAAATATGAATAAGGTAGTAGCATGGCAAAAACATAAAGTTAAATTTGGCTCAGCTAATATAAAAGAAATGTTAGCTAGAGTGTAATAACTTTATACCTGAATTGGTAAACCATTTTAAATTTAGGTTCGCATAAAATTAAATTATATAAAAGACATATATTCTAACTGAAAATTTTGTATGTTTAACCGACTAAAACGAGAGATTTTCAATTTGTTATATATGTATAGAATATTATTCATATGTAAATATATAATAAAAGACTGTTTTTAATCAATTCCCACTTTTTTATATTTTTGATGACGTGTTTCGTGCGATGCAGCTTCTTCGGATCTATATTTAATACTGTCAAGTTTAGTTTTTGAACTGGAGACACAAAAAAACATAAAATAAAAAGCATACGAAAAATGGATCTGTACGAAAGCAACAGAAGATGGAATAGAATATAGTAAACAGCTGGCTATATTCAAAAGACTATTAAGAAAAGAGAAAAATGATATGTGGGACAGGAAGTGCGTAGAAATAAACACTTTCCTGGGAGGTACAAGATCAACAGAAGCTTCGAAATTAATTAACACTCTTAGATCGGACAAAGTGGATAAAATAAATATACCTTGTATTAACGTGAAACAATTCCAAGACCATTACAAAAATGAACTAAAGGAAAACAGACCACAATATCAAATAATGTCACCAACCGCTTATAGAACCCAGGGAACATATATAACAGTGACCGTGGATATGGTAGAAAAAGCCTTAAGAACTATGAAGAATGGAAGGGCTAGTGGACCCGAGGGAATACCAGTCGAACTCCTAAAATATGGACCAACAAAATCAACAAAGAGATCTTGGCATACCTATTCACCTTGTATATAAACGGAAAACTCCCACCCACTTCACGGAAAATGGCATGAATTACCCCGATACATAAGAAAGAAAGGATAGATGTATGTAGTAACTATAGATGCATAGCCGTCACAGATACTCTCAGCAGACTGTATGGAAAAGTCATAAAGTCTCAAATTGAACAAGAATAGGGCCCATATGAACTTGAAGAACAAGCCGGATTTAGAGCGGGTCGCTCATGCATCGATAACATATTTCCAATATCTCAAATCATCGAGAAAAAGACGGCGACACACAACAGTCGGATTTATCTTTTGTTTGTGGACCTTATGGGGCCCTATGACACAGAACCAATTAAAAAAATGTGGGAAGTGCTAGAGAAAAGTCCAATAGATATAACTTTGATAAAAGCCGTACAACAATTGTACAACGAATGTTCCTCAAAAATTAAAGTTGGCCAGACACTCTCCGAACAATTTGACGTATCAAAAGGCCTCAAACAAGGATGTAGCTTGTCTCCAACCCTTTTTAAAATATATCTAACACATGTACTGAGAAACTGGCGAAGAAAGTGTTCAGAAATGGGAATGCCTATCACACATTACACTTCGCAGACGATCAGATAGTAATAGCTCAGGACAAGGAAGACCTAGAATACATGACCCGAAAGTTAATCGAGGAATATGGAAAATGGGGAACTTAAGATAAAGAAAACCAAAACGAAATACATGTGCGTGGGAGGAGAGCCGGAAGAGTTGGAAGTTGAGAATAACATCAAAATTGAAGGCTGTGAGGAATATACGTACTTAGGGGTAAAAATAACAAGTGAAGAAAGATGTGAAAAAGAAATTGAAGACAGAATCAGCAAAGGAAGAAAAGTAATAGGAGCATTAAACTCTGTGCTTTGGTTTAAGGATATACTGGATAACAGGAAAAGGATAATATATAACACTATCCTTAAAAGCATAATGCTATACGGTTCAAAGGTGTGGCAACTGAGTGAAAGGCAAAAAAAAGAAACTCTTGTCAACAGAAATGGACTTCTGGCGAAGATCGGCCCGAATCTCTCGCTTAGACAAAATTAGAAACGAGAGAATAAGAGACAAGGTGAAAGCAAATTAGACCATAATTCAGGAAATTCTAGCAAAACAACTACGTTGGTATGGCGACGTACAACGTATGGCCGACGAGAGAATACCGAAGCAAGTAATGCATTGGACACCAGGGGACCGACGAAAACGAGGCCGACCTAAGTGTATCTGGAACCAAGGATTAGCGAGGGCCATGTCTGAAAGAAACCCGCAGCCAGGAGACTGGAACGATAGACGAGAATGGCAACTGGGAACCGTAGAGCGTCGTTTGGTTTATTTAAATAAAATTGAATATCTTTGATGTTTAGAATTTTATATTATTTATTTATTATACTATTACACCTATTTAAATCATATTGATATATGGTATTAAGAAAATAAATTCAATAATGGTGAATTATTTAAATCTACCTGGTCGTTAAGAAGACTACCTGTAGTCCTTACTCCCTTATCAGAATATAATTTTACTAAAGAATTAAAGTAATAGGTGTTTCGGTTAATAATGTCGATTTTGCTAAGATATGGCGTTACTAATGCACTTGTTGTTATAGACTAGTGACATCTATGGCATTTTAGGAAGTAAACATACGCCATCAAAAGCCAGTTCGTTATTAATTGTCACTGTGCCAAAAACATAGTTCTTCAGAGCTTTGAATATGTCGTGTTTCGTACCAGAAAAAGACGTTTTACCGGGAAGTTTAATAACCTTCTTTCATTTGAAGAAAACGGCTGCTGAAAGTTATCGATTGTTGGTTGAAGTTTATGGTGAACGTGCTCCAAACCAAGAAACTTGGGTAGACTCAGGCCAGCCTTCAACATCACAACCAATATGCAATATATAGGGAAAAATGCTTTGCTGTGTATTTGATGGGATAGTAGAGAAGCTGTATATTACGAACTGCTGAAATCTGATGAAACGATTTCTGGCGATCGATACCGACAACAATTGATAAACTTGAATCAAGCATTGAAGGAAAAACGACCAGAATACGTCAAGTAGTCATTTTTCAACATGCTCTGCTCCATGTTGCAAAATGTGTTAAAAACTATTTGGAAAACATCAAATGGGACGTTCTACCCCACCCGCCGTATTCCTCGGACTTAGCCCCTTTAGACTAGCACTTATTTCGATCAGAACCGTCAAGTTTTGTAAGTTAAATTTTGACTTAAGGGATTAGTTTTGGGGGATGAAATCGGAAGTGAAAAAGAATTTTTTTAATAGGACATCGAGTGGGGTGTCAAATGAAAGCTCGTAAAAATACGAGTTCAAAAATATGTATACAGTAGAACCCCGATTAACCGAGTCGCGATTATCCGAGGTCCGGATTAACCGAGCCAATCTAAGAACCTGATTATCCGAGGTACGCGCGTCTATGCTGCGTATTAACCGAGCTTATAAAATATGTATGTACATATTTCCATTTAGAATAGTCGGGGCCTTCGGGGAATCGCCCTGGCCCGTGTGAGGGGTTCGCCTATTTGTGTTTTTGGACTCTTTCAGTATGTAAATTTGCGTGAATGTAGTGCGTTATAGCGTTTCTACGGAGAAGTACGAGTATACTCACATAATTTATTTGGTTGGAGTTCTGGTAGTTAAGTGTATTTTATTATTAATTTTTATTTGTCTTATTATAATGGAGCAAAACAAGCGTAAAAGAATCGTCGTTCCTATTGAAGAAAAATTAAAAGCAATCAGAAGAATTGAAGCGGGAGAGACAATTAAAGTTGTTGCACGAGATTATGGAGTAGGTGAGGTAACAGTTGGAGATTGCAAAAAGAAACCGCACAAAAATAGAAGAGTGGTGTATAAATCAAGCCTCCTCGTCCTCTGGAACAAAATCAATGAAAACCGGCGACTATGAAAAGGTTAACGAAGCTTTATTCATGTGGTTTAACCAACAGAGATCAAAAGGTGTGCCTCTGTCAGATCCAATTTTACAACAGAAGGCAATAATGATTAGTAGGCAATTCCCAGAGATAGATCAGTTTACCGCCAGTTCTGGATGGCTTGACCGCTGGAAAAAACGGTACGGTGTACGACAACTGACTGTATGTGGTGAAAAACTTTCTGCTGATGTGTCATCAATTGAGAAGTTTAAGCAGAACTTTAAAAAGCAAATCGAAGGTTGTGGATACACATTTGATCAAATTTACAACTGTGACGAAACTGGTTTGAATTATGAAATGCTTCCATCAAAAACATTGGCATCTCGACAGGAAAAATCAGCTCCTGGGCACAAACGAAGTAAGGAAAGATTAACTATAATGGTATGTTCCAAGGCATCTGGCAAGAACAAAATCCCACCTATGGTGATGGACAAGTCTGCACGTCCAAGAGCTTTAAAAGACATTTCGCCCAAAGCCCTACCAGTCTATTACAAAAGTCAGAAGAGCGCATGGATGGATGCGACCTTATTTACTAACTGGTTTGAAGAAGATTTCTTTCCATGTGTGACTAAATTTTTGAACAGAAACCGTCTTCCTATTAAAGCAATTTTGTTAATGGATAATGCCCCCTCTCACCCTGGAGAAGGACTTCATGTGGGCGAAATTGTTGTAAATTTTTTTCTTCAAATGTAACTAGCATAATGGGTCAAGGCATCCTCGAAAACATTAAAAAAATCATAGGCGTTTATATCTTGAACATCTGTTAGAATACACAGAAAAGGAGGTTATTATCAATGGGATGAGAAAGGTTACACTGAAAAATGTTATTTACTGGGGAAGTCAAGCTTGGGATTCTGTGCGTACTACCACTATTCAAAATCTTGGTCAAAACTTATTGATTTTGAGGACTATAATGACAGTGAAGATGATACTCCATTAAATGAATTAGCTTTCAAATTGAGAAGCCATGGAGAAATGTCCTATTCAAATTTTTGACAGCGAGATAGAAGAAAAAGAAAAAAGTTTATTTGAATTAATGCAAAAATTAAAAGGTTGCGAAAATGTGACAAGAGAAGATGTTGTTGAATGGATTACAGCAAATGATTTAGAAGAAGAAATGAGTATTGATGAAATAACGAATGCCTTTCAGGAAACCGATAAAAAAAAATCAGATGACGATGACGATGACGAAGCGGCGGTGGATGAACAGTCTCCCACTAAGATCTCTCATCAGGAAGGTTTTGCTTCTTTGGAAAAACCTTTGAGGTATATCGAACAACAATCAGAGGCAACCCCAGCGGATTTGCTTCTTCTTAATAGATGGAGAAACATTGCAGCGAGAAAAAGAAGATGCAATATGAAAAAGAAGCGCATAGATACCTATTTCACTGTTTTATAATGTATGTACCTATTTATATGTTAAAAACGTTAATACATCGGTTTAAAGTATTGGTGTATATTTTTTGAATGAATAAAAAACAAATCCGGATTATCCGAGTTTTCAGTTATCCGAGGAGGGTGCCCCCCCCACGTTACCTCGGATAACCGAGGTTCTACTGTAATGTAATACTTGCGCACACTTTTGTTTGTATTATTTTTAATCGCGAAAAGTCGATGCCCTCAAAAATGTTCAAAAAATTTTTTAAAAATTCTGGAATATTTTCCACGGGGTGTAAATTGAACGAAAATTATCACGAGTGCATTACCTTTAATAATTTATCTGGTGTATAAAAAAACAAAAACTTCAAGGTCATCAGTTTTCAGTAAACACGGAAACAAACTTTGTTGAAAACTCAGTTGGGGTATGTTTCGTTGATCATCTTATACCTCCGTAACAAAAATTTCTGTTTTAAAAGCAATCAACGTACGGAACACTAATTGCGCAAGTTCAACTTGCACTTGACCGGTTATTTCAGGCTCAAATTAACGAATTTTTTTCAGAATAGAACAACTCGAAAAACGCTAAACTAAATGTATTTGTGTAGACGATCGTATGAAGAAAAAGAATGCAAGTTTCTCTTTAAAGCTACGTACATTACTTAAAACTACACCCACGTGTATGTATTTAATTAAATTTAGAAATTAAAATTTATGTTTTGCGTAAGTAGTCTTTCTACTGGGACCATAAATGACCTTAGCAATGCAATGTGCCCTTAAAAATAAAACAATAGCCAGAGCACTCATTTCTAAATAAAGACTAAGATAAGAGTTTTCATTTATTTTATTTAAAAAATCGGACGACTTCCCAAGGTCTATGCCAATCAAAATTTTTTGCTTCGTAAAATATTTCAATTATGACCCAGCCTAATTGTGTTACAAAATGACTGTGACTAATAGCCTGTAATATTTTAAAGATTCTTGTAGCAATGGCGGTATAATTAATTTCATTAATTACATAAATTATAACCAAGTATCTGGCTGATGTTCCTTTAAATTCAGAAGCAGTACGATCGTACAAAGTATGAATTCCTAACAGGAGAGAATTTTAGCAATATTAGCGTTAAAATAGATCATGGACGGCATTACAGGACAGCTATTAACTATGTGTAGAAACGCATTACTAAATTGATTTACTACAGCATGTGAAAAATATGACATGTTTCTGGGAGTGTAGATGAGAGTCGTTTCGAAAATCCCAGCCTAATAAAGAAAACGCAAGATTAGAGAGAATTTTTTTTATTTTTCTATATAGTTGCCTTGTAAATCAATATATTTAGTCCAACGCCTTTCTAACTTTTTAATACCCTCTTTCATCCAACTTTTTAACACCCTTATTCACCCAACTCTGCAAAAGCCGGCCATTTTTTCAGATTTGGAAACAAGAAATAGTCGCTGGGAACTAAATCTGGCGAGTACGGTGGATATGGATGCACTTTAAAGCGAAGGCCTTGCAGTTCTGCAGCAACGATGGAAAATTGCTCTCCTGTTTGAGACTCTGCTTCCAAACATACGCTGCATTTGTTGGGCTATTCAGAATGTAGCTGTTCGCTTGATTGGAGATCCCGAACTCACCAGTAACCTTGATTCTTTGGAACATCGAAGAACTGTTGGCGACTTGTGTCTCTCCTACAAGTATTTTCATGGAAAGTGTACGATGGATGTAGCCCGCTTAATTCCTCCCAAAGCGATGCATCATGCTAGGAGCACACGACGCGATAATACTTGACTGTATGGGTTTCAGCTTGTCACTTCGCGTACAACCCATTTCAAGCTGTTTTTTATATGCAGTGCCTCATCCCTTTGGAATAATTTGCTCTGGACTGGGTTTCCCACCGAGTACAATTTGTAGTGATTCAAGAATAACATAAATCGCTTCTGTATCCCTTAAGGATTTCCCTGTAGCACGTGTGCTATGTCCACAACAAAAAGCAAGAGTTTCGTCACTCGTCACTCATTTTTTAAAATTCTTTTCCAGTAAATTATCTAAGACGAGAATTCCACCACAACTTGTAACAATTGAAGATAAACACGAATCACTATCGCAGCACACGTGACTCCTTTGTAGCTATGAAGAGGTTTTCTTACAACACATGCGCTGTGCACATTAAAAATACATACTTGTGATCTACTTGGTCCAATTTATTATTCAAAACTACCCCCTAATTTTTAAACCAAAATACACTCATTTTATCAGGTCAGTACATGGTAATTTAGGTAAATAAGTCCCTCTGATAGTCGGAAAAAGGTCACAGTTTAGCAAAAATGACGACTACCCGATTTTTATTATCTACGTTCATCCCAGCAGTAAATATTCTGGTTCCAAGTGTTTATTTTATGTTTTCGTATACATATCGCAAATACTCAACCCAAAGCCTTATATTTAGTTTCACGTTCAAATTCGAAAGCAAAATATATATTGTTTCTGAAAACTGAATAAATAAATGAAATAACAAAAGGAACAAAATATGTTTTATTTACTGAAAACGCCTATTTTTTGATATTATTTTTCAGTAAAGTGACTTGCATTTATATATCTACCATCTTTATTGATGGAATAAATGGTTATTCCTTCGAAATGTATCAGGTATCTTTTATTTCAGGCCAAAAAATATCCGCAATAATGTGGCATTCCGAGAATTAGTTGTGGTTATTTAAGTTATTGGCCAAATTCGAACGAATGGCGAACGGGGTAGAAATATTGCTTTTTATATGATTAGTTAAAAACCCTACGAAAAACTAATGTTAGTTGGCTGGCGAGTACGATGACAGGCATTTTATAAGCCCAAGACACTTTTTTACTATTTAGTTTCATCAAGACATATTTTATAACACGACATGTGAAAATATTTTTGGCTGCATATTGGGAATATCGTGCCACCCATACACAAGGTATGATCCAGGGCTCTATCTTAGCTCGAACTTTATTTCTTACATACGTTAATTATCTTATGACCCGAAGTTGAAATAGATCTCTCATGTGGAGCATCTAGTTCCAAGAATCTCCAAAAATATATTTGTTACCAGATATCTCTCAAGGCCTCTTGACACCCTGGTTATCATTACAGCCTACCAAGAATCTTAGGGCTACAACGAAAAATGTCACGCAAAATGACAGGCTTGGGATATTGGGATGACGTAATACAAAAATTTATTGATTTCTGTATTTTAACATTACCTTTAATGTATATTTATAAATGTAAATAAACTTTTCTCAAGCTATAACAGTCCTTAACAGGAGGATACACGACACAAAAATTACTATAGAACTAAACCTTTTAGATTGAACTCAAACAAACTCGGTAATAACTACTTTGGTGTCAAGTTTTACAATATTGTAATCTGCCTATATCAGTTAAAAACTTAACAAAAAATTACTACCTTTAAAAAATTGTGACACTTTACAGTGTTCTCAGTAGCAATGTGGACCCTTAGTATTAAGTTGGTTTCTGCGATGCCTCTTGTCCCACATGCCTCACTCGAAAATTTACGTTATTATATTGGATCTTTCCTATCTCTCTCTCTCTCTCAACCATTTCACTTCAACAGGAGTATCGGTGACACTATGCAGTTGTTGTCTCAACAGTCATTCTCCAGGTATCTCGATCCTGCGCGACCTGATTTGACTCGTACATACTCATACCAAGAAGAGATCTTATTTGGTTGGACATCTTGTTGGAGACTTTTCCCTTGATCCCCTACCTTTTACCTTCCCCGTTACTACAAGTTTTTCCATGGCATCCTCTTTCCTCATAATATGACCAAAATATTTCAGGTATACTATTTTTCACGATCTAAGAAAGTTACTTAGCTATCTATACTCATTCAAAATTCAACGAGATTCGAAAGTGATTAATTTATGGCTGTTTAATGACAAGGCATCGTGCAGGGCCGCACACCTGATTGCATAATTGTTGGGTTTAAAATTTTATTGTGATAAGACACGTGAATTTTAAAGTTTTATGTACTGAATAATACACAATATAGTAATAACACAAATATATTAAAACAGTGTAAAGTATCCTCGCATAGATTTGTTCAATTTCGCTATCGCTACTATCTTGCAAATCAGTAATAAGGTTTTTTACAGGTTCTAAACTATTTATATTTATGTACATACATTGTAACATTCATTTTTTCCTAGATTTTAAGACCATGATTACTGATTTTTCCATTTCAAATTGTACTTATTTTCATTTTTGTATCGAACGGTATATTAAACAGAAGTTCCAAGACGTTCGGTATATACGGTGTTGTGCGGGTTGCCGACCGAATCTATCGAATTCATAGTGCGCCGCGATTGGTGAAATGTTTGATCCGCAGTTTTGATTGGAGCGTCGTGATATTACAGGCAAAAGTCGCACGATTATTTAAGGCTCAGCAGAGCTTGAATCGAGGTTGTTTTCCATCTAGCCGCAACCAGGCAGTACCATCAAGCCGCTGCCGGGCTGTTTTCCATCTAGCCGCAGCCAGGCAGTACCGTCTAGCCGAGAGGCTATTTTCCATCTAGCCGAAGTAGGCTAATTTTCATCAGAGCCGCTAAGTAAAAGTACCAGTTTCCTAAATAAAAGCCGTAGTGGGCTTTCTAAGTGTTTGCTAAGAAAAGGTGTGAAATCGGGCGTAGTCCATCAAAACAGGAATAAGAACAGTAAGTCAACAAAACTTCCTTCAATAGACTTATCCCGGAGTAGTGCCTTAACTACAATTTAAAACAGACTAAAAAGTGAAGTGTAAAGCACGATTTCTCGTCTTCGGGGGTTATAATAGTCTAAATTTTAATGTAACAACTACTAGTTAGGCTAGAATTTGTTAGGTAAAACTGTAAAGGTTAGAACTTTTCATTTTAAAAACATGAATAAATTTTCTTTTAGTTGATTAAAGCTAGTGTCTCACTGAATACTTATTTTTCTTTTCAGGATAAGTTGTACTAGACTAATTCTTTTTTGTAATACCCATAAAACCCTTCAGCATTTTTCCATTTTATTAGCTGAAGTTAGATCCTTTCTATTTTAAAATGGATGGTGCCCAAAAATTTGGTACAGCTAAAGCCTTTTAAAAAAAATAGAAATGAATTCCAAAAAGACGTAAGAAAATTATCTCTTACCCATATCTCTCCACCAAGGAAAACTGAGCTAGTGTGTGTTTAATTTCTTTAGTTCTTTTAAAATCAGGGTTCACTCAATTCAGTATCAGAAATTAAAGCGGGTAAGTTCCAATGTTACAAAAAGGACGCAGCCTACGTGGGGCGCAATTAAACACCTTTTCATAGGCTACAAAATTACGCCCAAGCTTGGGGCTACACCAATTCATACGTTACAACATCAATATGAGTTTTCAATTATTTTGACATGTTGAATACAGTTTGTCCAGTTTTCAACGGTTACATTTTTAACTTCTGTCTTTATCAACTCAATCACACTACTGTTTAAAGTGGGTGAATTATTGTGCGCACATACATATATTAGACTTTATTTTATGCCATATCAACTCGATCGCATTAAAGATACAATAATGTGGTGGAAGCCGAATTATTTCGTGTCCTGCTTCCTTTGCAATTTTATCACAAACATATTCCTTTGAAAAAACTGTAACCTTTTACAACTTCTAACAATTGTTTAACTGTATAACTCTCATGGAAATATATGTCACGTTCACACAAAAAGGCTTATATTTCCCTTTTTCTACTGGTGGAACTTGGTACCTTATTCATTTGGCGACTATGTTAGGATGCATTATCCATCACAATACAGCTGTTCGGTGGTATATTCGGCATTAATTTGTTTTGAAGCCAATCTTCAAACACTTCAGCGGTTGTATCACAATGATAACACAGGGGAACAGCTGTTTTTGGTGTCGAGGTTTTTTGAGCTGATTCTATATCAATTTGATGTCCTGAATTCAAATAACGTATTCATTTGTACCTAGGAGCTCAAATTTTTAAGATATACAATTTTAGAGAAATATAAGTTACATTATTGTAACTCAAATCCGTAAGTGTAGTAAACAAAAGTAGATACGAAATTTTTATTTTAGTTATACAAAATACAATATTATGTCGTACTTACAAACAAAAAAAAAAAACATTGAAGAAATGAAATAGTCACTCAACACTTGGAAAGCTTCTTTTCCGCGACATTCTTGAATGTTTTTTTAACAGTCCCTTTTTAAACTCCAGCAGTAATCTGCCATCATGTGCATGTCCCATCTTTCTTGGTAGCGGTCCTCCATAACTTTAATATCTTGGTGAAATCTTTCACCTTGTTCCTCACTCATGTCTCCTAAATTTTCTGGAAAACGGTCTAAGTGGCTGTGTAAATAGTGTATTTTAATACTCATATTGCACCCTAAGGATTTGAAACTATTAAGCATCTTGTTAACCATTTCAACATAGTTTTGAGCTTTATGTTTGCCTAGAAAATTTTCTACAACTGCAACAAATGATGTCCAAGCTTCTCGTTCAACTTGATTCATTGAATTTATGAAGGCAGGATCCTTAATTAATTGTCTTATTTGTGGGCTGTCAAATATCCCTGCTTTGAGTTTTTCTGTGCTCAACTGATGCATTTTTACCCCTATATATGCAAAACAAGACCCATTCTTTTCAAGAGCCTTTACAAATTGCTTCATTAAGCCCAACTTTATATGTAACGGAGGAAGTAGGATTTTTTCTCTTTCAACCAAAGCGTCGTTAATGACATTCTTTTCCCCAACGTCCATGTTTTCTCTCTGAGGCCAATCTTTTCTAACCCAGTGGTGTGTTTTGTCCCTACTATCCCAGAGGCACAAGAAACACGGATATTTCGTGTAACCACTTTGCTGCCCAAGAAGAAAGTTTACCATTTTTAAGTCCACACAAATCATCCATTGATGTTCGTAATACTTTATCTTCTGCAAGACCAAAGCTATGGAATTATATTCTTCTTTCAGTTTCGTTGAGTGAGCTAGTGGTATTGAACCATATTTATTCCCATTATGTAGAAGGACACATTTTAAACTTCGCTTTGAACTGTCAATAAATAGGCGCCAATCATCTGGAACATATTCAGAAAGTCCCATTTCTTTCATGAGTCCCCTAATTTCGTGACAAAATACAAGATTGTCTTCTTGAGAAAAGAATGGTAGCAGATCTTTTCTCTTGTACGGTAAAAGGTAATTTTGGTTCCTTGTTCCAGTAAATTTTTGTCGTTCAACCTAGAAGCCAGTACTTCAGAAGCTTTTTTCGATAAATTGAGATCCCTGGTGAGATCATTTAATTCATTTTGATTGAAGCGTTGAGGAACTGATGACGTCCCCTCATAGTCACTGTTAGTTTCATTAGCATCAGAACTTTTATTAGCATCAGAAAAGCGATCAGAGGGAAAATATTCGTCATCAGAGATATGTGGTAGCTGATGAAATGTTGGAATCGGTATTTCATCTGAGTGCGGGATAGGGCGTATTGCCGAGTCTAAATTGGGATAAGTCCACTTACTGCGGTTATTTCGATTGATTCCATTAGTATTTACTAAACAGAAATAACAATCATTGAAGTGGTTTTTTTGGTTCTCTCCAAACCATTGGTACGCCGAATTTTAGACATTTTTTTTCCCGGTAGTCCACTGCCGTAAATGCTCTGTACAAGTTTTACATACGAGATGCGGGGCCCACGTTTTGTCCTGATCACCAAGCTTAACTCCAAAGTATCCAAGATACGCTCGCTTTACAAAGTCAGTAATAGTTTGTCTGTTTTGTTGAAACATGTATTCTCCGCAT
This sequence comes from Pachyrhynchus sulphureomaculatus, assembly GCA_019049505.1. NCBI lineage: Eukaryota > Metazoa > Arthropoda > Insecta > Coleoptera > Curculionidae > Pachyrhynchus > Pachyrhynchus sulphureomaculatus. The sequence goes on from CM032454.1 coordinate 179,445,418, forward strand.
ATATAGCAAAACACATCAGGTTGATTTACACAACTTCTTCTTGAACTGGAACTGAACTCATTTTAATTCTGTTCAATAACACAAAAACACTCTTTTCTTAACATAAAATAACACGCCGAATTCTATCGACTCTCATTAGTAAGAACGCACAAACTGACGAGACTTACCCGAGTTAGGTGATTAAAAGGGTCAGTTCAGGTACCTGATAGGCAATGGTTCCACTATTTATAGATTTACTGGAATTTACTCAATTACAGACTGACAATAAAACCATTGTACCTACATTAATGAATATATAATAATTTTAGAACTCTCATAAATGAATAAACTGAATAAAAACCACATTGGTAGATAAGTTGATGTATCTAAAAAAGTAGAGCTGATAGAGAAAAACGGATTGCATGTATAGATTTAGCGTCCCAAATATAGTTAAAATCAGCTCTAAAATCCCAGGCACCAAAACAAAAATATTTTTTTGTTGCCCTGTGTAATCTAAGCTGGAATCTGAAATAATCTTGGCTGCTAGAAATAGACATTCTGGTATCCAGCCTTCTTCCTCCTTCCTACTTGATGGAGCTTTAGTGTGGCATTTTTTGGATTTATCAATCCATCCTTTACTGGGTGTGTCGTGGGAGTCATACCAAGTCTCATCTAGGTAGATTATTGTCCGATTTTCCGATCTAGCTGTATTTATTTTTTCAAGATATTCCATTCTGAATTGTTGTAAGCGCCGTGATTCCATTATAACTTGCCTTTTGTCTATTTTTTTGAACAAAAACCCCAAACGACGTATAATACGCCATAAAATTGAAGTAGGAACATTCTATGTCACAACTATCCTCGGTCAGCCTCCATGTAGGAACTTTTTGTTCTGCATACATTTCATAAATTTTGCGGGGGATTAAGTCTTCTTGACAGAAATCAATACATTTCGACACTCCTTTGTCTTTTCATGTTTTTTTAGGCGCTATCGAATTATTTACAATTTTCCAAACTGTACTTTCAGGGATGCTTGTCAAAGCTGATGTCTCCATCATGAAAAGTACTTTTCGTGGCCTCGCACAAATAACTTTAAAGAAACACTTTTAACTATCACTTTTGCCTTAACGGGCAAACATTTGCGGCTTCAGATGGAAGGGGCTTCGAACATTTTAAGACACTGTTGAACTTTATAATACACACTATTTCAGTATAATAACTGCAGATAAAATGACATTTCACATTTCATTTATTGACAATTGGCTAGTAACTAGACTATAACTAATATATGTATAGTACAATGAGTAGGATAAGCATGAATACATTTTAGATCTTAAGATATTACATCGCAGGGACCTAACTAACTTAGCCTAAGTACTGACTTAAGATATTTCATGAACATAAACTTAAAACTGAACTTAATATTACCTTCAGCTAATCCTGAGGCATAAAGTCGCTGGATCTTAGTAGACGGCGGCGGGCCTGGCGATCAGAATGAAGAATATTCTTTATATTTATAAACACGAAGTAGCCAATAAAATGTTAGAATGAAATGGAGCTATATATTATATTATATATATATATATATATATATATATATTATATATATATATATATATATATATATATATATATATATCAATTACGATACTGTTACGGCCAGGTACCTGCGAAGATCCTAACGGTCGTTTAATGTTTTTATTGCATCAATTTGCCAAATCACTTTCTAAGATTTTGAAAAATAATATACTGTCTATTAATTCTATTTGGAAGTCGATCATGTACCAGATGTACAAGTATTAAATGCGGAACAGATGGTGCACCAATGCAGTTTGTGCTATAAAGATTGGACACTGCGCCATTTTGTTGTGTTATCAACAAGCGTCAGACGCGCATGAGTGATAAATTGGAAAAGTGTGTGCATAGTGTTGTGTTCAATATGTCGAAATTTATACCGAACAAAGAGCATTCGCGGACAACATTAATTTTTTTGTTTTCATTTGAAGAAAACTGCTGTTGAATCATACCGAGCTTATGGTGAACATGCTCCATCACAAGATACGTGTGAACGATGGTTTCGGTTTTTCAAAAGTGGTGACTTCGATGTTGCAGATAAGGAACGTGAAAAACCGCCAAAAAATACGAAGATGTGGAATTGCAAGCATTGTTGGACGAAGATAATTCGCAAACACAAAAACAACTCGCCGAGCAATCGGGTGTTAGTCAACAAGCTGTTCCCAATCGGCTACGAGAGATGGGAAAGATTCAGAAGACCGGTAGATGGGTACCACATGGGTTGAACGCAGGCAAATGGAAAAGCGCAAAAACACGTTTGACATATTGCTCGCTCGGTACAAAAGGAAGTCGTTTTTGCATCGTATAGTTACAGGAGATGAAAAGTGGATTTATTTTGAGAATCCCAAGCGCAAAAAATCATGGGTAGACCCAGGTGCACCACCCACATCGACCGCAGAAAGACGATGCTCTGTCATCATCCCATACGGCAAAACCAGTTTGCAACACGTTGGAAGCACTCAGCTGGGAAGTTCTACTCCATGCGGTTTACTCACCAGACTTGGCTCCTTCCGATTACCACTTGTTTGCATCGATGAGTCACGCACTTGCTGATCAACGCTTTGGTTCGTACGAAGATGTGAAAAAATGGCTCGATGATTGCTTCGTAGCAAAAGGGGTAGATTTTTACTAGCGTGGTATTTACAAATTGCCCGAAAGATGGGAAAAATGTATAACAAGCGATGGAGCATACTTTGAATGAAGCACTTTTTATCATTCTTCCGAATTTAACATTTTTAGAAAAAAAATCCGCATTTCATACTTGTACACCTGATATACTAAGCTCTTCAAGAATAGATACATTAGTACGGTGATCGGTACATGATATTCCGAGGATTCTTCGATATGCCCACATCTTAAACGCATCGATTCGTTTTTTGCCAGCTTGTTTAACGGTCTATATTTCAAATGCTTAAGTTACTATGGGGAATATAAGGCTGGATAGCAGTCTTAACTTTGTGTTTTTATGACAGCTAATTCTTTCCAGACTTAGTGAGTTAAATTATCGAGTTTCTAGCCATAGCCAAACGTCTTCTTACTTTCGCTTCACAACCACCATTTTTAGTTATGAGGGATCCCAAATAGTTGAAATGGTCTACAACAGTGAAACCAGCAATTTCATTTATGTGTGATAGATCTTCATTACGACTAACAATCATCACTTTGGTTTGCGCTCTATTAATTTTCAATCCATATTTTTGGCTAGTGATTTCAAGGCGCTCCATAATTGATTCTAGGTCTTGTATTGACGTTTCTTATAAATATGTTAAATATGATATTTATGTTAATCATAATAGATTAACACTGTTATATTTATGTACTCAGTTTTTTATTTACTTATTGCATTTTTTTTTTTTTTTACTGTATTTATACGTCTGACGACTATAGAGACCTTGTGTAATAACACGAGTAAACATATCGAATTGAATTGAATTAAATAGTGGGTGGTGTTTTGCCCTGGAAATTTACCGTGGTTGCCTAAGTGATTTAATTGAAATTTTTATTTAGTAATGCTAAAGTAAATTTACGATAAAATACAGAATTCTGTTTATGTACTCCAATAACCTTTTTGATATAGCAATAGCGATATAGTATCAGCCAGCATTTATTATCATATAAATTAATTATAAGATTTATATTGTAAAACTGCGATTCTGTAGTTAATTCATATAATTATTTATAGTTAAATTCATTAATGCAAAACAAATATAAAAGTGGGACATCTATTGAGCAAGGAAGTAAAAATAAACGCTGGAATAAGACAGAGTGATTCACTTCACCCTTAAACTTCAACTTCGTCATGGATAGAATAATGGAGAATCTTCCAAAAACTAGAGGATACAAAATGTGCAACACACATTTCCACACAATCTGCTATGCCGATGATGCAGTCCTCATATCCGATTCTGAGGACAACCTTCAGAAGATCTTTCATGTCTTCAATTTGGAAGCGAGAAAACTAAACATTATTATTGACACAACCAAGATAAAATGTATGGTAGCTTCAAAAGAATTATTAAGAGGCAAGCTGGAGATCCTAGGAAGTATTACTGAACAGGTTAATAATTTTAAACAGCTGGAAACAATGATAACAAGCTACGGACACCTAAACAGAGAAGTAAAACAACAGTCTATGAAGGCGTCACTAATAGCAGGTTGCTTGACGGATATAGTCTGAAAAATAAATACCTCACAATGGAAAGCAAAATAAGAAAATACAAGACAACAGTGAGATCGATCCTCACATATATTGTAGAAACCAGAGCTGACACATGTAAAATAGCACAAACAATGAAAACAATAGAAGTGAAGGTGATTAGGGACATACATGGAAAAACTATCCACGACAAAATCCGCAACAAAGATCTACAAGAACTAAGTAAGATCCAAGAAATATCCAAATGGACTAGAACTAGAAGAAAACCATAGAATAAACACGTAGATCGGATGGACGACAATAGACTGGTAAGAAAGCCCAAACTCAATAAACCTTGCGGTAAAAGAACTAGGAGCAGACCTCCGAAAAGGTGGAAGGAATGCTGGACGTCCACATCGGAATAGACCGAACGGGGATAAAACAGGCAGTATGCCTATTTATATGACACACCATATAAGAAAGAAGACGAAGAAGAAATTCACTAAAAGGGTCTAAACCTTATAACGGATCGAGTTGTCATGGTATTTAAAACTTATAACTGTTCAGTTGGTTTTTGCTTTCGGTGCTGCTATCGTTTATTCATTAAATATCACCAAAGAAACATTTTAAAAGGAGAAGTAAAATAAATATGGAAAAAAGTCTTTAAGACGGCTAGAAAAATGAATAGTTTTTAGAATAATAAAGTTGTTCTTTGTCTGTCTAACTATAAATAAAAATCAACTTCTTGTTCTAATGGTGTTCAGCTTCATAACTTGAGGTCGCTTACTAGTATTCTTGTCAATTTAAACCCTAAATAAAAAAAAAAGATGAAATAAAAATAACGGTAACTCTTCACAGGCCATTATTGCAAAAACTAGCCCTAATATTCAAAGACTAATTGCGTTAACCACCTGCGGCAATAATAATAAATCTTAGCTCTATCTCTTCTTGTTTATTTTAGAGACTATAAACATTTTGCTTGAATGGATTGTTTGTATTATTATTATAATGATTAAATGTAAACAGAAACTAACGATTGTGGAAATAAAATAGAATAGGCAGTAACTATGTTACCGTAGAACTCTGATATATTAACTGCCCTATTATGACATCCTCGCCGATATCGTATAAGATATAAAAAACGGTAAAAACCCTACACAGGCGAGAAGTAAACAATAAAAAAAAACAATAAACATTAGATCACTTCGGTGTCCGTCTATCTGTCTGTCTGTCACACCCGATTTTCTCCGAAACTATTTGACATAGAAAGTTGAAATTTAGCACTAATATAGGGATTGATGGCCTCATCACAGCCATGTAGTTTTAAAAGTTAAATTTTGACTGAAGGGGTAAAATCGGAAGTGAAAAAAATTTTTTCATCGAGTGGGGTGTCAAATGGAAGCTTGTAAAAAGACGAGTTGCAAAATATATATAATATAATAATTGTGCACATTTCTCTTTGTGCTCGCTGTCCTCTCACTTATCTCGAAAAGTGCTGATCAAAAAATTTTGGAATTTTCTTTCTTTAATAATAATAATAATAATAATAGCTTTATTCCTAACAGTAAGAACCATTTACAGGGAAAACAAGAAATAATATGAATAAAATTTTCTCTTAAAACTAAGGTACTAAAGTAACAACAACAAAAAAGAAGAAAAAAAGAAATAAAAATGAATAAAGAAATTAAATGAATCAGCGCAGTACAAATTAGAATAAAAGTGAAATAAAACAAATATTAGTTACATACATTTAACAAGCAAAACAAGCTTCTAAAAGAATTTTTATAAATGTCCTATCAAGTGAAATGATCTAAACATATTGACCGAATCTTATTTTCGGTGTCTGCAAAAATGTCACATTCATTACTAATTAAGTTAAATGTATTGCACATAACATTGATTGGTTCAATTAACCTGAGATTAGTCTTAAAACAAACAGAAGTAACAATATTTCGTGAATTAATTCTAGGCACCATTATAGCCACCTTCGATAGCAGCTGAGGACAGTCGATGACTCCGTGCAACAATCTATACAAGAAAATTATAGACGAACACTCTCTGCGAGCCTCAAGTCATTGAAAATTAAATCTCTCCAATAACAAAGAGTACTCTATTCCTCTCATTGGATAGACACCATCTACCTTATATAATAAATATTTTAGAAATCTTTTTTGAACTCGTTTTAGCATTTGTTTGTAGCATAAATAATATAATCCTTGATTCTCGATTCTTCTGATTAATAAAGGACCAAAACTTTCCTGAATCACTGTTAATTGCTTCCTGGACATCAAGTATGTACCTATCAAAAGCTAATTTGCACTTAACCTTAATCAATCTTCTAATATTTGTAAATTCGATATTATACCACTCTCATACTCTCTTGAGTGTAGATTAAACTAAAATTATCAGGAGTGAATTACCTTTAATAATTTATCTGGTATATAAAAAAAAACAAAAATTTCAAGGTCATCAGTTTTCAGTAAAGATCAGAAAAAAACTTTGTTGAAAACTCATTTGAGATGTGTTTTGTGAAGTCACTGATCATTTTATACTTTCGTAACAAAAATTTTTATTTTGAAAGCAATCAACGTACAGCCAACCATTCTTCGATGCTCCAAGGAATTAAGGTTGCTGGTCAGTTCTGGGTTTCCAGTCCGGCGAACAGCTCTCTTCTGAGAGTGACTTTTGAACGTAAACCTTTAGACACTGTCTGCATGTCACTAAAATATAAAATATATATATATATATATATATATATATATATATATATATATATATATATATATTTATATATATATTTATATATATATATATATATATATATATATATATATATATATATATATATATATATATATATATATATATATATATATATATATATATATATATATATATATATATATATATATATATATATATATATATATATATATATATATATATTTATATACGAGTATATATATATATATATATATATATATATATATACGAGGCATGTTTTTTTAAGTAAGTACCGTTTTGCGATTCCGCCGCCGCAGCGATACGGTCGGCGTTCCGCGCATGCGCGTTGGTAACCTACATCTCATGTCTACGCACTGACGCCATTACAGTCTGATTCTTCATTGTATACGTTGTTTACTGAGTGTTTAAGATGCCTCCGACAATCGTGAGTCCCGCCGATTGTGAAGTACGGGCTGTTATACGATTTTCTTAGTGCTAAAGGCGTAAAACCGATCGATATTCATCGTGAGATCTGTGAAGTTTACGGACAAAACATTATGAGTGATGGAATGGTAAGGAAATGGGTGAGAGCATTTAAAGATGGCCGCACAAATGTGCATGATGAAGAACGGAGTGGGGCGTCCTTCGGTCGTTAATGAAGATTTGGTGCAGAAAGTGGACGAAAAGGTGAGAGAAAACAGACGCTTTACAATTTCATCATTCTGCGACTGCTTTCCTCAATATTCTCGTAGTGTTTTGTATCGCATTGTGACCGAGAACTTTTTTCTCAGGCGGCAGAATTTTATGAGGAGGGTATTCAAAAACTGGTGCCACGTTATGACAAGTGCCTCAATATTCACGGAAATTATGTAGAAAAGTAGATTAAGGTACAGGCTTTCATGTAAAAATAAAATTATAGCGATATCTTTGCACGTCTTTTTTTAATTCCAAAACGGTACTTACTTAAAAAACATGCCTCGTATATATATATGTATATACATAATTTGGATCGAGAATACTGGTCAGTTCTGGGTTCCCAGGCAGGCGAACAGCTCTCTTCTGAATAGAATCCAACAAACACAGTATATGTTTGGGAGCAGAGCCCCAAACATGGGAGCAGTATTCCATCGTTGGTTGAATTTGAGCTTTGTACCGAACTAATAGTTGTTGTGGAGTACGAAAGATATTTTTCAAATAATGGATAGAGGTGAATAGAAAGAAAGATTCCAGTTCGAACGTAAGCAAAGTATCAGTTTTACAATGAACTAAAAAAATGGGCTTTCTTTCTTTTTTTTCATCGCTTTTCACCGAAAAGGGCAATTCGCCAGCACATGATGTATGATTGTGGGTTTGTCTGGCTCTAAACCATTCCACAATCATGAAATCAACCGCTTTAGAATGGATATCTAATTTCTTGTGTAAATTTGTGGAGATTTGCTTTTTTCTTCTCTAAAAGACTTTTTATTAATGAAATTAGTTAAGACAATCACAACAAAGGGGAAAACTTTTCTCGCACTTGCGCAGCGGAAGTGCATTCACAAGGGAGCTGTGTCGGTTGGAAAGGAATATGATAGTTTGATAAGAAGAATCCTAAAGAATTTAATTTTGTTTTTTTTTGTTTTAAGAAATTGATAATAATGGTTACAATGTTTTTGTTTAATTTTCTTAATGCATTTTTTTGTTTAAGGGTAAGAAATATTTATATATATATATATATATATATATATATATATATATATATATATATATATATATATTGGGAATTTTGTTTTATTTTTACAATAAGGTAGGATGTCCATTGTGTCTATTTTAGTATTTTTGAGTATGTTCAGATTCGTTCCTAAGTTGGCCAGTTTTTCTACCATTTTGTTTCCGATGACGTTGATGGCTGTTATTCTTAACAATAAATAAGGGTGGCAAAAAGGTAAAAACATTCTTACATCATTCATTTTTCCTACACTAACGATTTACGAACACGTAAAACGAAACAAACTTTAAAATAGAGGTAGCGGTACAACATTATAAATTCTCTTGATAGGGGTTTTAGGGATTTAGGAAAGGTATGAATCCTGCAACAATAAATAACGCTCCTAAATGGTTTTTGTTATTCGGTTTGTCACCCTTTAAAATGTCTCCATTTAGATTCTATTTTAGGGTGTAAAATATATCGTAAAATCGAAGTTTCGCAGAAAGGGAAAAAAACAGTAATCATCATTTTAAGAATAGCGGTTGGGGGATTTAAATCGGAGAAACGCTAAATCATGCATTGACGAATCGTGCTACGTAATTCGAACGATAATTAAAATTTATTATAACCATTAAAGTGTCTGCATTTAAAGGTAGTTAAGTTTTAGTAGTAAGATATGCTCTTAATTACTTTTATGTGTCGAAGGAGACGTTTCTTGCATAAAATTAATCAGGAACGTATTATACAATGACAGGTGGAGAGTGTGCGACATATATGATTTTTTCTTATTAAATTTATTTATAGGTGGATTCTGTATCATTTAAAACCCAAAAAATGATTTTGCAATGCCGATTATTATTTGTTGTTTGGCGAGATGTTTGAATTTTCTAAAGTTTAAGGAAGTCAGAAAGTTACCACCTCAAAAAAATCTAAATTTTTTATGAGCATTTTCGAAAGTACATGCCATGAAAAATGTTGTCCCAAAATTTTATAAGGATCCCAGCATTCCTTCTACATGTCTGCGCACGTTATTAAATCGGTCTCCAAACGCTCACGCGCGCTCATTTTGCCCCTGTTACGCGCTTTCTACTTTCCTAAACACAGCTACTGTAATCATAAACTGTTGTTCACAGTATGAGACTTTTCTATTGAATTTTTCGGAGCACAAGAAGACCTAGCTAGACTATTATTTCGAAGCGTGTTTCGAAGTTAATACATGTTATTTTTTAAACTCGTTTTTCTCGAAACAACATTTTTGCATGCGGCGTTCTTTTTTTTTTGGAAACCGTTCAGTCGATCTTTATGAAATTTTTACCACATATTCAGCACATGTGTGGCTATGGCCGGAACTAGAATAAAGTGAAAATTGACATTTTTACTATTTTTTTAGCATAAAAAATAGCCAAAAAAAACTTTGGTTTTTGTGTTTCAGAGCAGTCAAAGCTGAAAAAACGTCAATGCCTCTGACACACCCTTTTTGACATATTATGTTCGCCTCGCATTTTTCCATAAAATGTAAAATCAATAAAAAAAAATTTTCTTATATTTTAAGAGCGTATTAATACAACCCAAAAACAATTACTTGAACAATAGATATCGCTAAAAAAGTCGCAAAAATATCTTTTTTTTCGGGCGTCTAAATTGAGCTGACCCTTTAAAGTCCAAAAATCACCCTGTTTGTTAAAATATCGAAAATATTCATTAAAAAAAAGTATTTGGAATTTAATTTTTTGGTATTTTTAGATAGATGGGACAAAAATCGTATTTTATAAGTTTTTGACCTATAAAGATAGAATCACAAGGTAATTTTTATTTTTTAAATTTGAAATATATTTGCTAGATTGGTACGAGAATTTAAACATTTATTTTTTGATTTCAAGTTACAAGTTTTACTTAGTTTACAACCAAAAATTAAACAATTCTGGTTTTCGTAAAATCGCAACTGCCACATGGACAATTATCAAATATTTTTGCACTAGACTTGCAATTTGAGGTTGTCGTTTTTTAAAGGATACTCTAGCGTCACAGCACATAAAGGAATAAATGCAAACGGGATATTTTTTGTTTATTTAATTTGTCGAGTGTCTGTAATTTATTTATTTTTTGTTTGCTGTATTGTCAATGTCTTTGTTATCTGTCGTTAATATTAATTCCCTAGTTTCTTTTCCTTCTTTGCAATAAAATTGTGACGCTAGAGGTCCCTTAAAAAATAAAAATATAATAATAATTGTCCGTGCGGTTTTACGAAAATTATCATTTTTTAATTATTAGTTGTGAAAGAAGTAAAACACGGCTTGGAATCAACAAATAAATTTTAAAATTCCTCTATCAATCTAACTAATGTATTTCAAACTCAAAAAATAGAAATCTCCTTGAGATCATATTTTTATCTGTCAAACACTGACAAATTACGATTTTAGTCCAAGCGATGTAAAATTTTGCACGCTACTATAAAATATAAATCTAAACACTTTTTCCTAATAAGTGTCTCGCGTATTTTAACAAACAGAGTGACTTTTGAACTTTAAATTTTGGAAAATTCAAATTTCCCGCCAAATGAGAAATAACAATCGGCACTGCAAAATCATTTTTTGGGTTTCAACTCCAGAATCTACCATTAAGTTTTTTTTTCATTTGGTAATAAAGAAAAATCCCATATGTGGCACATTTTCTGCCTGCCACTTTATAAAGAAAATGTTCAGAAACCCTTGCAAACACAGTGATGGCGACAAGATTTATTGGGGGTTATATGTTGGTCTAGTTTATTTATTGTGTTTCTAATAGTTATCTACGTCGATAAAATTCGATTAGTTGGCATTAATTGTTGTCACTTCAATTTAGGCTATTTAGCCTTGATGATTCAGCATTATGTCTTCCATATCCGATTGGTACATCTTACTAAAAAAACAGCAAAAACCTACTTAAAAATTTGAAAATCCCAATAGAATCAAAAATTAAATACTTTTTTACGGTGCTAGTCAAATGAAGTATCTTGATAATATATCGTTATTTTATACTATACTCAAATCTTCTGAGAGTTGAGAATCATATGGTTTTTTTGTTTGTGCTTCTCTCTCTCTCGGAAGTGACGGGACTTTTCACCCCATGTAATGTTCGTAATTTTCATAATGTTCTATATTATCCATGTAAGGAAACTTTTTTCTGAACTTAGATCGGTATATATTAAGGTTTTAATACCAAGGTCTTTATGCTACAGAAATACCTTATCGTTTAAAATTACATGTCATGTCAACCCACTATGTAATTTAATGCTACATATTTATCCACTGCTGAGGTAGTATTTTAATCATATTTATATACTCTCAGCACTGTTTGTCTGGGCGATAACTAATAACTATAATTTTATAAACTACATTATATCAAAATTTCAGCTATTTTACTATACATAGACAATAGCAAAAAATCAAAATTCTTTCCGTACAAATTCAGTAACACAGCTAAACAAAAACATTTTTTTAAAGTAATTTCAGTAATTATTCATTTCTCCTTTACTGTTAAATCAACAATTTTTGTAAAAGAAACTGCATTTTTTCGGTAGCGTTAAATTTTACTTCATTACTATCCCTCTTATACAAAAATTATTGTTAAATTATACAAAAAAGAATGAAGACAAACACAGGAATATTTTTCAAAATTTGCTTCACAACTACGAAATAATGACATACACATCTAACACCCTGCTGTTGAAATCGTACAATAGTAAGTTTCTAAATCGATAAACTTTCGAAAACAACTTTTTTGAAAATAAAATTGCTACACCACACAAATATTTTTTTTGATAAATATTGGTTTAGTTGCCGATCAAGCTTAGCTAGCTTAGTTCACACATTAATAAATTACTTATGTTTAGTGTTCCGTACCGATCATTGTCTGTTGCACTAGATTTTCGCTGAAGTTATTTGAGATAGAAAGTTGAAATTTGTCACAGATATAAGAATTGATGGCCCAATCAGGGCCGTGTAGTTTAAAGTAGAAAGTTAAATTTTGACTTAAGGGGTTAGTTTTGGAGGTGAAATCAGAAGTGAAAAAAAAATTATAAGGCCATCAAATGGGGTGTTAAAGCTTGTGAAAACACGAATCCAAAAATATATATGAGATAATACTCGTGCAAACTTTTCTTTATATTATTTTAAAGAAATTACCAAAAATCGTTGTCCTCCACCCTATCTATAAGAATACTAATCAAAAAATTTATAAGAAAATTCTGGATTATTCTACATAAGGTGTAGATTGTAGTGATATCAAGTATCGGTACTTTCGAGTATTTAGGGTACCCGGTATTTCTTTAAAAAGTACCCGTAACATTGTACCAGGTACAAAGTACCGATCTCGTCACGTAATTGCCAATATACCTACCTACACTATTCTTTATGTATTTATTATTGGGCCCAATTAATTTATTAATTAGTAAAATATTCATATTCAGTTTAATATTCATAAACGACGAAATGTGTACTTATATTTCATATACCTATTTAATAATATATTGTATGCACGACGGGCAAATTTGGTTGCATTCCTAATTGTGCGCGTTACGTTCGTGTTTATTATCCAGTTTAATTTCGGGTATATGCATGTATGTATAATTTTTAATTGTATATGCGCACCTATTCTTGTCAATCATTATTATTGATACCGAATGTACCGAAACCGATCGCCACCGATGAGGACGAGATATATTTGATGGAGACGAGTAGGTATCTACCGCTACCGATATGGCATTGGCTGTTTTAGTTTGGTTGGCGGCAGGCCACAGACTCGGTTACCAGCCATCAATGTGTAGATCCCTGGTATAGTATTTTTCACGATCTAGGAAAATAACTTAGCTACCTATACCCATTCAAAATTCAACAAGATTCGAAAGTGATTAATTTATGTCCGTTGAATCACAAGGCATCGTGCAGGGCCGCACTATACCTGATTGTATAATTGTTGGGTTTAAAATTTTATTGTGATAAGACAGTTCAATTTTAATGTTTTATGTACTGAATAATACACAATATGGTAATTACACAAATATATTAAAACAGTGTACAGTGTCCTCGCGTACATTTGTAACAATTTCGCTATCGCTACTATCTTGCAAATCAATAATAAGTTTTTTTACAGGTTACAGGTTCTAAACTATTTATATTTATGTACATACATCTATATGAGTTTTCAATTTTTTGACGTGTTGAATACAGTTTCTCCAGTTTTCAACGGTTACATTTTTGACTTCTGTCTCTATCAACTCAGTCACACTACTGTTTAAAGTGGGTGTATTATTGTGAGCAATATATTAGACTTTATTTTATGCCATATCAACTCGATCGCATTAAAGATACAATAATATGGTGGAAGCCGAATTATTTCATATCCTACTTCCTTTGCAATTTTATCACAAACATGTTCCTTTGAAAAATTTTAAGTTTTTAAAACTTCTAACAATTGTTTAACTGTATAATTTTCATGTAAATACATGTCCTGGTCGCACAAAAAGGCTTGTATTTCCCTTTTTCTACTGGTGGAACATGGTACCTTATTCATTTGGTGGCTATGATAGAATGCATTATCTATCACAATACAGCTATTCGGTGGTATATTCGGCATTAATTTGTTTTAAAGCTCATCTTTAAAAACCTCAGCGGCTGTATCATAATAATAATCCAAGCTGGACTCTGAAATATTCTTGGCTGCTAGAAATAGACATTCTGGTAGCTAGCCTTCTTCTGACCCCGCATGTAAAATAGTTATTCTTTTACCTTTATTTGATGGAGCTTTAGTGTGGCATTTTTTGGATTTATCAATCCATCTTTCACTGGGTGTGTCATGGGTGTCATACCAAGTCTCACCTAGGCCGATTATCATTCTATTTTCCGATCTAGCTGTATTTGTTTTTTCAAGATATTCCATTCTGAGTTGTTGTAAGTGCCGTTATTCCATTATAACTTGCCTTTTGTCTATTTTTTTGAACAAAAACCCCACACGACGCAGAATACGCTATAAAGTTGTAGTGGAACATTTTATGTCACAACTATCCTCGGAGAGCCTTCGTGAAAGTGACAATAACGTAGGAACTTTTTGTTCTGCATACATTTCATAAATTTTTCGGCGGATTAAGTTTTCAATACATTTCGACAAACCTTTGTCTTTTCGTGTTTTTTTAGGCCCTTTCAGGGATGCTTGTTAAAGCGAATGTCTTCATCAATGAAAAGTACTTTTCGTGGCCTCGTTCCACTAACTTTAAATAAACCCTTTAAATATCACTTTTACCTCAACGGGCAAACATTTGCAGCGTCTAAGAGAAAGGGCTTCGGACATTTTAAGACACTTTTTCAGTATAATACTGCAGGTAAAATGAAGAGTATTCTTTATATTTATAAACACGAAGTAACCAATAAAATGTTAGATTGAAAGGGAGGTATATATCAATTACGACCCTGTTACGGCCAGGTACGTGGGAAGATTCCAACGGTTGTTTAATGTTTTTATTGCATCAATTTGCCAAATCACATTCTTAGATCTTGAAAAATACTATACCGGGTACATTTATTATCGACTACCCGGTACTTCGGATCCGGACGAGTAACGGGTAGTTGCAATATTGACATCTCTAGTAGATTGAATGAAAATTACGAGTGCATTACCTTTAATAATTGATAATTTATCTGATATATCAAAGGAAGGATCGGAAAGAACCTTTGTTGAAAACTCATCTGGGGTGTGTTTTGTGAAGTCATTGATCATTTTATACCTCCGTCCAAAAGTTTTTATTTTAAAAGCAATCACGGTACAGAACACTAATTACGCAAGTCCGACTTGCACTTGGCTGGTTTTTTTCTCTTTTATTGGCCTCACGAACTTGGTATATTAGTCAATAGCTTATATATTTGTAACGTCACAACAACCAGCCGCTTCGCCGGATTCGAACCTATGACCTGCGATTTACTTGGCTTTAGTCTCCACGCCACCGAGTAAATTAGTTAAACTGGCGTTTAATTTTTGCGATCAAAAATAAAAATTTACATATCTATAATTTCCATCCATTATTAGGGTTTCGTTTTTAGTGCAAACTTAACAAATTTATCATTGTTTAGGTTTATTTTATTTTAAGAGCTTTAAAAATAAAATCGATTCACAAATACCCAAATAATTGCACCAATTCAGCAATTTTATTTCCTCTCAAAATAACCTTCACTGTCAATAAAGTCATTAGGAGAAAAAGGGAGAGAATAATTCCACAGCGACACCAAAATGGGACCCAAGAATAATAACGTAAACATCTAAAATACGAATAAATTTTCAAGGGAAACTGAAAAAAAACATTAATTTGCAGCCAAAGATTTCCTAAAAATGTGTTATGCTTTTATTTAAAATGTAAAAAAATATTATATGAATACTTATTTTAAAAGGGTTTTTGTTTTTGAACTGTAGTTTTTAAAGAAAATATAAAATCTTTACATTGCAACACATAATCTGGCACTATTGTGAAAAACAGTAATTTAGTACTATATAGTATATAATTATCCAGCGTAAAAGGAATTTCGAGTAAATAGGACAAAATAATTAAAATCTCAAATTATTTAAAAATTCGTTATTTCGCAGCCGTGTCGCCCGTCTGAAAGCTTTCACTCAGAAACAATAGTTTTAAATGGAACAGCGACAGCTACCGATGTCGTGCCATCACTTAGTTGCACAATGGAGTAACCTGTGAACTAGCACTAAGGCAACTCGACACGATTAGTTGTAGCAACTGGTTGCTCTAACTGATTTCAGGTTTTTCCATCCACGAAACACATAATAGGTTACACAACAATATTTTAAACCTAAATATAATGTTGCCTATAAAAAGTTAAAAGAACTGTCAGATGTGAAACAAGAACACTGACAAAGCGGATATTGGCTCATAAATTTGATCGCAATATTGATAAATTTATTGCACATGACGTTATTTCTCTCTTACTTATTACCAAAGTTTATAAAGTACATACATATTATATAATTTTTTTGTAAAATAATTCAAAAATTCATAAGTTGAAAATATCTGTTCTCATTTTCTTTTGCTTAGATACTGTGCAAAGTTTAACACAGGTTATAAATGATATCACATATTTGTGACAAGACAGCTTCCCCTTAAACCCAATAAACAATCTAACTTTTCCCAACTAACAGAAAATTTTCAAATATTATGTTATCCATTAGTTCGCAGTACTTTACTTACCTTAAATAGAAAATCCCATTTGGTATTATATCAATTATTAGCCGTACCCGTGCTCCGTTCGCGTGGACTTGATTCACTACTATCGTCACTGTTTATTCCTTATGTATAAAATATATCCTATAACCTGGCCAGAGAACATACGTATTTTTAAATCGGATAAGTGGTTCTCGAGTGATAAGCGCACTGACGGAGAAACAGACAGACAGACAGAGAGTCATTGCATTTTATATATATTACAGAAAATTATAGATATCCTGGCCAGAGAACAAATGTATGAATTAAAAAAAAAAACACGTAAATCGGATAAGTGGTTCTCGAGTGATAAGTGCACTAACGGACAAACAGACAGAGAGACAAACAAAGAGACGTTGCATTTTATATATATTATAGAAGATTATAGATAACCTGGCTAGAGAACAAATGTATGAATTAAAAAAAGAAACACGTAAAATCGGATAAGTGGTTCTCAAGTGATAAGCGCACTAACGGACAAACAGACAGACAGACAAACAGAGACATTGCAATATATATATATATATATATATATATATATATATATATATATATATATATATATATATATATATATATATATATATATATATATATATATATATATATATATATATATATACACACAGTCGACTCTCTATGTTATATAGTGAAAGACCAAAATGTTGACCGAAATTTCACTATAGAAAGTTTTTTTCACTATATAAAGAGAAAATCCGTATATATTGCTATGTACGTATGTAGGTCTTGAAAAAATTGCACTATAAAGAGTTTTTCACTATATAGAGTTTCGCTATAGACAGTGTCGACTGTATATATATATATATATATATATATATATATATATATATATATATATATATATATATATATATATATTATATTCTTTGCTACATGATATTGTTCCATATTTAATGGTTTAGGGAGTGTATTGCAAGATAACGCGCTAGCAACAAACTTTTTTCCGATTTGATTCACTACTAACATCACTGCTTATTCCTTATGTTACCTAACGTAACAAATTATATCCTATGACCTGGCCAGAGTATGTTTAAAAAAAAAGCACGTAAATCGGATAAGTGGTTCTCGAGTGATAAGCGCACTAACCGACAGACAGACAGAGAGATGTTGCATTTTATATATATTATAGATTAAAGATGAATTTGTAATTAAGTTTTTCAGAATTTCTAGTTACACCGTGACCGGAATGAAGTTTACAACGTACAGAACAATTTTTATTATTATTATTATTATTATTTTTTACGATAATAGAAATTTCTGAATGTTGCCAACCCTTCAGAGCAAAGGTCAAATGTATTTTTTTTAAGAAATAATTGAACAAACAAATTGCATATTTCTTATAAAATACAACAAAATCTTTAATATAGTGTATCTCATTTGTTTCTTATGTTTTTAAATGGAAAACTTCCTCCAAACCAAAATATAAGTATAAAACCATAAAAGTTGTTGGTGGTTGGCAAATGAAGAGTCCTTGCTAAAATATTGATAAATTTATTGCAAGTGACCTGATTTCTCTCTTAGCTGTTACCAAAGTTTATAAACTACATACTTATATAATTTTTTGGTAAAATAATTCAAAAATTCATAAGTTGGAAGTGTTTGGTTTTATTTTCTTTTGCTTAGATACTGTACAAAGTTTAACACAAGTTATAGATGATATCACACATCTCGAAGGAAGTTTGTGACAAGACAGCGTCCTCTCAAACCCAATAAACAATTTAACTTTTCCCAACTACCAGAAAATTTTCGAATATTACATTACCGACTTACTTAACTAGTTCACAGTACTTTACTTACCTTAAATAGAGAATCCTATTTGATATTATATCAATTATGAATTTGTAATTAAGTTTGTCAGAATTTCTACTTACACAGTGACCGGAATGAAGTTTACAAAGTACAGATCAATTTTTATTATCATTTTTCTTTTGATAATACAAATTTCTGAATGTTGCCAACCCTTTAGAGCAAAGGTCTAATGAACTTTAAGAAATAATTGAAGAAACAAATTGCGTATTTCTTATAGCCCATTCGTCAGAGGCAAATTTTGACGAAAAGTTCTCATTAAATGTTAATAGACTGCATTTTGGCATACAGGTATTGTTTTGGACGTAGAATATAATAAAAATAAAATTTGCCGCTCTAGAAAGTACGCTAAGCCTACAAAATCAAAAATAAGATTAAAAATTCGTTTTTTTGCAAATATCTCGAAAAATAAAAAAGATATCGAAAAACTAATAGCACCGCGTGGAAGAACGAAAAATCCAACAAAAAATAATATATTGATTATTTTTTTTTTAGTTTTACCGTAATTCAAAAAAACATTATTTAAAATTAAATTGCTGATTTAATCCGAGAGAGTTACCCACTACAACTGAAGAGTTGTAGTGGGAATCGTGGGAATCTCATTTATGATTAAATAAAACGGCAGATTTGAAAAATTCAAAATGGCGGATCCAATATGACGACCAGAGAGTCCGTAATTCATTTAATTTATTCGAGTAATTTAGAATTTTTGTGTTTTCAGTGACTATTTTCTTTGTACCTGTATGTTTAAATGAAATATAAATACTTTATATTCAAAGCTTAGACTTTCATCTTTCATTTTCCAACTTTAAATATATTTTTTTTTATTTTAAGTTTAAGTTGTATGATTAATAATAAGCAAAAAATACATTTTTCATAAACACTTTTTCAAGAGCAAAATTACACAAAAAGGAGAAAGTTTTTTTTAAAGTTTTTAATGATTTTCTAATATCAAATATACTTTTAACTGTAACTAAAGTAATTGTCCGACTTTTTTTGACCATTTCGTACTATTTTGAACGTAAAATTGTTGGCGGCGCACTACAGCAGACAAATTTTCATTTTTTAAAACTCAATTTTTAATTAACCGACAATATGGGTATTTTTAATTATTTTTGTATTGAAACTTAAGGTAAAATAATGATATATGCACAAGGGTTTTTTTTCAATACTATATTTTAATAAATATTTGTAATTTACTGTATGTCCGTTAAAATCGTGCAAACAAAAATTTTGTTTTAAGTTTTACAAATTATAAAGCAAAAAAAAATAAAGACTATTAGTCTCATCGGAAAGTGAAAGTCTGCTCTCCAAAAAACTTCTTTTAATTTTTTTTTTACACTCTGAAAACAAGTAATATCGATTAACCTTCGAGCGAGGCGCGTAGACTTTCAAATTATTTTTTTTTAAAAAAATTCTCACGCTAAATCTGGAAAAAAATATATACTATTCTTTTGTAAAATTCCTCGCTCTTTCACGTGGTGCTATTAGTTTTTCAAGATCTTTTCTATTTTTCCAGATATTATCGAGAAACCGATTTTTTTTATTTTATTTTGGATTTCATGGGCTTAACGTACATCAAATTTTAGTAAACTTTTTTTTTCCTATTTTATGTCCAAAAAACTACCTGTGTGCCAAACTGCAGCTTGTTAACATTTAATGAGAGCTTAAAACCCCTTGCGACTGGGCTATTAAGAAATATGTATACGAAATCTTTAATATAGTGTATTGCATTTGCTCTCTTTTTAAATCGAAAACTTCCTTCAAAACTAAGGAATAAGTATAAAACCATAAAGCATGTTGATGATTGGCTGATGCCAGGTTGGCAAATGAAAAACCCTGTGCTTGCTAAAGTATGTGGAGTATCTGAAACGATAGCTTTTTAAATTGTGCAAGAAGGTTTGGAGATGATAAAAGATCAATTTTTAAATTTCTTACACCCGAGCAGCAACTTTTGAGAAAAGAATTTCCTCAAGAAGGTTTTTGCCGCTTTAGAGAACCATTAGAGTTATTTTTTGAGAATAATTACAAGCAACGAGACATGAATATTTTATTGGGACTCTTTCACAAGACAGGTGTCTGTGCAGAGAGTTCGGAAGGACTCTCCTCCTGCAAAGAATATAAAACTCAGTCGTCTCCCGGAAAGTTGATTGCGACTTTTTTTGCTGGGACTGCAAAGGAATTTTTCTTATTAAAAATTTGGGAAAAGGGATTACAATTAATGAAGATGTTTATGAAAATATAATCCAAATACCTGAGGCAGGCCATTAGAGAAAAATTTCGGATGGTTGTAGCTTCTACTCGATGGAAATTCGTTATAAAGATATAATAAAAGACTGTTTTTAGTCAATTTCCTCTGGGTTTATTTGTAATTGTGATGACGCGTTTCGCTGTCGATGCAGCTTCTTCGGATCTACATTTTACACATGTATAAAATGTAGATCCGAAGAAGCTGCATCGACAGGGAAATGCGTCATCACAATTATAAATAAACCAAGTGGAAATTGACTAAAAACAGTATTTTATTATATCTCCAATAGAGAAAAACGACTCAGTTCATGGAGAGACAAAACTTTGACATGACAACACAAAGCTATTTATTAAGCATCTACTAAATAAGTTGCAAAGGCCCATTATCCTAAATAATAAATAAATATTTTATTTCCTAGAAAATTAAGGAAAATTCTTTACAAAATAATTCCCTATCTTCTCGTTTCCCTCCCCTTTCCATCGGGGCAATTTTCCATTAAAGATGATACTATATAGCTCGTTTGGGCCGTTTAAATTTTTCCGTCGTGGCAAAGTAACAAATTGCTCAAGCCTGTTATTAAGTTCTAAAAAATTTATAGAGTTTATGTGTTGAAACGAGGAAACTCTAAGCGACTGGATAATCGTTTTACATGATTTGTAGCGGAAATTATAAACTCAAGCCTGTAACTTTCTATTATGTTGGTTTATTTTGCAAGGGATAGTTTGGGTACAAAGCGAATTAGCTGCGGTTATATTGGTTAAGTGCTTGTTTAATCCTTCTCGCAAAAATAGGGAATAATTTGTAAACGACAAGTTTCACAAAGCATACTTACAGTTTTTTTGTAGTAATAAAAATTACCTTAAACAATGCTACGAGGATGGATTGAAAAGTTCGTGACCTCACCAAAAAATAATTATAATATTTTTATTATCGTACCTTCAATAAGTTCATACTTTCTTTGGTTGTCACAGTGTCAAATTTTGTTGCTGTAGAATTTGTGGTTTTTAGGTTAGAACGAGTTTAATGAGACCAAGTGCAACGTTTTTGGAAAAATGGAAAAAATTAGACAACGTGCGGTCATCAAGTACCTGTTTTAAAAAAGATTAACATCAAAAAAGATCCACAATGATATGAAAATAACACTAGGGGAATCTGCTCCGTCATATAATACTGTAAAAAAATGTGTTGTAAAATTTAAACGTGGACGAGAGAGCATCGAAGATGACGACTGAAGAAAACATCGGCAGGGTGTGGTCTCATATTGAAAGACCGTAGATTAACTATCAAGGAGAATGCAGACACTATAGGCATCTCGTATGAACGAACGCAAAACATCATTGCCAACAAACTCGGATTTTGTAAGGTTTCCGCTAGGTGGGTCCCCAGATTGCTTTCAGTTGAACAAAAGCGAATTCGACTCACGATTTCTCGCGACTGTTTGGAGATGTTTGAGGCTAATCCGCAAGATTTTCTTAAAAGGTTTGTGACAGTGGTCGAAGCCTGAGTTCACCACTATACTCCAGAGTCAAAACAATCCTAGCAGTGGAAAAAATCTGGTGAACTGACCCCAAAGAAAGCGAAGGCAATTCTGTCGGCTGGAAAAGTGATGGCGTCAGTTTTTTTGGATGCTAAAGATATTATTATGGTGGACTACCTTCCGAAAGGAGAAACAATAAACTCGACTTACTATTGCACCCTTTTGCGTCGTTTAGGTCAAGAAATTAAAGAGAAACGCCCAGGATTACTGAGAAAGAAAGTTTTGTTCCATCACACACGTCTGTTAAGTCTTATGGTTCAAATTCGTGATTGTTGTTTAATCGTGGCCCCATCCGTCTTATTCTCCTGATTTGGCACCTTCGGACTTTCATCTGTTTCCAAACCTAAAAAAACACCTCGGTGGCCAGAAATTTTCATCAAATGAAGAATTCGAAGCTGCAGTTAACCAGTATTTGGAAGACCTTGACGAATATTTTTTTGAAACAGGTGTGGAAGCTTTGGAAAACAGGTGGAAGAAGTGCATAGAGCTAGGTTGAGATAACGTCGAAAAATAAAATATTTTTATACGTATTTTATTTTATTTCTTAACTTGGCCGCGAACTTTTCAATCCATCCTCGTACATACTAACATGAGGTAAAAAGTTCCGAGACTTTCTGAGGTATAGCAGGACAACCATAAAAACCGTACGATTTTCAGTTAGTGTCAACTCTCACGGTCCAGATGTCCAAATGAAGCAATTACTCCAAAAATATAAAGAAAAATCCACCATATTGTCCTGAATTACCGCAAAGTGAAATTAAGGGTGCTAGCTGATATCGCGAAGATATCAACAGAACGCGTGAGGCATATTTTGCATAAATATTTACATATGAAAAAGCTATGTGTCCGATGGGTGCCGCTCACTCTCACGATTGATTAAAAACAACAACGTGTCCAAGATTCTGAATGCTGTTGATATTGTTTCGGCTTAATCCATAGGAATTTTTAAGTCGATTCGTAACAATGGACGAAACATAGATCCGCCACTACATGTTTGAGTCCAACGGGCAGTCCGCAGGGTGGTTGAAACCGCATGACAACATACTGAAGCTTCCAGAAACATATATATCAGATGGAGAGGTTTTGGCGAGTATTTTTTGGGATGTGCATGGAATAATACTGATCGACTATTTTAAGAAAGGGCGAACAATCACCGGAGACTATTACGTTGGTTTATTGGACCGTTTGAATGGTGAAATCAAGACAAAAAGGCCGCCTTTAAGAAAGAAAAAGTGCTGTTTGACTAAGATAATGCACCACCTCATAAAATCGATGCCGAAATTTGACCAATTGGGCTATAAATTCGTTCCTCGTCCACCGTATTCACCAGATCTTGCCCCCAGCCAATATTATCTCTTTCCAAATTTAAAAACGACAAATCGTACTATATGAAAGGTATCCAAATGTTGGAAGATCGCTGGAATAACTATATCGCTCTTAAAGGACTATCTTAAAGAGTAAAATGGATTTTTGGGAAGAACATTGCATAAAAATAGTTAATAGATTTTTTCCAGATATTTTTTTTTTCTTCAAAGGTCCCAGGACTTTTTACGCCATGTAGTAGTATCTAATCAATACTCTTATTATTTAACTTAATTTTTTCAGATAGTCGCTATTATAGCCATATCGCCAGTTTTGAGCCCACATTAAATGTTAACAGGCTGCATTTTGGCACACAGGTAGTTTTTTGGAGGTAAAATATGATAAAAGACCTACAAAATCCAAAACAAAAAATTTGTGTTCGTTATAAATGTATTATTTTCTTCTTATTAATCATACAACTTACACTTAAAATAAAAAGAATATTTAAAAGTGGAAAATAAAAGATAAAAGTCTAAGCTTTAGGTATAATTTATTTATATTTAAAAATCCAGGTACAAAGAAAACAGTTATTGAAAACACAGAAATTTTAAATTACTTAAAGGAATTTTGTTAATGGCGTTAATATTAAATCCACCATTTTGAATTTTTCAAATCTGTTCATCGGATTCTTAATCAGCACACCGAGAAACCCTTTAATAGCCAATTTCAAAATATTTTGCGGTATCCCAGGTATACAAGTATGAAATGTGGATTTTTTTTCTAAAAAAACATGTAAAATTCCGAAGAATGATAAAAAGTGCTTTATTCAAAGTGTGCTCCATCACTTGTTATACATTTTTCCCATCTTTCGGGCAATTTGTAAATACCACGCCAGTAAAAATCTTCCCTTTTTGCTGCGAACCATTCATCGAGCCATTTTTTCACATCTTCGTACGAACCAAAGCGCGGTTCAGCAAGTGCGTGACCCGTCAATGCAAACAAGTGGTAATCGGAAGGAGCCAAGTCTGATGATAAAGCCGCATGGGGTAGAACTTCCCAGCTGAGTGCTTCCAACGTGTCGCGAACAGGTTTTGCCGTATGTGATGGAGCATTGTCATGAAGAAAAACGACTTTGTGTTGCCTCTTTCGATATTCTGCACTTTTTTCAAGCAGTGAACGGTTCAAATCGATCAGTTGTTGTTGGTAACGTTTAATATTAACGGTTTCCCTAGGTTTTAACAGCTCATAATAGACCACGCCCCTATGGTCCCACCACACAGAGCATCGTCTTTCTGCCAAAGCGATTCGGTCTTGCGGTCGATGTGGATGGTGCGCCTGAGTCTACCCATGATTTTTTGCGCTTGGGATTCTCAAAATAAATCCACTTTTTATCCCATGTAACTATACGATGCAAAAACGACTTCCTTTTGTACCGAGCGAGCAAAATGTCACACGTGTTTTTGCGCTTTTCCATTTGCCTGTCGTTCAACTCATGTGGTACCCATCTACCGGTCTTCTGAATCTTTCCTTTCTCTCGTAGCCGATTGGAAACAGCTTGTTGACTAACGCCCAATTGCTCGGCGAGTTGTTTTTGTGTTTGCGAATCATCTTCGTCCAATAATGCTTGCAATTCCACATCTTCGTATTTTTTTGGCGGTTTTCCACGTTCCTTGTCTGCAACATCGAAGTCACCACTTTTGAAACGCCGAAACCATTGTTCACACGTATCTTGCGATGGAGCATGTTCACCATAAGCTTCTCGAAGTAATCGGTATGATTCAACAGCAGTTTTCTTCAAATGAAAACAAAAAATTGATGCTGTCCGCGAATGCTCTTTGTTCGGTATAAATTTCGACATAGTGAACACAACACTATGCACACACTTTTCTAATTTATCACTCGTGTCTGACACTTGTTGATGACACAACGAAATGGCGCAGGGTCAAATCTTTATAGCACAAACTGCATTGGTACACCATCTGTTGTCTGAAATCCGCATTTCATACTTGTACACCTGATACAGAAACGTTAATTTAATCATAAATGAGGTTGGAAGCATGATTCCTACTACAACTGTAGGGGTTAAACCAGCCATTTTATTTTAAATATTTTTTTTTAATTACAGTAAAACTAAAAATAAAATTTATATACTATTTTTTGTAAAATTCCCCGTTTTTTTCATGTGGTGCTATTAGTTTTTCAATATCGATGTTTCATTTTATTTTCGATTTTGTAGGCTTAGCGTACACTTCAGAGCAGCAATATCGTATTCTACGTCCAAAAAACTACTTGTATGCCAAAATGAAGCCTGTTAACATTTAATGAGAGCTGTCAGATTTGTAAAACTAACTTCAACTAACGTGGATTACTATGCTTCAAACTACAGCATATCATGTTAAAAATTTACAGTAAAACCCAAATTAACAGACGAGAAAATCCTGTTTAGTACATATATCAAATAGCAGTCCGCACTTGGAGCTTCATTTACGCTACGTAAATCATACTAAACCTAATTATGAATAAATATAAGCTTCCCTGACAACAGGGTCATGTTTTAAAATGCGGAATTTTTGTATTACTTTTCACTTGCGAACATCGTACTTGGAACGCGCCATCAACTGCCTCTCCAAACATTTTTAGGTAAACAATTTTGGAAATGGATTCCTAGAAATGCAAATAAATGTCAAGAGGCGTATTATATTAAAGTGTAATTTCTCAGTAAAGATCTTCTATATTGTCTGGAAATTATGCTGGAGAATTGTCGCTATAAATTAGGGGGAGTATCCCAAATTAAAATTTTAATCTATTTAAAATGTAGTGTAGACATCATCCGATTAAACACAAGAAACAGTACTAAAAGTAGAGGAACTTCAAAGAAACCACTGGTATATAATCTTCAATAGAGATTAGGAATATTTGGAAATTTTTGTTATTTAGAAGTATAGTTATTTAAATTTTAAAAAACCTGCAATATACTGAATGCATCAACGTATGTATTTTATGCTTCAGTTCATTTAGTAGTAGCAATAGAGTGGTATACATAAAATGTCTTCAGTATTCATCTCAAGACGAGTGGCAAGATGTCAAATGGTTTTCACTACAATAAAGATAATGGAAGTTTATTTTTACAGGTAGAGGCGAAAAAACAAGTAATTTTTTGAAAAAAAAAAAATATTTTCGTTAACGTGAACTCAAGATGTTTTGTATTTTGGCCAATTGTTAAATAACAAATGCCTATTTTTGCCTACAATTTGGACTGTATCGTTTTGAAACATTTTCGGTTCATGTGACACATCCAAAAAAATAATTAAGTTCTATAAAAACTAATTTGCAAGCATTTTAACATAATTGCTGCTAATTGACTGTAAAGTGTTTTTTTTTATTGCATTTTTAATTGCAAAACTCAATAACTCCCTTATTTTTTTAACATTTTGAGGATTTTTTTTAGTGTTCCGTACGAAGCACTTATAAGATCACTTCGGTGTTTGTCTGTCTGTCTGTCCGTCTGTCACACCCGATTTTCTCCAAAATTATTTGATATGGAAAGGTGAAATTTGACACTAATATAGGAATTGATGGCATCATCAGAGCTGTGTAGTTTTGAAGGTTAAATTTTGACTCAAAGAGTTAGCTTTGGGGAGTGAAATCGGAAGTGAAAAATAAAAAGAAATACCAGCTCATTGAGTGGGCTGTCAAATGAGAGCTTGTAAAAAGTTCAAAAATATATATAATGTAATACTTGCGCTCACTTTGCATTATTTTTAAAAAATTGCAAAAAACCGCTGTTCTCCCCCTTATCTTAAAAAGTAGTTCTCCATAGGGTGTAGATTGGATGAAAATTATCACGAGTGCATTACATTTGGTTTCAGCGCCATATGTAATTACGGGTAGGATGCACTGATCATAAACTTTAGCCTTTAACTTATTTGGGATGGCTTTATCTTTGAATATATAACTTAATTTCCCTAATGCGCCTCATCCAAGCCTGTTTCTTCTTGAAATTTCATCCGAGACTCTGTCTCACGTCGTTGTAATTTTTTTGCCTCAAATACATATAATTCTTAACAATCTCGAGAGCTATTCCTTACTTTTATCCATATTAAGATCAATTGTCTTTGAGGAATAATTTAACTCATTTGTCATTTCTAGTAACTCGAGTGGATTACTACTGATGACTAAAATAGCATCTGCGAACCTTAAATAACTCAGATATACACCATCTATCTTTAGGCCCTTCTATGTCCAATTTAGTTAGCGAAATATTCTTCTGGAGCTGTTATAAATAACTTAGGAGGGATTGTATTTCCCTGTCTTACACCTCTTCCTGCACGTATTTGTTCTGTACTAGGTTTTATGTACACCTTTACGTTTTCATATATATCTTTGATTAGGATAGTGTATCTAGAATCAATTCTATAGATTATGGCTAATTATTTGCTATCACGAAACTACTATAAAGTGTAAAGAATACAACAAAAATGTGTACGTCTGTTTCATCGACTTTCAAAAAGCTTTTGATAAAGTTCAACACGACAAACTTATAGAGAACCTAAAAAGTATTAATTTAGATAAAAACCACATACGATTAGTTAAAAATATCTACTGCGTCTTGTCTCCCCAATTGTTCAACGTGTATTCTCAGTTCGTGTTTCGGAAAGCACTGGATGAAAGATGTGAGCGAGTGAGCATTGGAGAGACATTAATTAACAACCTAAGATTTGCAGATGATACTACTGTAATGGCTGAGAGTGTAGAAGATCTACAAACCCTCTTAGGAAGAATCAACCGAGAGTGTGAAGAAGTAGGACTCACTATAAACATCGATAAACAAAAATTATGGTTGTGAGTAAAAACCCCAACATTAACCCTATACTGAATGGAAAAGAAATAGAACGGGTTTAAAAATACAAGTACATCGGTGCAATTATAAATGCACAATCAGAGCCAGATCAAAAAATCAAAATAAGAATAGAAATTGCTCGAAATGCATTTGTGAAGTACTTTTCAATGCTAACCAATAAAAATTTAAATCTTTGCATCAGACTGTGGTTTACGAAGTACTATGTGTGGTCGGTGTTACTGTGTGGGGAGGAGACTTGGACCTTGAAAGCTCAAATTACCAAGAAGCTAGAATCATTCAGAATGTTGCTGTATAGATGCGTACCAAAGATACTCTGGACTCATAGAGTCACCAATGACGAAGTACTGAGACCTATTGGGAGCAAAAGAAAACTCCTGACTACCATCTAGATACACATAAAATAGTAAGATTAGATTTGAACATGTTAAAGGAAAATGAGGTATCGACAACAATCTCAGAGGATATAAATAAAAATCTATTTAATATCCGTAAGAATGTAGAACAAAATAGCATAGATGAAAACTGGCAGGCCATTAGTGAAACTTTGAAAAATAGTTGTTCTAAACATCTTAAATCAATCTCAAATATACAAACTAAAAATAAAAAATGGATGATAAATGAAATTTTGGAATTGATAGAAGTGAGGAGAAAACATAAGAACAAAAATTCTACAGCATACAAGGACATTAATAGGGTCATCAGAAAAAAAATCAAGGCTGCTTAGAAATTGAAGAGTTAAGAGAGATAAGAAATATGATACCCGGTAACATGCACAAGAAAATTAAAGAGATGTGTGAAATTCGGAAAAATAGTTCTATCTATAAATTACAAGACACTAACAGTAGACTCTTAATTACAAAGAAGGAACGTATAACACAGTGGAGAAATTATATTAAAGAGCTTTTTAGAAATCAAAGAATTGGAAAATATTACTGTAGGAAAGTAGGAAGTGGTCTATGCTATAAAATTTACGAAAAACAATAAGGCTGTTGGTCCTGATAACATTCCATCTGAAATAATAAAAATTATTGATGACGACAACATTTGTATACTGACAAACCCATTCAACACCATATATAAAACAGGCCATATTCCAGCAGAACGGCCGAAATCAACTTTTGTCACTTTACCGAAGACACCAAATCCTAGACAGTGTGAGGATTATCGCACAATGAGTTTAATGTGCCATACTCTTAAGATCTTCCTAAAAATAATTCACAACCGTATATATATGAAATGTGCTTATACAACGATGCAGAGATAACAACAAAGATGTATTTGTCGGATTTATAGACTATAAAAAGGCTTTCGATAAAGTTAGACTTAATACATGATTGATTTTTTAAATGAGTTTAGTTTAGACCTTCAGGACATAAGAATAATAAAGAATTTATATTGGAGACAGCGCACAAATATAAAGGTAGATTCAGAGCTGTCAGACAACGTAGAGTGAGGCAGGGTTGTATACTGTCTCCCTTGTTATTCAATCTGTAGTCAGAAATGATTTTCAAATAAGCGCTTTTCAACAGGACTGAGGGCATTCTTATTAATGGGGTCCTAATAAATAATATTAGATATGCTGATGATAGTATACGTTTAACAGAAAGTGCAGAAGGCAGAAGTTATAAATATCTGGGGACATCGCTTCATGACGAATGGAGACAGGACATGGAAATTAAAAGTAGAATCGCACAAGAAGCCAGGCCAACCTTCATGAAGTTGAGAAACGTTTTATGTGACGGCACTCTTAAGATAAATGTTAAGAAACAACTGCTGAAGTGTTATGTTTTTCCTGTGGTTTTATACAGGATGGAGGCATGGGAACTTATCGATGACATGTGTAAACGAATAACTGCATTTGAGATACCTTGTGTCGACAAGATACGTAATGAAGAAGTGCTCCGTAGAATGAACACCGAAACGGAGCCACCGTTAACAATAAAAAAGAGAAAACACACACATTATGCGAAGTGAGAAATACGGACTGTTGCAGTTGATAATTCAGGATAAACTGTGTGGTAAGAGAGGTCCAGATCGAAGGCGTGAATCCTGGCTCAAGAATCTTCACAAGTGGTATGGAACATCGACTACATCTCTGTTTCGTGCTGCAGTCTAAAACGTTAAGATTGTCCTGTTGATCGCCGACCTCCGGAGTTAGGAGATGGCACAGAGAGAAGAAGAACCATCAAGATACGACAAGTATTTGTTGATACAAGACATAATGCAGAGAAGAGTAGAGGGAAGGAAAAGTATCGGCAGGAAGAAGAAGTTTTGGCTCCGAAACATAAGGAAGTGGA
This sequence comes from Pachyrhynchus sulphureomaculatus, assembly GCA_019049505.1. Taxonomy (NCBI): domain Eukaryota; kingdom Metazoa; phylum Arthropoda; class Insecta; order Coleoptera; family Curculionidae; genus Pachyrhynchus; species Pachyrhynchus sulphureomaculatus. Next base: position 179,476,329 of record CM032454.1, read on the forward strand.
ACGTTAACGGGAGTGAAAGGGAGTTGAACGAGAGTGACGTTGAAGAACTGTTCCATATGTTAAGAGATAGAGACACATTTAGAGATGTGGTCGCCAACCTTCAATAGAAGACGGCATGAGAAAAAGAAGACTCTCCATATGAAGCGTTCCGATTTTAATCTATAACACTATTTTTAAGACGTTCTGTAGTATTCAATCAATAAGTTTGTCGTTGTTATGCCTTCAATATGATCGTATTAACGGTAAGAACTTAAAAAAGCGTGATACTTTTCCGAATTTGCGATATTTTATTTCCATAAAAAAAAGAACATATTTTTCAGCATACGAACAAACAAAAAAAATTCAATATGCTTATGGCATATTAAATAACAACCCAACAAAAATAATCCAGTAAAAAGTTCCGTGCGACGAATTTCGTGAATGTTTTGCAGAAGTAAATACGATATTATATGCACATCGCATTCAAAACTCCGAGTTGTGTGCTTACAACTTCAGAAAATGTATTAAAGTTGAAACTTTTTTATGAATAAATAATATTACGTTCTATAATATCCAATTTAAAATATATTTTTTTGATCTATAATATTAAAACACTTTGTCAAGTAAGAACGTATTCGCGAGAATTAATTTTTTGTAGATGCGATTCCAGCGATTCAAAAAAAAAATCGGTAGAGGGAACCTTTGTCTACGACGCATTTTAGTAAAAGTATCAGTCGATTCCGAATTTTCGTCGAAATCACGTAAAATCCAAAATGAGTCACTTGTTAGCGCATCGATTCGAGCCAATCTTTCTTTGTTTCCATCCAAAGGGGCCTAAAATGACACATTCTGCGGCCTCTAAATATATTAAAAAGTCAGCATCATTTGTGAAGAAGTGGATAAATCGTATTAATAAGACGAACAGAGTCGATGACTTGCCAAAACATGGCTCGGTAGGCAAAGTCAATCCGAAAGTCGAAAAACGAATCATCTCTTTGTTTTCACGGGACCCGAAATTGATGCTGCATCTTCTTCTTTAAGTGCCGTCTCCGCTGCGAAGTTTGGCAATCATCATAGCGATTTTTATCTTGGAGACGGCAGATCTAAATAACTCGCGGCTGCTACAGCCGAACCACTCTCGAAGGTTCTTCAGCCACGAGTTCCGTCTCCTTCCTATGGATCTTCTTCCTAAGATCTTTCCCTGCATGATAGTCTGGAGCAACCGATACTTCTCCCCTCTCAAGATGTGACCCATATATAACAGTTTTCCTGTGTTAATCGTTAGAATTACTTCCCTTTCTTTTTGCATACGTCTCATCACTTCCATGTTGGTCGCTTTCTCCACCCATGAAATCTTTAACGTTCTCCGGTATATCCATAGCTCAAATGCTCCTCACATCAATCGCTTTCATCGTCCAGGCTTCCATCCCATAATATAGTACAGACATTACATAACATCTCATCATTCGTATTTTTAATTCAAGGTTTAGATCTCGGCGACAGAAAAGCCTCTTCATTCTTATAAATGTACTTCTGGCCTGTTCAATTTTGATTTTTATTTCTTTGGAACTATCGTTGTTTTCATTTATGGTTGTGCCTAGATATTTGTATTCTTTTGCTCTTTCGATAGGTTGATTATTTACATATATCCTACTATCTTCCTGAGTTGTTTTTGCTATTAGCATATATTTTGTTTTGCTTATATTCAGTGATAGTCCATACTCTTCACTAGCTGTGACAATTTTATTATTATCAAAATTAAGAAAATCGATTTGAATAAGGCCCATATGACCATTCGACAACATCTTCGTGCTCATGATGTCGAATTCCGAAGCACGTTGGAGAAACCTTTGCTGGGAGAAAATCTCGTCGCGAAGCGGCTCGCTTGGACCACAATAAGATATTAGAGAAGCCCTCACAATCGCTGAACGCCAACCTTATTGAAAACTTTTGGTTTTTTGTAAAGAGGAAGCTCAGAGGAGAAACTCGAGGACTTTAACTCCGTTGTCTCGCGTAATTCGAAAAACTTGGAGATCATTGCGGAAAATCTCGTCGACAGCGTGACTCGAAGATGTCAGACGAGTATGGATGCAGGAGGCAATTGGACAACTTACTGTATTCTTTTGCAAGGCGAAGTAATAAATCATATAAAATTAAGCAAATTAGTAATAAAAGTGCCCCAGGGGTAATAAACCAAAACCTGATGGGGTTAATTGGATTATAAACCGTTTCGACGATATACTCTCAGTTTATTTTCTCACGTAACACGTAGTGCATCAGTTCAGAACAATAAAGATGTCTTCCCCAAAACGTCAAAAAATAACGGCTTTAAGCCTAAATGAAAGGATCATAATTAGGAATGTGTTGAATTACATCAAAAGTGATGAAAACCTTAATTTAAGTGTCGACGATAGTGTTCAAAAGTGCTCCCTAAGGACCGGAGTTGAAAAAAAAAAACAACTATCTATCGATTTTTGAAGGAAGAAAGGGCAGGAGGAGTTACTGCGCCAAAGCTAAAACCAGGTAAAATAAAACTGGAGCTAACAGAAGATGTAAAAAATTCCCTGCGAAGAATCATTTATGGGTTTTTTATTGAAAAAAATCCCAACTTTGGACTTAATTCTAGAAGCTATTAAAAGTAATCCACAGATAGAAACGATGGGCAAGACCAAGTTGTGGGGCGTTTTAAAATCAATCAATTTTCGTTGGGAAAAATTTCAAAAAACTTGTTATTTGAAAGGGGAGAAATTGTACGTTGGAGAAGAGATTATCTGAGAAAAATTAGACATGAACGTTCTCAAGGAAAACGTATTTATTATCTAGACGAAACTTGGATAAATGAAGGGTACACCGTAAATGAGTTTTGGCAGCACAAGAACGTTTTGAGTTCAAGACAAGCTTTTATGGAAGGTTGGTCAACCGGTCTCCGTCCACCATCTGGAAAAGGACGCCGATTAATTATAACACATATAGGGAGTATCCACGGTTTCGTTAATGGCCGTCTGCTTACATTCGAATCGAAAAAAAACAGGAGATTACCACGAGGATATGAGTTCTGATGTGTTTGAAAAATGGTTTACGCAGATGATAGATTTGATTCCCTGAAGCTCAATAATTGTCATGGATAATGCAAGTTACCATTCCAAAAAAGTTGAACGTGTTCCCATGATGGGATGGCTTAAACGTGATATACAGTCTTGGTTAACTCAGCGAAATATACTATTCTATGATAACAATGGTAAACGCGAGTTAATACAATTAGTCAAACATGAAGTTTTAATAAACAAAGATAAGTACAATAAGTACGTTATCGACGAAATCGCCAAACCTCGGGATATAACTGTTCTTCGCTTGCCACCACACCACTGTGAGCTTAATCCTATAGAGCTTATTTGGGCTCAAGTCAAAAGCGAAGTGGCTAGAAACAATGTGACCTACAAATTAACAGTCCTTAAAAATCTATTTGCAAAAGCAATATGTAATGTCACTCCAGAAAACTGGCAAAAATGTGCTGAACACGTAATTATAAAAGAAGATAAAATGTGGACACTAGATTCATCAGTGGACCAAATTGTAGAACCACTAGTTATACCATTAGGTACAGATGGTGCTATATCAGATTTTAGTTCGGATATGTCTGACATGTCGGATATAAAAGGTGTTTAAGATTAACATGGCACTAAGGCTAGATATAATAATTAAATTAAAGTTATAGTATAAGGTGTTATTTTATAAATGATAAACTTTTAATTGCTACCCTCAGTGTTAAATGGGCATATCCCGTGGATAAATAAATAAGTATTAATAAAAATAAAAAACCAGTCAACATACAGTTATTGGGTCTTCCCTGTGTGACATTTGTATTTGTTTTCTTTTAGGTTTTGGACCTTAAATAGTGTAAAGGCAGATACAGGAGCATGCTCCTAGGTGCGTTTATATTTTAAAACTTGTTTATATGTAGTTAATTTCCTATTTATTTGTAAATTTATATATTTTGATAAATAAATTTGATTTGATTTAATCTGAGCTATCATATTGTTTTGTATGCATATATTATGCAGTAGGTAATCATCTGGGCGCCATTCTGTCATCTTATTATAATTCCTCAATTTTGTTTAATACTAGTTTTACTCTTGTAATATTATTGTAATATCTGTAATATTTTGTAATATATTTTTTTAATATAACCAACCTTTATTATAGCTATGATTAATACAAAAGAAATCAATCGAAATTTTCCATAAATGTTAGTCCAAGGTAATGCTACCGGTATAAATAATCTTGTCGAAACTTTTTTGCGTAAAATGTAGTGTGCGGTACCAAGACTCATACTATAATTTTCATGATTTATTACTTTGCTTGCAAACGGATAGAGTATAAGGTAATTGCGCCGTCCATCGTTAGCACACCAAAGAACACATTAATGACAAAAATGTCCTCGGAAAACATTTTTTTTTTCAAGAAAACGAGCGATCACGTTCTTACTTGACATACTGTAACTTGATATTTACCAATAAAAGTGTTTGGCTTGACTGATTGTTCGTCAAGCTGCTCTTTTATCATATTAGGCTGTTTTATAATTTTATCTGAAGTTTTTATTTTTTATATAAAAGAAAAGACGCCTAAAAAATGTCTACATTATTATCAGAAAAATACTTGAAGTCAAAGATACAACCACAAGAGAATTAAAATAATATGAACAAAATCCTACAACCTACCGACAAACACTCCTTACACCACCTTTCATTTTTATTTCAATAATTATAACGTTTTGTTTAAGAATTATGGTGCCAAACAACACACCAACGGAAATGGCAAAATATATTTTTCGTAATCTTAGAACTTTAAATCGTAAAAAAAGCAAAAATCGCAGAGAATATTTCTTCACAAATATAATACTTCCTTTAGCATGGGAAGTCATAAACAATAATTCACCTACTGTGTCAGAGGTAAGTAATATTAGGCCTGTTTGTTTTTCTAAAACTGGTTCTATCATCATCAATCAACTTAACATTTTTTAGGTCACTCTGTACACAGATTTCAGTCTCTTCAACATACTATTTCTAATAAAATTGGAAATAATGAAAAAGCACACTAAAATGAAAGTATATTATAATATATTCGTAACCATTTTCTAGTCTCATACCCCAATATCCAATATCCAAACCAAAAACCAGGAAAAATCTTCAAAATAATATTGAAAATTTACAATATTTAATAATCTCTATTCCTTTCGGTCTCTTCCTCTGTTAACACTAAAAATCACCAAAAAATAGTGATCTCCTGACTCAAAAAAGCCTGACCGAAATTTCACTATAGAAAGTTTTTCACTATATAAAAAAAATCCGTATATATTGCTATGTATAATAAATATTCTAGGTCTTGAAAAAATTACACTATATAGAGTTTTTCACTATATAGAGTTTCATTATAAACAGTGTCGACTGTATATATATATATATATATATATATATATATATATATATATATATATATATATATATATATATATATATATATATATATATATATATATATATATATGTGGGGAAGGGATGATTTCGTATTTATTATGTTAAGAGTCTTTATCAGGCTTCTTTGAGTCAGGAGATCGCTATTTTTTGGTGATTTTTAATGTTAACACAGGAAGAGACCGAAAGAAATAGAGATTATTAAATATTGTAAAGTTTCGATATTATTTTGAAGATTTTTTCAGGAAAAATCTATATATTGGTTTACAACGTTTTCCGACCTCCAATTTCCTTCCCTTATGTCGGTTCATAGATCTTCAACGTTTCCTGCCTCAATTTCCCTGTCTATCCCCTCTCTCCAACTTGTTCTCGTTCTACCTCCGTTCTTCCTGCCCTCTGGTTGCCATTTTAGTATTTGTTTTGGGATTCGATCGTCTTCCATTCTTTGGATGTGCTCAAACCATGTAAGTTGTAAGTAGAACGTCGCCTGTAATACTTGATTCTCATGATTTCTTTAATACGTTCGTTGGTGACTCTTTTGAATATTCCTGCTGCTCTTCTCCAGAAGAAGCTGCTCTCAGCGTGGCTCTTTTCTTCAGAGGCCCTACTTCACAGGTATATAATGTAATACTTTTCACTATGGTTTCATATATCCTCTTTTTGTTTTTTTTATTTATACGTTTATCCCATAGAATGCTATTTAGCAGTGTAATGGCCTCTCTTCCTTTGACTTCTAAAGTCCAATCTTTTTATTCGTCAAATAGTTTCCTCATCATGTAGTTCAGGTTAGTTCAGGTTAGTTCAAGTTAGTTCAGGTGAGAGGCTAAACGCTTTAATGAAATCAAAATACGTCTCTAGAAAGACGAAACTAAGGATTTATACATCGGTCGTAAGACCTACTGTCACCTACGGATGTGAAACATTGGTAATGAACAAATTAGAGGAAGGGATGCTAGTGAGGTGGGAAAGAAGGATGTTGAGAGTGATCTACGGAGGAAGAATCACACTGGAAGGGTGAAGGGGATGGACAAATCAGGAACTGGAAATCTTTTATAAGAGTGCAAAGAATGAGGTGGTTAGGATACGTACAGCGTCTGACAAGAGAGAGACTACCGAAAATGGTACTGGCGATAATCGCCATTCCTTTGTATTATTCACCTAATAAACTTTAAGGCACAAAAACATAGAGTTTTTTTAAATGTACATAGTTTTTGCAGCGCTCAGGTGTAGCCTGTAGCGCATTTAGTCCTCAAAAATGAAACAATGAAGAAACATGCTAATTTTCTCGACTTCAAAAACCCTAAAAAGGACATATGAAACCATATCTCCGAATCAAAAACCCCTTCATCCGCCATCACCTTCTTCATTCCTGTCATTTGTTTTACTATAAATGTTTAAACACAAAATGTTTTATTTTTTCAACACAAAAAACAAGAAAAGTAACCCTGTACCTGAAGCGATATTGTTCAAAAACCGTAGACTTCATCTCCAAACTAGATAATATCTATGCAACAAGTTTTAAATGGATATATCATTTCGTTGGAGAATTATCCTGCCAACAGACCGACAGATAGACAGCGAGAAATGAATGGCTATGTTTGTCGTGATCTAGGAATCCTAAAATGTAAAAAAGCAAAAATCTCGAAATTTATTTTTTTTGCAAATACCATACTTTCCTGGAAAGTAAAGTGCTAGTTTCTGGACAGTGAATATTGCTTTCTTGTCTTAGATTTATCGTCGGATATACTTTGTCGCGTTATCCCTCTTCATCAAAAGTAGAATTTTTCTAAAATAATATTAATGTATTATTTTTGAATACATCAGGGGTCGGCAACCTTTTAACTAAGGGGTGCCAGTTTTCATCCATACAACATTTTGCGTGCCGACATAGGTACTTACTACAACTAAAATTAACAAAAAAAAATTAACTTAAAATATTGCTTTTAGAAGGTTTAATTACAAAAAAAAAAATAACATTTAACAAAAAATTTTATTTTACTAATCCTAGGACCTAGTGTGAACCCTGTGCTTGAAGTTCTTTAGAGAGTTTTCTTATATCCGGTTCATGTTTGGTTATTTTCAGTGTCACACAAGCTTCCGAGTTGTCTGTTGTCAGCCTGCTTCGGAACGGGTTTAAAATCACTCTCATATGGGAAAAAACTTGTTCACAGATATAGGATGATCCGAAAGCTGTAAGCATGGCAAACGCTACTTTCTTAAGACAAATAAATTTCTCTGGTAAACTCATCCAACAACTGAGTTTCTCGTTTGAATGATTCTGGCAGTCACCTTCTAATACCCTTCTTAATTCTACAAATTTCGTGTTCCATAACTCGGAGCTTTTAAATTCAATGTATTGAAGATCAAAATCATTAATGTCCATCCATGAGAAAAGAGATATGTCAAAGCAACTGCTGGAAAAATCCGTTAAATCTGGTTTGATTAAAAAAGCGAACATAGGTCCATGTTTATCAAAATCCTGACCCCTCTCGATAAACTCCTCTTTTAAATTAGTCATATATTTAAGAATTTCGTCTATTAGTGCACCATCGCCGACACTGGATATATAAGTTTTTAAATTTGGAAAATATTTATATGTGTTTGTAGTAATATCGCTGATAAATAAATCTATTTTTAATTTGAATGATTTCCAGGATTCGTATAAATCCAGAACTGTTTTGCCTGAACCTTGTAACTTTAAGTTGAGTTCACTGAAATGGTTTGTAATATCAGTAAGAAACATTAATATACAGATCCAGTTCTTATCTTCTAGTTCAGGATAAGCATCCACTTGATTTTTTTCCAACAAGAACGATTTAATTTCGCCCAGACATTCCACAAATCTAGAGAGCACTTTACCACGGCTGAGCCAGCGCACATTATTGTGCGTGGTATATCTGAATATGCACTTTCTAATTCCTGCAGAAACGCCTTAAATTGTCTATGGATCAGCGAAGAACGATCGACGATGTAGTTAACTATTTTAACCACCCTATCCATCACGGATTTTAAACTTCCAGCGGAGATTTTAGCGCACAAACTCTCTTCGTGAATTATGCAATGAAAATTCAAAACTGAGCGACCCATGCGTTCAATAAAAAGGGAAACAAATCCTTTATGTCTCCCAATCATAGCAGGAGCACCATCTGTCGTTACGCAAAAAATTTTGTTTAAATCAATGTTCCGCTTTTCAAAATGTTTAACAAATTCTGAAAATATATCCTATCCTCTTGTAGTTCCCTGCAATGGGAGCAGACAAATCAGCTCTTCATACACACTGTCATCATCGAAGTATTGCGCAACGATTGCCAGACGGGCAATGCCATTAATATCGACACTTTCATCCAATGCTAGACTAAATACAAAACTCCGTTTGATAGCGCCTCTCTGCTGTTTTTGGACATTTTGTGTCATTTCGGTAATTCGTCTCTCCATGGTCCGCGCTGATGCCGGTATATCCCTAATCCTGGCCAATATTGTGTCCTTATTGGGCAAGTCGTCGAATAAAATCTCGCCAGTACTCAAAAACGTTTGCTTTATAAATTCTACGTCAGTGAAGGGCCAACGATTGTGCAATTTTGAAACTGCATTCAGTTACCTGATTTTTTTCTTGGAAAACTTTGCTAAAGACTGTTGACTGTTTCTCGTATTGTTTACTTGCTCTTTGTATTGCCTCCCTTTTATCAGCGTTATCTTTATGACGATTCATGTTTTATCTGGAAATGTCGTCGAACACTAGATGTCCGAAAAACTACGCTTTCCCGACATAGGACACAAATGGCCCAATCGTTTTGCTGTGCAAAACCGGAATCTGTTTGAAATGATCGAACGTCTACCTTCTGTTTCTTCGTGGCCATAACGCAACGTAATTTTAATTTTTAATCTTTTCGACGACTGTTGACTGGAACGGATGTTACTTCTATACTAAATGATCCAAACGTGTAGCCGCTTGCTATATATAGAAAAATAATGTTTCCAGAAAATTCCAATAATTACGTTTATTAAATTTCTTAGAACAAAAATTATTATCTACAACGCGCAAATTGCAATCAAAGGGTCGCCTAGAAGTTAAATCTAACAAAAACTAAAGTTCGGCAATATAAAAAGAGTTGCGGTGCGCGTCGGAACGATTGAAGTCAAGTCAAACAAAACCGCCTTATAGCGGCTCTTTTGATCTGAATTGAGGACGTTTATTTGTGTTTTTGCCTAGGCTTATATTTTGAGGCTTGCCGTCTTTAATACTTGCCGAAATTAAAGCCAAACCAATGCATTCAGTAAAATTATAAATTACAAAATATATATTTTGTAGTTTTTGGTAATAATACCTAGTGAGCTATATAATATATCGTCTTTGTTTGTATCGTTAAAATAATACTGTCTTCGATTATTTACTTAATTTCGAAACCTGTCACAGATTACAGAATTAATGTGTATACTTTGAATAGGTACGCGTGCCATTCAAAATTGCTTGGCTTGCCAGAGATGGCACGCATGCCATAGGTTGCCGACCCCTTGAATACATCATAGTAGTATATAACATTGTGTGCTTTATTAAAAAAAAAAAAATTAACGATCACCCCCAGGTAGAGCAAAAATTCTTTCTAAATTATATACATTTTTACAGTGTTATTTATTGTAATATATTATTATTAATTTATCTAATAACAAAACACTGGGTCGTGACATTTCACCTCGCTGCGGCTTTCCAATTTAATAGGTCGGAAAATTATTCTAACGCTCAGGTAAAGCTGAATATTCTTTTTCCCTCGTGGATTATAAAGAATCGAGTGCAAAGCAACATTTATCTTCTTGTTGGGTCCATCTCGTCTCTAAAACCAGTGCTATTTTAGCGAAAAATATTGTTTATGTTTACTGAAAAATTTGGATAGAGTTGTTTTGTTTACGTTGTTGCTTATCAAACTGACCTTGTTCATTACTTTTTAGTAAATTATATTTTTTACTGTAAAATTCTCAGTTAAAAATTGAATTAAATGATTAATCAAAAAACAAAAACACCTCGATAATTAAAAATAAAATGCTTATTTTAGCGCACGATAAGATATGAATTGTACCAAGTATGCATACATAATGCTCCAGGAGATTGACACGGCAGCCACAAGCCGACAGAGTGGTTGACAAAGTCAGCACTTCTACGCAGGCAGCGCGGTTTTCGAGGGATCCCCTCAGACATATATGGCTTAATGTAAAACTACTGAAAACAGACAAAATGTATATTTCAACACTCTACCCACTGTCCTCTTATTTGTCAATCCATCCTGAGAAGCGTTTTGCCGTATCACGGCTCATCAGTCGGGTTAGGATCGACAAACAAGAGAACAGAATTTATTAATCCTTATCCAGGTCTAACGGAACGTAATGGTAAGATACAACGAATCGTACGAGGTATGCATACCTAGTTCTCCATTGGAGGCTGACACACCAGTTACAACTCAACAGAGTGGTTGACAAAGTCAACACTTCTACGAAGGTAGCGCGATTTTCGAGAGATCCCCCTCAAGTATATGGGATTTAATGTAAAACTACTGAAAAATGACAAAGTCCATGTTTCAGCAGTCTCTCCAATGTTCTCTTATTTGTCAATCCATCGACAAAGAAGAGAACAGAATTTTTTTCAGTAAGTTTTTATTTTGTAGACGACTTTGATTGACGACATAGCTTCTTCAGTCGTAGGTTTTCAAATGAACTATTAATATAAATGGAATATTATTTATAATGTTTAGTACTTAACATACATAACAAGTTCCACCTAAGAGCGGTAAATCCACACTTAATTACTAAATAGGTTTAACGATGGTGAATTATGTACACTACCGTCAGAAAGTATTTGCCCATCTAGTTATTTCAGTCTCAAGACAACAAAAACCCAGATAATATTTTTTTTTAAATATTAATGAATTATTATTTATTTTCACATTATTTACAGTATAGAAAATCAGAAAAATATTTATGATTTTCCAGGATTTTTCTCATCTGTGGAACCTCCTTTGTTTTTAATTACCGCTTTACACAGTTTCGGCATTCAGTGCAGTAGTTTCTTCCGAGTTTCTTCGGTTATTTTAACCCATTCTGCTTGTAAAAGTTCCCACAAGTGATCTTCTGATGTTGGATTGAGTTTTTAAACACACCTGTCCAAATGATCCCACAGCAATTCGATGGGGTTCAAGTCGGGTGATTGTGGAGGCCAAGTCATCACCTCCAGGACGTCATCGGATTTCCATTGGTCCAAAAGTTCTCTAATTTGTTTAACAGAATGTTTAGGGTCGTTGTCATGCTGAGAAATAAATTTCCCCTGAAAAATATCTCTTCCAGAAGGAAGCATGTGAGTTAGCAAAATTTCTTGATACTGTTCTTTTCGCATGATTCCTTCTATCCTAAAGATTTTTTCAACTTTACCGTTGCCAAAACAACCCCAAACTATTACCGAACCTCCACCATATTTTACTGTAGGCTTCCAACATCCGCTCTCCAACTGACCACCACATGTAAACTCGTCGATTTGAACCGAAAATTTCGAATTTAGATTCGTCGCTCCAAAGGACGGAATTCCATTTTTCTGATCTCCAATTTTCATATTCTCGGGCCCATTCTAATCGTTTACGTTTATTCACTTGCCTAAGATGTGGTTTTCTCACTGCAACTCTCCCGTGTAGTCTACCTTCTGCTAATCTGTTCTTCACAGTTGTCACGCCTGAAGTAATAGCTACTTGTTTTCACTCGAAAATTCTGCACCGATCTGATAGTTTGAACTTAATATCTTCTTAATCTTTAAAATAATAGTTATGAAGAACTATGGTATATGAAACAATACTTTTCTTCGGTTTGTACTCTTTATTCATCTCCGCCCTAAGATTTAAAATTTGTGGAAATTTGTTACCAGGAAATACATTAAGGACGCGGTGAAAATGAAAGAAAAAACGTAATTTTTAAGAAAACAAAGTAATGGCGTGTCACATTTCGCCCCGCTGTTAATTTAATAAGTCGGGCAATTCTTTTAAAGCCGTGAAAAAGCAGAGAATTATTTTTCCCCCGCCTGGATTATTAGGGATCGGGTGTTACTTGACATTTATTTTCATGCCAGGACATCCCTTTTCTGGAGAAAAGACATTTTCGCTTAAAGATAAGTTTATAATTCCTTATAAAGTAGTCCCATAAAGAATCGAAACGTTATTATTTCGTTGGAGGATACGCTACAATAGCGTATTAAATTTTGGGGGAACAAGTCAACAATAGAAATAAAAACTTACAGAAAACTCTCGGAAATATCTGCCACCAATTTACTTTGGATTTTGATATTTTGTACAAAAGTCTAGTCAGAATACGACCAAAACAAAACTAGAAATCGTCGGATACTGCCACTTTTCTTAAAAAAATGCTCGTCTCGACGAGTACATTAGGGAAAATATATTTCGAGCGCGTCATTAAAACCTGTTTGAGGCACACCGTGTATGTACAGGGTGAGTCAACGATGGAGTAAAGTTCATTATCTCATTTGTTTCGAGAATGACGAAAAAATGTACAATAGTTTTAGGGAATGTTAAGGTGCACAGTTTAAAATTATTTTTGAGTATATATGGTACTTCAAAAGAGTGTGGCCGAAAGAACATATGTTTTTTTAAATGGAATATCCTATCTTTTAATTTATTTTTAAATTTTACGTAAAATTTTATAACTCTTTTATTAATAATGTTATATACCTAAACCTAGTAGTTTTTCTAATATTTCAATTTTTTTAAAAAAAATACTAGTTTTCAGTTTTGTAAAGAATTGCTAGTAGCACCATTGTTTCTGATGGTGGAATACTCATAATTGGTACGAGCGTTTTATAGAGATGAAACAAAAGACATAGGTAGAGAAACTTCAGTTAGATGCTACAGGGTGTTCAAAATAAATTTATGCATTTCGACTATTTTAAATTGAAAAATCTCATATTTTTTAAATGGCACACCCTGTATATTATTATTTTTTTTGACAGATTTTACGAAACCCGTCAACTTTTATTAAGTATGTCATATACCTATTTCTAATAGTTTTCGATTTATTTTGAATTTTTCAGTTTTTAACTTGTTTTTAATGCACTTACGCTATAACATCGTAGTTGCTAAGACAAAACAAAAATGTGGGCATTGTCAAATTTTGACATGGCTATTAAGCAAGTAAAAATAGTTTAATTTGTTGCAGTAACTGACGTATAAAGGTAATAGTTATGGATTTTCCTAAAAGTGAATTAATTCATATGGTTTAAATACTGGGCGAGGCGGGAAAAAATTGTCTTTTGGCAGTAAGGCTTTTCGTAGCGAAGTACCCTAATAGGCGTATACCATCTAGAAAGTCTTTTCAGTGCTTAACGGAACGATTTGATGGTAGTGGTAGCGTTGAGTATACGAAACGGAAAGTAGTAAACTAGAATGCTACCAATGAGGAAAAAGAAATGGAGATTTTACTTCATGTTGAAGATAATCCCCAGGTCAGCAGCCGTCAACTAGCTGACTTATCTGACACATCCCAATCTACGGCTAATCACACCTTGAGAAAATTCAAGTATCATCCCTTTCATATGGAACTACACTTCAAGACCGTGATTTTGAACGAGGAGTAAAGTTTTATACCATCATGAATGGAGCAATAGAGGCCGTTCCAAATTTTGTATCCAAAATAATGTTTTCTGATGAAGCTACTTTTCGCAGTAATGGAGCAGTTAACAGCCATAACATGCATTATTATTCAACAGTTAATCCATTTTCGGTCCGGGAAGTTCAAAACTAAAACCTTTGGTCGCTTAATGTATGGTGTGGAATATTAAATTTTCGAATTATTGGTCCATATTTTTTCCGCGAATCGCTTAACGGGCCTAAATATCTAAATTTTTTGCAAAACGAATTACCCGGCTTCTTGAACAAGTTGTTAACTTTGAAAGGGAACAAATGTGGATTCAACAAAACGGAGCTCTTGCTCATTACCACCGAGAAGTTCGGGAATTCTTAAACGATCGTTACTCACAAAAATGGATCGGTAGGGATCGATTCATTCAGTGGCCCCCTCGATCATGTGACGTAACACCTTTAGACTTCTTTTTATGGGGCTACATTAAAGATCATGTTTATGTGAATTCCTCTATAATACCAGTAGATATGGAAAATAGGATACGGGATGCGTGCAGGACAATAACGCCCTTTATGCTAAGGAAAGTTAAGGTAAAACGACTAAACTGTGTATTCAAGTAGACCGGCATATTTTTGAATCTTTATTACGTCATAATAATTAATCATTAAATAAATTAAACTATATTAGAATTATTATTAACTATTTGTTTATATTTTCACAATAGCGTAAGTGTATTAAAAACGAGGGTAAAAACTGAAAGACACAAAATAAATAGAAAACTATTAGAAATAGGTATATGACATATTCAATAAAAGTTGGAGGGTTTTGTAAAATCTATCAGAAAAAATAATAATATACAGGGTGTGCTATTTAAAAAATTTGATATTTTTCAATTAAAAATAGTTGAAATGAATAAATTTATTTTGAACACCCTGTAGCATCTAACCCAAATTTCTTTACATATAATCTTTTTTTTCATCTCTATAGAACGCTCGTACCAATTATGCATATCCCACCTTCAGAAACAATGGCAATTTTTTACAAAACTGAAAACTGGTATTTTTTTTTTAAAAATTGAAATATTAGAAAAACTACTAGGTTTAGGTATATAACATTACTAATAAAAAAGCTATTAAATTTTACGCAGAATTAATAAAATAAATTAGAAAATAGGATGTTCCATTTAAAAAAATCAGTCACACTTTTTTGAAGTACCCTGTATACTCAAAAATAATTTAAACTGTGTACCTTAACATTCCCTAAAACCATTGTGTTTAACAAATGAGATAATGAACTTTACTCTATGGTTGACTCACCCTGTACATAATTTTTGTAGCTCCCAGGTATATGTAAGCTCTTAAAATATCGAATAGTAACGCACATATTCTTCTTTAGTGTGAGAATGTCAAATTTAGTATTCATTTTAAAATATGTTTTTAACAGGGAAAGAACAGGGTAAAAACTTTATCATTTCTGTATAATATTTGCTTCATTTCATTCCTCAAAATATTACATACTAATGCTTGAATTAAATTTATGTTCTTTGGCGTGAACAAACGGAACTCGGTATTTATTTTACAACTTATATTTGCGATGAACGTACTGAGTAAATAACTTCGCCAGTTTCTATTGAACTACTTAAAATTAACCAAATATAACAGGAATCCCGCTTTCATTGGAATAAGGTGAATAAACCTATCGAAATAAAAAAACAGGATTGAAAGCACTATGCTTTTAACGAAACTTACAAAAAGACAAGTCCTTTGAGAAAATATAAAAAAAAAACTAAAAGTGAAACCATAAATCTTCTGGAATAGATTACTCGGCAAGCTCCAGTACTAACAAACAAGTTATTTTCCTTTTCTATCCAAAATTTTCCTTTCAAATAATTTTCGAAAGTTGAATTAAGCAAATGAAAGGGCTGACGTAGCTGAACGTAACCGGGTGATTGACGGTTTGATTTCGAAACCATTAATTTAAAATCTTTATGATATCAATTTGAGGGGTTTAATTGTTTTTGTTTAAAAACAAGTTAATTAGATTAGTGGGGGTGATTTATTGCTGATCAATTGGACAGCAATGTGGTCAAAGTTTCCAAATGTCAACATGTATTAAAATATGTAGTGTGAACATTTTTTAACATTTTATATTGCTTATCGTAGTGAGTGATATGGTCGTTTCTAAATATCAAACCAACAATTGCCAATTATCCCTCGAAGAAAAACGAATGAAATGTTTAGAAAAATACAAATATTTAGGCACTTATATCACATCCAACATTGACCAAGACACTGAAATTAGAACCAGAATAGAGGTTACAGGAAAATCATTTTTAAAATTCCTGACAATGTAACAAGTTTCTTACTAACATTGTCACGAAAACCTTCTAACAAGTAAGTTCGATGACTACCAACCAGTTGAACAGGCGGGCTTTCGCAACGAATTTGGAACAACAGATCATATCCAGATGCCTTTTAAGAGGAAAAGCGACTGAATATAATATTAAGTTGCACCTACCTTTCTTGGTTAGTTTTCGATTCCCTGGAACATTAGGCAATTATGCAGTCCTCAGCTCATGTCAGAATAGACTCAAGATATACCGAACTCCTAAAAATTCATATATGAAAATGCAACATTAAGAGTTAAATTAGATGAAGATCAAGAAACAGAACCATAAAGATCAAGAAAGATGTTAGGCCGGGAGATACAATTTCACTAAGATTGTTTGGGAGATATTAGGAGGACATAGGCACTTATATCACATCCAAACCACTGAAATTAGAACCAGAATAGAGGGTGGTTACAGGCATAAATTTAAAATACATTATTTCCAAAAAATTCCTGACAATGTAACAAGTTTCTTAAAAGAACTAACATTGTCACAAACCTTCTAACAATTCCCGAAACAAATGAATGTTCGATTTATGACAGTTGGATATTATTTTTTTTTAGAATGGTATAGTAGCATTGGAGGATACTAGCTTTCTTCGCTAGCTTTCGACTCCCTCATTACTAAGATTGTTTACCCGAACTCCTAAAAATTCTAGCATTGGATCAAAAAAGGTGTTAGGGCTGGCAATACAATTTCACCAAAATTGTATTTATTTAAAAAGTCTTGAATGTAAAGAGAAGGGAACTAAAATCGATGGCATATATTTACATCACTTGCGATTCACAGATGATGTTGTACTGATTAGCGAAGATCTAAAAGAACTCAAAATCATGAAAAAACAATTTAATCAAGCTTCACAGAAAGTTACACTCGACATGAACATCAAGAAAACAAAACTTCTAAGCCTAAAAATACAAAAATTAAGCTCAACATGGAAGAGTAGAAGAGTTACTTGGGACATAAAATTAGATTGGATCGCATTTCAAAAACTGAGATTCATTTTAAAAACTAGACATATCCTTATGACCTTAAAAAGAAAAGTATACGAGAGCTGCATACTTCCAGTAAGTAGGTATGGGCTGGAAACCAAGACCCTTACAAAAAAAAGTCTTTGTCGACTCCAACGGGCCATGGAAAGATAGATGTTAGGTGTTAGTTTACGAAAACAAAATAAAAGCGAGGATATCAGACGAAGAATAAGAACTACAAATATCAGTGAAAAAGTGGCATTGGGCGGAGCATGTAGCTAGAACGAGTGATGGTAGATGGATAACAAAATTACTTAAATGGAGACCTTGGGATAGTAGACAGAGGGTCGGCAGACCAACGAAAAGATGGACTGATGATATTAGGTTGATAGCAGGCAGTAGATGGCTCCATCTTGCACAGGATAGAGACAATTGGAAGAAACTTAAAGAGGCCTATCTCTTGTAGTGATATATATATATATATATATATATATATATATATATATATATATATATATATATATATATATATATACATATATATATATATATATATATATATATATATATATATATATATATATCTATATATATATATATATATATATATATATATATATATATATATATATATATATATATATATATATATATATATATATATATATATATATATATATATATATATATACATATATATATATATATATATATATATATATATATATATATATATATATATATATATACATATATATATATATATATATACCATATATATATATATATATATATATATATATATATATATATATATATATATATATATATATATATATATATATATATATATATATATCTATATCTATATCTATATATATATATATATATATATATATATATATATATATATATATATATATATATATATATATATATATATATATCTATATATATATATATATATATATCTATATCTATATATATATATCTATATATATATATCTATATATATATATATATATATATATATATATATATATATATATATATATATATATATATATATACTATATATATATATATATATATATATATATATATATATATATATATATATATATATATATATATATATATATATTATATTATATAGTAGCATTTATTTTTTACAGTTTTTCTTTTTTTTAGTTTATGACAAAAGTCTTTTAATAGCATGATCACCTCAATTCCTTCAGATTTTCAGAGAAATGTCTCTACCCGAAAGGTACCCCGAGTATTTTTTTAGTTTTCTTATAGTACTTAATAGGGTAATATTGCCTTTTTGTAGTCCACTCTTAAGTCAATACATCTATCAGGTTATAAATATTTTACCTTTTCAAGTTTTCTATTTCTGCTGGCTTTTCATATTTTCTATAAGATATACCCTCGTAAATATTGGAACCAGCCCAATGGTTTTCGGCGAGCAGGTCAACTGCAGCACTGGATTAGTTTTCGACAGACAGCGTTGTGCACCTGTATGACGCTGCTTCCCAAAATCGCTGCTCTTTGATTTTTGGGTTAGAAAACTCTCTTATGGTTAAGTTCCTTTTTTTTTTTTTGGTTATTTTGCCCCTTTTGACCACCTCTAGATGGTAAAACAGGTCATTTTTTTACAGAAAGAGGACCGGCGCCATTTTGCAGTATCGCATTCCTCCCAAATACCTCAGACCACATGCTATAGGGTCGATAAGATAAAATAATTTGAAAAACCTGAAATATTTTTATAAATGTTTTCTTTTCAATGTTTTTTTTTTGGATTTTACTGCCGGTTTAATGGTTTTACTACTTTTACTGCTACCACCTGCTACCTTTTCGGCTATAGTTTTCTCTGTCAAGAGGTTTTCAGAACTGCTTAGCTACCAGCTACTTGGTCAACACACGACAACCTATTTCCTTTCTTAAATATAATTGAAATCAATAAAGAACCGAATTAATTAATTTCAAATGTTGACTGAAGTAAGTGATTATTAAATCAATTTTTATCGCCTTTAATAACTTTTTAATAAACCCCTCAAAGGAAGAATAAATCGCAGAAGTTTTTTAACTTTAGCTGTGGAAACTCGCAGTTTTAATTATCGTCAAGCACTTTTTGATTCCCTTTTAATGAAAAACCTGAATTCTCAATATCCTAAGACTGATTGGCGTTTGTTGATTATGAAATGAATGGTGCCTCAAGCGACGATCTTTCATTTCCTCTATTTAATTTGAGATAATTAGAAGTTATTTGGCAAAAAAATATTTGATTAAAAGAAAAATAACTTTATTAAATTCATTAGTTTTTCTAACAAATGAATTATTTGGTAAATGGAATACAGAAATCGGCTCCTTTTGCCTTTGTTCTAATAAAAAAGTATCCAACATTATCATAACAATAGCCAGTTAGTATTAGCTGTGTTCATGCACTATCCAATGTGGTTCGAAGAATTCTAATTGATAACAATAACGAACATTTTTCCCATTTTATTCACAACGATGGGGTACTACTTATAGATTACTTGAAATGCTGCACGACAGCGATTGGAGAATATTATTTCATTAGCAACTAAACGCTAAAAAATCGTGGAAAAACACCAAGAAAAATTATTTAAAAGAGATGCCGTTTTTGCAAGAGAATGCTCCTGCTTGCAAATCGCTGTTGGTTTTGTAAAAAAATAAACGATTTAGGCTTTCAGCTGATTGATCATCTCGTATATTCCCTAATATGACCTTTGCTTCACATTCTACGGTCGATTTCCAAGAAAAAACATCACCCACTATTCCCAATGAGCAGTCAAGGTTGCGGGATATTGTCTTCAGACAGCGTATCATAAAATGTATTTTAATGAAGCTTCCGGTGCTGATGGAATACCTTCTAGAGTACTCAAAAAATACGCGAGCGGACTAACATCAGTTTTCTTTAGACTTTTCAACTTATCCTATAAGAAGGAAAGACGTCCTTCCTGCTGGAAATGCACTACAGTTCAAATGATACCCAAAAAGGCAAGAAATCCTTGCCAAACAATTAATGACCAGTCGCACTGCTGTCAATAATATTGGAAGTTATGAAAGAAGCTATCAATTAGCATCTTATAAAATATCTAGAAGGATCCAATATTATTAGCGACCTTCAATATGCCTTTCGGAAGCAAAGATCAACAGAAGATCTTCGGATTTATGTCACACATGTTTGGAACAATTCCGTACAAATGGCAGTTGACCCGTTTTTTTATATCTTGACTATCAATGCTGGTATATCTTAATGCTCCATACTGTCCCCTACTCTCTTGCTCCTTTACATTAAAGTGGCAAGTCCTTTACATTAACGATCTGCCGAAAAGGGCCAAGAATCTAATTTATAGCTGTCTATGCACTAATCTGTTCCGTATGTCGTTGTATCTAACCATCGTACTCCGTAACTTCTGGGATAAGTACCAGTTGATTCCGTTCTCTTGTTTGTCAGTCCTAGCCTGACTGACAAGCCCTGATACGGCGAAACGCGTCTGAGGATGGATTTGACGGACAAGAGAACGGCTAGTAAACTGCTGAAATATGGACTTCTGTCTATTTTCAGTTGCTTTACGATAACTCAAATGAAAAAGTTGACTGGAAAACTGAGGCTTTTAGAGAGATCGACAAATTGTACTATATGGAAGGCATCCAAATGTTGGAAGATTGCTGGAATAAGTGTATCATTCTTAAAGGGACCCATGTTGAAGAATAAAATCGATTTTTGGCAAAAACATTGTTTTTTTGCTCAAAAGTCTTAGGACTTTTCACGTCATCATAGGAAAAGAGTGAATTGGGTGAACCACTTAAAAATTAAAATTTTGTTTAATATATATATATATATATATATATATATATATATATATATATATATATATATATATATATATATATATAATCATATATCGGTAACGACGTATATATATATATCATATATCGGTAACGAATGAAAATATGTGTTCGTCTATTTCAAGAATAAATGGAAATTTTTTTAGCCAAACTTTGTGAGAATATTCCCTTACTACCTCCGAGCATTTGTGAAAAACTTTAGATTTTCCAATGTATAGTAGTTCAAAGTTGGCCATGATGTCTGGCAAAATCGTTTTTTTTAACTCTAAATTGAGCGAAAACGAAGCAAAAATAAAAAAATAACACAAAAAAAATTTTTTTTAGCAAATTACCTCTACTTTTTAAAAAAATTATCATTTTGAACTTTATCACCTTTCAGATACCTTTTTGGCTATTTTTAAGTGCCAAAGTTGGCCAAAATAGGGTGCCGCCATTTTTTTTTAACTACGGAAAATGAATTCCTTGTTTAAAAGTCTATAGGTTCCTAAATTTTTAGGGTGAAATCATAAAAACTTTCAAAATTATAGGTATTTTACTAAAAATCTCCCATGTTTGTTTTTTATTTAAATGTAAAAAAAGCCGTTTTTAAACTGAAATTTTTTCAAAAATTACGTCATATTTCATTTATTACTTTATTAAGTAATAAAAAAATAATATATACCCACACATACGTTT
The DNA here is from genome assembly GCA_019049505.1 of Pachyrhynchus sulphureomaculatus. Taxonomy (NCBI): domain Eukaryota; kingdom Metazoa; phylum Arthropoda; class Insecta; order Coleoptera; family Curculionidae; genus Pachyrhynchus; species Pachyrhynchus sulphureomaculatus. The sequence continues at coordinate 179,498,312 of CM032454.1, forward strand.
TACTTACTTATCTTCTTAAAAAAAAAGGAAATTAAAGAACAAAAATATTAAAACATTTTGTAATATTTATTTATTTTTACATAGAATTGTGCAACATTTACATTAAAAATTATTATAATTAGTATAACTAAATAAGACTATTTTAATTCAAATATATTTGGAAGTTCAAGAAATGCTTCTTCGGTAGAATTCGAATATATTTCTGATTTTAATCCATTTTTCCATGTTGATTTCTCAAATTTAATGTTCTGCTTGTATTCGTAAATCTTCGTTTTTATTTAATAATTTCATTTTGTTAAACTGACTGAAAAATACTATGTAATAGATTGCTTCGAAAAGGTATTTAATGATAGGCCTCTAAAGGTCTCTGGTATACAAATAAATCTAAGCTGTACCTGGGAAGCTATGCATTGGGATTCTACGCCATATACCGACAAGGCCACTACAGATACAATTTAATAAATAATTAATAAAAAATAAGAATTCATTTTAATAAAAAATTTGAGTTCATTTTAGGAACTAAATATTAAGTTTGTATAATTAAATTCATTCTTTTCCAGTACCTACAAGAAAATACCATTTAAATAATTAGCTAAATAAAATACATTATAAGCTTCATAACGAATGAGGCAATAAACAATTAAATAACACATACCAACCGTCAAAACTAGTGATGCCAGTGACTATTTCATCAAAAACTGTTAAAATCCTGTGATGCGGCTTTTAACTTGGAACTCTCTCATTATGTTCGATATTGTGTTTGTGTTTTTTCTATTTTTAATTGGTGTAACATGCCTAGTTTACTACCTACCAGGAAGAAGAGTAGATAGCGATGAACCAGCCTACTTACCTAGTAGGCCTTTGCAGTGTTATGTTACCGTTCCTTCGGGGAATATACAAAGAGCACCTGTTGATCATGTGTGAAATAACCGTAAGTATTTAATGCATGTTGCTGAAAACTTAACCCTGTTTATATAGCAAAGTATGTACGGTTGTCAAAAATGTTTTTCATAACCGGAAATATTTGTTATTTATGGAAAGTAAACTCTTACCTGATAAAATGTACTGGATATGTTAAATTAAATAATAAAAACTTCATTGTAAATCAATTATAACCTGAACTAACCTGAACACTAATACTTAAATCAGAGATATTTACAACTAATTATATATATATATATATATATATATATATATATATATATATATATATATATATATATATATATATATATATACGAGGCTGGTTTGAAAGTCCGTGCAAAGTCCGAGAGATGGCACCACCGGCGCGTATCGAGGTCATGTTTAGTTAGTAGCATCTCTTGAATGAACGCACACCAAGTTTTAGCCATATTGGTCTATTTCTTCGTGTTTGGCATTCGTGTGAATCAAGGAAGTCGAGTGATTTTCAAGAAATGGACGAAAAAGAATTTCGTGTGGTGATTAAACATTACTTTATGAAAGGCAAAACGCCTCAGGAGACTAAAGAGAAGCTTGATAAACATTATGGTGACTCTACACCTTCGATTAGAACAGTTTATAAGTGGTTTCAAAATTTTCGGACTGGCCATATGGGCACAAGTGACGCTGAACGTTCTGGACGGCTGTGGAGGTTACGACTCTAGAAATCATTGATCAAATCCATGATATAGTGATGGATGACAGAAGAGTTAAGGTGCGTGAGATTGCTAGTGCTGTGGGAATCTCGACTGAACGGGTACATAATATTTTGCATAAACATTTGGACATGAAAAAGCTATCCGCAAGATGGGTGCCGCGATTGCTCACGCTTGACCAAAAACGGAATCGTGTGAAGTGTTTCAAGGATGGTTTGCAGCTGTTCCAGAAGAATCCGGAGGACTTTAAGCGTCGTTTCGTCACTGTGGATGAAACATGGATACATTACTATACTCCTGAGACCAAACAACAATATAAACAATGGGTTACCAAGGGGGAATCTGCACCAAAAAAGGCGAAGACCGTACCTTCGGCCGGAAAGGTTATGGCGACTGTCTTTTGGGATTCGCAAGGGATAATCCTCATCGACTATCTGGAAAAGGGTAAAACTCTTACAGGTGAATATTATTCATCGTTATTGGACCGTTTGAAAACACAAGAAAGTCCTTTTCCATCACGACAACGCACCAGCACACACCTCAGCAGTTGTGGTCGCAAAATTAATGGAAATAGCATGCCAACTCGTTTTATATCCCCCCTATTCTCCAGACTTGGCTCCCTCGAACTACTATTTGTTCCCCAATTTGAAGAAATGGCTGGCGGGACAAAGATTTTATCTAAACGAGGAGGTGATTGCAGACACTAATGGATATTTTGCAGACTTGGACAAATCCTATTATTCGGAAGGGATCAACAAACTAAACATCGTTGGACGAAGTGTATAAGCCTAAAAGGAGACTATGTCGAAAAATAAAAAAGTTTTACCCCAAACACATAAGTAGTTTTTATTGTTGCACGGACTTTTCAAACCAGCCTCGTATATATATATATATATATATATATATATATATATATATATATATATATATATATATATATATATATCCGGTTTATAACGTCACTCTGCGCCTTCCGGTGACGTTGTAAATCTGTTGCTTTCTTTGCCTACTGACATTTTTTGACCACAGAATGGAATTCATGGCACCGATCAGTCCTTTCCCCTTTGCTATCCTCTCTGCCACTTCATTTTCTGTTCTTCCAGTGCTGTCTATTCTAGTTCTCAGGTAAGTATATTGGTCGCATGTTTCAATTTCGATGTTATTGTCCAGTTTCAGGTCCTGCCTATCCCCACCGATCCGCAAGTACTTTGTTTTGCTCATGTTTACTGTGAGTCCCCAATTGCTATATTGGTCTATGAGCTTCCTTGTCATATATTCCAGATCTTCTGGATCTTGGGCGATAACCACCTGATCATCTGCAAAATGTAGCGTATAGAGTGTTGTCTCATCGTCTATTTCGATACCCATTCCTCGACAACTATCCTCCAATAATCCAGGGCCGCATCAATATATACTTTGAATAACGTTGGGAACAAGCAACATCCTTGTCTAAGACCTTTTGTGATGTGAAAGCTTTCAGATATTTCTTTACCAATCTTTATTCTTGATTGGCAATTTGAATATAGTTGTTTTATCGTTTGTATGGCGGTAACGTTAATAGATGTTCTTTCCAATACCTGCCACAGTTTCTTTATTGGTACAGTATCGTAGGCCTTTGTTAAATCAATAAAGATTAGATGGACTTCTCTGTTGGTTGCTACTTTCTTTTCGGTTAGTTGATTAAGGCTAAAAATGTTATCCATATAAGTTCTTCCTGCTCTGAATCCCGCTTGCTGTTCAATTTCGTACGGAGCATATTCTTGTTTAATTATTGCTCTAATCAGTTTTCCATAAAGTCTGCTTAAGGAGCTGGAGACGGATAAGCACCTGTAGTTCTCACATTTATCCTTCCTTACCTTTTTGTGAAGTGGCGTTATCCATGCCATTTTCAATTCTTCAGGAATTTGGTCGCCATTTATAAATTTTTCGAAAGGTCGGTGAACATATCCTTTAGTTTGTTAGATCCAGATTTTAATAATTCTCCAGGAATTCCTCTGGTCCACTAGGGAACTGTACCGTTTTTCATTGTTTTGATTGCTTTTGATATCATATCTCTTTTTATTTTTATACTTGGTCCCTGAACTTTGTGAGTGGATGGAGACTGGGTAATAAATTCTGATCGATGTTCAGCCATTTCATGTTGGTAATGGTCTTTCCACGTTTTCGTGCTTATAATTGGTAATGGTGTTTTTTGAGAGTTATTTGCTCTTAGTGCTCTAACGAGTTTCCAAGCCTCTGATGATCGGCTTCCTCCAAGATAATTTTCTATCTCATAGCATTTCTTCTCCACGTTTCGTCTCTATTCTGTTTGATCCATTTTTTTGTAGTTTCTTTGTGTCTCTCTGTATTTTTCTCTGTCTGTATCTTTTTTCGTCGTAAGCCACAGTTCGTATGCTTTCTGTTTATTCTGCTTTTTTTCCTCCCAGTCTTTGTTCCACGTTAATGTGTCGTTTCTCACCTTTTCCGATCCTTCACACACACCCGAGGCTTCCTTTGCTGCATCATGTATTGCAGCAATGGTTTTTCTATATATTTCCAACGTGCTGCTTGTCATATCGATTGCCTCTAATTTTTCATCTAATCTTCTCTGGTAGAGGTATCTAGTACTGTCCTTTTGTAGATGTTTTATATTATATTCGGTTTTAGTTATTTTACCGGCCTCTTTACTTACTACGCTTATAAGTAATTATCAATAATAATATCCGATCTAAAGCTTACCACTATTTTTTTGTAGATAATTAAAACCCTGTAACAGTCACTCAAAATTTAAAATCATGGCTATATGTCGGTTTCGATGACATAATACTTACTTCTTCTTCCTGTCGGGGTCTTTGTACCATTTCTTCAGTTTATATTGTGGCTGTTATTCTCTGCTAGTGGAAAAATGGACGCAGCTTCCGAAACTCCAAACTAGTGCTTGATATTCCGGAGCCACGAGTGTTGCTTTCTACCAGGTCCTCGCCGACCCTCCATTTTTCCCTGAAGAATAAGTTTTGGAATCGAGTAGCGGTCACCTCTTAGTATATGTCCCAAATAAGACACCTTTCTTTTTTTTTACGATATTAAGTAGCTGCCTCTCCACCCCGGCCCTTTAAAGCACTTCTTGGTTGGTTAGGTGTTCTGTTCGTAGCAAACGTCGCAGTATCCATAACTCCAAAGCTTCGATACGATTTAATGATTTCACTTTTGACGACCATGTCTCTATACCATATAAGGGGATCAGTCAGGACATAGCATTTTGTTACTCGCAGGCGCAGGGCGAGTGAAGCAACATATTTTCAACTTTAAAAAGGTATCCTTTGCCATGTCAATCCGCAGTTTAACCTCCCCATTATAATCCCATCATTCGTTGACAACAGAGTCAAGATATTTAGTAACCCTCTCAATCTGTTGATCCTTTATAAAGAGAGATGAATCCTCTTGGGGGTGTCTACTAATCGTCATCATTTTGGTTTTTCTGGTATTTTTATACGTCGACCATCCTCCTCACCAATATCATTCAGCTTCTTAATTACAATTTGAAGATCTCCCATATTATTGGTAACTGTTGCGGTATCGTCTGCGTACCGAATATTATTTATAGGCTTTCCATTAACTTTTATCCCTCTTTATTCATCTTCTAGAGCAAGTTGAAATACTTTCTCTACATAGATATTAAATAATACTGGCGACAGTATTCACCCCTGCCTGACACCTTTTAAGACACTGAAAGATTTTGTTGAAATGTCCTTATTAATTTTGGTTCTCGGCAGATAGCTGTCTTATTACTCGTATATCCTTATCATCTATATCAGTCTCATGAAGCCGTTGCATCAGAATACAATATAATATTTACTACACGAGGTGAAAAATCCCGAAACTTTTGAAGATAAAACAATGTTTTTGCCAAAAATCGATTTTATTCTTCAACATAGTTGCCTTCAAGAGCAATACACTTATTCCAGCAAATCTTCCAACATTTGGATACCTTTCATATAGTACGATTTATGGAGCTCTTCAAAATAAAATAAGCCTCCATTCGTCTTCTTCATTTGAGCGAAATCTCTTTCCCTGGAGCCACTTTTTCAAACTTGAAAAGAGGTAATAATCGCTGGAGGCCAGATCTGGTGCATACGATGGAGGAGCCTAATTGGTCTAATTATCCCGTCGATTTTTTGAAGTTGTCAGCTGGTGCATTATCTTAGTGAAAAAACACTGTTTTCTTCGCTAAATGCGGTTTTTTTTCATGATTTCACCAATAAACCAACGTAAATAGTCTTCTCAAGATCGGTCAGTATTATTGCAGACGTATCCTAAAAAATACTTGCCAAAACCTTTTCAACCGATGTTTGTGTTTTTGGACGCTCCGATCGGCTTTTATACGATTCCAACCACTCTGTGGACTGCCTGTTAGACTCAGACGTGTAGTGATGTATCTATGTTTCGTTCATTGTTACGAATCAACGCAAAAACTCCTTTGAGTTCGACCGAAACAGTGCTAAAAAGCATTTTGAATCTTCGACACATTGCTGTTTTTAACCAATCGTGAGAGTGCGTGACCCGTAGAAAACATAGCATTTTCATATGGAAAACATGTCGCACGCATAGCAAAGAGAGCTTTTCAAAAGCTGAGAATACTATTTCTGACTAGAAAACCTGACACTCTACAACAACTATTAATTTTGTACAAAGCTCAAATTCGACCAACGATGCTCCCATATTTTTATTGAAAGTATTGGATGAATACAACCCGCTTAATTCCTTTCAGACCGGTGCATGCTCGGAATACCTCTCGCACTAATATATAACAACCTTATGAGGGTCAGCTTGTCACGCCTCCTACAACACTTTTCAAACAATATTTCATATGGAGAATATTATCCCTTTGGAATGATTTTCCCAGGACCGTGTCCAACCGAGTACAATTTATAGCGATTCAAGACTAACGTGAATCGTTTTTTGCCGCACACGCGTCGCTCCTGTAGCATTTTAGGGATTCCCCTGCAGCACGTGTGCTATGCCCATACAAAAAACTTGTTCAAAATTTCTCCAGTGTTCTTACAACAACGGCAGAAATTTGACAATCATTTTCTTTATGATATCATATTCATGACTAGGTAACTTACATAGAATACTCCACGAGGCTATTACCAGGTGTACAAGTATGAAATGCGGATTTCAGACAACAGATGGTGCACCAATGCAGTTTGTGCTCTAAAGATTTGACACTGCACCATTTTGTTGTGTCATCAACAAGTGTCAGACGCGCACGAGTGATAAATTGGAAAAGTTTGTGCATAGTGTTGTGTTATTGTGTTCAATATGTCGAAATTTATACCGAACAAAGAGCATTTGCGGACACCATTAATTTTTTGTTTTCATTTGAAGAAAACTGCTGTTGAATCATACCGATTACTTCGAGAATCTTATGGTGAACATGTTCCATCGCAAGATACGTGTAAACGATGGTTTTGGATTCAAAAGTGGTGACTTCGATGTTGCAGACAAGGAACGTGGAAAACCGCCAAAGAAATACGAAGATGTGGAATTGCAAGCATTGTTGGACGAAAATGATTCGCAAACACAAAAACAACTCGCCGAGCAATTGGCCGTTAGTCAACAAGCTGTTTCCAATCGGCTACGACAGATGGGAAAGATTCAGAAGACCGGTAGATGGGTACCACATGAGTTGAACGACAGGCAAATGGAAAAAGCGCAAAGACACGTGTGACATTTTGCTCGCTCGGTACAAAAGGAAGTCGTTTTTGCATCGTATAGTTACAGGGGATGAAAAGTGGATTTATTTTGAGAATTCCAAGCTCAAAAAATCATGGGTAGACCCAGGCGCACCATCCACATCGACCGCAAGTCCGAATCGCTTTGGCAGAAAGACGATGTTCTCTGTTTGGTGGGACCAGAGGGGCGTGGTCTATTGTAACCTGTTAAAACCTGGGGAAACGGTTAATACTAAACGTTACCAACAACAATTGACCGATTTGGATCGTTCGCTGCTTGAAAAAAGGCCAGAATACCGAAAGAGGCAACACGAAGTCATTTTTTCTTCATGACAATGCTCCATCACATACGGCAAAACCAGTTTGCGACACGTTGGAAGCACTCAGCTGGGAAGTTCTACCCCATGCGGCTTACTCACCAGACTTGGCTCCTTCCGATTACCACTTGTTTGCATCGATAGGTCACGCACTTGCTGAGCAGCGCTTTGGTTCGTACGAAGATGTGAAAAAATGGCTCGATGAATGGTTCGCAGCAAAAGGGGAAGATTTTTACTGGCGTGGTATTCACAATTTGCCCGAAAGATGGGAAAAATGTATAACAAGCGATGGAGCACACTTTGAATAAATCACTTTTTATCATTCTTCCGAATTTAACATGTTTTTTTTTACAAAAAAATCCGCATTTCATACTTGTACACCTGGTATATATAATAATTTTATATAACACCTTCGGATTTGTGCCATTTCTGCTGACTTTATAACCTTTCTCGCAATGCCAACCATAACAAATTCTATTCGATATTAACAGTTTTATCGAAAAATTCGACTTGCTTTTATGACTAGTTGTAAAGTCGGCGGCCTGCTATTACTTATATAATACGTAAACGCTGCTACTTGCTTCAAAAATTATTGGTCGTTAAAAACACATAAAACTTGTTAACCTGTCGACAAAATGGTGTTCGCTAAAATATTGACATTTAAATAATATATTCGTTTAATTCGATAACAAATTTCCAAAGCAGTTACCTCGTCAATTTGGAGACTTTACTTTAACTATTTTTATATGTTGTTAGTACTCTGTACGAAAATGAAAAACGGCACCGCTTATGAAATCACTTCGGTGTTTGTTTCTCTGATTTTCTCCGAAATTATTGAACATAGTGGAATGGAATCATAACATATAGATTAACGAACAAATTGGACAGTTATCAACTACGTGAACAAGCGAGATTTAGACGGGGATACAGCAACTATTGGACATAATGGAATGGAATCATAACATGTAGATTAACGAACAAATTGGACAGTTATCAAATACGTGAACAAGCGAGATTTAGACGGGGATACAGCACTTTGGAGCATCTTCAAATAGTTAGATTACTAGTGGAAAAAGCAAATGAATATAAGATCACCTTGTGGTTAGCAATGGTTGACTACGAAAAAGCATTTGATTCGGTAGAGATATGGGCAGTCCTTAACGCCTTAAGTACCAGCAGAGTCGATGAAGGGTTCATAACTCTTCTTGAATACATATATAAAAATGCCACATTACAATAATGCTTGAAGGAAAAGCAAATAAAATCAAAATTAAAAGAGGAATTAGACAAGGTGACTCGATATCCCCAAAGCTGTTCACTTTGACTCTAGAAGACATGCTTGTTAAAATGGGAAAATAAAGGAATACTAATGGACGGTAGACTACGAAATCACTTACGGTTCGCAGATGACATCACTCTGATCGCCAACACAAATGAAGAATTACAAAAAATGCTGATGGAATTAAATAATGAGTCTCGACAAATAGGTCTAAAAATTTCACCAAAACCAAATATTTGAACAACTAAAGTGAAGATAACAGGCAGAAACTATTAATAGAAGGTGAAACAACAGAAAATGTACAAATATTCATATATTTAGGACAAAATATCGAAATATCAGAAAATAATTTAAAGGCTGACTTGGACACTTACGGTTCGCAGATGACATCACTCTGATCGCCAACACAAATGAAGAATTACAAAAAATGCTGATGGAATTAAATAATGAGTCTCGACAAATAGGTCTAAAAATTTCACCAAAACCAAATATTTGAACAACTAAAGTGAAGATAACAGGCAGAAACTATTAATAGAAGGTGAAACAACAGAAAATGTACAAATATTCATATATTTAGGACAAAATATCGAAATATCAGAAAATAATTTAAAGGCTGACTTGGATAGAAGAGTTATCTTGGTTAGCTTGGTTTGTGTTCGGAAGGTTACAATCTACATTCAAATTGGACATCCCAAATACAATAAAAGCCAGAGTATTCGATAAGTATATACTGCAGGTATTAACATATGGCACTGAAACATAGGCTTTAAATCACTACATATTATAGAACAAAGTCCTCCGCCGCGGCGTCTGTCTGTCTCTGTTCGCGATAAACTCAAAAACTACTGAACGGATTTTCATGCGGTTTTCACCAATAGATAGAGTGATTCATGAAGGAAGGTTTAGGTATATGATTTGTCAAGGTTTTGTGTAAATTGGTTGAAATATAACGATAATTGTTGGAAGTGTCGGAAAAAGTCAAGCCGCCTGGGAGCTTTCATCGAAAACGCTGCCTAATCCCTTTGAAATATAACAAAACAATGCATGGTGGGATATTCCTCTTTTATAGATCTACAAAAAAGTCCGCGATGGCATATATCTATCTTTTAAGGATAGCTTACAATACCCATTCTATCTTCTAAAAAAATGGTCACGTACAATGCGGTAATTGGAAAGCTATTTAGACGGATACAGTATTAATCCTTATCAACTTAAATACGTTAGTTACCTTAAGCATTTCATGCACATTATTATAATGTTTTACACCATATAATTTAAATGAATATCTTAGGAGTTATCGCAAAAAATTAACGCGCGCGAAAATAAATTCAAGCGCGTTTCTCACACCGATGACGGGAAACGCTTGATGCGACCACCCCCGCGCCGCGCCGCGACCCCCCGCTGTCGCCCACTGTTTCTATATAAGCCGAGCGATAACGCGCGCGTACTCAGTTCTAGTGAGTGAAAGTTAACAAGTGTTAAACTCAATAAAACTTCCTATATATATAATCAATCAGACATGTAAAAGGAGTAGAGGGTTTTCCCGGCTCACAAGGAGTTTTAGTGGGTATGCCAATCCTTCAGATTGGAGAGCCCCACATAACTGGAGCACCTTGGGGCACCCTTATGGTGACGCAAGCTGCTCCGGAATCCATAAAGCGGATTTCTCCTTGACAAAAAAAAAAAAAAAAAAAAAAAGCGCGCGTACTCCTATAATAAACAGACTTTTGGAGCGAATGGAGGTGACGACTGGGAGGTATTTGTTTTCTTTTTGGGTGTTGTTGCAATTGCGTTGGTTTTGATATTTTGGAGTAAAATTTCAAGGTCGCATTTTTTTTTTGTGTTTGTTGTCTTTAGGTAGATAGATAGATACTTACATACTTATTATTAAAATTTAGGTAAATAGATAGATACTTACATACTTATTATTAAAATTTAGGCAGATAGATACATACTTATTAATAAAATTGATAGTTCTGAACACACTTTTATTTCATCGAATTTTATCAAATGTCAACGTTATTAGTCATTTGTTTCGGTTTCTTTTCACATCGTGAATCATTTTAAAGTTAATTCATATTAAGGTCGCATTTTTTATTTCTTTCGTGTTGTCATTCGTGTTGGTGTAAGTGCATAAGTAAGTACGAGGCTGGTTTGAAAAGTCCGTGCAAAAATAAAAACTACTTATGTGTTTGGGGTAAACCTTTTTTATTTTTCGACATAGTCTCCTTTTAGGCTTATACACTTCGTCCAACGATGTTCTAGTTTGTTGATCCCTTCCGAATAATAGGATTTGTCCAAGTCTGCAAAATATCCATTAGTGTCTGCAATCACCTCCTCGTTTGAATAAAATATTTGTCCCGCCAGCCATTTCTTCAAATTGGGGGAACAAATAGTAGTCCGAGGGAGCCAAGTCTGGAGAATAAGGGGGATGTGAAACGAGTTGGAATCCTATTTCCATTAATTTTGCGACCACAACTGCTGAGGTGTGTGCTGGTGCGTTGTCGTGATGGAAAAGGACTTTCTTGTGGGCCAATCGCGGGCGTTTTTCTTGCAGCTTGGTTTTTAAACGGTCCAATAACGATGAATAATATTCACCTGTAATAGTTTTACCTTTTTCCAGATAGTCGCTGAGGATTATCCCTTGCGAATTCCAAAAGACAGTCGCCATAACCTTTCCGGCCGAAGGAACGGTCTTCGCCTTTTTTGGTGCAGATTCCCCCTTGGTAACCCATTGTTTAGATTGTTGTTTGGTCTCAGGAGTGTGTATGTATGTATGTTTCATCCACAGTGACGAAACGACGCCTAAAGTCCTCCGGATTCTTCTGGAACAGCCGCAAACCATCCTTACAACACTTCACACGATTCCGTTTTTGGTCAAGCGTGAGCAATCGCGGCACCCATCTTGCGGATAGCTTTCTCATGCCCAAATGTTTATGCAAAATATTATGTACCCGTTCAGTCGAGATGCCCACAGCACTAGCAATCTCACGCACCTTAACTCTTCTGTCATCCATCACCATATCATGGATTTGATCAATGATTTCTGGAGTCTTAACCTCCACAGGCCGTCCAGAACGTTCAGCGTCACTTTTGCCCATATGGCCAGTCCGAAAATTTTGAAACCACTTATAAACTGTTCTAATCGAAGGTGCAGAGTCACCATAATGTTTATCAAGCTTCTCTTTAGTCTCCTGAGGCGTTTTGCATTTCATAAAGTAATGTTTAATCACCACACGAAATTCTTTTTCGTCCATTTCTTGAAAATCACTCGACTTCCTTGATTCACACTAATGCCAAACACAAAGAAATAGACCAATATGGCTGAAACTTGGTGTGCGTTCATTCAAGAGATGCTACTAACTAAACATGACCTCGATACGCGCCGGTGGTGCCATCTCTCGGACTTTGCACGGACAAACCAGCCTCGTATTTGAGTGAAATTTGTCGGAGGTTATTAATCCATAAAACTGATTTATGTTATCTTTGAGATTTTTTTTAGGTTGATACGTAGGTACTTATTATTTAGGTTTAATTAACAGGTTAAAGTACCTACACATGATAATTTAATCATGCCTCGGCGAAGATCTGATGTAGGACGCAGTACGTCGTCTGCCAAAAGAGTTCGTTTGAGTCGAAGCAATGAAAATGATCAAGAGAGGGATGTTCGTTTATCGTTGGACCGTGAAAGGCATGTTTCCCAAAGAGCACGAGAATCGTCGGTGGATCGCACAGTTCGTTTATCGTTGGACCGTGATAGGCATAATACTCAAAGAGAAACAGAAACGCCTGAAGATAGACAACTCCGCTTACGTAACGACCGTATTCGGCACAGAAATTTAAGGAATATTATACAAAATAATAGCAGTAGAACGCAAAATACTAATAGATGGTCCAATAAAGAATATTCTGCAATAAATTACGATTCGACAATTGATTACAGAAACGATCCGGCGATACCTATAGGCTCTCCTTCTATTGTTTGTCAATACTGCTCAGCTCTAAAATGGAAAGATGAGTCCAAGGGTATATGTTGTTCCAATGGTAAGGTTAAACTAGACGACGCATCAAGCTGATGCGATCCTACGACAGACAAAACATGTAGGCATAATATGCTCTACTACCCATGCGAAGCCAGGGCGCGTCGCTAGTAAAAGTATAATAAATAAACTCCAGGTAACCCAAAGAGCAATGGAGAGGAGAATGCTAAATATTGGACTCCAAGGTCGTATTCCTAACATCGAGATACGAAGAAAATCAAAAGTGACAAATGTAATTCAATGAATATGTATATTAAAGTGGAATTGGGCTGGGCATATCGCAAGGAGAATGATAACACATGGACACGCCGTATAGTTGAATGGAGGCCTAGAAAACACCAAAGATGCAGAGGTAGACACACAGATAAGATGGACGGACGACATAAAAAGATTAGCAGGACACGATTGGATGCAAAAAGCAAACAAAGATCATTGGAGACAACTTGGGGACGCTTACATTCGACTATGGATGGAATAAGCTAATGATGATTGTACATGAAATGTTGAGATTTGTCACAAATACAGGAATTGATGGTTCAAATTGTTAAAACTAACTTAAGCGGTTAGTTTTGGGGGTGAAATCGGAGCTGAAAAAAAATATTCAACATCGATCGAGTGGGGTATCAAATGGAAGCTTGTGAAAACACGAGTTCGAGAATGTATATGACGTAATATTAGCGCAAACATTTTTTTTTTATTATTTTTAAAAAATTGCCAAAAGTCACTGTCCCACTCTGAGAGTACTAATCGAAAAATTTCGAAAAAATTATGGAATATTCTCCATAAGGTGTAGATTGAACGAAAATTATCACGAGTGCATTACCTTTGATGATTTATCTGGTATATAAAAACAAAAATTGGAAAAAAAAAAAAAAGTAATCACCGTACGGAACACTAATTGCGCAAGTCCGACTTGCGCCTGGTCGTTTTTTTTTAAGTTGGGACGTTAATTTTACTTTGTTATACTAATCACTAACTAAAGTCAATTCATTATATGGAAAAGGCGATCCAAAACGCACGAAAAGGCTTTATAACATATGTTTACACAACACCTATTCAGCACTTGTAAAGGTACTTACTTGTCAAGCTCGGAAAGTGGTATTGTGCAAAACGAATAAGTAAGTTTTAAATTTTCTGTTTGTACAACTTTTCCAAGTTGCAATTAATAGGACATTAAACGAAGTTCTTTGGAAAGGATTTTAGAACTGAAAGGAACAAGGATTTAATTAACATGTTTAATGAATAAACCTTAAAGAAGTATTAAAGAGTTTCTAACAACGTAATTAAAATTTACAAAGTAAGATATTAAGAAGGCCCTAGATTTTTGAAGAAGGAACAATATTTTGGCTATCAATCGATTGTATTCTTCAACATAGTGTCCTTCTAGAGCGATATATTTATTTCAGCCATTTTCCAACATTTGCATACCCTACAAGTATTACGATTTATCAAGCCTCAGTTTTCCATTGGACTTCTTCATTTGAACAGTAAAATTAGTGATTTACTTTGCTAACTGACACTAAATATATTTTTTGTAAATATTTCCAAATGCGTTGTCGCGATTTCGTAGTACAACTACATTTTTAAACGCTTAACTAAGATTAAAACAGATTTTTGGTATTTTTTTTTGTATAATGAAAGGATATGAGTATCTTAGGTGCTATAAAAGTTGGTAAAGGACGGAATTTTCGACTATACTTTACAATTTAGTAAATTTATATTATGGTTCTTTGAGTGTCTGTAAATTTCTATTGATTCTAAGAAATTAAGTTTGAACCCTTTAGGTGACGTATGGAGTATTGATAAACAATTAATATTAGGAAGTGGATGGTTTCTAAAAAATGCTTAGCAAAATGTAATTTTTCATTTTTTAACCTATAAGCTGCATTATGTTCTGCGAATCTTGAAATGCCGTCCTGTCCTGTTTGAGGCATGTTAAAACCCGCTCAAAAATTATCCAATATATTTTTCAACGCCAAAGATAAAACTAATAAACATAATAAATCAGGAGTTTATAAACATGTCATATAAGTGTCAAGAGCGCATAGCTGTTACGTAGGCCAAACAGGACCGAATTTCAGAACAAGATTCGCAGAACATAATGCTTCTTATGGGTTAAAAAATGAAAAATCACACTTTGTTAAGCATTTTTTAGAAACTGACCATACACTTCCTTATATTAATTGTTTATCAATACTTCATACAGCACCTAAAGGGACCACTCTTAATTTCTTAGAATCAATAGAAATTTACAGACACTCAAAGAACCATAATATAAATTTACTAAATAATCAAGTATACGTCGGAAATTCCGTCCTTTACCAACTTTTATAGCACAACATTTCATTATATAAGAATAAATAGAAAAAATCTGTTTTAGTCTTAGTTAAGCGTTTGAAAATGTTGTTGTACTACGAAATAGCGACAACGCATTTATAAACCTTTACAAAAAATATATTTAGTTAACAAAGTAAATAAGTAATTTTATTGTTAAAATGTACTACCACAAAGTAACGGACCAATCAATCAACTCTTCTTCATTTGGGCCAAATCTCTTTTCCTGGCGAAACCTTTTCAAATGTGGAAAGAGATATTAATCGCTGGGGGCCAGATCTGGTAAATACTGTAGATGAGGAATCAATTTATAACCCAACTTGACCATCGATTTTATGTAATTAAGAGCTGGTACATTATTTTAGTGAAACAACCACCATTCAAACGGCCGAATAAACCAACCTAATAGTCTTTGTTCACCCCTTCTCAAGATAATCGATCGGTATTATTCCATACTCATCCCAAAAAATACTTGCTGAAACCCTTCCAGCTGATGTTTGTGTTTTTGGACGCTTCGGTCAGCTTTCATGCGATTCCAGTCTGCGGACCTGTTGGACTTAGTGGGATTCCATATTTCGTCCATTTTTACGAATCGACACAGAAATTTCTTTGGATTATGCAGAAACAGTGCCATACAGCGTTCTGAATCTTCGACACGTTGCTGTTTTTGATCAATCGTTAGGACGCGCTGCACCATTGAGCACATAGCTTTTTCATATGCAAATATTCATGCAAAATATACATCACGCATTCTGCTAATATCTCTATGATCTCAGCTATCTCTCTCACCTTTATTTTGCGATCATTCCTAACAATATGGGGGATTTTTTTATGTTTTTTGAAGTGACTGCCTCATTTGACCACCTGGAACTTGGAACATCATCGGTGCTTGTTCGACCGTATTTAAGTATACGAACATCGGCATATAGTTCCTTTCAACGGAGCAGCTGTACCATAACACTTTTGGGTTCTGCCATCGGCATATAGTTCCTTTCAACGGAGCAGCTGTACCATAACACTTTTGGGTTCTGGCTGTATTTTTTTCCCATCAAAAAGCAATGTTTTTAAACAACACACGAAATTCTCTTTGTAGTAGCGTCACTCAAATAGCTTTAAGTCGCAAACTAATAAACAAAATGTCATGCAAATTTTACGCGAATCTTCTGAGAGTTGACACTAACTGAAAATCATATGGTTTTTTTATTTGTTCATGTTAGTAATATTTATACTTGAAATACAGAAAAACTGCAAATATTATCAGAGGCGTTGAGAAGAATGTTGTCTGAAATTGAAAAATGAGTTTTTACGTCGTCCAGATTTTGAACGCGGAATCCTTATCTTGAGATACCACTACTCTAACAATTCTACCAACAATTTCTGTGTTTGTGCAAGGATGTTCGGAGATATTCCGGGAATTTCTGTGATATTTGTACATGGATTAGAAGAACAGTATTATCTCCTGCTACTCAGTTTGGATGTGTTAGCTTTAAGGTCGTATTTATGTATATCAGATAATTTATTAATTTGTTTTTGCCATACTTTCAGATATATTCTTATTTTGGGAATAGGAAACCGGAAGCTGTGGGGCAATACTCTATACTTTTATAAATAGGGGTAACTTTTTCTATTTTTGTGTATTTTAGGAAATCATCACTTTTAGAAATAATATGCAATATACTAAATGTGTTCAAGGAGAAATTTTTGAATAAGATACGGTATTTAGGCTATTAAATTTCGTGTTTTAATAACAAAATTCTTCTACACGCTCATAAGAGCTCCGAATTTTGTGAGTGGATTTAATTATAAAAGTATTCACAGAGTTAGGAATTTATGTGTAGCTACGGGACAATAATTTTAATTAAACACTAATGCAATAAATGTGTGTATGTGGCAAAATTGTTTCTGTTAAATTGTTTCTGTTAAATTTTTGGTGAATTAAAATTAAAATAGTATAAAAATTACTTACTTGAGTAGAAGAGTACTGAGGAATTTTAACGATTTATTGGTCATTTATTTTATTTTTTTTTATTATTTCTTGGAGCTAATTTTTCAACAATATGTATAAAAATAGTAAATGTGTAATAAATATAATTTTTTCACATCATCATCATCTCAGCCATCATCCATCCATTGGCGGACATAGACCTACTCCTCCTTCCTCCATTTTTCACCGTTTGGAGTTTTTCTGATCGATGATAGCCCTGCACATCTCCTTAAATCGTCTTTCCGTCTTGTTTACGGTCTTCCTCGCGCTCATTTTCCTGTCTATGGTTTCCATTCCTGAATCTTTTTGTTCCATCTGTTATCAGGTTATCTTATTGTGTGTCCTGTCCACTTCCACTTCTGGGTCGCCACCCGCTCTTGCACGTCTGTAACCTTTTTTGTTGTCTTATGCATTCATTTCTTATTTTGTCTTTGAGTTTTATGTCGTTCCATTTCTCTTTGGGTTATGCTTAATCTCTCCATTATAGCCCTTATAAGTGTCCATGTTTGTGATGCATAAGTCAAAACAGGCAAGACATATTGATCGTAAACTCTTTTGCGTAGTTTCAGAGGGATTCTTTTGTTTGTCAATATTTGTCCCTGTCTGCCAAAAGCCGCCCAAGACAATCTAACTCTTCTTTCTATTTCTGCGGTCTGGTTTGATTTTTCGCATTTTACCAGTTGTCCCAAAAATATATATTCGTCTACATATTCTAGTGTTCTGTTATCTATCCGTATGTTTTGTAACTTTTCTACATTTGTCATGGCTTTTGTTTTGTTTATATTGAGTAGCAGTCCGACTTTCTCTTACTGTTCCTGTATGTCATCTATGTTTTCCGAGATTATAACCACGCCATCAGCATATCTTAAATGATTCAGTCTTTTTCCATTTATGTTTATACCTTTGCTTTCCCATCGCAATTCTTTAAAGATTTCTTCTAGAGCAGCATTGAATAGTTTTGGGCTCATTGGGTCGCCGTGTCTTACTCCTTTATTTGTTATGTATTTCAATTGCCATTTCCGCTTTATTATAAATTTCTTTTATAATATGGGGATATCTGGAATCGACTCGGCTGTTATTTAATGCCCTCACTACCGCCAAAGTTTCCATGCTGCCAAATGCCTTCAGGTAATCTATGAATATTATGTACAAAGGTAGGTTGTATTCTGTGGCTTTTTCTATCAAAGTTTTCATGGTAAGCAGGTGATCACAAGTACTGAAATCCCTCCGAAAGTCGGCTTGCTCTATAGGTTGGTTTAGTTCTAGTTTATTATTTAATCTGTTAATGATTACTCTGGAGAATATTTTATACATTTGTGACAATAGAGATATTGGTCTATAATTGTCCAATTCCCATTTATCCCCTTTTTTTTAAAAAGAAGGATTGTATTGGACTTGTTCCAATCTTCTGGTATCTTCCCTTCTTCCAGACATTTATTGAATACACTTTTTAATAGTTGTATGACTTTCACATCTCCTTCTTTTATAAGCTCCAGTAATACTTCATCAGGTCCTGGTTCTTTATTATTCCTCATGTGTTTTATTCTTGCTTTTATTTCATTTTCGGTTATTTCTGGCATTTCTTCTGAATTAATATTTATTACGAGATCATAAACAAGACAATATCCCTTGTAGCCCAGTAGTCAGAGGCAAATCTTGACGAAACTTTCTCATTAAATGTTAACAGGCTGCTTTTTGGCATACAGGTAGTTTTTGGGAAGTAAAATACGATAAAAAAAAACTTTGCTGCTCTAAAAGGTACGCTAAGCCTACAAAATCGAAAATAAAATGAATAATTCGGTTTTTCGTAAATGGCTCGAAAAATAAAAGGATATAGAAAAACTAATAGCACCACGTGAAAAAAATGGGAAATAGTATATAGATTATTATTATTTTTTAATTTTACAGTAATTTTAAAAAAATATATTTAAAATAAAATAGCTGGTTAAACCCCTTCAGTTGCAGTGGGAATCATGCTTCCAAGCTCATTTATGATTATGTTAACGTTTCTGTACACCGCTAAATATTTTAAAATTGGCTATTAGGGGATTTCTCGGAGTGCTGAATAAGAATCCGATGACAGATCTGAAAAATCCAAAATGGCGGGTCCAATATGACAGCCAGAGAGTACGCAATTCATTTAATTTTCCAATTTTCTTTTTAAAGTGTCTACTAAGGGGTTTTTCGGGGTGCTGATTAAGAATCTGACGACAGATTTAAAAAATTCAAAATGGGTGATCCAAAATGGCAGTTAGTGTATTTAAAGAAAAATAAATGAAAATATATTTATTTATATAAAAAATGAATATATTTGTATTTTACAAGTATGTTATGTATTATATATATATATATATATATATATATATATATATATATATATATATATATATATATATATATATATATATATAAGAAATTTATTTAAATGTTGAATCAATTTCTTATTTTAATATTATATATATTTGAAGTCCACATTCGGCGACTTTGCCATTCGAAAAATTTATTATTTTTCTGATGGAGCTACGTTTCAATATAAAAACAAATTCAATTCGATAGCATTGGTGAATGTGTTAAAAGTGCGGCGAGAACTGCAAGTCTTCAGAGAAATAGTGAAAATCAGTTAACAGTTAATTATTTTAACAATGTAAGTTTAGATTTTTGTGCAAATGAAGAAAGTCAGGCTCAGGAAAACGTTTTTCACTCGAAGCATCAAAATTGTAAAGCTATATCTAAGACTCGCCAATTCCATGCGTTTATACCAAAAGAAAATAACCAATATATATGCAAAATATTTTCTAGTTCTGAAGAAGCAGTAACAGTTAATGTTTCCAATAATTTACTATGTATTGTATAATTTTTACCTAATTGTTCATTAAATAATAAATGCAAAGGGTCTTGATATTACTATTTTGATTCCTTCGTTAAAAAATAATGAGTTTTTCGAGAGCGTCAGCGTTAGCGGCTCGCGCTTTAGAGTCCATGAGCGCGTTGGAGGCGTCTTCAGAAAAATATTAATAATTTCTTTAATATAAGAAGTTACTAACTTTTTTTTTAATTTACTCAGTGAATATGTTTTTCGTGGGCTAGAAACACTAAAAGCAAACATCTGGAAGTGTAATTTTTTGAAGAAGACGATACTTTTCTATGAAAAGAAACGTGAAAAAAAATCTATTAAAAATTGTCATCAAAAAATTTTGGAACTTTTTTTAGTTAAATTTAGCTATAGGATCCCGAAAAATTAATCACATTTAATAAAATCTTGGCTCTATCTATTTTTAAACATATTTTACTAAAAGTTGACATCCTTAATAATAACCCACGATTTATTATGTACATTTCAACCTATCAAAATCAATTAATCAAAATTAATGAATTCCTATTTTACCCATCCCCTGGGTTTTATTCCCCATATCCTAAGATGTAAACAAGATGACTTGAAATTCATTTAGTTAAAGTACTAAGAAAACACTTAACAGGTTTTGTAAACTAGGTCACCCAACTTTTCAAACTTAGTTTTATTTTATGTCTATTTTTAAATTGAATTTGTTTACATTAAAACAATATAAATAAAAAAAGAAAAACAATTCGACTTTTCACGTAAGTTCTGTTTTAGAAATTTTACATCGGAAATATGGGCAACTCTATTTTTCATGGCTACCACAATATTATACTTTTGATTCATCAGATAATTCGAAAAATAATTGATATAACGACCCGTTGAGGTTGTTTTCTGCTACCAATTCAGAATCAACCTATTATTATCAGTTCTCACTACTAAGGTATCTAAAAATGTAATGGAGTTATTCTTTTCCATTTCTATAGAAATTAAAAAAAGCTATTCATTTTCAACAGGTAATATAAGTTATAATCCAATCAAAAAAAGGGGGAAAAATACCTTACGAGAAAAATAGAGAAAGGTGTATTCACTTTTTACGGTGATATTGACGGTGATTTAAATGTTTTAGAGTTTTTTTTTGTAGGATTTCCTTTTTTGTGTGGTTTTGGTTTTTTCTGTGTTAATTGGTACCCAGAATATTGTTATTTTCGAGCTATTGAAATAGTACAATAAAAACACAAATATGGACAGGTTAGTATGTGATTGCTCGTTGATTAATGAAAACAACTTTTTTAAATGTAATTAGTTTTTCATATTATGTATACAATCGGAGAGTTTTATTGACTCAACTTGTAATTGTTTTTTTTTTGTAAATTTTATCGCTTATTGTTCATTAACATTGTATTTTAGCTTTGTCTCCTGAGGATGTCATAAATAAATGACGAAGAATAGAGAGTATTTAGATAAATGAATTGTTAATTACCGACCTAAAAACAGACCACTTCCCATTTAAGTTTTCCCTTTCTATATATATATATATATATATATATATATATATATATATATATATATATATATATATATATATATATATGTGTGTGGTGTGTGTGTGTGTATATATATATATATATATATATATATATATATATATATATATATATATATATATATATATATATATATTGTTCTGTATAGGAAAAAAGTTCTTTCAAATATTGCTTGGTATGTCTGTCATTGAAAAGCCGGAAAGCAGCTGGACCGGGAGGCATGGTCAATGAATTAATCAAATACGGATCAGAGAAACTGCACCGAATAATAAGAAGCATATTCCATAGGGCTATAAATGGAGAAAGAATACCTAATGAATGGACCGAAACGAACATAGTCTCAATTTTTAAAAAAGGTGACCAAAGGAAATGTGTAAACTATAGAGGCATCAGCATCATTTCAAGCATTGGACGACTGTATGAGAAAGTAATTAAGAATAAGGTAGGAGACAATATAAAAGGCAAAATAGGAGAAGACGAAGCAGAATTTACGGCTGAGAAGTTCTGCATTGATCACATATATACAGTCAAGCAACTGATGGAAAAGAAACTAGCCAAAAACAGAGAAATCCACCTAGCTTTCATCGGTATAAGAAAAGCTTACGATTCAGTCGCTAGAAGTCACCTCTAGAAAGCAAAGTCAAACATGGGAATCAATCAAAGTATTAATAAAAGCAGTAAAAGCGATATATAGAAATAATATTAACGGAGTAAAAATTGGTAATAAGTTAGGGGCCATAATTAGAACAACGAAAGGACTACTACAAGGGTGTACAATCTCTCCTACAATGTTTTAAAATCTACCTAGAACAGACTGGAAGAATAAATGTCAAGGTATGGGAGTCCCAGTAAGAGACGAATACTTATACAGCTTGAGTTTCGCAGATGACCAAGTCGTCATGGCACAAGACGAAGAAGATCTCAGCTATATGGTGAGGAAACTGAAGGAAGAGTGTGACAAAGCTGGGCTAGACATAAACTTTAATAAGACGGAATACCTAACAACTAAAACAGAGAACGTAACAATTAAAGGAACTGGAAAATTTAAATACCTGGGCACCATAATAACAAGAGAAGCAACATCCGAAGGAGAAATGAAATCGAGACTGGGACAAACGAAAACCTGCATCAGACAGTTAAACTCAATATTATGAGATAAGCACATAACGAAAGCAAACAAAGTCAGAATATACAGAACAATCATTGAAAGTATCATGACATACGAGTCAGAAACATGGACCATTAACAAGAAATATAAATCAAAAATAAACGCGGTAGAGGTGGAATGTTGGAGAAGGTGTTATAGGGTAACCCGGACTGATAGGATTAGGAATGAGGAAATAAGAACGCGAATGGGAATAACAAAAGACGCAGTACATGCCATAAAAGAAAAACGATTGAAATGGTATGGTCACGTAAGGAGAAGCAAGACAGAAGCTGGATTAAGAAAATCACAGGGTGGACCCCAATTGGAAGAAGAAAAAGGGGAAGACCTAGGCGCTCATGGCGGGATGACGTCGATGAGGCAATGGAAAACAGAGGGTTACAGGAAGGAGACTGGGAAGATCGAAGAGAATGGAACGCGAAGTTGAGAGAAGGGAGACAGCATCAGCTGTAACAGACCCTTAAAATATATATATATATATATATATATATATATATATATATATATATATATATATATATATATATGTCTGTCAAATTGTTAAGCTTAAGGTAGAGCATAATATCTCACCAAAATTAAAGTAATATCTGACTAAAAAATTATTCTATACATTTTATTACTTGTTCTTTAGTAAAATGAATTACCCCTACTTACCCCTTCGTTAATTTACATAATGTCTGTAACTGTTTTAATTCAATAAAATTTCCCTTTTCTTTGATTGTTGTTGTGAAAGCCTAATCCATTTACTAATTACTGAATATAAAAATAGAAAATTACTTCCCTACTGTTTATAATTAACTGCTATGACAACAGTGAATAAGGTTTTTAATTAAATCTTTAAAATTAAATTGCGAAGGTACCATCTATAAAATGTTTCAATTTGAGGGTATTCAATTAAATGATAATTCTGTATTGTAATGAGATTAAAGAATTACTATTGTAAAATTTGATTTTGGAATAGTAAATTTATAACGGCAGAGAGGGAGACCCTATAAAAAATTTATTTTTGCTTTTTCAAACAATGTTCTACCATTAGGCCACAGAGTTGTCTTTTTTATTAATTTTAAACACGTCAAGAATTAAATCAAAAAATTTACTAGATTGATTGATTGGTCCGTTATTTTGTGACAGTACATTTTAACAATAAAATTACTTAATTACTTTGTTAACTGACACTAAATATATTTTTGTAAAGATTTACAACTGCGTTATCGCGTTTCGTAGTACAACTACATTTTCAAAAGTAAGAAGTCTTACGAGTAGTTAGGCGTTTGAAAATGTAGTTGTACTACGAAATCGCGATAACGCAGTTGTAAATCTTTACAAAAATATATTTAGTGTCAGCTAACAAAGTAATTAAGTAATTTTATTGTTACTAGGTTTGACTTGGTTGATTGATTACAGCTTATAGTTTTAATTCATACTAATATGACTACACTACTATGAAGTTGTAAGGAAGCCAAATAACTCATTTAAGAGATCTCTACCTGCCAAAATTGACGGATTGACTGTGAGATTAACAATAACATAAATAACCGTTCAAGTCGGACTTACTTTTGTGTCGTACATTGATTGCTTTTAAAATAAATTTTTTTGTTACGGAGGTATAAAATGATCAATGACTTCATAAAATACACCACAAATGAGTTTCCAACAAAGTTCGTTTACGATCTTTGTTGACAACTGATTACCTTGATTTTTTTTTTATATACCAGATAAATCATTAAAGGTAATGCACTCGTGATAATTTTCGTTCAATCTACACGCTGTGGAGAATATTCGAGAATTTTTTCAAATTTTTTTTAATCAGTATTTTTTGAGATAAGGGGAGAGGATAACGATTTTTGTCAATTTTTTAAAAATAATACAAAGAAAAGTGTGCGCAAGTATTACATTATATATATTTATGGACTCGTATTTTGACAAGCTTTCATTTGACACCCCACTCGAAGACCTAGTAAAAAAGATTTTTTTTCACTTTTGATAGCACCCTCTTCAAAATAATCAAAATTTAACTTTCAAAACTACATGGCTCTGATATGGCCAACAATTCCTATATTATTACCAAATTTCAAATTTCTATGTCAAATAGTTTCGGAGGAAATCCAGTGTGACAGGCGGACAACAGACAGACACCAAAGTGATCTTATAAGTGTTACGTAATAAGTTTTATTACTTTATTAGGGTGTCTTAAAATTAAGTTATTTGTCTTTTAAACGTAGTTAAATTTGACGTCACAGATTACTCGTTTAGGTTCTTCATAAATAAAATATTTGTAAAAATGTTGAATATTTTCCATAACTATTAAAAAGTTTCATATATATATGTAAAAAAAATAACTATATATATATATATATATATATATATATATATATATATATATATATATATATATATATATATATATATATATATATACAGTGCGACCTCGATAATCCGGACTAATTAAAACCGGGTGATCCGAATTAGTAAATAATTCGAATTACTGAAGCAGGACATTATTTATACTAAAAAACGAATCATTTAATACGAAACAACTAAAAAAAATAGTACATTCATAGAATAATATTTAAAATAGAAGCATATCTTATCAAGTTTTATCTTATTTTGTAAAAAAAATTTGTAATTTTTGTTTGCTTGACCCTTCTCTGGTTCATCATAAAAGCAATTTCTTTTAATCTTTGAAGTACAAGAACATCACTTAGAGGGATATCATTTTCTTCTGCCCATCTGATGCACACATTGAAACTTTTAACTGCCTCATCATTCTTCACAGTATTCTTAACAGTCTGGTTTTTATTAGCATTTAACTCTGAATTTTCATTATCACTCTCGTGTTGCTCATCTGTATCATCTATGTCTTCCAGTGGTAACAAATCTTCATGGTTTTTAAGCCAATTACATAGTTCGTGAGATTCTGCTCAGTGAGAACATTTAGCATATCTGAAACATCTGTTAAATATTTACGAATTAACCAAAAAAAATACTAAAAGAAAAATTTCAGGCTTTACCTTTCATTTCTTCATTCGTGGAAAGCAAATTGTGCCGCAATTCACTTAGAGGAATCAGATCTTCACCATCATATTCAGTGTCTGGGTTGGTATCTGCCACATAAGCCATAATTTTGTGCCAGCACTTTTTCAAGACTTCAGGGGAGACTTTTTCCCATGAATTGCATAGTAGACATACAGCATCTTTTATGTTAATGCTTTTTAATAACCTAACAAGGTTCTCTTCATTATTTGATAAAATATAGGCTAAAAGACTTTTCCGATAAAATAATTTTGTCAGTCAGATTGCATTCTGGTCCATAGGCTGCAAAAGTGCAGTACAATTTGGTGGAAGAAATAATGTTGTAAACTGTCCATCCTCACTAGTCAGCTCTTCTATAGTTCCATGGCTCAAAGCGTTATCAACGATTAGCAGGGCTCTTTCAGGCAAGTTGAGATTTCTTAAATGACTTTTGACTTGACGAATAAAAGAATTATGAAACCAGTCTAAGAAAATAGCTTTAGTCATCCATGCATTGGCAGATGATTTGTACTCAACAGGTATGTTCAGATTTTTAAAAGCCCTCGGATTTTTTGCCTTCCCTATCACTAACAACA
>CM032454.1:179527251-179627468 GCA_019049505.1 Pachyrhynchus sulphureomaculatus
GGTTCTTCAAGACATCGGGAAGCAGCGTTTAGAAGAAAAAGGCCTGAAGGTTGCAAGAAAAATCTTCTGCTTGATAGGTGTATTACGTAAGACTTCGTGCAACGTAAAAGAAATCTGTTCATGAAAAATATCGAAAGGGTAGGATACATCTCACTAACTGATTCTTTACCTCTTATTAAGATTAAAAGCTTCTTTTGATTGACTGAAACACTAAATTTACCATTACAGTAGGTACTCAAAACCTAGAAACTAAGCCAGCGACTGTTATTCTGTATTTCGTTCCTTCCTCTTCAACTTGTTCTACCTCAAAATCGTAGGTGTAACTAGAGTCTGCCAGGAAATCGCAGACCTAAAGTTACTTATCTATTTTACATGAATGATCTTAAACTTAATTTGATTCAGAATGAAACCTAAATCCATTATTTCTTCACCTTAGCGTGACGTCTCCTGATGGAGATCGGCGATCCAAATAGCTAACGTTATCTTGGAAACTGCCGCTCTGAAGATGTCCATGAATGTTCAATTAAACCATCTTCTTATGTCTTCAAGCCATGAATGTTGGCGTCTTCCCTTAATGATCAGCCTCAGCATTTTTTATCTTTGCCCCAGCTAAAGTGTTATTCTCTTTAGTGTTCCATACGGAACACTTATAAGATAACTTCAATGTCTGTCTGTCTATCAGTCGGTCTGTCCGTCGGCCACACCCGATTTTCTCCGAAACTATTTGAAAAGTTGAAATTTAGTGCTAATAGGAATTAATAGCCTAATCAGAGCTGTGTAGTTTTATAAGTTAAATTTTGGGTGAAAAAGAAAATTTACCTGGCCATCGAGAGGGGTGTCAAATAAAAGCTTGTAAAAATACGAGTTCAAAAATATATATATTGTAATACTTGCGTACACTTTTCTTTATATTATTTTTAGAAAATTACGAAAAATCGTTGCCCCCCTCCTTATCTCGAAAAGTACTGATCAACAAATTTTGAAAAAACCCTGGAATATTCTTCACGGATTGTAGATTGAACGAAAACTACCACGAATGCATTACCTTTAATAATTTATCTGGTATATAAAAAAAACAAAAATCAGTTTTCAGTAAAGATCGGAACAAAACTTTCTTGAAAACTCATTTGGGATGTGTTTTATAAAGTCATTGATAATTTTATACCTCCGTAATAGAAATTTTTATTTTAAAAGCAATCAGCTTACACTAATTGCAGAAGTCCGACTTGCACTTGACCAGTTTATTTAAAATATAGGATCAAATGGGTAATTATTTAAGAGATCTAAAGCAAATAAGAGAGTTTTTAAATTATACCTATTATTTCCAATTCATTTCAGATACATCTTTAATGACTAAGAGATGTCTATGTGTCAAGAGATTTAGCTCTAAGCTTTTTTGTTTTTAGAAATTCTAGGGCTCTTAAGGGATTACTTTAAAGAATGAACCTGCCAAGCTCCCACGCAATCCTGCACCAAGTAACAAATTGCAACTATTTTGTGAGAAGGAATTTGCTATTCCAGTTCAATTTGTTTGAACTTTTGTTTGTAAGCCCTGAGTTTCATAACTGTGGTTAAACTGTTAAATTATTTTTAACAAATAACAACTTAACTCGAACTTTTAGAAATGCTTACCCAGATAGAAAGTTATTATTTAGTTATTGGAGTTAAAGGGAAATTTTCAGTATTGTCGGATTAAATCACATTGTTACGTGTCTTTTTTATTTTTTACTACCAGTAACTAAAAATCATTTATCAAATCATAATTAAAGGTTTAAACTTTGAATTGTTGTGGCTGTTACTTGATGGAAATTAATAACGAATGTAATGAAAGACTAATTTTGTCAATTTCTACTTTATTTTGTATGAATTTGAGTATGAATTTTCAAATTATCAAAATATTTTTTTTTGTTTAAACATCACAATGTTTAGCCGCCATATTGCGTCCGCCATATTGAATTTTTTAAAAGGCAATGTAGCATTCGATAGTAGACACTTTAACAAAAGTTTTGAGCTATTACATATATGTGGGCGTCTCTTTCAGTTCTGGTCACACGGGTGTCCCTGTTGACGTGAAACATCCCATATATAATCTCAAATGTTATCTCGATCGTGATATAACAAGAAAAGACAACCTTAAACGGGAAGCAGTCTGTTTTCTACTGTGGAATAAAAACACAAATGTGGACAGGATGTTGGTTAGTGTGTAATAGCTCGTTGATTAATTAATATAACTTTTTTAAATATAATTAGTTTCTCATACACGTATTATGTATACTATCGGTCGTTTTTATTGACTGAACTTCTTAGTGTCCGGAAGAAGTAATAAATAAATTACGAAATATAGAGAGTATTTAGATAAATGAGTTGTTAATTACCGACCAGTTTGTCCTTTCTTTTATATATATATATATATATATATATATATATATATATATATATATATATATATATATAGTGAAATCTGTTTATAACAAAACCGTTTATAGCGAATTTCCAGTTAAAACGAACTATTTTAACATGCACAAAAAAACTTTTATAAGACCATTTTTATCGGTTATAACGAACTTCCGGATAAAGCGAACCAAATTTGGATGTTTTGTGTCCGTTTATAACGAACTTGCCACTTTCTGTGTACGATATGGCGCGACTTGATATAGGGAATTTACCGAAACTCGCTGGGAACCGGCATCGCTAGATCGAGCAGTATTATTTTCAATTCACTTGTTGTGTTATGCGGTTCTAATGCATATATGATCAAAGTAGAAAAGTGAATGTTTAAGTTTTTATTTTAAAATGAGTACATAAAAACGTAAAGCATTTACTTTAAAAGACAAACACGATATTATAAGGAAAATAAAAAATGGAGTAAAACAAAGTGATGTTAGCAAACAGTTGAATTTAACTAAATCTACGGTTTCTACCATATGGAAGAAGAGGCAAGAAATCTTATCAATCTATGATAAAAGAAACTTTAGTTGTAAAAAAGTAAGAAAATCACATGACCAAGTCGATAAAAGACTCCTTAAATGGTTTAGTCAAAAACGACATGAATATGTTCCTATTGCTGGCTATACTTTACAAGAGAAAGCTAGTGAATTGGGAAGGAAAATAGAGAACACCGAGCTTAACTGTTCTAGAAGTTGAATTGAATGAATTCAGAAGCGGCATAATATTAGTGGGGATAAGATAGTAGGAGAAACTGCAGAAGTAGATATGACTGTTGTTGGTCAGTGGTTGGCCAATGTACGGCCGGAAATTCGAGAAAGTTGTGAATATGTGGACATTTTTAATATGGATGAAACGGGTTTGTTTTACAAGATGACGCCTAATAAGACATTAAAGTTTGTCGGAGAGAATTGTGCTGGTGGAAAATTATCAGAAGTAAGTATTATTGTATTGGTAACTGCAAATATGTCGGGAACAGAGAAAAGAAAATTGTTGGAAAGTCCGCCAATCCCACGTATTTAAAACATTTACCACTAAAGGACAAATCAAATAGTAAAGCCTGGATAGAAAAACGAACTAATCGAATGATCAAAGAATTAAAATTCACAAACGGAAAAATATTACTCTGATTGACAACTATCCAGCGCACCCTGAAGTTGATCTATAGCAAATAAAATTGGTTTTTATGCCTTCAAACACAAGTGCAAAGCTCCAGCCTATGGATCAAGGTGTGATACATTTTTTAAAATGTCATTATAGAAAGATTTTACTTATGAAAATGTTTGAGACGATCGATAAGATAACATTTTCTCTGTAACTCTCTCAGATGCTATAAACTTTATCCATATGGCTTGGCAAAGAAACAGTAGAGAAACCACCGCAAACTGTTTTAAGCATAACGGATTGTTAACGAAGGAATATAGTTATGACTCAGATGATGAGTTACTGTTGACTCAGTGGATTGAAAAGATCGCGAAGATCCTACTGATTTTCTAGAATTTGTTTACGATGCTGACATTCAACAAAGTACAGTCGAAATCGAAATTAAATAGATGTGTAATCACTTTAATTTTGAAGAATGTGTATTTGCTGATAATGAATTAATGACAAGAGAAATATTAACTGATGTGACTTCTGGATAGATTTTAAGCGATAATTACGACGAAGACGAACTTGGAGAAGGAAATAGTATTTATGTTCTATTCATTTCAGAAATGACTAAGAAAATGACTGAAACTCGAAATTTTTTGGAATCTCGTGAAATCCCTGAACATATATAGAGTAAGAGTTGATTGAGTGGTCCGTTACTTTGTGACCGTACATTTTAACAATAAAACTACTTAATTACTTTGTTAACTGTCACTAAATATTTTTTTTTACGTGTGTGTATTTTGGGAAGACGTTGTTTCTTAGACATTCTTGGTTGAACCATGCGTTTTGAACTGATATACGGTGTTTGAGTCTTAATTTAAAGTAGAGTTTGGACTGGTCTGCAGTACTTGCTTCTTTTAAAGAGTTGATTGAGTGGTCCGTTAGTGACAGTTAACAAAGTAATTAAGTAGTTTTATTGATATATAGAGTAGTTTTTATGACCTTGACAATTATTACACCATTCCCTTTTCAAGTAAAATTGTACAAACGAAAATGTTTTCGTTTATACTCGTATATGTACCAACATACTCGTACATAATAATAACTTTAGTGTGACTTGTTTTATTTTCCTTTGAACGTTTTCTTTTATGATATTAGATTTTGTTTATAACGAACGTCGGATATAGCGAACCATTTTTAGTGATTTTTTAGAGTTCGTTATAAACGGGCTTCACTGTATATATATATATATATATATATATATATATATATATATATATATATATATATATATATATACAGTCGACACTCTATATAGTGAAAGACTAAAATGTTGACAGAAAGTTTTTCACTATATAAAGAAAAAATCCGTATATATTGCTATGTATGTATTTTATATTGGTACTCATTTACTTGTATTTTATAAGATACAAGCAACAAAAAAAATTGCAAAATTGAATTATTAGAAAAGATTTTATTAACCATTTGAAAGTTTAAATAGTACAGGTACGTTATATTTTTACCCGTGCGTCACAGTTTTCAGGCCATATAACAGGTGACTATTATATTATTTGTTTCTTTTCACCAATAAATTGTAGGTATTGGTAAAAAGAGACAAAAAATATAATAGTCGTCTGGGATATTGCCTGAAAACTATGACGCACGTGTCAAGATATAACGTACGGACTTTATGTATGTATGTACTACATACGAAATAAAAATAATAAAACAAAATCTGTTAATACATATGTACATACTACGTACATACGTACTAGGAAAAATAATCAGTTATTTTCTTTTGAACATTACTTTTGAAAAATAATTGTTGTTCAACAAAATTCTCGCATTTATTCAAATGCATAAAGATTTGATCAGGTACACTTTCCTGGCCCCTGAGAGTAGTTCGCACAATCTCAAATGCATTTCTTATTTCATTTTCACTAAATTTAGCAGGACATTGTCCAGTTTCAGTTTCTTCTTCATGATCTTCTATACTTTTTATATCGTCAATTATGTCTTGGTCAGTTGGGAGATCTATCGTGCCAACATCATTGTCGATTTCTGAGAAATCTTCAAGTAAAAAATCTGCGTCGAATATAGCAGTTTTTTTTGTAGAATACCCCATTGCCTTTTTAAGGTAGCGAGATCCATTTCGTCTTCTTCTTCCCATTCGTAAATTTTTTCAGTAAAACCTGCTTTAGAAAAGCAGTTTTTGATAGTTTTCTGAGAGACATTTTCACTCCATACTTTAGCGACTTCGGTTATACACTTTTTAAGGTTAACCAATTTTTGGACTGGAAGGTTGTTATCAATCGCATTAACAATTTTGTGAACAATTCTGTTTCAGTAATGATGTTTTATGTTTTTTATAATACCCTGGTCCATAGGTTGCAATTTCGAGGTCATGTTTGGTGGAAAAAAGATCAATTCAATAGTACTTAATTTTTACCTATGAGCAGTAATTTCAGTTTTTCCGAGCCATCCATGTTTGCTCCAACCGTAAGTGTCACCCTTTCTTTACTTGTTTTAACTCCAAAACATTTACCACTTTTAAAAGCAAAAGTTTTATTTCGCAAACATTTAAAAAACAAACCGGTTTCATCACAATTGAAAATGTTTTTTTGCAGCCTTTATCAACTTCCTCCAAAACTTTAATTTTCTCAGCTAAACTTAAACACACTCGCTTGTACATCTTACTTGATTCTTAAACAAAAAGAAACTGAACCTGAATTTGCGAATTACTAGGCCTCGACTATAAAATGGGTTTTTCCCCGGGTTTCTGTAAAATGGGTTATTCCCCGGGTTTCTCACAGAAATCTACCTGATTTATTGCCAACCATTAGGCGTTATAAATGCGTTAAGAACCTTTTCAAAAGAATACGTCATAAAAATGGAATTCGGGCTAATGTTAGATAAAAATGGGAAACCCGAAATGGCCAAGATCTCAATAAATGCATAAAAATTTATACATAAAATTCCGGTAAAAATTTTATTTTATAGAGTGTTACTATTTTACAGATTCACTATATGCAGGGCTTTTTACATGAAATTTCATTAAAATATTCTAGGTCTTGAAAAAATTGCACTATAAAGAGTTTTTTTCACTATATAGAGTTTCACTATAAACAGTGTCGACTATATATATATATATATATATATATATATATATATATATATATATATATATATATATATATATATATATATATATATATATATATATATATAGCACATATTTGATATATATATAGATTTGATAACAAAAAATGCTTTTAACAATCAAATTTACTTTAAATCCCAAAGAGAAATATATCGATAGCATCGACAAGATCTTCTTAAGACTCCCGTCAGGATTTTTTGTTGATTGAGATCCCTTGGGTTTTCTATAGAAAACGTATTTGCCGTGTTTTATACTGGCATTTTGGAAAAATCCTTATTTTAAATTTAAAGTATCTTGACATAAGGCCCGTATTCGGTCACGTGTTTATAGGTCAGAGGTTAAGGTGTGATAAAGTAAACACCTTAGGCAGTTAC
Organism: Pachyrhynchus sulphureomaculatus; assembly: GCA_019049505.1. Taxonomy (NCBI): domain Eukaryota; kingdom Metazoa; phylum Arthropoda; class Insecta; order Coleoptera; family Curculionidae; genus Pachyrhynchus; species Pachyrhynchus sulphureomaculatus. Next base: position 179,534,323 of record CM032454.1, read on the forward strand.
GTAATTTTGTATGTAGTGAACAGAGGGGTATTGAAGATCTTATTCTTAATATAAAATTAAATTTATGAAAAGGCTTTTTTTAGGAGCCTAATACACGTGCTGCAGGAAAATCTCTAAGGCGCGACATGTGTGCGGAAAAATCGATTCCCGTTGGTCTTGAATCGCTGTAAATTGTACTTGGTCAGAAACATAGTTCTTCGCAATTATTCCAGAATTACAGTTTTTATTACCTTTACCACGGTTATTAGTAAAAATGTGTGAAACTTAAAGTAAGATATTTGGAAAACAGTTTCGGTTTAAAGTAACAAAATCGTCGTAACTTAGTTAGCTTGATAAAGGTTATGTAAATACATATTAACAACTAAAATTATCCAAGTCCATATTTCAACAGTAATTACTGTTCTCGCATTGGTCAATCTATCACGGAGCGCGTTTCGTTTATTCACGACTTAACAGCCGAGCTGGGATCGCCAGAGAAGAGAACGAATTTCTAAGTACTTGTGGTATGCCTTCAAAACTAGGCTTACAGTAGCCAGAGTATGTTTTCTAATTAATGATTTACAAAAAAAAATTCCTTCTTCAAAATGTCGAGTTATGCATTGATTACACTGGTCAACACAAGTCTTGTTTCCTTTATTTTTTTTTCTGTTATTGGGTATTTCTATGGCCCTGACTATGAAAAAATACTGGGAGAATGCTAACAGCTTTACCTTTTGAAATATACAGTTTTTATTATTTTGCCAAAAAAATACAAAAAAATAATACATTATGTTAACAAAATTTCTATTGAACACTAGCAAATGATCTTTTATAAGATTTCCTTGAATGAACGACTTTAGGTAGATCTCGTTGCAAACTCCAGCAGTAGTCTGCCATCATATGTGAGTCCCACCGCCCCTGATAACGCCCTTCCATTGTCCGAAGATCCTGATGAAATCTTTCACTTTGCTCCTCACTAAAATCACCCAGATTTTGTGGAAATCGGTCTAAATGCAAGTGCAGGAAGTGGATTTTTATGCTCATGTTGCACCCTAGCTCTTGCAAGTTCGATAGCATGCACTCAACAAGCTCGACATGGTCGTCAGATTTCTTTTTGCCTAGGAAGCTACTCATAACCAAAACAAATGAATTCCAAGCTTTGGATTCGACTTCAGTCATTGATTTGACAAAATTAGGATCTTTCACGAGTTGCCTAATCTGTGGCCCATCAAAAATACCAGCTTTCAATTTTTTCTGAACTTAATCCTGGAAACTTGCGTGAAAGAAAATTAAAACATTCGCCACTTTTGTCAAGCGCCTTCACAAACTGTTTCATTATGCCGAGTTTAATATGAAGTGGTGGAAGTATGATGCGGTCTCGGCTAACTAAAGGCACGTTTATAACATTTTTTGTACCAACTTTTAACTATCCCAGAGACACATGAAACAAGGGAACTTTGTGTACCCCCCTTGTTAACCTAAAAGAAAGTTAACCATTTTCAGATCAACACAAATGACCCATTTGTGGTCTTGATACTTAATTGTTTCCATAACCTTAGAAACATTTACGTATTCTTCTTTTGAAGTCGTCGAATGTGCAATAGGTATAGATCCGTACTTGTTACCGTTATGAAGCAAAACACACTTTAACCCTCTTTTGCTTCTGTCTATGAAAAGACGCCAATCACTAGGTTGGTACTGTTTTACTCCCATCTGCTGCAAAATACCACCAACATCGTTACAAAAAACTAAATCCTTTTCTTGAGAAAAATACGGTAACAGATTTTTTTCTCGGGTACGATAAAATGTAATGTTAGTTTCCGGAGTAAGCAAATTTTTTTCTTTTAAACGAGATGCTAAAATTTCAGAAACTTCTTTTGGTAAGTTCAGATCTCTTACTAAGTCATTTAGTTCTTTCTGATTAAATGGTTGAGGTTCTGAAAGGCTACATTTGTAGTCTGAATCAGAGTCTTCACTTGATGTATTTCTTTCGGGTTCACAGAGATTTGGATCATCAGAAGATTTAGATGTGCTGGGTTGTACCTTCTGTGATTTTAATTGAGGTCGTTGAGCAGAAGATAAGTTAGGATATGACCACTTACTTTGATTTCCAGGGTTAATTCCGTTTTATTTTCACAACGCCGAAGTAGCAATCGTCATGATGGTTTCGAGGTTCTCGCCAAATCATGGGTGTTACGAACATTATTGCATCTCTTTTTCCACTGTACCATAACCGTAGACATACCACACATTTCTGGCATACAATATGAGGAACCCATGGCTTGTCCTGATTACACAATTTTATTTTAAAGTATTGATGATACGCAGTTTTCACAAAGTCCGATATAGGTTTTCGATATTTTGCAAATATATATTCACCACAAATATAGCAAAAACAATCGGGATTAAGCACACAACATCTTCTTGATGAAGCCAAGTAAAAATAGTAATTGAGGGTAGTTAGCTATAACTCAAAAACAAAAGCTGTTAGAGCAAAATTGTTGCCATATTTAAAAAATACGCGTCAATTTAAGATAGGAACAAAATAAAAATCACAGAAAACAAGCAATTTTCTTTTTTTTGCTGACCAGTGTTATTCTTTAGTGTGAGAAAGTCAATTTTTTTTAAAAGTGAGAGATATTGTCGAACTTTTTCCGTTCATTAGAACCTGTTTGTTTAAGTTAACTGTTTGCCCTTTGGCAAAACCAACATATATGAAATATAAATTATAGCAAAACACGAAGACGAAATACTTGAATTTATCTTTTCATTTATATAAAATTGATATAGCTTAGTTTCCAGGGCTGCTGAGCTTTCATTAAATGTTAACAGGCTGCTTTTTGACATACAGGTAGTTTTTGGGACGTAGAATACGATAAAGAAAACTTTGCTAAAGTTTGATGTACGCTAAGCCCATAAAATCCAAAATAAAATCAAAATTTCGGTTTTTCGATAATATCTCGAAAAATAAACAAGATATCGAAAAACTAATAGCACCACGTGAAAGAGCAGGGAATTTTACAAAAAGGTATTATATAGATTTGTTTCTAGTTTTTTTTTATTAACGTAAAAATTTATTAGATATTCGGAGAGGTAATTCAAAAAGTGTAGCACTCGAAGGTTAATCGATATTACTTGTTTTCAGAGTATAAAAAAATAGAAGATAGCTTTTTGAAGAAGAGACTTTCAGCTTTTCGATGGTGCTAATAGTTTTTATTTTGTTGCTTTAATATTTGTAAAACTTAAAACGAAATTTCTGTTTGCGTGATTTTAACGGGCATACAGTAAATTACAAATATTTAATAAAATATAGTATTGAAAAAAATCCTTGTGCATATATCTTTAATATACTTAAGTTTCAATATAAAAAATAATAAAAAAATACCGACATTGTGTGTGTTATTTAAAAATTGAGTTTTAAAATACGAAAATTTGCCTGATATAGTGCGCCGCTGGCAGTTTTTTACGTTCAAAGAAGTACGAAATAGTCAAAAAAAGTCTGAAAATTTTTTTTTTAGGTTACAGTGAAAAGTATTCTTGATATTAAAAAAATCATTAAAAACTTAAAAAACTTTCTCTTTTTCTGTAATTTTACTCTTAAAAAAGTGTTCATGATAAATATATTTTTTTTGCTTATTACACAAGCCAACGATGAAAAAACTTTTTTAATAATTTTACCTGATTCCTATGTTTTTTGATGTACTGAGTCCGAAATTAATAATAAAAAATCGTATCACCCACCAATTTTTCACATTTTCATATTCAAAATGTGAAAAGTTTATTTTTTATCATTCGAATGTTATTAGGTTGGCAATAAAATCAGAATTTTATAAGGTTGGCAGTAAAATCAAATATTATTAGGTTGGCAGTTCCGATAAATGTCACAGCTGTTTGTTTTCTTCCAGTTATTATAACCTCGCATTGCAGTGTTTAACCCATGTGCTTTAATTCATACTCAAAGTATGGCTAATCGTGGTTGTAAAAACTCTCCCAATACTTTTTGTTATATGGTAAGATACAACGAATTGTATTAAGTACGCATACCTATTACTCCATCGAAAGCTGACACAGCAGCTTTCGAACCGACAGAGTGGTTGACACAGTCAACGCTTTAAAAGCAGGCAGCGCTTTTTCGAGGGATTCTTCCTTAAGTATTTATAATTATTGTAAAGCAACTGAAAATAGACAGAAGTCCATATTCCAGCCGCTTACTAGCTGTTCTCTTGTGTGTCGAATCCATCCTGAGACGCGTTTCGCCGTATCACGGCTCGTCAGTCAGGCTAGGATTGACAAACAAGAGAACGGTATCAAGTGATACTTATCCCAGAAGTTACGGACTTTTTGTTATATATGTGGTGACTTTGTAGTTAAAAAACATCAAAGAAACATTACTGAGTTTGTAAAAAAAAGTATACTTTGCATATTTTGGTGTAGAAATCAGTAATCAAGAAAAATGTTGGGCTCCTCACAAAGTATGTTATGTTTGTGTCGAGGATCTTAAGAAATGGTATAAAAAAGAAAGCTTTTAGATTTGCAGTACCCATGGTATGGAGAGAGTAAGAAATCCATTCAAATGATTGTTATTTTTGCAGCGTTGATGTTTCTGGATATAACTCCAAAAATAAGAAAGTAATTGTCTATCCTAACTTTATTTCAGCTAATCGGTAGGATATGGACCGAGGCTTCCTGTTCCTGAGCCACCTCAGTCTATTGATGACGTTTTACAGTCCAGTCCCGAATTTAATAAAAGTCGGCCAGTGATGATGAGTAGAGACCGGATTATATGCATTTGCATATTTTCATATGCATTTGCATATTTAGACCATTCTCACCGATTATTGCATATTTTATCCAAAATCTAGTAATGATGCATATTTTCCCTATATTTACAATATATCTCGGTATTACTAGGCAATTGAATTGCTCAGGGTATTGTTAATATCGCCGTCTGGAACCGATCTTATCGCCGGGACATTACCTTCAATAGTCTAAACATCGATTAGGTTATAGTGCCAAGGAAATACCCAAAATACGACGGAAATGTTTTTATATCGTCGAGTTTGCGAGAAAAGTGTTTCGTGCACAAAAAAGTTTCAAAATGACCAGTATGTCAAGATAAGTCTTCATATCGCAGGATTGCAAAAAAAGGCCCATGACAACAACTTATAACAGCAGCAAGTAGCAGTGATTCCACTTCTATAGGCTAACAAAAAAACCACTTTAGCATCGATTTATGTGAAGCATTGCTTGCAAGTAATATTCCTCTCCACAAACTTATAAATCCTACATTCAAAGATTTTCTGCGAAAATATTGCTTGAATCAAAAAATACCAGACGAATCAACACTGCATAAAAATTACATACCAACAATTTACCAACATGTTCTGGAAGAAATACGTAATGAACATTATTTGGATTTCAGCTGATGAAACTACCGACAGTTGTGGTCGGTATATTGCGAATTTAATTGTGGATGCATTAAGATTAGAGCCTTCTTCTTCCTATTTGGTGACCTGCAAAGAACTTGACAAGACAAATCATTCTACGATCGCCAGATTTGTGAAGGAGGGTATTAAAAAAATATTTCCTGAATCTTCTGCAGATGAAGAGTGTTTATATTTCTCAGCCATATTCTTCAGTCAAAGTCCTCCAAGTATTTTATCCAAATTTAATTCATGTGACGTGCTTTGCCCACGAAGTCCATCGACTCGCTGAAGAAGTACGATCCACGTTTGGAAATGTAAATAAACTGATTTCATCAGCAAAGAAAGTTTTTCTTAAGGCACCTGCTTGCAATAACGCCTATAAAGAAAAACTGCCAAATGTGCCTTTACCTACCGAACCAGTGGTAACTCGATGGGGAACATGGATTGAAGCTATACTATTTTACAATGAACATTTCGAGGCCATCAAAGGTGTAGTAAATGACTTCGATAGTGCCGAGGCTACGGCAGTTCGTCAATCCAAGGAAGCATTTAACGATTTAATATTAAAAAAAAAAACATAGCTTTGATTAGCACTCACTTTTCCCACATGCCTACGGGTATTAAAAAGCTTGAAACTCGAGGTTTGGCGTTGACCGAATCAATTCAGTTAATGAATAAAATCCGTCAAATAAACTCCACATTGCCAGATGTATTCTCGCGTAGAGTTAAAGAAAAGTTTGAAAACATTTTGTGTAATAACCCAGGCTTTGAACCTTTGTGTCAAATTGATAGTTTTATTAATGGGACGGGTGAACTTTTGCCAGAAACAATGTGTGCTAACATAGTACCCAAATTCAAATACTGCCCAGTTACCTCAGTGGATGTGGAACGGTCTTTTACCACTTATAAATATATTTTAAGTGATCGAAGACACAATCTTACTACCCAACATTTGGAAAAATACTTTATTGTTTACGTGTACAAGAATACAAATGTTAAATAATTTTAAAAAATGTTAAATAATTGTTAATTAAATTTAAACATCGTCGATAACTTGTTAATTTTATGCTGATTTTGAAATAAAAAACTAAAAATTACTACTTTTATTATTATATAATATTGCATATTTTGACCCTTTTCATGCATATTTTAAGCATTTTTCATGCACACTTGCATGCATATTTCAAGATTTTTATGTTGCATATAATCCGTCTAGTGATGAGTTTCAATGTTCTTTAGAAAATTTAAAATCACAGTCGTTTACACAAGCTGAGTTAAATGATTTAGTGAGATATTTGGGTTTGACTAAGGAAACAGCAGAATTGCTTGTTTCTAGGCTGAAAAAAACATTTGTTGAAATCTAGAACATCTATTTACCATTATAGAACAAGAGGTCAACAATTTGCTCAGTTTTTCAAGCAGGAAGAGAATTTTTTTTTCCCTATTTTGAAATTTAATCGATGTCATATTGTGAGAGAACTGTGGATGATACAAAAAAAAAACTGATTCCAGATACGGTTTCAGCACCCAAAAAATACATAACACTTATGGTAGATGTATTGGTTTAAAAAGTTTTTACAAATATTTTTTTTGTTGGCCTGTGTTATTAATCATACAACTTAAACTTAAAATAAAAAAAATATTTAAAGATGGGAAATGAAAGATAAGTATTAAGTATTTATAATTTATTTAAACATCCAAGTACAAAAAAACAGTTATTAAAAACACAAAAATTCTATATTACTTGAAGGAATTTTGTTAATGGCGGTAATATTGGAACCGCCATTTTAAATTTTTCAAATCTATCATCGAATTCTTAATCGGCACCCCAGAGAAACCCTTAATAACCATGTTGAAAATATTTAGCAGGATACAGAAACCTTAACTTAATCATCAATGAGGTTGGAAGCATGATTCCCTCTACAACTGAAGAGGTTAAACCAGCCATTTTATTTAATTTTTTTTTTTAAATTACGATGAAACTAAAAAAAAATGCTAGTAGTTTTTGTAAAATTTTCCGTTCTGCCATGTGATGCTATCAGTTTTTTTTATATCTTTTTTATTTTTCGAGATATTTGCGAAAAACCAAATTTTTCATTTTGTTTTTACTTTTGTAGGCTTAGCATACACTTTAAAGCAGCAACCTTTTATCTTATTCTACGTCCAAAAAACTACTTGTATGCCAAAATGTAGTCTGTTAACATTTAATGAGAGCTTTTCGTCTCTGGCTACTGGGCTAATAACTTTTTTGTTCAAAATTATTATTGTGCAGGCTATTTATCATCTTGATTGAAACATCAGCTAATGTTAAAAACCAAATAAAAAGCGTAATAAAAAACTTTACAAATTAAAAGTAACAAGCTGAGAGATGCAGCCTCTTATCTTTTTTTTTTCTTTCTGTTCCTTACAGCTTCCAGCATTTTTCTCCACTCTACATTCTCTTATGAAAAAAATTTAATTTTACATAATAAAACTTTAAAATACCTACTTCTGGATAGTAAATCCAGCCAGAAATAAAACGCTCCTATGCATACTTAAGAGTCCTTATAAATGACGCCTGATAAATTTCAAGGGGATTTTAACCCAAATCTGGTAGAACATTCTGGAAGGAGAGATTGATTGTTAAGGGCACTTTACATAATAAAATAATTTTAGAGGGTAGATGTTCTTTTATTGTGAAATTTCAACGTGCTTTTTATTATTTTTCAGTTGCTCTTGTCAGCAATATTTCCTAAAAAAAAAATAAAAAAAATAATACAACAGTTATTACCAGCTTTATTTTTGGGCTCGACGCGCTATTCGTCTTATCAATAACATTTTTATTGTAGTTAGTGTAAAATAACTGAAAACGGACGAAGTCCATATTTCAGCAGTTTACCCACTGTTCTCTTATTCGTCAAAACCATCCTGAGACACGTTTTGCCGTATCACGGCCCGTCAGTCAGGTTAGGATTAACGAACAAGAGAGCAGAATTTACTGGTACTTCTCCAAGAAGTTACGGAACACGATGGAAGGATACAACGAATTGTACGCATACCTGCAACAGAGTGGTTGACACAGTCAACGCTTAAAAGCAGGTAGCGCTTTACGAGGAATTCTCCTCAGTCGGCTCGAAAGCTGCTGTGTCAGCTTTCGATGGAGTAATAGGTATGCGTACGTAATGCAATTCATTGTATGCTACCAACATTTTTATTGCGAGTAAAAGCGTAGTCACGATAACTCTCAAACAAAATGAGATATCAATTTTAATCTTGGTGAGTAGATATTATCTAATGAGGGGATGAAGCTTGTTGTTTTAAATTAAATGGTATATCTTTTAATAGTAACATGGTAACTACTGTCTTTTTGTTGGAATACTGGTTAAATTTTATGCCTAAATATTATAGTAAAACATACAGGGTGTCCCATATGTATGGAATAATGATTCCACGGCATTTATTTATCAATGTATCAAAAAAAATGTTTAAATAAAAGTTGTAGGGTGTTATACAGCGCACATGCTGACGTTGACAATAAAATGTCAGTCCGAAGAAATTACACCATCTTAAATTTTTTTAAATGGGAAGCCCTGTATATTATTTTATATTTGAGTCCTACTAAAAATTCTAGATATTATTATACCATACCATATATCTTAATTGAACTATTTTGGAATTATTGATATTTGAAATTAAGGAGATCAAATTAAAGATGTTTTTTTTTAAGCTGGCTTGTTTCATTCAAACATTTACTGTCAGGTAACGACTTAACGCGTCAAAAAATAATTTATTGACGAAAACGTTTATTGCTGCAGTTTGTGAAACTGCAATTTGGGCGGAATAACATAATGGTATATTTAACAGAAACTGAAAGAATCATTTTGTTAATGATGGTTGGCTACGGAGACCGTAGGAGGACGCAACAGGAGGTGTGTGATCTTTTTAACGCAGAATATCCGAATCGATAACCTATTACTCAATCCGTAGTTAGAAAAACATTAAAACGATTTAGACAATCAGATCATGTCGCTCTAAATCTGGACCTCCAAAACTTAAATCAAGCGATGGTAAAAAGTTAGATGTTTTATTGGAAATTACAGAAAATCCCCATACAGCCACTCGTCAGCTTTGCCTAGACCACAACATAAGTAAAGGTATCTTAAGTCGTATACTGAATGAAGAAAAATTGCATCCATACAAAACCATCCTATTGCAAGAATTATCTGAATTAAAAAGTAAAAATGATTACGATAGACTCGTTGAATTTTGCGAGGTCATGATGAAACGAATCAATAATGATCCTAACCTAATTCATCATATTGTTTTTTTCTAACGAGGCGACATTTTGTCTTAACGGAAGAGTTAACAGGTATAACTGCCGGTACTGGTCTACTGAGAATCCCCACTGGATAATCGACAGTCATTCTTAAAGACCACAAAAAATAAACGTGTGGGCAGGGATTTGTGGACGTCATATCATTGGTCCCTTTTTTATTGATGGAAATCGTACAGAACGGCGGTATTTACAGTTACTCCAAGAGCAAGTTATTCAAAGTTGTGCAGGTCTTTTTTCCGATGAAAATAATTTGGATACACCTAACAGGAATCTGTGATATCAACAGGACGGAGCACCGGCTCACTATGAAATCAGTGTTCGTAGATATTTGGATGCGATTTTTCGTAATCGATCGATAGGCAGAAGAGGTGCTGTAGAATGGCCTGCAAGGAGTCCCGACCTTACGCTACTCGATTTTTTTTATGGGGTCATTTGAAAACTAAAGTTTACCGAAGTTGACCTGAAATTGTATAAGATTTACAACAAAGAATTCAATATGAAGTAGCACAGATCATCCCGGAGTGTCTGCAAAACTCTGTTCAGGCTGTTTATGACAGATTGGGTCATTGTCTCGCTGTTAACAGTAGACGTTTTGAGCAGTTGTTTCCTTAAAACTAAACCTAGAGTATTTATTAATGTTTTTGCTTTTTGTCATTTTGTCAAATGACAATAATTCCAAACAGTTCAATTTAGACATATGGTATGTTAGACAAATAATATCTAGAATTTTTAGTAGGACTCAAAAGTAAAATAATATACGGGGCTTTCCCTTTAAAAAAAAAAAATCAAGATGGCGTAATTTCTTCGAAATGACAGTTCAAAACATTTTATTGCCAACGTCGGCATGTGCGCCGTATAACACCCTATAACTTTTATTTAAACATTTTTTTGATACACTAATTAATAAATGCTGTAGAATCAGTATTCCATACATGTGGGGCACCCTGTATAAGGGATGAAAGGGGTGGAAAAGGACATTAGAGAGGTCGATTCATATATATTGTGTTATATGTCTTTTTTAGGGTTTTTGAAATCGAGAAATTAAAAAATTAGGTGGTTTTTCATTGCTTTCAATTTTAATCCAGGAGGGGGTTGAAAAGGGGGAGGAGTTTTGTTTAATATTGAATAATTTAAACAGCATTTTGAAATATTTACAGATTTTTGGGAGAAATTTCGAGCAAGGCAATGGTGTTGTAGGTTTTTTCAGGGTTTTTGGAATCGAGGAATCTGAAATATCGTTATTTTTACGCTACTTCCAATTTTTATGATGGAAGACTGTGAAACAGGTGGAGTAGTCTAACATACTATAGTTTTAATAATATTGTGGGAATTTTTCCAGGTTTTTGGCTGCGACAGTGAATACGTTTTAAGCATAATTGTTTATTTCTTCTTCTTCCTACGTTAGGACCATGTCCTGTGTTCACTTCAAAGGTTTCCCAGAAACAATTGCGATGATGAAGACCAGCTCTCATACCATCGTATTGGTGATCTTCCAAGCGGTCGAGGTGTGTTTGGTCGCTTCTCTTTTGCAACCTTAGCCAACCGGTCATTTGGTATTCTGTCCACATGGTCTCTCCATTCTCTTCTCCTATTCCTTGCCCACCACATCCTGTATTTCACACATTTCCCTTATTTCTTCACATCTCTTCCGGCCAAATAAGATATGTCCTGTTATCGATCTAAGTGTTCGCATTTCTGTTGTTCTTAGGATTCGTTTTGTTATTGTGTTCTCCGCTCTGGTTTCTATCGCGTACGTCATGATCGGTCTTACGCATGTTTTGTATATTCTTACTTTGCTCCTGGTGCTCATATATTTGTTTCTCCAAATTATATCTCTTAAGTATCCTGATATTAATGATGCCTTTGTTGTTTGAGTTTTTACTTCCTCCTTAAGGTTCTTGGTACTTGTTATGTTTGCCCCTAGATATCTGAAGGACATCACTTGTTCTACACTCTGATCATAAATCGCGAGTTTGCATCTTTTCGGTTCTTTAGATATTGTAAGGGATTTTGTTTTCTTTACAGATATTTACATATTAAACACTTTTGCTGTTTGTTGGAACTTATGTAGGAGTCTCTGTAAGTTATCTTCGTCTTCTGATATGATTACTGCATCATCGGCGTAGCATATTATTTTTATTTCTTTGTCTCCCAATCGATATCCTCTCGCAGTTTTCTTTACTTCGTTTATTATTTCATCCATTATGATGTAAAATAAGATTGGGCTTAGGCTATCTCCTTGTCTGATTCCGGTTGTCATAGGTATTTTATTGCTTAATTTATTTGCCACTCTTACATATGTGTGGTTGTTGATGTTCAACTCTTCGATAGTTTTTATTATATTCGGGTGAATTTCCCTTTTTTGTAGTAGAGTTATGACATCAGTTAACCGTACCCTATCGAATGCCTGGGTAAAATCAATGAAACACATAAAGGCTATCTTATTAAACACTATGGCTTTTTCGGTAATTTGGCGGATTATAAATATGGCGTCTATAGTAGACCTCTTCTTTCTGAACCCTTGCTGTTCTTCACAGATTCCGGTTAACATTATTTCTTCTCCTAAAATTTTAGTGAACAATTTTAGTACCGCACTCATTAAGCTGATACCTCGATAGTTTTTTGGATCTGTTCTTTCTCCTTTTTTGAAAATTGGTATCAAGATGCTTTCTTTCCATTCGGATGGTATAATCTTGGTTGTGAGTATTTTGTTAAAGAAAATCTGTAATTCTTCTAGTAATTTATCACCTCCATATTTGATCATTTCGTTCTTAATTTCGTCCATGCCCGGGGCTTTTCTGTTTTTTAGTTTCGCTGCAATGTGCTGTATTTGATTCAAGGAAATGGTCCTACTTGGTTGGGCAACATTTTCATCGTCATGCTGTATTTCCTGTGTTAATGAATTGGTTTCTGATGGACTATAGAGTTTTTTCGAAATATCTTTCCCATTCTTCCACCGTAATTTTTGTATTTTGTATATACTCATTTATTGTTTTTTTTCTATTTCTCAGTAGATTCCATTTTTTTTTGTCCTCCGTACAGATCATGTTCCATATCGTTCGAAAATTTCTCTCAATGCTCTCTTTTAATTCTCTGGATATTCTAGTTGACCCTGTTTATTACATTTTTTATAATCATTATATGTTATAGCATTGTATCTGTATTGTAGGTACGATTGTTTATTTACTATAAATAATGTAAGGTGTAAGTAGTGGGGATGGACGTTAGAAGGTTGATTTAGTATTTGTTGTGTTGTGAATCTTTTTCAGAGTTCTTTGAGTCAAGGGAATGAAAAGTTACATTATTTTTTTCGTTACTTTTAATGTTAATAAAGGAAGAGGATAAAAAAGGTGAGGATTATTAAATATTTTACTTTCAATATTATTATATATTGGTAAATAAGCGCTATAGGAATGGGGTTCGGGGAGTTAAAACATATCCTGGAGCCGACATCGAGTCTGACCATATCCTTCTGACCAGCATAATTAACATCAAACTGAAGTATATTCAAACTGCAAAAAAATGTAAGGCCCAACGACTGCTGAGGATCCCAGAAATTCGATCGCAAGTAACCGAAACACTCAACCAAGAAATAAGTCAAGCAATTTCAGTAGGCCACTTGCTATCAGTCGAAGCCACATTGGAGTCATTTAAAAATATCTGTGTCAAAGTTCAAAACGAAAAACTTAATATGCCAACAAAGACAGCGAAAAGAGAATGGATGACTCAGGAAGTATTGGGACTTATGGATGAAAGAAGACAGTATAAAAACGATAACAAAACTAAATATAAAGAGATCAGTAAACAGATTCGAAAGCTTAAAAGAAAGGCTAAAGAAAAGTGGATGGAAGAACAATGTCAGGAAATGGAAGAATTACAGCTAAAGTATGACTATTTCAGTATGTATAAAAAAGTTAAAGAAGTTATCGGTCAAAACAGTATACGAACACCAACATATTTAATAAACGGTAATAATCAGATATTAACCGAACAAAAAGAGCTAGGAGAAGAATAGGCTCGATACATTAAAAATACCTTTGATGACGACAGAGAATTACCAGAACTCATTACGGACGGAATTTCGTTAAATATACTCGCAGAAGTTAGCGATGCAATAAAACACGCAAAAACTGGAAAGGCTCCTGGACCTTATAATCTTTATGCGGAGATGTTTCAACTTTTAAATGAAGAAAATACTTCTGTGCAGCTGCATAAATTCCATCTACATTACAGGAACTATACCAAAGGATTGGCTTAAGCCTATGTTCATACCATTACCTAAAAAGCCAAATGCGAACCGATGTGAACAGTACCGTCTTATAAGCCTAATAAGAAACGCTTTGAAAGTAATGCTTAAGATCATTCACCATAAAATACGCATTAAATGCGAAAAAGATGTTAGCGAAGAGCAATTCGGATTAGGCAAGGATTTGGAACTCGAGAAGCACTTTTCGAGCTGAACGTATTTTTACAGAAATGTACAGATCAAAGGAAGGACGTTTACTTGTGTTTTATCGACTACGAAAAAGCATTTGACCGAGTCAAGCATCCATAATTAATACAAATGCTTCAAAGTATGGGCCTTGACGAAAATGACATCAGATTCATTACTCACCTATATTGGGATCAGGTGGCGACAATACGAGTAAATATCAGAGAGATAGAAATAAAAAGAGGTGTTCGACAGTGATGTTTCTTTCCCCGCTCCTGTTTAATCTATACTCTGAGCACATATTCCAGAAGGCCTTAGAGAATGCCACAGATGGTATCAAAGTTAATGGCAAAATCATTAACAACCTAAGGTACGCTGATGATACCGTTATTATAGCAGATACAGCGGATGGACTTCAGCATCTTATGAACAATATATCTAGGGAAGGCGATATTTTAGGCATGAAAGTAAACGTTAATAAAACGAAAGTAATGGCCATTTCAAGAACACTCGGGTTGCAAACAGACATTCGTGTTTACAATCAATTGATAGAACAACGAAATAAATTTAAATACCTAGGGTGTTGGGTAACTAATGATTTGAATCCTGAAGTTGAGGTACGAGTTCGCACTGAAATGGCTAGAGCGGCTTTTCTCAAAATGAGACACCTCCTTACAGACTCAACCCTTTCTTTGGATACTCGTTATCATTTTATAAAGGTCTATATATATATCCAATGCTTTTATATGGAGTTGAGGCCTGGGCCTTGGGAGTACGATTAATGAATCGTTTGGAGTCCTTCGAATTATGGGTCATGCGCAGAATATTGAAGATCTCTTGGACAGAGCGTCTTACTAATGAAGATGTGCTTCGTCGAATGGGTAGAGAAAGAGAACTATTGCCATTTATTAAAAAACAAAAAACTCTTTACTTGGGACATATTTATAGGAGTCCACGTTACTCACTGCTCCGGTTGTTGATGGAAGGGAAAATTGAAGGGAAAAGAGGCGTGGGGCGTCGAAAATGTTCCTGGCTGAAGAATATACGAGATTGGACAGGTCTGGATACCCACACTTTATTAAGAATTGCCAAGGATAGGAAGGAATTCGCCGTGATTACAGCCCAGCTTCAGTAATGGAGATGGCACTATAAGAAGAAGAATTATTATAAAAATTTTTCCTGGTTTTTAGTTGGAATGTTTTATAAATTTTTAGCTAATTACACAGCCACGCAAAAAAAAAAATTCATTACCAAAATACATGGATCCAGTGTATTTTTCGATGCTGCTTGCATTTTATTTGGCCAAAAACATCCCATACTATAGTAATAATATAATGACTCTTAATGAAATGTGAAAAATGGTAGATATTTTATAGTCTAGAAAAGAGAATATACATTCAAATTACAGCAAGCTATTTCTATTAATTAAACAAAAATTCACCCTTATAGGAGGTAAAAAGTACCCCTAAAACTCAAATAATGCACGTGAGTTTAAATGACATATACGAATGAGAAATTCTTGTAGCTCTTATGACAAGATATCTGATTCTGAGACTCACCCGTATAGGGTGTAAAAACCACCCCCACCTACGGAGATATCTCAATTCAATAGTGACGAAAAAAGTTCAGGCTTTTGTAGTTTTAGGTAGGGTAAACAAATATGTAGTAGATTCCCTTAAACCTCCGATACACGACTATAAACTACTCTTAGAGGGTAGTAGAACCTACCCCTACCCTCTAATGATGCACATGGATGTTACTGAAATTCGGAAAGGATCAAGTACTTTTATCGTCTTTCTAATAAGATCGAAAATCATCCCTAGGACGGGGAAGGGGGAGGAACTACCCCTTGGGAATGATGGATCTTAGAAGTTCTAGCATCTGAGACAAAAATACAGCCTTTCGTAGTCTCAAGCAGGATGGACAAATACAGCGTGTAGTAGTCCCCCCCTCTTCCTAGGGATGATTTTCTACCTTATTAGGAAGACGATCTAGTTGTCTTGAATGTTTGGTACAATGAGATAAAAGTACTTGATCCTTTCCGAATTTCAGTAACATCCATGTGCATTATTAGAGCGTAGGAATAGTGTTCACCACCCTCCGAGGGTAGTTTATAGTCCTATCTCGGTAGTTCAAGCGAATGTACTACATATTTGTTCACCCTGCCCAAAACTACAAGAGCCTGAACTTTTTTCGCCTTTATTAAAACTTATAAAATACCTCCGTAGGTGGGGGTGGTTTTTAGACTCCATAGGGTAAGTCTGAACCCTTTGAGAGCAATGTCTAATTGTCATATTAAGATCTTTTTAGACGGTTATATCAGTCCTCAGTTCAGTTTCAGTTTCGGTCTAACTGTCCGTTTTTCTTATGTGCAAAAAGGAAAAACTGAAAACAGAACTGAAACGGAAGCTGACACCTGACCTATTTGTTTCATTTCAGTTCTTAGAATTCCTATATGTAAACAAACGCGTCATGCCTCGGTCCGTTCGCTCACGTCAGTTCTTATGAAACTCTGGCTCAGTGTACATATGAATTGCAATTGTCGCTATGTCCAAAAAGGAACACGAGTTTGTTATAGAATTCATTGAAATTTATAAAATGTCTCCGAGTTTGTGGAATAAAACGGAGCCAAACTATCACAGTATAAACGTTAGGGAGGCCTGCCTACACTCTCTTATTGGGTTAATATCATGAATGCAACGAAAAGGCAACAAAGACGATGGTAAAATCCAAAATTAATATCCTATGCTCAACTTATAACAGAGAACTTTGCTAAATATAGAGAAAGAAATGGAGTAGGAAATTGAGAGAACAACATCACTGTTGTATTATGACCTTCTTTCGTTCGTCACCGACCAACAGCCGATTCTAAGAAGTGTTAGTACTATGGGGAGTAATAGCCTCCCTCATGTTGGTATTCTACTTTTGTATAATAGGTGTCACAAGGCGTAATAACACAAGATACACATCCTCATTTATCCGTAAATAGTTCAGTCAATTATATGGTTCTAAGTGAAGTCCTTTCATTAAATTTACATGCGACAGTGAATTCCAGGGTGCCAAACTTTACTCCATCGGCTTCTTTTCTTCCACCGTTTCTTCAACGCCACAGCTAAGGCTACTGCAGTGAGACAGTCTTCATACATGAGCTATTTTACACATGTACACTTTGGGACAGTATGACAACACGTGTTTGAATGCGAAACACACATAACACTTTGAAAGTGTAACTCGGACTGAGAACTGAACGGACGGTGTAAAAAGAAGCCTCCTTCTGAACTGAAATGAAACGAAAACTGGAATTGAGACGGAACTGAGAACTGATATGACCGTGTAAAAAGTCCATTAGATTCAGATATTTTGTCCTAGACAAGAATTTATCCTTTTCACCCCCTATAACGGTGGATTTTGGTTTAAATAATAGAAATAGCTTGCTGTGGTTCAAATGCACATTCTCTTCTCTAGACTATAAAATATCTACGATTTTTCACACTTTATTAAGAGTCATTACATTATTACTATAGTTTTATTCCATTTCAAGTGATGTTTTTGGCCAAGAATAAATGATACTATAAATCTTTTTTTTAACTACGAATTCGAATTTAGCGTGGAAAAATACACTAGATCCATGTATTTTGGTTCGTGGTAATGAACTTTTTTTTTGTTTGGCTGTGTTATTTATAACTAGGTGAGACTAGGCTCAGGTGAAAAGAATGGGTGAGGGAGTTAAAAGGGTGGTTGCGTATATACCATAATATCCTTCCATTTTAATGTACTTTTTCATTATTTCCAATTTGAGCAGAAATAGTATGTAGAAGAGATTGGGGTCTGGTTACAGAGTAACCTAAAAAACTGTAAAGTTTTATAGAACCAGTTTTAGAAATACAAACTGTTAACTTAGCTAAAAAATACCTATCTCTGACACAGTAGGTAAGTTATTGTTTTTATTACCCTTGCTAAAGGCAAGTATTGTATCTGTGAAAAAATACCCTCCACGATTTTTGCGTTTCTTTACATTTTAGGATTCTTAGGTCACGAAAAACATATTTTCCCATTTCCGTCAGTGTGTCTATCGGACTATCCGCCTGTCGATCTGTGGATATCATAGTTCTCAAACAAAATGATATTAAAATAGTTGAAATAGAAATGAAACCTATACTTTTTGAGCGATATGTTGTGATATGTTGTACGGTTTTAAATGTATTATGGAAATTTACTTTCCCTTCACTGGAGAAAGTCAAATTTACGCCTAATTTTAGAACTGAATGTTTGCGAAGAAAATACTGGGTAACTCACTTCTCCGATTTTTTTTTATTTATGTTCTCATTTTCTTGTATATTTAAAAGTATAAATAACATTTATCTTTCAGTTCAGTTCCGAGTATCATGCAGATATCATATATCAACTCTAAAAGACCCGACAAAAGTTTAACTGGTAGAAGTCTGAGGTTGTTAATTAATAACTTTCGTTTTTAAAACAGAGACTAACATGATCTATATAGCTGTGCTGATAAAGTAGGTTTCTTTTCCTAACTGAAATGAAGCAAAAAATTTGAAAATATGTCACGCTCATCCCCTTAGCAAATATTGTCTTTACTGGTTTAGGTATAATATTATGGTCTGTTTTACTGGAATAGATGGAAAACTGCAACAATTTCTTAACTTTATAGATAATATTCACAGAAATATAACGTTTACCATAGAAATGGAATAACAAATATCAATCAATTTCTTAGATTTAACTATTACAAACATTAATGATAAACACGACTTTTCTATTTTTTATAAGAGGTCGCATACGGGCTCAGTAATACATAATAACTCAACTCATCCTTTCACAAAATGACTGCTTTTAATTCCTTAATGCACCGACTCCTACACATACCTATATCAGAGAAAAATGATATAAAAGAACTAAATATAATAAAACAAATAACGGTTAACGATGGATATCAACTTAATATCATATATAAAATTGTCAGTAGAAAATCCTACCGGTAAACAATTAATCTGGTATACTCAACAATAACCGAAACTTTAATATTGTAACTTATACAGGAAAAATAACTGACTTTGTTTCTAAACAGTTGTCTAAAAGAGGGTTAAATATTGCTTTTAGAACTAATAATAAACTTTCTAATGTGATAAAAAACAACAAAAATAAAATCATCAGAAGGACAAAATCAGGAGTTTACTAACTTAATTGTGGGTCATACCCTAAATTTTATATTGGCCAAATAAATAGATCATTCGAAAAAAGAATAAATGAACATGAAAGAAGTTACATAAAACAAAACAGTACCTCTCAATATGCCGACCATATTACTCTTTACAAAAGGTGACTCCTCTCTCCTATCGAACTATAGACCAATTTCACTGTTATCACAAATTAATAAGCTATTCACCTGGGCCATCTCGAATAGAATCGATAGAAAACTCGAAGACTACCAACCTATAGAACAGGCAGCCTTCCGAAAGGTGATCACCTATTAACAGTAAAGATCATAATTGAGAAGATATCAGAATATAACCTACCCCTCTACATGGCCCTTATCGATTATGAGAAGGCCTTCGACTCCATCGAACGTTGGGCGATACTACACGACCTGGGATTGGCTCGAGTTGATCATAGATACATAAAGCTAATAAAAAACATTCATGAAAACGCCAAAGCAGCAGTAAAAATACACGAAACAACCGACTCCTTTGCCGTCCAAATTGGGATTAGACAGGGAGACACCATATCCCCGAAATTGTTTATTCTATCCCTGGAAGGAATCTTCAAGATGCTAAACTAGTCAAACCGAGGTATAGTCATAAATGGAGAACATCTGATACATCTGAGATTCGCCGACGATATAATCTTTTACGCGGAAAGTAGCGAGGATCTGGAAAATATGATTAAAGAACTGGATGAAAAATCAAAAACCGTAGAGTTAAAAATGAACTTAGTCAAAACCAAGGTCATGTGCCCAGAAGACCCTAACATTACAGAAAATAACAAGAAACTAGAGAAAACCAAATAATACGTATACTTAGGCCAAAGGATAACTCTTAGCAAAGAAAACAAAAACATGTCAATTGAAAGAAGGATTAGGCTAGGATGGGCAGCCTTTACCAGACTAAAATACACCCTAACAGACAAAAAAATACCCCTACATCTAAGAGCAAGGCTATACATGTATAATAGCTGCGTACTGCCAGTGGTTACGTATGGAGCACAAACTTGAACTTTCACATGGAAAATGGGAAACAAACTCGGAATATCCCAAAGAGCAGCAGAAAGAAAAATGCTGGGTCTGTCGCTACGCGACAAAGTAAGAAATGAAACCATCAGAAATAAAACAAAAGTGGCAGATATAATAGACCGTGCAACACGACTCAAATGGGACTATGCAGGATACATTGCTCGAATAAAGGACAACAGATGGAGTGGGAGAGAGTTATACAATGGAGACCATGGTTGGGAACGAGATCGAGAGGAAGACCGATCACGTAATGGTATCACGACATCAAAAAAGTAGCAGGACTACCATGGTTGAAAACAGCTCAAAACCGAACAAGATGGAGGGAACTAAGAAATGCGTATGCTCAATACTGGGCGCAAGAAGGCTAGAAGAAGAAGAAGATGCCGATCATTTAATAACAGACAATTACGTTTTCAATGACAATTTTAAAATACTCCATAATGGTAGGAAATCTAAAAACTTAAATTTGCTAGAAAGTATGGAGATAAATAAATATAAAAAATCAGATATGGTATTAAATCAACAATTAGAAACTAATAACTCCCCATTATTGAACCTTAATTTATATTCAAGAATAAACCAATTAAATGTAGGATAGATAAATCCAAATGTTTATAATTTAAATTAAATGCACCTCAATTAGGGTAAATAGGTAAATCCAAAAACATGTATAAAGAAATAATGTCAATATATTATGGGTTTAGAATATTTTCGGGCTGATGAAGACACTATCGTGTTGAAACAATTGTAACGGAAAAAATAATAAAGTGGAAATTGTGAAACACATTAGTGCTTCATTTTCTTAATGAAAATATGTCGTTCATATAAGCACAATAAAATGTAAACATAGCGTTTACAAGGATAAAAAACGTCTTCTGCTCTTCATTTTGATATTAAAGTTATACATAATGAAAGTTTTTCGGTTACAAGCATATGTGTCGTAAGAAACTTTCCTATTTCGGTCACGTAATGAGATATCCAGAAACGTATAATATCTTACATCTGGTACTGTAAGGCAAAATAGGTAAACGAGGACCAGGAAGAAGATATATTTCCTGGCTAAAGAACCTACAGCAATGGCTTGACCATACAACTGCAGAATTATTTAGAGCTGCTGTCAACAAAGTTAAAATCGCCGACATGATCGCCAACATTCGTCAAACGAATACGGCATTATAAGAAGAAAAAGATATGTGGGTGTGTGTCTGTATGTACTGAGTTTAGCAAATAGTCCAGCATATTTAAAACAGAAACTGGTCAAGTGCAAGTTGGACATGCGCAATTAGTGTTCCGTACTCTAATTGTCCTTAAAATGAAAATTTTGATTACAGTGATAAGTTGAAATCAGGTTTCACAATTTTTTAAAAATTTGCTTTTATTTAAAACTCCACTCGATGACCTGGTAGTTTTTTTTCACTTTCGATTTCACCCACCATATACCAGATAAATTACACAGGCCGACAAAATTGGACGAAACTCCAGACCCTTAGACCAGAATATTATTTCCCAAAGGTTTTTGGTGCGTTCAATTAGAATTCTTCTATCACATCAAGTTTTTGAGATATCCTAACCCAAAAATGCAAAAAACACGGTTTTTCTCTATATTCGGGATTATATTACACCGCGAATTAATTTTTCCCCGTCAAAATGCATGTTGAATTTTCCAGATATCTTATTTCTTCTCGGAAAAATCATCATTCTACTAGCAACATTGTTTATTTGTTATCATACATGAGTATCTCATTTTAATGTACCAAGCTTCTTAATTTATTGACGTTAACTTTTAACAAAAAAAGTTTCAGACAAAATGTGATGACCTTGGAAGATCATTTTGAAGGACATTTCAAGGTCAACTTTGATTTTTTAAATGGGAACCTATATTTTTTATGACGGCATCATATTTTTCTAGAAAAAATACACAACTTTTGTTCAAAAAATTTTCTCGATAATACTCGGTTTTTTTTTTATGGATCTAGCACACGTGGTACAGGGAAGTCCCTAAAGCGCTACAGGAACGACACGTGTGCGGAGAAAGCGATTCACGTTGTTCTTGAATCGCTGTAGATTGTACTCGGTGGGAAACACAGTCCTGGACAAATTATTCCAAAGGGATGATGTTCTCCATATAAAAGACTGCTTGAAAAGCGTTGTACGAGGAGTAACAAGCTGAACCTCATACGGATGTAAAGAATTAGCCCCACGTGTACGTCTAACATGCACCACTCTGGGAGGAATTAAGCGGGCCACATCCTTCGAACACTTTCCATGAAAGTACTTGTAGAATAGGCTCAAGTCGCGAACCGTTCTTCGATGTTCCAGCGAATCAAGGCCGACGGTCAGTTCCGGGTCTCCAATCAGACTAACAGCTCTTCTCTGAATAGAATCCAACAAATACAGTGTACGTTTTGGAAGCAGATCCCCTAACATGAAAGCAGCATTTTATCGTTGGTCCTTTGTAAAGAATTAACAGTTGTTGTGGAGTGTAAAGCTTTCTGGTTCGAAATAATATTCCCACTTTTGAGAAGCTCTCCTTGCTATGCCTGCAACATGTTCATGCCAGGACATATTTGCTCCCAAATAACGCCCAACAAATTGAGTGACGTTGTTAGAGGAATGGAGTGCCCCGACATAACTATGTCGGGTTCAACAACGTTAACTTTTTTTAGAAAAAACTGCCGCCTGGGTTTTTGTAGCGTTAAATTCCACTTGGTTACTGCGAGATAGAATTTCTTCCAGGTCTTTGTTAAGTTGAATGACTTTCTGCCGTCTGCGGATATTCGTATGAGTAGCCGATGTACGAGCGTTCAAAGTGAATGAAGAGATAAGTGTACTGTCATCTGCAAAGCTGTAGATTGGATTCTCGGTCTTTTCCAGCAGATCGTTAATGTAAATGAGAAAGAGAGTAGGAGACAGTATGGAGCCTTGGGGTACACCTGCGTTGATAGTGAAGGTGTTAGAAAGAAATCCGTCGACTGCCACTCGTAAAGAACGCTCTCTGAGGAAAGATGAGAGCCACAAACAGAACTTGTCCGACATACCATAAGAACGTAGCTTAGCCAACAGCCCACCGTGCCAAACACGGTCGAATGCCTTGGATATGTCAAGAGCAACCGCTCGAGATTCCAAACATGTGTTAGATAAATCAGAAGATCTCCTGTTGATCTATTTTTACGAAAGCCATATTGGTGATCGCTAATAATGTTGAATCCTTCAAGATATTTTAGAAGATGCTGATTGATAGCCTTTTCGTCGGTAGTTATTTGGCAAGGTCTTCTTGCCTTTTTTAGGTATCAGCTGAACTGTAGTTCAGGTTCTTCAATACTTCATTGATAAAAGACATTACACTCTTAATTCCCAAACAAGCATAAAGGCAAATGAATCTAACATAACCTCAGGTGGCGAGTGAAAATTGATAAAAGGTATTACATTTTCAATTCCTAAAAGAATCAAAATTTAACACCACAGAAAGGCAAACATAATAAACTCTTAACCAAATTGGTATGATTATAATAAAAATGCCAAACTAATTAATTTCAACGGACGATTTCTCCGAGAGGAAATAAAATATTTGAAAAATTCAAATGTGTTTTGAAGGGGAAGAGTAGTGCTTTCAGATGCGGCAACGAAAAATCGTGTCTTTACATTTTTATGTTAGGATATCTCGAAAACCTAATCTGATGGAGCAATTCTGAGATTGGATTTGGATTCAGTGCACCAAAAACCGTCGAAAAAGTGTGGTTTGGTCTTAGAGTTTGAAAAATGTTGTGTGTTATCAAATGAAATGCATTCGTAATAATTTTCGCTCAAACTACAATGTATAAAAAATATTCCAGAATTTTTTCAAAATTTGCTGATCAATACCACCGAGATAGAGTGGTAGGACAATAGTTTTTCACTTTTTTTTAAAATAATACAAAAAAGAGTGCGCGCAAGTATTACATCATTTATATTTTTGAACTTGTGTTTTTAAACCATTTGACACCCCAATCACAAGCTTTCATTTGACACCCCACTTGATGACGTGGTAAAATGTTTTTTTCACTTCCGATTTCATCCCCCAAAACTAACCCCTTAAGTCAAAATTTAGCTTTCAAAACTACACGGCTCTGATTGGGCCATTAGTTCCTATATTTGTGCTAAATTTTCAACTTTCTATGTAAAATAGTTTTTGAAAAAATCGGGTGTAATAGACGGCGGCGTTAGTAAATTTCACACCAAGACTACCTGCGCCCTTAATACAACAGGTAAATTCCACACTAACCTTATAAGGGTGCTTAAATCTTACAGGTAATTTCCACACCAAGCAAATATAATTATGCTTTATTCATCTAAATAAAATTGGACGGATTTCTTTTAAATCAGTTTTTATTGAAAATTTTAGATATTTGCAAAAATATATGTTTTTATTTCATAGTAGAATAATATTGATAAAACATGAAGTTTTTGCTAAATACATTAAATTACAATTGGATAAATTTCCTTACATATACTAGATAATGCTACAAACCTATATGTATATATATATATATATATATATATATATATATATATATATATATATATATATATATATATATATATATATCTATTTATATATATTTACAAAACAGGTTGAGAAAAATGGAAAGCATTAATATTTCCTAATTGTCTTTGTTCATAAAGATTTTTTAAATATTTTAATTTTTGATTATTATGATTATTACTTATTTTAGACTCGTCGACACTTTGTATTTTTATATATACGTTAATCTGAAATTCTTTCAGCCTATCGATAAAAGTATACAGAGACGGATGTGTAGAATAAAAAGAATTATTTAGATGAGAATGGAAGGACTCACAACAGTTAACGTTCGAGTTAAAGATGGACTCGATTCTGCCCATATTTCAACTGGAAAATCGGCTCCTTCCTCTATATACGTTTCTAGTAGGTAATCACAAAATTTATTTAAACGTTCACCCTCAAGTTTTATAGAATATAAATCGTATGCAAAACTGTCACCTAATTCTTCGGGTGCTAAATAGGACAAGCCGAAACAATACTTTAACCAACGACCAATTTCAGAATTTTTGTCGCAATATTCTTTAGCTAGATTCTGTATCTTGCGAAACCAAGATTGGTGTAAATTAAATCTACATCCTAACACTTTAGCATTTGGCCAAACTTCAGATACTGCCTTATGAATAGATTTTTCGAAGTCAATAGTAATTTTCTCTGGATTGAAATACAGTGTATCTGTTGAATAAATCTTACATTTTAATAATGTGAAGAGGTTTTTGTATGTTTCAGCTCTCTTATGACGCAATAAGCAAAATAATAATGGAATGTAATGACCGTTTGCAAAACCATGCATAACTGTGTTAAATATTTAGTGCAGTATGAAAAGGGGCCGTCCATATATATATATATTGGATATTTTACACAACATATTGACATTTGTAGTGCAAGAAAAAACAATAATGCCACTTTCGAGTTCATTGATATATAGAAAATTCTCACCCTTGCTAGTTTTGATTTCAAATGTCTCTAAAACACTATGCACCTCCTCAGCACTTCTTGGATTACGTCCTGGCAAAAATTTTCGTGTATGGTTATAAATGTTTTTTCTAATATATTCAACATCTTTTTCTGTTACTGTTTCAGGCAGCGTGTTTTGTAGTTCTTGTCGGATAATTTTAGATGGCCTTTCACTCATATGCTCTCAGGCTTTTCTTTTGCAGGAATTACTAATTATTTGCCGATTCAGCTTCTTGGTGTCTGCTCCGTGTGTATGGAGTCCTTCACTTCTGGTAACTAAATTCTCGGGCCCAACGGTGCAGCCTTTTGATTTGCAATCTTTTTTTGAACATCTCCAAAATGTTTCTCTACATTTTAGCACCTTTTGTCGAAAGTAAATGTTGTAATTCACACATAACTTGTCCTTTCCTCGATTACTTTTTATTAACTTTGCTTCCATATTAACAACACTTTAAAAAATATATGCACAACCAAGTAATAATCACAAATTAATAATATGTACTAAACTGATATGTAGAAGGGTTTAATAATGATTTAATTGAACAAGCCGGTGCGTACCACCACGCATTTATCAACCTTCATCTTCTACCTGAAAGTACTCGGTGTGGAATTTACTTCTGCAATTACAATCCCTTAAATATGTCTAGGTCATAAACGGATTAGTGGTGTGGAAATTACCTGCGCCCACAGACGGACCGACGGACACAGCGAGGGACAGACACCGGGGTGATGCCATAAGTGTTCCGTACGGAACAGTAAAAAGAATAATGTTTTTTCACCGTATATCAGAGAACGAGCAATAAAAATATTTGTTTGTTTTGTTTTAAAACTAAAACGTTAATGTTCATATGAAAAGTGATTGATAAAAAAGAGAAATGAAGCACTATGTCCTTTTATCAGGCTCTAAATATAAAGTTTACGTAGTGGATTATGTGACCCACAAATATACTGTAAATTTCCCATCCAGACTACTTCTTGAGAATTTTTATTACTTGCTGGACTGATCAGCTATGAATATATGAGTTCTAAATGCTCGAAAAATAAATCTTCTAACCTTTATTTTGTAACTAGGAGAAAAACTTTGGAAATATATGCAGCGACCAGGGACAATTATAGCCAAGCCGTCTGTCTAGACGAAATGAGAATCAAGACAAATGGACACGATGTGATATCATATGATTCTGTAAAGGAGACAAATCGTTTGTTATGTGTCATGTCTGTAAAAAACTGTTTTCAAATAATGTACTTCTAAAAAGAGTTATTTATGTATATATGTAATGTTGCGATCTATATTTGTTACTTGTTTATGATAAATATAACTGTGGGCTTTACAATTATCATAATAGCCAGCAAAATCGAAACTGGGAACGGATATATGCAGAGATTGTATCACATCTGGGTAATTAGAAGCATGAGGATTAATTAGAAATATGAATAGCCGAAATATAAATAAAATAAGCTTATAGAACTAACGACCAGTGGCACTGCTTTTAATAATATCGAAAGTTACGGAAAATGGTGTAAACTAGTAAAATATCTAGAAGAATTTAATATTATTAGCTACAGTCAATATGGCTTTCGTAAGCAACGATCAACAGAAGACGTTCTAATTTATATAACACATGTTTGTAACAACACAATTGAAAATTTTAAAGAATCTCGAGCGGTTGCCCTTAGTATGTCCAAAGCGTTCGACCCTGTTTAGTATGTCGGATTTCTGGCTAAGCTACGCTTTTATGGTATGTCTGAAAGGTTTTATTTATGGTTCTTGTGTTTCCTCAGAGAGCATTCTTTACGAGTGGCAGTCGAAGGATTTCTTTCTACTATCGTCGCTGTCAACGCCGGTGTACCCCAAGGCTCCATATTGTCTTTTACTCTCTTTTTCATTTATATTTACGATCTGCCGGAAAGGAGCAGAAATCCAATCTACAGCTTAGCAGATGACAATACGCTTATTTCTTCTTTCACTTTGAACGTACGAACACCGGCTGTTCATGCAAATAACCGCAGACAACAGGAAGTCCTTCAAATTAACAAAGACTATCTTGGCGTGACAGTAACTAAATAGAATTTTGCTGTTCCTTAACGTAGCGTCAATTTCGGGTCCCGTGAAAATAAAGATACGATTCGTTTTTCAACTTTCGCAGTGACTTTGCTTACAGAGCCACATTTTTGCAAGTTGTCGGCATTTTTCGTCTCGCTAAAATGCTTTATTCACTTCTTCACAAACGACACCGACTTTTTAATATATTTAACGGCCGTGGAATATGTCATTTTAGGACTCTTTGAATGGGAATAAAGAAAAACTGCCTTGAACCGACGCGCAAACAAGTGACTCATTTTGGATTTTACAAGATTTCGACGAAAGTTCGAGATCGACTGATACTCTTGCTAAAATGCGTCGTAGGCAAAGTTTTCCTCGATTTTTTGTTGAATCGCTAGAATCGAATGCATTGTTTTAATGAAAAAGCACTTTTTTTTTGTTCATTTGGGGCCGTTTCTTTACGATTTCTGCCTTCAAATGCACCAATAACTTGTATTTGCTATTGATGGTTTTTCCCTTCTCAGCACACTCGATGAAAATTATTCTATGCGCATCCCAAAATCTTCCCAGCGACTGTAGTGTCTTTGGTCGCTTCGGGAGGCTTTCTCCGGCTGCTGTCCACTCAGCTGACTGCCGATTTAATTCCGGTGTGTAGTGGAAATCCATTATCATATATCGCATGAAAAAATTCTTTTTATTCCGCTTAAACAGGTCCAAACAGCGTTCAGAATCAACAACACGTTGTTGTTTTTGGTTCACTGTGAGCAAACGCGGTACCCATTTTGAACAGAGCTTTCTCATGCCCAAATGTTCATGCAAAATATGACCAACACGTTCTTTTGATACCTTTATTGTGTCAGCTATCTCACGCAATTTCATTTTACTGTCATCCAAAAACAATTTTGTAGATTTTTTTTATGTTTTCCGGTGTAACCACCTTATTTGGATGTCCAGAGCATCCAGCATCATTTGTATCTGTACGATCGCGTTTAAATTCAGCATACTAGTAAATAATGAGTGATTTTCCAGGGACAGAGTCCACGTAACACTTATTAAGCCACTGCTTTGCTTGAACGGTATTTTTTCATTAAAAACAGTGTTTAATCAACACACGAAATTCGATTTTTTGTCATTGTTATGAAAATATCAAAAGTAACGTCACTAAAACCACTGTAACTTGTAAACTAATCGTCGAAATGTCATAAAATTTTAATAAAAATCATTTGAAGGTTGGTATTTCCTAAAAAAGGGCGGCATCTATGCATTAAACCAAAAACTTTTTAGCCTACATGTTATATCCGTTAATGTTTCGTTATGTTTTATTTATTTATATTTTAAAAGGTTCACAATTTTCTGTTTTTAATGGCTCTTTTGTTACGTCTGTTTCGACACCGAACACTCTATTAATCAGTGACAGAGACGCGCCTAGATCGTGCTAGGTTTGGCACTACAAATCTGCTAAATGAAAAAGCCAAGCAGCCGTATTTTCTAAAAAAGTTAACATTGCTGGACCCAACATAGTTACATCGAGACATTCCATTTTTTTAGCATCGTCACTCAATTTGTTAGGCGTTAACATAGGAGCAAATATATCTTGGCATGAACAAATCGCATGTACCACAAAGAGAGCTTCTCAAAAGCTGAGAATATTATTTCGAACTAGAAAGCTTTACACTTCACTAGAACTACTCAGTATATATCACCACTACACCAAATACTTTATTTTTGCACTCGACGCGCGTTTCGCTAACCATGTTAGCTTCATCAGGAGCGATGATTGACTACTTTTTTTGTTATCACCACTACACCAAACACTTTATTTTTGCACTCGAGGCGCGATTCGCTAACCATGTTAGCTTCATCAGGAGCGATGTTTGACTAAAGCTAAACTACAAATCTACCCTATTTATACTTAGCCTAACCCTTGAATTACTCAAGCGGAACTAATGACATAGGCAAGGCCATCAGTTTCGGTCAAGTAACCAGTAGAGGGGACTATAAGGAATAGGCCCTCTGTCTTTCTTTAAACTACTTTTACATTTTATAATGTCCATACTTTCGTATGCGTTCAACAATTTCCTATCAGATACATTTTTTATTAATTTTAGATTATCTAATGTTACAGTATGATCAGCTTCAAGGGCATGTTCGGCAATGTTAGACTTTTCTGTTCTACTGTATTTTAAGTGTGCTAAATGTTCTTTAAATCGTGTTTTAATTGACCTTTTAGTTTGCCCAACATACTTTTTATCACAATCATTACAACTTTGACACAATCTTTTCTCAAATTAGAATCTTATCTTTGGGATTTCCTAAGATATTCCTCAGATTATCTGATGACTTATGGACTAAGGTGAAGCCTACCTTATTAAATACCTTATTGAGTCCCTTGCTATATTTCGGATTATATGGTATGGAGAAATACTTGGTGGTGTAAAAAAAGGTGGAATTCTGAATATTAAACCTAAACTTATGTCTATTTATTAGCTTATTTACTAAGTCATCGTCATAACCATTATCTCTAATTATATTTCTAATACGATTCCTTTCTTTATTAAAGTTTACTCTATTCAGAGGGAAAGTGACCAAACGATGAACTAAAAAATGTAATGAGGCTAATTTATGTTGTTTGCAATGAAATGAATCATTAGGAATATATCTATCTGTTACTGTGTCCTTCCTATAGATATCAAATTCAAATCTATTATTATTTTTAATAATTAAAATATCTAGAAAATTCAATTGTCCTTTGTTCTCAACTTCGTAAGTGAATTTAATGGAATCATACCGGCTATTTAATTTAGAAACAAAATCATCAATATTTGCTTTCTTTGTATCAAAAATCGCGAAAATATGATCCACATACCTATACCAATCATCCCTCCTGATGAAGCTAACATGGTTAGCGAAACGCGCGTCGAGGGCAAAAATAAAGTGTTTAGTGTAGTGGTGATATATACTGAGTAGTATCATTGTGCCAAAGATTCCACATTCCCAACTTAGTTCACTAGAACTGTTAATTGTGTACAAAGCTCAAATTCGACCAACGATGGAACTCTGCTCCTATGTTTGGGGCTCTGCTCTTAAAACTATACTGTGGAATCTATCCAGAAGAGAGCTGTTCACCTGATTGGAGACCCAGAACTCACCAGAAACCTTAGTACCTTGGAATATTGAAGAACGGTTGACGACATAAGTCTATTCTACAAGTATTTTCATGGAAAGTGTTCTCTGGATGTAGCTCGCTTAATTCCTCCCAGAGCAGTACATACTAGGAATACATATCGCACTAATATATCACACCCGTAGGAGCTTCAGTTTGTCATTCCTTGCACAACCCTTTTCAAGCAGTCTTTTATTTGGGAATATGATCCCTTTGGAATGATTTGCTCAAGAGTGCGTTTCCCACCGAGTACAATTTCCAGCGATTCAAGACCAATGTGACTCGCTTTTTTCTCACACGCATCGCTCCTGTAACGCTTTAGGGATTTCCCTGCAGCAGATATGCTATGCCCATAAAAAAACCTGTTAAAGTGCAGGAACACTATGAAAAATAATCGGGAGAAAATGGACTGGACTACTTAAATCAATCTCCAAGATCAAAGAATTCTTCTGTGTTTAAAGAGAAAACAACTTGTTAAATAATATTATTTTTCAATCTAATATTCAGGTCAATTTTATTTTTCTTATTAACTAGGATGTTGATATTTTTAAAAACTGTACACTAAGATTTCGTTCTGCAGCTTAAAACATAATTATAGCAAATGCATCGCTCCAGGCACCATCATAAAATTTTCTTTATATTTTGCTTTAACGTTTACGAATTGAAATAAAATTCTTCTTTTTTAGAGATTGCCGCTAATCATTTGTTTACTCAATCAATCTGTGAGACCCTTCAAGTGATTTCAAGAATAAAAATTCTTTGGAGATTTTTAGTTTGAAATAGTTTTAATTAAAATTTATTTAATAATAGGAAGGAAAAATATAAATTTAAAATAATTAGAATAGGATATGTAACGTCAGTTATAATAACAAAACATAAGAACAGTAATTGAAGATCCTGTTTAAAAAAAGTTTGTGCTATATACATGTTTTAAACTAATTAGCTCTTATTGAAAGCTCGTGACAAAGTATTAAGATGAGAAACTTGCAAGCTGGAAAAAGGACAAGAAATTCACAAGCCAGAGCCTGTAAGCATATTTTGTCGACATCACAACGAATCGCCTATTTCCTTTGAGACATACTTCCTGAAAATATTTTACAGACTTACACACTATAGATAACTTGGAGTGGGCAATAAAGGCAACTAGAATATGTTCTGGCACGCTATCTCCCTTACGTTCTCCTCTAGCTCCTTGTCCGCTCTCTGGGCCTGCTATAACGTGAGAAGGAAATATAAGTTTTTAAATACTTTTAAACCCAATTATTTCTTAGATTTCTTGAGATATTTGAGGAAATCAAATAACAAATCGTCATAATTTTTCAGTCGTATCTTTTTAATGTAAACTAAATTTACATTTTCTATAATTTTTTTTTAAAATCATTTTATAATGTAAAGAAATGAAACTAAACACACATATATATCTCTGCGCATGGTCTTTCCAAACATTAAAAAAAAATCATTAAATTGGACGGCAAATAACTAAAAAATTAATGTGTTTCTAAACAGCATATTGCACTCAACTGATAATTTCATATTTAAAAAATACTTGGTGTTTTTGACGTGTTAGTGTAAGCAAATGCCGTAAAATTTTCATGATCTAAATCATAATATTATTGTCAAATAGGTAGTATTTGTTTTAAAATCACTTTTTCATGTTATATTTAAAGTAAAATATTGAGTAGAAATAAAGAGAATGAACGAGACCTTTTCTAGAGCAAAGACAAAAAAAATTGAATTTTTCGTAACGAAAAAATTTAAAAATCAGATAATTTTTACATATTCTTTATTTTTCGCATTTTTTTTTATTTTTATGGGTCTAGCACACATGCTGCAGGGAAGTCCCTAAAGCGCCCCAGGAGCGGCATGTGTGCGGAAAAAGCGATTCACGTTGTTCTTGAATCGCTGTAAATTGTACTCGGTGGGAAATACAGCGCTGGGCAAATTATTCCAAAGAGATGATATTCTCCATATAAAAGACTGCTTGAAAAGCGTTGTACGCGGAGTAACAAGCTGAACCTCATACGGATGTGAAGCACCAGCGCGACGTGTATTTCTAACATGCACTGCTTCGGGAGGAATTAAGCGGGCTACATCCTTCGAACACTTTCCATGAAAATACTTGTAGAACAGACTCAAGTCGCCAACCGTTCTTCGATGTTCCAGCGAATTTGAGCTTTGTAAGAATTAATAGTTGTTGTGGGGTGTAAAGCTTTCTGGTTCGAAATAATATTCCCAACATGTGAGAAGCTCTCCTTGCTATGCCTGCAACATGTTCATGCCAGGACATATTTGCTCCCAAACTAACGCCCAACAAATTGAGCGACGATGTTAGGGGAATGGAGTGCCCCGACATAACTATGTCGGGTTCAGCAACGTTAACTTTTTTAGAAAAAACTGCTGCCTGGGTTTTTGTAGCGTTAAATTCCACTTGGTTACTGTCACCCCAAGATAGAATTTCTTCCGGGTCTTTGTTATGTTGAACGACCTCCTGCTGTCTGCGGATATTCGCCTGAGCAGCCGATGTCCGAGCGTTCAAGGCGAATGAAGAGACAAGCGTACTGTCATCTGCAAAGCTGTAGATTGGATTCCCGGTCTTTTCCAGCAGATCGCTAATGTAAATGAGAAAGGGAGTATGAGACAGTATAGAGCCCTGGGGCACACCGGCGTTGATAGTGAAGGTGTTAGAAAAAAATCCGTCGTCCGCCACTCATAAAGAACGCTCTCTGAGGAAACATGAGAGCCACAAACAGAACCTTTCAGACATACCATAAGAGCGTAACTTAGCCAACAGTCCATCGTGCCAAACACGGTCGAATGCCTTGGATATGTCAAGAGCAAGCGCTCGAGATTCTCCAAAGTGTTCAATTGCGTTGTTCCAAACATGTGTTACATAAGTCAGAAGATCTCCTGTTAATCTATGTTTACGAAAACCATATTGGTGATCGCTAATAATATTGAATCGTTCAAGATATTTTATTTATTTAAAAACCTTTTCCATGACTTTCGATATTATTGAAAGCAGTGCGACTGGTCGGTAGTTATTTGGCAAAGTCTTCTTGCCTTTTTTAGGTATCGGCTGAACCGTGGCACATTTCCAGCAGGACGGAAATATTCCCTTTCTGTAGGATAGGTTAAAAAGTCTACATAAAACTGGTCTTAGTTCCCTTGCACAGTTTTCGAGAACTATGGCAGGTATTCCGTCAGCGCCAGAAGCGTTTTTGGTGTCTAGCTTCATTAAAATACGCTTTATCATGCGCTGGCTGAAGGCAACATCGGGCATCTTTGACTGCAATATGGGAATAGTAGGTGGTGTTTTTCCTTGGAAGTTCGCTCTCTCAACAGGTATGGTTGCAATGGAATTATCTGGCCGTGTGAGTGGTGGTATGGTGGATTTGGTAAAATTTTGACTAACTGCCGTAGCGACTGCCCAAAAGAACCTGGAATTGTTGGGACAAGCGAGAAGTTTGTTTCTAATTCGTTGATTGTGCGCCTTCTTGGTTTCGTCGATAATTCCTTTGCATCTGTTCCGGGCACGAACAAAGGTGTTTCGATTTACGGTGTAAGGATTTTCACGCCATTGTCGGTAGGCAATATGTTTAGACGCAACAGCTTCTTTGCATTTTCGGTCAAACCAAGGCTTGCCGTTGGAGGAGCATTTCTTCGAAAAAGGGATGTAAGCTTCCATTCCAGCCAAAAAACCATCGGAGACCTCCCTGGCGCAGTCAGATGGGTTATCGGATCGAAAACAAACGTCCATCCAAGGGAAGATTCGAAAGTATTCCATGAAATCTTCCCATTTAGCAGATTTGTAGTGCCAAATCTTGCGCGGCCCCGGCGCCTCTCTGTCACTGATTGGCAGGATACTCGATGTCGAAAGCAGTTTATGGTCGGAAAAACCTAACGGCGGATTTACGGTAACCGTGTAAATCTCCGGATTGGTGGTTAAAAACAGATCAAGATCGCATATTTGAAAAAAGCTTCCTACGACCTTTTGCCCACAAGAAAAAATCCATAATACGATTTGGACTAAAATACGAATATTGACCAATGCTCTTAATATTCTTTAATAAAATTTGGAACACTTTTTTGTTAATATAAAAGCTATATTGAACTGAATGGAAATTACCCGTAAAAATCATTTTTCAATTTACCGTAGTAAATACTTTTTTTAGGTTATGTAAGTAATATTTTTTTAATGCAATATACGAAGTTTTTTAGGCAATTTTATGACGACTAAAATGATTTTTTTCTGTCGTATAACAACGAACAGAAGCTGAGATATTCAAAAAATAGTGAGCTGAAAGCATTAAAATGTGAAAAAATGCACTGAAATAGAAGAAAAAGGCCTTGCGATCAAAATTAGACTGGGAAAACTCGTTTACATTATCTTGGCACTGTTTCAAAGTAGTTAAATCGATTTCCAAGCTGTATCCAAAAATTCCAAAAAATTATGAAAATTTTATGGCCGGCATTTGCCTCAACTATGTTTATATTTTACTGTACAGTAGAACTAGTATCAATCCTACAGGTACTAAAAGAATGCAGAATCTATCAATGATATTCCAACATTATCTATAACATATACGAAAACGCAACAACAACAGTTAGACTATATACCAACACTAAAAAAATAAAAATAAAAAGAGGAATTAGATAGGGAGACTTCGAAACTCCTCACTGCAGTCCAAGAGCATGCATTTAAAACTTTAGAGTTGGAAAGCAGGGGAGTAATGATCGATGGGGAAAGACTGAGTCAGTTGAGATTTGCGGATGCCATAGTTTTAATATCGGACAACTTGAGAGAAGCCAGAAAAATGCTGGAAGAACTATAACAGGCGATACAGAGGGTAGAACTGAAAATAAATTACAACAAAACTAAAATGATGACCAACTTAATACCTAGCAAACCGATAAGAATAGGAGACGAGGAAATAGAAATCGTCGATAAATATACCTATCTAGGACATGAAATTAGAATAGGTTGGGACAACCAGACATGTGAACTCCCCAGACGAATATCTTGAGGCTGGGCAGCTTACGGAAAGCTCAGAAATATATTCAAAGCGGTCATTCCGATAAGATTAAAACGAAAAGCCTTTAACCAATGCGTCTTACCAGTTCTAACATACAAAGAAAACTGTTAAGAAACTGCAAATAACACAACGTAAAATGAAGAGATCAATGTTGGGGTTGACATTAAGAGATCGAGTCCGAAATGAGGAAATAAGGAGGAGAACGGGTGTGGATGATATCATAGCATGTATTATAAGATTAAAATGGAGATGAGCCGCCCACGTGGCAAGATTACAGGACAATAGGTTGAAAGCCGACAAGCGCAATCGAAGAAGACCACCAACACGATGGCCAGACGACCTAAAAATAATCGCAACCAACTGGATCGCAACGTCCCAAAATAGAGAACACTGGAAAGGTCTAGAGGAGGCTTACGTTCAACAATGGACAAGGGAGGGCTGAACTAGAGAGAGATGTTTATATTAATCCATTTATATCTTACTTTTCTTGTCTATAAACCCTGAGAACGGTATTAAATCTGATACATTCGAAATTAGTAAGAAGTTATCTATATGATGGTGAATAATTATAAAATTTTTCGACGTGACCATTTATGTTATCCAAACTCCAGAAGATAAAAAGCCCGTGCTGCAGCCTCCATTTTTAAATTTTCACTTAAATGGACGATATTAACCTCACGTATTAGCTTAACACGAAAATTGTTATCCCTTGTACTTTGGTGTTAAAGAGGGTAAAACAAGGGTTATATTTATTTAATAAATAACAAGTTCCCGTTTCAAATAAAGGTAGACAGACAGAAAAGGTTTGGGCTATAAATTGTATTTAAGGTAATCTCTTGAAACTCTCATTTTTAAATGAACCTACTGAAAGGAATACTTTTATGATGCAGTAAAAAAATTAAATTTTATTTTGGCACATTAAAGAATAACTGAATCCAAGCATTAGCATCTGATATGTTTAATGAAAGGGTGTTATTTTGGATAAATTAATCTATAAATATTTCATCGGGTTATTATTTGGATTACGCAACACCAAAAACCATGATCAGCATAAAATTTACAAATAATTTAATTAAGATCTTTTTCTTCTTGTACCGTCTCCTGTATCAAAGATTGTCGATAACGTCAACAAATTCTTCTCTCGTCTTAGCTGTTCTTATTAGAGTTTCCATATTCATATTTCTCCAATCCCTAATATTTTTCATCCAAGACATTTGTCTTCTGCCTGGCCCTCATTTTCCTTCCCCTTTCCCCTTTATAATAAGATGCAATAACCGGTATTTACTGTTTCTGAGTATGACTTCAAAGTATGAAGTTTTTCTTAATTTAACAATATTGACGCCAAGAATGTATCTTGTCACCACTCTTATTTAATGTATATGCCGAAGAAATATTTGGCATAGCACTTCACGATATCTCAGCAGGAATAAACATTAATGGAAGAAGAATTACCAACATTAAATTTGCTGATGACACTATAATATTCGCACCTACCTATAAATGCTGATGAACAGAGTAACACATGTCAGTCGAGAATAAGGAATAGATATAATAATAATAATAATAGTAATAAACAAATACACACCAACATCCATACTTCAAAATAAAGATTACAAGCTCTACTGGGACATCAGTATCCATACAGATAAAACAGTCTCCGCCAATAGACCCGATATTACTTTTCAGTGCAAAAAAGGAAAAGTCACCTATCTAATTGACATAGCTGTCCCCAACGACACAAAGATCCAAACGAAATACAAAAAAAAATTTCCAAATACACAGACCTTGCAACGGAAATAAAAAGGCTATGGAAGCAAGAAAAAGTCATCATTGTCCCCCTCATTATATCAGCCACAGGCCTTACACCAATAACATTCACACCATACCAAGTACAATTAGGACTCAACACAAACATACACAGAAACATTCAGAAGTCAGTGATTTTGAAAACATGTAACATTGTCAGGTCATTCCTTAATACATAAGGGTAATAGCGTTTGTGCTGACTTAGCTTTGGCCCGTCAGCCAAACATGGAACCACATTGACCAAATATGAGAAAGAAGAGGTTTTTTGTAATAATAATAATAATAATAATAATAGTCGACGATATAAAAGACTTCAATAACTATTATAATTATATGCGGAAAAATGGCACCTATGGAACGAGCCTAGAGATACTTGCCCTCTCGGAAACACAAAATAGCAACTTTCATATCTTCTCAAAACAACGAAGAACAAGACATACAAAAATAACTTTTACGGACAGACCAACAATAATAAGCACGGGAAAATACAACAAAACCATTTACCTTCTACTAACAGGCAACCCAATGTCGGGACACTTTGAGCTTCTGACACCACAAAACACTGAAAACATTCCAGAGAACAACAGACCAATAAAAGAAGCATCGGGCGAGCGACGTAACGGTCGAGGACGTCGCGGGAAATGGCAGCTCGACCAAAACGATGAAGACCAGGCAACCGAAAATGGACCTGTCAAAAGTGTTGTGTTGGCGACTAAGCCGACACCCACCAAGGCGGGAAAATCACAGCAGCGCATGAGTTGCACCACAGGAATCAACGAACACGCCATGCGTTGCTGTAATGAAAACACAAAACCTGACAAAGAAATCACTGAGAAGAGAATCACTCGCCGCTTGGACCCACCAACATCAATCCCAAGCGCAACCGACGTAGATACGGGACAAACACAACCACCAAAGCCAGGCCAGGGCCCGTATGTATTGCAAGGACAACATGCAACTACCAAGGCTGGAAAACCAAGACAGCGGTTAAAGTGGACGGATGAGATGAATAGGACGGTGATGCGCTGTTACTACACCGCCACCAAACTCGAAACAATAACATCGGGCTACAGACAGCAACTGCACAGACTTTTCTTGACCGAATATCCACATCTGCAATTACTTGTTTCAGAACAGAGAGTAGTAGACCAAAAAAGAGTTATTACCAAGAACAATCGTCTCACACCTCTCGAATTGCAAACCATCAAGGACACAGTGGCTGTTGAACTGAACACAGACCAACCAAACAATAGAAACAATAAAGCAGATTCCGAACCAGCCTCACACACACAACCACCCAGTCGAACACAACAATACCCACCACCCAGGAGGAGCATAACGCAAAATAATATTGCGAGTACCGCGCAACACCATATCACAGACAACAACATGAATCACTCGCCACCCTCAACGACATCCACACAACATCACCCCGAATCACCTCTCATACAAACACTTAAAGCAAAAATGGAGTCACATCTAGCTCGATGGTCAGGCACCGACCCCACAACAAGAAATCCCATCCCTCGTTTAATCTTCAGACAGAGCACGCAACCAATCCTCAACACACTAAACAAGCACATAATACCTCAGTATATAACAGACTCAAGCACAATCGAAGACATTCACACAATAATATACGCAGCAGCAATCACCACTCTAACACAAAATAATCAAAAACTCCCTCAACGACAAGGAAACCCCAACAGGACAAAACCAAAATTCAAATGGCAAATAAGAATAGAAAACAAAATCAACAACATCAGGAGAGATCTAGGACATCTTACCCAGTTTATAAGCGGGAACGCATCCAAACGTGTCACACAGGGGGCAAACAAGATCAAATCTAAGTCTCCCAACAGAACACTGCCAGAAATCCTCGATACCTTGAAACAAAAACTATCTGTATATGCCGCAAGACTCCGTAGATACAAAGAATCAAATGAGAGGAAAGACACCAACAACCTCTTCCGAAGAAGCGAAAAACAGTTCTACCGGAAAACTATGTACAACAGGCAGATAGCGGTGACTGAACCACCAAACAAACAAGAACTCACAGATTATTGGAAAAGTATCTGGTCAGAACCCAAACAACACAATAATAGCACCCCCTGGATCAAAGCCGAAGAAGACAAACATAAACATGTGGCAGAACAAGAAAATACCACATTTAATACACAAGAAATTACAGAAACTATCAAACACACACACAACTGGAAATGTCCTGGAATAGATAATATACAAAACTTCTGGTACAAACAGTTTACTACCACACACGAAGCACTCACACACCAAATCAACAAAGCCATTCTACAACCACACACATTTCCCACTTTCCTCACACAAGGAATAACATACGTTAAACCCAAAAGCTCAGACACCACAAACCCGTCAAACTACCGACCTATCACCTGTCTTCCAACCCTATACAAGATCATCACAGCCACAATATCGAAGAAAATAGAACAACACCTAACAGACAACAATATCCTCACAGAAGAGCAGAACGGATGCAGGAAAAATAGTCGAGGATGCAAAGAGCAGCTGATTATAGATAGCGTGATTATGGGACAAACCAGAAAAAAGAACACAGAAACCTTCACATCGGTTACATAGACTATAAAAAAGCCTTCGACTCCATACCCCACAGCTGGTTAATCAGGGCCCTAGAAATCTATAAAATCAACCAACACCTCAGGCAGTTTCTCGCGCAAATTATGAAAACATGGAAAACCAAAATACGCCTAGAAACACAAACCGAACGGATCCAAACAGAAGAGCTGTACATCAGACGGGGTATATTTCAGGGAGACTCGCTCAGTGCTCTATGGTTTTGCCTCTGTCTCAATCCACTCTCAAATATACTAAACAGAACAGAGCATGGCTTCAATATCAGACACCAAAAAGAGAATCAACATAAAATAAACCACCTCCTATATATGGACGACATAAAACTCTACGCTGCCACACAAACACAGCTGAAAGAACTCCTCAAAATCACAGAAATATTCACCTTAGATGTCAATATGGAATTTGGTATAAGTAAATGCAAAGTGCTCCACATCAACAAAGGCCAATGGAAGCACCACCATGAGACAGAAACCATCAACAATGAAACGCTCGATAACATGTTCGATAAAGAAACATACAAATATCTAGGCTTCCAACAAAGCACCAAACTCAACCACACTCACATCAAAACAGAGCTCAGAACCGAATTCAAAAACAGACTGACGAAACTTTTGCAAACAAAACTCAACTCTAAGAATCTCACTAAAGCCATCAACACGTTCGCTATACCTATACTCACATATTCATTTGGTATCATCAAATGGTCACAAACAGACATAGAAAATATTCACATCCTTATACGATCTCAATTCACCAAATACAGGAAATTACACCCCAACGCATGCAAAGAAAGACTTACCATCGAGAGGAAGGCAGGAGGAAGAGGAATTATAGACATCAGATCATTACACACAAAACAAATACAAACACTTAGGAAATTCTTTCACAGCAAGCAAACCAGCCTCCACACAGCGACAGTGAAAGCAGACAAAAACTACACACCTCTCGACTTAGCCCGGGCAGACCACTCAGCAGACACACACAGTCACACCCAATTACAACAGGAAAAGATGAAAACGTGGTCAGAGAGAAAACACTCCACGGAAAACACAGATACCACATAGAACAAGACCACGTAAATAAAAAACAATCATACACCTGGTTACGGGATGGGCAGCTATTCCCTGAGACTGAAGGCTTCTTACTTGCCATCCAGGATAAAGTCATATTAACCAGAAACTACCAAAAGCATATCATCAAAGACCCGACTATTGCAGAGGACAGATGTAGGAAATGCCACCAGCAGAAAGAAACGATCGAACACATAACGAGCGGATGTAAAATATTGGCCGGAACGGAGTACACAGCCAGGCATGATTCAGCTGCCAAAGTGGTTCACCAAGCACTAGCCACAACATACAGACTCATAGAAAACACAGATCCCTACTACAAATACACGCCAACATCCATACTTGAAAATGAAGATTACAAGCTCTACTGGGATATCGGTATCCATACAGATAAAACAGTCTCCGCCAATAGACCCGATATTACTTTCCAGTGCAAAAAAGGAAAAGTCACCTATCTGATTGACATAGCTGTCCCCAACGACACGAACATCCAAGCGAAATACACAGAAAAAATTTCCAAATACACAGACCTTGCAACGGAAATAAAAAGGCTATGGAGACAGGAAAAAGTCATCATTGTCCCCCTCATTATATCAGCCACAGGCCTTACACCAATAACATTCACACCACATTTAGTGCAATTGGGACTCAACACGGACATACACAGAAATATTCAGAAGTCAGTGATTTTGAAAACATGTAACATTGTCAGGTCATTCCTTAATACGGAATGGTAATAGCGTTTGTGCTGACTTGGTTTTGGCCCGTCAGCCAAACATGGAACCACATTGATCAAATGTGAGAAAGAAGAACTTTTTGTAATAATAATAATAGCTTTATTTCCAACAGTAAGAACCATTTACAGGGAAAACAAGAAAGAATATAAATGAAATTTTCTCTTAAAACTAAGGTTCTAAAGTAACAACAAAAATAGACAAAAACAACAAAAAAAAAAAAAA
The DNA here is from genome assembly GCA_019049505.1 of Pachyrhynchus sulphureomaculatus. Lineage (NCBI taxonomy): Eukaryota > Metazoa > Arthropoda > Insecta > Coleoptera > Curculionidae > Pachyrhynchus > Pachyrhynchus sulphureomaculatus. The sequence continues at coordinate 179,576,943 of CM032454.1, forward strand.
AAGAAGAAGAAAGAAAGAAATAAAAATAAATAAAGAAACTAAATGAATCAGCGCAGTACAAATTATAATAAAAGTAAAATAAAACAAATATTAGTTACATACATCCAACAAGCAAAACAAGCTTCTAAAATATCCTATCAAATGAAATGATCTAAACATATTGACCGAATCTTATTTTCGGTGTCTGCAAAAATGTCACATTCATTACTAATTAAGTTAAGTTTATTGCACATAACATTGATTGGTTCAATTAACCTGAGATTAGTCCTAGCACGTGAACAAACAAAAGTAGCAGTATTTGGTGAATTAATTCTAGTCACCAATATAGCCACCTCCGATAGCAGCTGAGGACAGTCGATGACTTTGTGCAACAATCTATACTAAAAAATTATTATAGACGAACACTCTCTGCGAGCCTCAAGTGATTGAAAATTAAATCTCTCCAATAACAAAGAGTACTCTATTCCTCTCATTCGATAGACACCATTTACCTTATATGATAAATATTTTAGAAATCTTCTTTGAACTCGTCCTAGCATTAGTTTGTAGCATAAATAATATGGGCTCCAAATAAGAGAGGCATACTCTAGTTTGGATCTCACATAAGACTCATATAGCAGTATTAAAGATCGTTCACTATTAAAAATAAAGATATAAATACAAGAAAGACTAAACACATGATAGAAACACAGAATAGAAAAAACGAGAGTAGCCTTTACAAAAATGGCCAAAGTATTCAGAAGTCATGACAATTTAAAAATCAAAGAGATACTTCTTAAATGCTACGTCATCCCGTGCTTCTGTACGGACTGGAGTCTTGGACTGTAGCTACGACATCATGTAAAAGGTTGGAAGCATTCAAGATGTGGCTCTACAGGTGCATGCTTAGAATATCTTAGACAGAACACACTACCAGCAAGAGAGTGCTAGAACTCTTGAACAAAGTTCTGAAAATTGTTCATACAATTAAAAGAAGAAAAACCTAATATCTGGGCCACATCATTAGAAACGAGAAAAGATATGGTCTACTCCAACTGATACTGCAGGGCAAGGTAGACAGAAGAAGAGGACCAAGCAGGAGACGTGGTTCGTGGCTGAAAAACCTGCGAACATGATTCTTAACAACAACAACAACAACGTGACTATTCCGGCAGCTGTAACTAAAGTCCTAATAGCCAGGATGATCTCCAATATCCGACAACGGGTCGGCACAAGAAGAAGAAGAACAATATTTAGAAGTTTACGTTCTCTATTATCTCTATTTGGAATGGATTTATTGGTTACGTAATCAGTCCGAGAAATTCTTAACATTCTGCGAAACATCCACATCTCAAAAGCCTCGATCTTTCTTAAAATTGTAAGTTTTAACGTCCAGGCCTCCACACCATTTAGAAAAACCGAGTGAATGTACACCCTACCATTCGATAACGTGTATTCAGTGTCGGTTCTCTATTACAGAGAAATCGCTTCATTCTGGAGAAAACATTCCGGACATACTCTATTCTCACTCTTGCGTGTACGTCTGGATCCAAGTTTTCGGTAGTCCGGCACCCTAGATATTTAAACTTGTTAACTTGCTTTGTTTGCATATTATTTATCGTTATGTGTATCTATTTATGACCTGATTTAGAATTGAATTAAATTGAAGGGGATAGAGCGCATCGATTATTAAGGTCATTTAGCGCCCGAGAACTATATTAGGAAATTTATATTAAAATATTTATTTCTTTTAGGAATTCTATGATTTTCACATGTTTTATCGTCTCCTACTCTCTTCCTCATTTATATTAACGATCTGCTGGAAAAGACCGGAATCCAATCTACAGCTTTTGCAGATTATCAGACGAATATTATGCTTGGTTTTATATGAATGGATGACTGATGTTCAGTTCGACGGGATTTCAAATTTTGCTCGTGATTCAGAATAGTGGGATTCGAAGATGTATTTGAAGGTGACAGGAAATTGACATCTAAGACAGGAAGGGGGATTCTCCTTTTTTAGAAGATAGGAGTGAGTGTGGTATATATGTCCTATGGCAAGTCTTCTTAAAGTAGTATTTTCCTTCTATTCAGAGAGTGGAAATGTAAAGGAGGATAAACTGACGATTTGTTCTCCCAAAGTTTGTTGTTGGGGTCCTCTAGGTCCCATTGCAATTGAAATGCTTTCCTGAATTCAAGTTTTAGATGATTAATGAAATCCCTTGGATGATTTTCTCCCAGAGCAGGCGTACCAGAGGAAATCACAATTTTGGCGAGTTGGTCAGCTCTGTCGTTTCCTTTATTACGAATGTGGCCTGGTAACCATAAGAATGAGACGATTTTTTGTCTCTGACTGGCAATATATAACAGATCTTTGATTTCTTCTCCCAGGTTTGTAGTTTGGATGAATTTTAATGCACTCTGAGAGTCAGATACATGTATGTATGATGTAATCGCGAATCTAAGACTTTCTTTAATGGCGAGAAATTCTGGAATGAAGGTGTAAGAGCGATTAGGTAATTTGAAAGTTTTTGAGTAATTTTGGGTAACAAATGCAACTCCCACCACTATTTTAGACCCCTGATTTAGAAACTGCCATAACTTTTGTTTTACGAACATTGATGTTTAATCCATATTCATTTCCTGTTTAGGAGATCTTATTTAGTAAACGCTGCGGAGATTCTTGACTCTTACCAGGTGTACAAGTATGAAATGCCGAATTTTTTTCTAAAAAAACATGTTAAATTCGGAAGAATGATAAAAAGTGCTTTATTCAAAGTATGCTCCATCGCTTGTTATACATTTTTCCCATCTTTTGGGCAATTTGTGAATACCACGCCAGTAAAAATCTTCCCTTTTGCTGCGAACCATTCATCGAGCCATTTTTTTACATCTTCGTACGAACCAAAGCGCTGCTCAGCAAGTGCGTGACCCATCGATGCAAACAAGTGGTAATCGGAAGGAGCCAAGTCTGGTGAGTAAGCCGCAGAGAGTAGAACTTCCCAGCTGAGTGGTTCCAACGTGTCGCGAACTTGTTTTGCCGTATGTGATGGAGCATTGTCATGAAGAAAAATGACTTTGTGTTGCCTCTTTCGGTATTCTGGCCTTTTTTCAAGCAGCGAACGGTTCAAATCGGTCAATTGTTGTTGGTAGCGTTTTAGTATCAACCGTTTTCCCAGGTTTTAACAGCTCATAATAGACCACGCCCCTCCGGTCCCACCAAACACAGAGCATCGTCTTTCTGCCAAAGCGATTCGGTCTTGCGCTCGATATGGATGGTGCGCCTGAGTCTACCCATGATTTTTTGCGCTTAAAATTCTCAAAATAAATCCACTTTTCATTCCCTATAACTATACGATGCAAAAACGACTTCCCTTTATACCGAGCAAGCAAAATGTCACACGTGTTTTTGCGCTTTTTTCCATTTGCCTGTCGTTTAACTCATGTGGTACCCATCTACCGGTCTTCTGAATCTTTCCCAGCTCTCGTAGCCGATTGGAAACAGCTTGTTGACTAACGCCCAATTGCTCGGCGAGTTGTTTTTGTGTTTGCGAATCATCTTCGTCCAACAATGCTTGCAATTCCACATCTTCGTATTTTTTTTGGCGGTTTTCCACGTTCCTTGTCTGCAACATCGAAGTCACCACTTTTGAAACGCCGAAATCAACGTTCACACGTATCTTGCAATGGCGCATGTTCACCATAAGCTTCTCGAAGTAATCGGTATTATTCAACAGCAGTTTTCTTCAAATGAAAACAAAAAATTAATGCTGTCCGCGAATGCCCTTTGTTCGGTATAAATTTCGACATATTGAACACAACAACACAACACTATGCACACACTTTTCCAATTTACCACTCGTCCGCATCTGACACTTGTCGATGACACAACAAAATGGCGCAGTGTCAAATCTTTATAACACAAACTGTATTGGTGCACCATCTGTTGTCTGAAATCCGCATTTCATACTTGTACACCTGGTAGTAATTATGACAGTATTGTCAGCGTATCTAATATTATTCAGAGCCATTAATCTTTATACTTTCTTTACGGTATCTTAGAGTTTTAACAAAAACTTCTTCTGAGAATAAATAAAACAAGAGCGGGGACTAACTCCTCTTAGTATTTTCACTTGTTGACTTACCCCCAATTCTGTCTTAATAGCTGCTGTCTGTTTAAAGTAAAGTTTTTCAATAATATTTTTGTCATTAGAGTCGAGTCCTTTTCGTTTCAAGCAGTTAATTAGTGTACCATACTGAACTCTGTCAAAGGCCTTTTCATAATCAATAAAATAGGCATGTATGGTTTTCAATAGTACAACAACACTGTCTACTCCACGCAATATAATTAGACCTTTCTATTTACCATAAACCTACAAGTACAGATTCAATTATACCTTTTAACTCTAACCACCCACATTCTGATAAATTTGCTTCATTTAATAGTTACCATAGATTATTTAACCTTCCGCCAACTCAATTATCATTTAAACAAGAACTTAATTTTATCAAACAACTTGCATTCAATAACCATTTTTCTTTTTCTTCTCTGAATAAATTTTTCTACAGACATCTTTCCAAACATCTTAATAAAACCCTGTTACCCATTACTTCAGTTATCAAACCACAAAATAAATATTTTTCTTTGATTTTTTACAATATCTCTTACAAGATTGCTTCTATTTTCAAAAAACATTATATAAATATCAGTTTTAGAACGTGTTCTCCTCTAAAGAATTATATTATTAAAAACAAAGATTCTGTCCCAATTCTCAATAAAGCAGGTGTCTATCAATTGTCTTGTTCTTCTCCCTCTTGTTCAGCTTGTTACATTGGTCAGACGGCAGAAGCTTTTCTCTCAGAATCTCTGAGCATGTTAAAATCATTAATAAGTACAAAAATGTACAAATTGTGGATCTCAATTCCAATTCTTCCTTTTCTAACCACATTATTAATAAGAAAAAACTCGATTTGGGAGTCAAAATTACACATTTGCAACAAAGGCACTATCCTTAATTTACTCGAAATTATGGAAATTCTTAAAGCTTCTAAGTTCGATATTCTTATTTGTTTGAATGATCAAATTAATTTCAGTTGTTTACCTTTTTCCTATCTTTAAATTTCCTTACTTAATTATTTAATTCCTTGTAATAATCATTACCCTATACCCCCACCCTACCCCACCTTTTCTCCCCTTCAATAATCCTACCTCTATTCTAATTATTTACAAAATCAACCGTCAGCCTATTATTAGCCTCTATTATATTTGTTTATTGTTTCATTCGACTTCCAATTAAATACTAATACCTTCCTTTAATCAAACTTCCATTTTCTTCACTTTGTCGTTTTTTACTTTTTTGCTTATTGGATGAACCAAAAATTTTTTTCATTTTTTCATTTATTTATACACTAATGCCATCAAATCATCATTTTGTGCTTTCCATCAAGTATCCTTGTACGCTCCTGCTTTATTTATTCTTTGGCCTCGTGTTTTCCACATCTTGAAGTTAGGCAACAGTCTGGTCATTGCTTTAAACATAAGCTTAATTTTACTTTTTCTTTTTTTTCTGTATTAATTACTTTTATAGTTAACGTTCACTTTAGTTTTTATTGCTTTGCCTTTAATTTTACTATTGTGGTTCAATTTAAATTTATAACTTAGGTTGCTTTCATTCCCCTCTCGTTTTCAAATTTGGGCGGCAAACTGGTTACCGTTTCATAACCTGTAATTTAGATGACCATGTGAGTCTTTAAACTTTAAAGGTTTTTTTCACCCCCTTTAAATTATTTATCTATAATAATCATGTTTTTAGTTTAATTATGTATGTTTTTAAGTTTAATTTTCAATAGAATCTCCACATGGTAAGGGTTTTTTCTTTTATTTTAGAATTAGTAAAATATTTACAAACCCTAAACAGGATGGTGAAGGTTATCCAGTGTGCCCCCTAAATTTTATTTTAGACAACTTTGTGCTGATGATGTAGATTTATGTCTGCGAAACATGACCACAATTTAAAAAGTGTACGTTATCAAGGTTTTCATTATATTGCGTGGAAACGACAGTGTTGTTTTACTATTGAACTCATCAACTTCACTGAGAGAAATGGACTTTTTTTATAAAATGTATGTTTTTTTGTTGGTCCCAAAATTTCTGCATAAGGGTAATTAGAGTGCATAATGCATCTCTAGTAACCATTCCTCTACGAAATCCAAACTGCTGCCATATCTTGTTCACGTTTGGTGTATATTCGAAGATGGATTATAATGTACAGGGTGATCCAAATTGGACACTTTTAAAGGTAAACCCCTTTATGTAAAGGAGATAGACGAAAACTGATGTCGGTGTCTGGGGCTCAATTTTTATGATAAACTCAATGGTAAAAACCACATATCGATATCTAGTACCGTTTCAGATATACAGGGTGTTTTTCAAAAACCTGCATTTTGGAAAAATGTTTGTAATTTTTTTCCTATTGAAAATTTTTGATTTCTGTAAAAACATTCTCAAAGCACTTTTTCACGTGGATTTCAACAGTGTAAGTTACATTTTTTTACAATTAATATTTTAATAGTTATTAACGCAAAAATATATTTTTTAAATGGGATATCCTGTATATTTTTCCTTATCCTAATAGAGCTTTAAATTACCATTCTAAAAATATAGCACACTTTATATTTTGCTTAAATCTACTTCAAAATATAAAGGTTTTCAGTTTTTACGCGAGTTTTAAATGCACATTTTGTGAAGTAAGCTTTGGACGGAGCGGCCCATAATTCAATTGTTTACTCGTAGTTGTCAAAATTTACTTCAGGATCAGTTATTGAATTGTCAAATAAATCGCAATGAAGTTTGAAAATTACGAAAAATGGGATATGATAGTGTGTTTCATACAAACTGGAGAAAATTCAGCAGAGGTAAGTAATTTGTACCACGAACGGTATCCAGAGAGGCGTCAAGCCTTCAAGGATATATTCGCTCGATTGCGACATAACTTAGTTAATAGTGGTCAGTTTGAAAAGAAACGACCTAAAAATTATGCATCAAACAGGAATAAGGAGTTCGGAATAATCGGAAATAATCCCAACACTTCAACCCGACATTTAAAAGACTCCACTGGACTACCAAGAACTAACGTAAGTCGTACTTTAAAGAAACACAAATTCAGGCCATATAAGACAAGAAAAGTTCATCACCTTAGAGACGGAGATTTTCAACGGCTTATGGATTTTTGCCAATGGTTTCTAGAGAATTATAACCATGTTCCGAATTTTTCATTAAATTGCATTTGGACAGACGAAGCTTATGTAAGCAATGCAGGTATTTTTAACCGTTCCAATTCTTATACGTGGACACAAGAAAGTCCTCATTTAGTTGTGTAGCAAAGAAATTAAGGCAGATTTGAATTTAATATGTGGACAGGAATTTTTAGAGGCAGGGTTATAGGTCCAGCAAATAAAACCTCTTGTTGATGAACTACCGTTAATGGATCTTAGAAATATATTTTTTCAATACGATGGGGCACCCCCTCATAACGCTGCAGTTATCAGTAATTTTTTATCTGCCAATTTCGACAATAACTGGATAGCCAGCCAAGGTCCGAACCGTTGGCCGGCAAGGTCACCGGATTTAACACTCATGGACTTCTATCTCTGGGGAATATTGAATATTGTCACAGTGATACAAAGTGATACAAAGTTTTGCAGCTCTCACTTCTCTTGAATTAATCAACTCGGTAAGAAATGTCCAGAAAAGGTGCCGCCTGTGTGTAAATGAAACTGGTCGAGATTTCGAACATACCTTATAGAAAATTGTTTTGTTTTAGTTTGCTCTACTCGGAATAAATTGTTTTATTGTTGTTTTGCTTTATTTTCTACATAGTTTAAAGTACTATAGCATTTAGTAAATTTTATTGTAGTTATGCCTACTTCACCAATTGTGCATTTAAAATTGAAAACCTTTATATTTTGAAGTAGATTTAAGCAAAATATAAAGTGTGCTATATTTTTAGAATGGTAATTTAAAGCTCTATTCGGATAAGGGAAAATATACAGGGTATCCCATTTAAAAAATATATTTTGCGTTAATAACTATTAAAATATTAGTTGTAAAAAAATGTAACTTATACTGTTGAAATCCACGTGAAAAAGTGCTTTGAGAATATTTTTACAGAAATCAAAAATTTTCAATAGGAAAAGAATTACAAACATTTTTTCAAACTGCAGATTTTTGAAAAAAACACGCCGTATATCTGAAATAGTACTAGATATTGATATGCGGTTTTCACCATTGAGTTTATACTAGTCAGTGACTACACCAAACCCTGATGAAGCTAACATGGTTGACTGACGAAACGCGCGTCGATGTGCTAAAAATAAAGTGTTTAGCGTAGTGGTGATATATACTGAGTAGTATCATTGTGCCAAAGATTCCACATTCCCAACTTCATTGAGTTTATCATAAAAATTGAGCCTCAGACACCGACATCAGTTTTCATCTATCACAGGGGTGCTCAAACTTGAACTGCTGGCGATCTACCTCGATATTGTTAGACTACGATCGATCGACTCTGAGAGGCTGCAAGTAAGTGTGATGCAGGATTGTCGTCTAGGTAGGGTGTATCGTGGCATAGATATTAGTTTTCCGCACAATATGCATTTTTTTAGTCAAGGTAAGTGTAGGTCTGCTCTAAAATGTCAATGAAAAAACTCATAATTATTCAAAATTGCGAGTTTATTGGTTTTTACAAAACAAACGAGTTCTAGTGTCTAAACTTAACTAAAGAGTGACTTTGGATGTTGAAGCGTGGCACTGCATGTCCTCAGCATACTTTTCATAAGATGGTACGTAATTATCGAGTGCTAATCGCAAGCATGATGACATATGTTCGTCAGTGTTAGTCGATTGCGATATTTTGATTAATTATCTTCATTTCAGAAAATGCAGACTCGCACAAGTAAGTTGACCCAAACATTGCCGTCAGTTGAAGGGCGATTTGCCTTAGATTCGGATATTTATCTTCAGATATAAAACACCAGAATTTTGTATCAGATGCTGTGACTTTGAGATGTATATCTGATATAATCTGCACTAACTCATTTTCAACAGAACATGAGTCCATGTTAAGCTGACTTGCTATTTCAGTAGCTAATTCCTCGATGTTTTTACACGAAAAAGGATAACTCATAAATGATGCGATATTTGCCAATTTACTGAAATCATAAAAACGTATTTCGAATTGGCCCAAAAAATAATTTGATAATTCAACTGAGGAATCCTTGCTTTCAAAGACGGAACATTTTTCAGATCCTTTTTTTTCAGTTGATTTATCATAACTTGCAATTTACTTTTGAATGCGTTTATTGCGCTAATCATCTCAATAATAGTTTTTCCTTTACCTTGAAGGTCAAAATTAATGGTGTTTAAATGCATTGTGATGTCTGTCAAAAATGCCAAATCAGTCAGCCATTTTCCGTTTTTCAACATCTGAGTGTCATCACCTCTTTCGTCCAGAAAAGCTGTTATTTCGGGCAATAATTCTTGAAACCTTTCTAGGAATTTTCCGCGACTCAACCACCTGACGTCCGTGTGAAGAACTAAATCAGTGTGTTCAGCTGACTCACTATCTTGCAAGCTACGTGCACGGATAAAATTCACAATTTTTATTGCAATGCCCATAATCTCCTCCATGTTCAGAACTTTTGAACACAAAACTTGTTGATGTATAATGCAATGGAAGGAGAAAAATGAAGGGAAATCATCATTAGCTCGACACAATGCCACAAAACCGTTTTTGTTTCCAGTCATTGCTGGTGCTCCATCGGTTGTAATGCACACTAGTTTATATAATGGTAGCTTGTAGTTTGTTACAAAAATGAAGAAAACGTCATATATATCTTCGCCACGGGTCTTTCCTTTCAGAGGAATCATTATCAAAAACTCTTCCTTAGCCGACATGTCATTGAATACCATTCGAATAAAAATACACAGCTGGGCAGTGTCTGTCATATCGGTGGATTCGTCGAACTGTAAAGAAAAATATGTACATTCCATGATATCATGTTTTAGTTTATCTGCCATGTCCTGACTCATGACTTCAACACGCCTTGTGACAGTCGGACGAGATAACTGAAGTTCTCTAATAGCAGACATAATCTCTGTTTTATTTTTAAAATCTCCAAATAAAGTATCACCCGCTTCAATAAATGCTTCCTTCACAACCAATCCATCATCAAATTTTCTTGTGTTTCGCCAGTATATGAGATATTTTAAATGACACGATCGTTGCAGCTTTTGATTGTTTGGCTGGTCTTGTGAACATGGTTTGTTCTTTTTTCAAACAAGTTATCAAATCACGTACTTTTCGTTTTCTTCATTCACTCTGTGACGGAAAATCCTTTTCATAGTTTTTATGAACCGTTTTATGATGCCTCTCTAAGTTCCCACGCTTAGGTATTGCAACTGACGCACGGCAAATGAGACAAATGCACTTATCCTTTACCATACAAAAGAAAAATTCTTCCTCCCAATCGTTATTAAAATGGTAAGTTTTACTTTTCTTCGCCGCACTCATTTTGGACTATTTATTAATAAACTTTGTATCGATGTATCGCCTTCAAGTTACAACTCAGACTGACTCCTATTCCTGCAGGCGCAACATTTATATCGGCGCGAACGAAGTCTCGAATGTTCCCGTCAAACACGCCGCCCGAAGTTTCTAGAAAAATCGGCGGGAATCAAAAACGCGGGGTTTTCTTTGCAAGTACCGCGCGTTCCTTTGATAAAGCCGCCTTTTGCCGCTAGCAGGGGGTTATTACGATAAAAGAAAGTGATGAGGGGGTTATTCTGGCCTAATTGTGGATCGAATAAATTTTAGTATTTATTCATTACATTTTGTTTTAGTTACCTAAAACAAAATCTGTGAATAGTTCTGTATCGGAATTTTATTCTCGAGATCGACTCAAAAAGCACTCGCGATCGACTTGTCGATCGCGATCGACCGTTTGAGCACCCCTGATCTACCACCTTTAAAAGTGTCCAATTTGGACCACCCTGTACATAAGTATGTGAGACGTAAGGCTTATGAGTCCAAATACGTCTTTATTTTCATTTTTTATACCAATCCAAAACCAATATGCACCGCTATTTCGACACATGCGCCTTTTAGTCGCTATTTATAAATTTCTGTACGGCACATATTCTATGCTCATGAAAAGGAACTTATGGTAGCCATAACCATTAAACCCGAGAGTCAAATTGATAAAAATGACATTAAGATAGGTGCAATTTGGAATATTCCTTGTAGCTTAATTACTTCCTATTATCTTTCAGGAACCACTTTTAAGAATCATGCTTAAAGACTTTTTTGTCATATTTATTGCATCTCAAGATTTCATGACACGACATATTGAATTTCATATGGATGCTCCGGATAAGATATATGACACCAAAATAGTCGTTTATCTTTGAAAAATGTGTTTTCTTTTATATTCTGGAAAAAATCGTTCATCAAATCCTTGACCCGTTTGGTAAATAAAGATAAATGAATGTCCCTATTTTTAGAATAAAATAAGACTTTTACAACCCGATAACCAATCGTTTTAGGGTGACTGATCGATTTCAACAAAATTTTTCATAAGAAATATGTTACATAAGGACGTCTACATGTACGTCGACGAGAGGATGAGTATTTGATATATTATAAAAAAAGATTGGTCATTTGTGCCTATAGTTTTTATAGTTATTGTAAACATAGGTTTTTATGTTCTTATTTCCAACAGTAAATAAAGCTAAAAAAGTCCTATTTTCCTACCTACTTTCTTCGCAAACTTGTAGTTTTTAAATAAGTACTAAATGTGACTTTCTCAAGTAAAAATAAAGTAATTTGTTTATAATATGAATAAAATAATAAAATATATCGACACCAACCTCTTTCACCCTCTTTCCTTGAAACGATATCACTCAAGAACTATAGGTACCATCTCTACTTCAAATATTATACAGATCGACAGACCGACACCCCGATAGTCGGATAGACCTACCGAAGGACATGGAAATATATTTTCACGATCTAAGAAGAGCAAAATATAAAAAAAGAAAGCAAAAGTTACAGGGGGATTTCTTTTCCTTTATATATGTATATGTCATATATATATATATATATATATATATATATATATATATATATATAATATATATATATATATATATATATACTGGTGAGCAAAAAAAATCGACAGATGATTTTGCTTTATTTAACACCGATTCTTGAATTTAGTTTTCAAACAGTGGTATTATTTTTAGTATTATGAGAGTGCAGATTTTCTGCTCTTTCCAATAATCCCAAAAACATTTGGCTCTCTAAAAATTTGATAACATTAGAAAGAGAATAGAATGGGCTGTCAAATGATACGTAAAAATATATGAACACACTAAATTCCAGGATCCATGTTAAACGACTGACTCTTGTTAAGACTATCGCTGTACAAAAAATTTCAACTTTAGAGTTCGTTTATTACATTTTTCGATTAATAAATAAGTTGCATTAGGACAGTAAGAACGTATCGCCTATAACTTGTAATCGGTAAAAAAAACCTTTTTTTAAGGTTATTGTTGGCACCCCTGCAAACAATGCTTTGTGGAAAGAGATTCATTTCTAACCTTATTTGTGGTTAAATAGTACATTATCGAACATGAGTGCTGCGTACGCTTCGCGCTTGGAGGCTGTGTTTATCCATATGCTGAGTATATAGGCAAGTCGATGGCATTCGTTAGCAAGTGGGTGTAACAATATTCTGAGATAAAAAAAGTTAGTGTTAATAATCAACCAGAACGTGATTCGAGAGGAAAAGTGTCATACAAGTACGAAAAAATGATTATTAACATGTTTTCCCTAAATCCTCAATTAACTTTGCGCCAAATAACGCAAAAATGAAAGCGGAAAATTTGAATATATCATCTGAAACGATTCGCACTCATCCCCGAGCTAACGATTTGAAGTGGGGAAGTACAATGAAGACCCTATTGCTGAACGAAAAACACAGCGACAAACGACTAGCGTGGACAGAGGAAAACATAGACCGAGACTGGAACAATGTAATTTTTTGCGATGAAGTTTCATTTTGGGATTATGTTATCACCCCACGGGCCTGGTCAATTTCTACTAACTGATTGGTTCAGCGCACCGTGAAACACTCTGTGAAGATCTATGTTTGGGGATGTCTGTCGGAAAAAGGTTTTGGGAGACTCTTCATCTTCATCTACAATTTGAACGCTAAAAAAATGCTCCATATTTACAAGACGGCATTAGTACTTTCTACCAAGTGGTGTTTATCAATAAAAATGTTGGAGTGGAGTAGTCGGAGTAAAACGTGTAGCCAGTGGAAAGGGGAATCCGATATCGTCACAATAGATTGGCCATCCTAGTCGTCCAATACAAACCTAATTGAGAACGTGTGGTCATACATCAAGCAGAGGCTTCGTAATAAAAAAGTGTACACAGTGAAGCAGCTAGCATGGCAAATTCGGACAATTTGAAGGTCTTTGCCCCAAGAACGCGGATAATCTCGTCAAAAGTATGCCCCGAAGATGCCAGGCGATTATCGACGCTGATGGAGACTGGACGAACTACTGAATCATTAGTTCTTTAATGGCAATTCTTTACTGTCGAATGATATAAAAAACTTTTAAATAAACACATTATTTAATGAATAACGCGCGATACGTTCTGTCAATTGTAACTAAACTCCTGGACAAAATTAACGCAACAATCTGAAAATTAATTTATCTTTTTCTTATGTCAGTTTTAAAGTTTATCGAGTATTTGAATAGTAGGCTATGCATATTTTGTTTCGTTGTTCATGACAGAAATCAAAACAATTCGTTTTTGTTTTGATTTCTATTTTGTTCTGATTTGTTTTAAAGAATTTTTTAGAAGATAAACAATTTTCTGTAATAATGCGATAGATTTTCTTTAAAAGTAAACTTATAAATTCTTCCTTTTTCAAAGTAATACGTTTTTGTGGTAGACTGTTTTATTTTTGACCCCGAAGAATTAGAAAAATGAATCGAACAAGGAATTTAACTGAACACGAGGTAGTGCGAGCCTCAGTTTTTATTGGACGAGGGATATTGTCAGAGTTATGTTGCCAATTTGTTAGGCATACATCGTTTCACAGTAAGTCGTATGTTATGAAGTAGGAACTTATTCTAGAAGCCTAGAGCAAGGGCGAAAACGATGCACTACCGACCTATATGAACGTTTTATAAGACAATATGCTTTAAGAAACAGGACTGTCACTAATTCTATAATAAGAAACGAACTCGAAGCTGTTCACAATGTCACAATTTCTTCTGAAACAGTTAGAAGACGGTTAAATGAAGCTGGATTAAACAGTAGGAGAGAGGTTTGCTCCTTGCAATATCTCTGCAAGGACTCCATTCGGCGGTGGCTCTGTTATGTTCTGGGGTGGCATCTGCTTTGATGCTCGCACAGAGTTAGTTCCTGTCCGTACGAGATCCATGAATGCTGACTACTATCTTGAGAATATTGTAATAGAACATGTGATGTCTTTCGGTCATTTTTTGGGGCCCAATTTCCTGTTTATGCAAGACAACGCTCGACCTCACGTGGCTAGGGAGGTACTCGATTATCTTAAGCAAGTTGATATACCGATTATGCAATGGCCACCAAAAAGCCCGGATCTGAATCCGATAGAACATGTATAGGATCACCTTAAGAAAAATGTGAAACGTCATATACCTGCACCTAGAAACCTGAGGGAACTTGAAAATGCAGTTATCACAGAATGGGAGCAAATTCCTCAAGATTTTATCCAAAATTTAATTAGAAGTATGCCTAGGCGCATAAACGCTGCCATCCGAAGTAGAGGAGGCAACACACGCTACTAGTGTCCCAGTTACACCATTAAATTTGCTACTAGTGTCCCAGTTTATTTTTTCATTATTACATAATTTCAACGATTTTGTTATTAGGTCTTAAGAATAATTTTAATTCGAATCTTATAGAGAAATTTGGTAGCTAATTCACTTTTAAAGTATCCGAATAAGTTTTTTATAACTTTTAGTGTGACCAATGTTCATAAAAAATTATTAAAATTAATTCATTATAGAGATTTGTGTGATTTAATATATTGTTGCGTTAATTTTGTCCAGGAGTGTATTTAAAAACATTTTATGTATTCCTACCGTCAACGTGTCTTCTGTTAAACTGATTCACTTGCCAAATTGTCTCTATCACTTTATCCTTTACCAAATGGATATGCTCTAGAGTAAATATATAAACTTCTTACTAACTTTGTTTACACTACTTTATTTTATTGTTTTAACCTTTCTATAACCTTCTTTTCTCTTATGTCTATTAAACTTTTCCATTTTAACGAACCTTCAATCAATTTATATAAAAACTTTGCAAAAATACTTCGCACTTTTTTGTGCCCTTTACCCTAAACAATTTGTTAACAAGTTTAAAAACTTTTTATTTACTTTATAAAAGGTACATTTTATTTACCCTTAGTTACTAAAATGGACCCCGGGTTAGTTGAATGATCTCTTTCTGCAGAATAAAAAAAAAAATCTATTTCCCCAAAAAAAAAGTAATGCTCCTGGCAATACGACTTTTTATGGTAAATGCCGCGTTTTATAAAACTAAGGCTTAAGAGGAAAATCAAATTATTACCAAGAACGCTAAAACGCCTAATAATCCGGTAAGCGTGGCCTAGCTTACCTTTTTCTAGCAATCTTGTCAGTTTGATGTAAAATAACCGGTCAAGTGCAAGTTGAACTTGCGCAATTAGTGTTCCGTACGTTGATTGCTTTTAAAATAAAAAATGTTGTAACGGAAGTATAAAATGATCAGTGACTTCACAAAACACACCCCAAATGAGTTTTCAACAAAGTTTATTTCCAATCTTTACTGAAAATTGATGACCTTGAAATTTCTGTTTTTTTTATATACCAGATAAATTATTACAGGTAATGCACTCGTGATAATTTTCGTTCAATCTACACCCCGTGGAGAATAATCCAGAATTTTTTCAAAATTTTTTGATAAGTACTTTTCGAGATAAGGCGGGTGGACAGCGATTTTTTCGCGATTTTTTAAAAATAATACAAAGAAAAGTGCGCGCAAGTATTACATTATATATATATTTTTTACTCGTGTTTTCACAAGCTTTCATTTGACACCACACTCGATCACCTAGTAAAAAAATTTTTTTTTCACTTCCGATTTCACCCCCCAAAACTAACCCCTTAAGTCAAAATTTAACTTTCAAAACTACATGGCTCTGATGAGACCATCAATTCCTATATTATTACCAAATTTCACCTTTCTATGACAAATAGCTTCGGAGAAAACCGGGTGTGACAGACGGACAGACACCGAAGTGATCTTATAAGTGTTCCGTACGGAACACTAAAAAGATGTCAACCGATGTGCTTTTTTACATTTAAACTTGCAATAATCATCATCATCATCACGCAGCCTTCAACGTTCACTGCTGGACATAGACCGCCTTCATTCTAATCCAATTGCTTTGATCTAGAGCTGCTTGAATCCAGTTTCCGGTAGCTTATTTCAAATCATCAGACAAACTGGTGGGGAATCTCTAACTTCTATCGGCCTCTTGTCGGAGTCTCCACTTCACAAGTGTAATTGTTTCTTGGAAAGCTAACAATTATTTTATTTTTATATTACAAAGGAAATAATTTTTAATTTTTTTTAAAATTTGTTATGAAACGTCTAGTTAAATCACAGCAACATTGTATACCCCATTTATTTTGTTTACCAGTGGCAGAGTAAGAACGGTCATTTCATTTCTAGCCCATTCGCCAGGGGGTTTGAGCTCTCATTAAATGTTAACAGACTGCATTTTGGCACACAGGTAGTTTTTTGAACGTAGAATACGATAAAAAAAAAGTTTTCTAAAGTTTGATGTATGCTAAACCCATAAAATCCAAAATAAAATAAAAAACGGTTTGTCAGTAATATCTAGAAAAATAAGAAAGATATCGAAAAACTAATCACATGAAAGAGCGGGGAATTTTACAAAAAAATAGTATATAGATTTTTTTCTAGAGTTTTTTTTATTTACTTGAGAATTTATTAGCACACCAAGCAGGTTAATTTGAAAGTCTAAGCGCACCGCTCAAAGGTTAATAGATATTACTTGTTTTCAGAGTGTAAAAAAAATTAAAAGATAGCTTTTGAAAAGGAGACTTTCGTCTTTGCGATGATACTAATAGTTTTTATTTTTGTTGCTTTATAATTTGTAAAACTTAACACGAAATTTTTGTTCGCATGATTTTTTCTTGTGCATATATCATTATTAAACCTTAAGTTTCAATATAAGAATAATTTTAAAATATCCACGTTGTTTGTGTTATTTAAAAATTGAGTTTCAAAATATGAAAATTTACCTGATGTAGTGCGTCACCGGTAATATTACGTTCAAAGCAGTACGAAATGGTCAAAAAAAGTCGGACAATTTTTTTTTGAGTTACAGTTAAAAGTATACTTAATATTAAAAAATTATTTAAAACTTTGAAAAAACCTTCTCTTTTTTTGTAATGTTGTTCTTAAAAAAGTGTTCATGATAAACGTATTTTTTACTTATTATTAATCATACAACTTAAACTTAAATTTAAAAAAAAATATTTAACAGTGGGAAATGAAAGATAAAAGCTTTAAGCATAAAATTAAATTTTCATTTAAACATCCAGGTATAAAGAAAACAGTTATTGAAAACACAAAAATTCTAAATTACTCGAAGAAATGAAATGAATTGCGTACTCTCTGGCCGTCATATTGGATCTGCCATTTTGAATTTTTCAAATCTGTCATCGGATTCTTAATCAGCACCCCGAGAAACCCCTTAATAGTCAATTTCAAAATAGTTAACGGTATACAGAAAGGTTAATTTAATCATAAATGAGGTTGGACAGCATAATTCCCAGTACAAGTGAGGGGATTGAACCATCCATTTTATTTTAAATAATTTTTGTAAATTACGATAAAACTAAAAAAATAAATTCTATACAATTTTCTTGTAATATTTCCCGTTCTTTTACGAGATGCTATTAGTTTTTCGATATCTTTATGTTCCGTACGGAACACTTATAAGATAACTTCGGTGTCTGTCTGTCTGTCTGTCTGTCCGTCTGTATGTCACACCCGATTTTCTCCTGAAACTATTTGTCATAGAAAGTTGAAATTTGGTAATAATATAGGAATTTGGCCTCATCAGAGCCATATAGTTTTGAAAGTTAAATTTTGACTTAAGGGGTTAGTTTTCGGGGGTAAAATCGGAAGTGAAAAAAAATTTTTTTTACTAGGTAATCGAGTGTGGTGTTAAATGAAAGCTTGTGAAAACACGAGTAAAAAATATAAATATAATGTAATACTTGCGCGCACTTTTCTTTGTATTATTTTTAAAAAATCACGAAAAATCGCTGTCCACCCGCCTTATCTCGAAAAGTACTTATCAAAAAGTTTGTAGTGTAGATTGAACGAAAATTATTACGAGTGCATTACCTTTAATAAGTTATCTGCTATATAAAAAAAAAAAAAATTTCAAGGTCATCAATTTTCAGTAAAGACTGGAAACAAACTTTGTTGAAAACTCATTTGGGGTGTGTTTTGTGAAGTCACTGATCATTTTATACCTCTGTTAACAAAATTTTTTATTTTAAAAGCAATCACCGTACGGAACACTAATTGCGCAAGTTCAACTTGCACTTGACCAGTTATTTATTTTTAGAGATATTTGGGAATAAATGAGTTAGAGCAGCAAACTTTTTTTATCTTATGCTACGTTCAAAAAACTAGATGCGTGCCAAAATGCAGCCTGATAACATTTAATGAAAAGTTTTCATCACAATTTGCCTCTGACGACTTTACTATTCATTTAATTCATCATTTCATCATCACAGAACCGCTTTAGTTTTTTCATGCCATTTCCTTTTCTATAAGGATTCGCCAATTTCAAAATACTAAACGATTTTTCTATCACCCTATATACGTATTGAATTGAGAAGCTCCTTTTTTGAAGTCGAGTAAAAAAAGGAGCTTCTCGGCGTTATACAAAAAAGGATAAATTTATTATAACTCAAATATATGTACAGTTTTCTCTCTATTAAATTTTAATTGAAGATCCTATTAAATGTAAAACCTCCTGATATTCTTTGATCCTACCGTCAACGTGTCTTCTGTTAAACTGATTCACTTGCCAAATTGTCTATATCACTTTATCCTTTACCAAATGGATATACTCTAGAGTAAATATATAAACTTCTTACTAACTTTGTTTACACTACTTTATTTTATTGTTTTAAACCTTTCTATAACCTTCTTTTCTCTTATGTCTATTAAACTTTTCCATTTTAACGAACCTTCAATCAATTTATATAAAAACTTTGCAAAAATACTTCGCACTTTTTTGTGCCCTTTACCCTAAACAATTTGTTAACAAGTTTCAAAACTTTTTATTTACTTTATAAAAGGTACATTTTATTTACCCTTAGTTACTAAAATGGACCCCGGGTTGGTTGAATGATCTCTTTTTGCAGAATAAAAAAAAAATCTATTTCCCCAAAAAAAGAGTAATGCTCCTGGCAATACGACTTTTTATGGTAGATGCCGCGTTTTATAAAATTAAGGCTTAAGAGGAAAATCAAATTATTACTAAGTACGCTAAAACGCCTAATAATCCGGTAAGCGTGGCCTAGCTTAGCTTTTTCTAGCAACCTTGTCAGTTTGATGTAAAAAAAGATGTCAACCGACGTGCTTTTTTAGATTTAAACTTGCAATAATCATCATCTTCATCACGCAGCCTTCAACTTTCACTGCTGGACATAAGCCAGTTGCTTTGATCTAGAGCTGCTTGAATCCAGTTTCCGGTAGCTTGTTTCAAGACCAACTCGTGGGGAGTGTCTAACTTCTATCGGCCTCTTGTCGGAGTCTCCACTTCACAAGTGTAATTGTTTCTTGGAAAGCTAACAAATATTTTATTTTTATATTACAAAGGAAACAATTTTTAAGTTTTTTTTTATGAAATTTGTTATGAAACGTCTAGTTAAACCACAGATGTTTCTGTTATTTAAAAATTGAGTTTCAAAATATGAAAATTTGCCTGATGTAGTGCGCCACCGGTAATGTTACGTTCAAAGCAGTACGAAATGGTCAAAAAAAGTCGGACAATTTTTTTTTGAGTTACAGTTAAAAGTATACTTGATATTAGAAAATTATTAAACACTTTGAAAAAACTTTCTCTTTTTCTGTAATGTTGTTCTTAAAAAAGTGTTCATGATAAACGTATTTTTTACTTATTATTAATCATACTTAAAATAAAAAAAAAATTAGCAGTGGGAAATGAAAGATAAAAGTCTAAGCTTTAAGCATAAAATATTCATATTTCATTTAAACATCCAGGTATACCATAAAGAAAACAGTTATTGAAAACACAAAAATTCTAAATTACTCGAAGGAATGAAATGAATTACGTACTCTCTGGCCGTCATATTAGATCTGCCATTTTGAATTTTTCAAATCTGTCATTGGATTCTTAATCAGCACCCCGAGAAACCCCTTAGAAGTCAAGTTCATAATATTTAACGGTATGCAGAAAGGTTAATTTAATAATAAATGGTGTTGGGCAGCATGATTCCCACTACAACTGAAGGGTTTGAACCATCCATTTTATTTTAAATAATTTTTGTAAATTATGATAAAACTAAAAAAACATAATCGCTATACAATTTTCTTGTAATATTTCCCGTTTTTTTATGAGATGCTATTAATTTTTCGATATATTTTTAGTATTCCGTACGGAACACTTATAAGATGACTTCGGTGTCTGTCTGTCTGTCTGTCACACCCAATTTTCTCCGAAACTATTTGACATAGAAAGTTGAAATTTGGTAATAATATAGGAATTGATGGCCTCATCAGAGCCATGTAGTTTTGAGAGTTAAATTTTTACTTAAGGGGTTAGTTTTGGGGGGTGAAATCGGAAGTGAAAAAAAAAAAATTTAGAAATGAAAGCTTCTGAAAACACGAGTAAAATATATATATATATATATATATATATATATATATATATATATATATATAGACATATATATATATATATATATATATATATATATATATATATATATATAGAGATATATATATATATATATATATATATATATATATATATATATATATATATATATATATATATATATTGTAACATTCATTTTTTCCTAGATTTTAAGACCATGTAATGTTACTGATTTTTCACTTCAAATTGTACTTATTTTCATTTTTGTATCGAACGGTATATTAAACAGAGATTCCAAGACGTTCGGTATAGTGTGTATCCGCTGTTTTAGTTCCGGCGTCGCCATATTACCGGAGAGTTTGGATGGTTTATTTAAGGGCCTGAAGACCGACTGTGGGGGCTGTTTTCCATCTAGCCGCAGCCGGGCTATTTTCCATCTAGCCGCTGAGTAGGCTTAGTACCATCTAGCCGACAGGCTAATTTTCATCAGAGCCGACAAGTAGGCTTCCTTCGACTGAGCTACAAAAGCAAAGCTCAGAACAACCATCATGCGAACTAAGTAAAAGTACCAGTTTCTTAACTAAAAGCCGTAGTGGGTTTTCAAAGTGTTAGCTAGAAAAGTGTGAAATCGGTCGAATGCCATCAAAGCAGGAATAAGAACCGTAAGTTACCAAAACTTCCTTCAATAGACTTATTCCAGAGTAGTGCCTTAACCGCAATCTAAAACAGACTAAAAAGTGAAGTGTAAAGCACTATTTTTTCGTCTTCGGGGGTTATCATATTTCAGGATTTAAATGTAATAACTACTAGTTAGGCTAGAATTTTTTTTGTAGAACTGCAAAGGTTGGAACTTTTTATTTTAAAAAACATAAATAAATTCTCTTTTTTTTGTTGATTAAAGCTAGTGTCTCACTGAATACCTACCCTACTTTTCAGGACAAGAACGGCTGTACCAAACTGATTTTTTTATTTACCAACAATACATTCTTTCAGTATTTTTCCATTTTTTTAGCTGAAGTTAGATCCTTACTATTTTAAAATGGATGGTGCCCAAAATTTGTACAGCTAAAGCTTTTTAAAAATAGAAAAATAATTCCAAAAAGACGTAAGACAATTATCTCTTACCCATATTTCTCTACCAAGGAAAACTGAGCTAGTGTTTCTTTAATTTCTTTAGTTCTTTTAAAATCAGGTTTCACTCAATTCATTATCAGAAATTAAAGCGGGGCTGCAAGAAAATTGTGCTCAAGCTTGGGGCATCCAATATTCAAACGGTACAAAATGACACCACAACGTGCGGGCAAGTTCCAATGTTACAAAATTGCGCTCAAGCGTGGGACAAACAACTTCTCACAAGATGCCTCAAACTGAGGACAATTTAACAGGTTACAATATATATATTTATATATATATATATATATATATATATATATATATATATATATAATGTAATACTTACGCGCACTTTTCTTTGTATTATTTTTAAAAAATCGCAAAAATTCGCTGTCCCCCCGCCTTATCTCGAAAAGTACTTATCAAAAAATTTTGAAAAAATTCTGGAATATTCTCCACGGGGTGTAGATTGAACGAAAATTATCACGAGTGTATTATCTTTAATAATATATCTGGTATATAAAAAAACAAAAATTTCAAGATCATCAGATTTCAGTAAAGATTGGAAACAAACTTTGTTGAAAACTCATTTGGGGTGTGTTTTGTGAAGTCACTGATCATTTTATACCTCTGTAACAAAATTTTTTATTTTAAAAGCAATCAACGTACGGATCACTAATTGCGCAAGTTCAACTTGCACTTGACCGGTTATTTACTTTTAGAGATATTTGGGAATAAACGAGTTTTTCATTTTATTTTCGATTTTGTAGGCTTAGCATATACTTTAGAGCAGCAAACTTTTTTTTATCTTATTCTACGTTCAAAAAACTACCTGCGTGCCAAAATGCAGCCTGATAACATTTAATGAAAGGTTTTCATCACAATTTGCCTCTGACGACTTTGCTGTTAATTTAATTCATCATTTCATCATCACAGAACCTCTTTAGTTTTTTTATGCCATTTCCTTTTCTATAAGGATTCGCCAATTTTAATATACTAATCGATTTTTCTATCACCCTATATACGTATTGAATTGAGAAGCTCCTTTTTTTCGAAGTCGAGTAAAAATAAGGCTTGTACAAAAAAGGATAAATTTATTATAACTCAAATATATATACAGTTTTCTCTCTATTAAATTTTAATTGAAGATCCTATTAAATGTAAAACCTCTTGACATTCTTTGATCTTTAAAACTACGGCACTAAAAATATTGAATATGTAATAGAATGCTTTTCTGCAATCTCGGCAAAGTTTTATTCCATTTAGGAATATGCGGTGGTTATAAAAGAATTTTATTTCATACTTATTCAAGGCGTTATGTTTGACTTAAACGATGAATGCTTTAAATGGAAAATTTCATATTTTATAATTTTTGAAAACTGGGTCAGATTTAAATAATGTCAGTACTAGAATACATCAGTTGCGTTGTAAAAGGGGCGTACCACAATTTTTGTTTCACAATAGAGGACACCCACTATCCAAGTTTAAATTTAAGTGAATTCACATATATTACTCGGATGTAACTGGAAACTAAATTACACATTGTACTCAGAAAATTATCACAGGCTGACAAAATTGGACGAAACTCCACACCCTGAGACCAGAATATACTTTTCCAATGGTTTTTGGTGCGCTCAATCCGAATTCGATCAGTACTTTTCAAGATAGAGTGGGTATATAGGGGTTTTTGGTCATTCTTTTTAAAATAATACAAAGAAAAGGATTACATCATATATATTTTTGAACTCGTGTTTTCACAAGCTTTCATTTGACACCCCACTCGATAACCTGGTTATTTTTTTGTACTTGTGTGATTGCGCTATCAATATTTCAGCAACAGCAGATCTTCTGACTTATGTAACACACGTTTGGAACAACGCTCTTGACATATCCAAGGCATTCGATCGTGTTTAGCACGATGGGCTGTCGGCTAAGCTACGCTCTTATGGTATGTCTGAAAAGTTCTGTTTGTGGCTCTCATGTTTCCTCAGAGAGCGTTCTTTACGAGTGGCAGTCGACGGATTTCTTTGTAACACCTTCACTATCAACGCCGGTGTACCTCAAGGCTCCATACTGTCTCCTACTCTTTTTCTCATTTACATTAACGATCTGCTGGAATAGTCCGAGAACCCAATCTACAGCTTTGCAGATGACAGTACGCTTATCTCTTCATTCAGTTTGAACGCTCGGACATCGGCTACTCAGACGAATATCCGCAGAGAGCAGGAAGTCATTCAACTTAACAAAGACCTGGACGAAATTTTATCTTGGAGTGACAGTAACCAAGTGGAATTTAATGTTACAAAAACCCAGGCGGCAGTTTTTTCTAAAAAAGTTAAAGTTGCTGAACCCGACATAATTATGTCGGAGCACTACAATCCTCTAACATCGTCACTCAATTTGTCCTGACATGAACATGTTGCACGCATACCAAGGAGAGCTTCTCAAAAGTTGGGAAAATTATTTCGAACCAGAAAGCTTTACACTCCACAACAACTGTTCATTCTTTACAAAGCTCAAATTCGACCAACTATGGAATACTGCTCCCATGTTTGGGGCTCCGCTTCCAAACATACACTGCATTTGTTGGATTCTATTCAGAGAAGAGCTGTTCGTCTGATTGGAGACCCGGAACTGACCGGCGGCCTTGATTCGCTGGAACATCGAAGAACGGTTGGCGACTTGAGCCTATTCTACATGTATTTTCATGGAAAGTGTTTGAAGGATGTGGCCCGCTTAATTCCTCCCAGAGCGGTGCATGTTCGAAGTACACGTAGCGCTAATGCTTCACATCCGGATGAGGTTCAGCTTGTTACTCCTCGTACGACGCTTTTCAAGCAGTCTTTTATATGGAGAACATCATCCCTTTAGAATAATTTGTCCAGGACTGTGTTTCCCATCGAGTACAATTTACAGCGATTCAAGAACAACATGAATCGCTTTTTCCGCACACGTTTCACTCCTGTAGCGCTTAAGGGACTTCTTCCTGCAGCACGTGTGCTAGACCCATAAAAAAAAATAGTTTCGGAAAATCATCATGTGTGAGAGACGGACGGACGGACAGACGGATACTGAAGTGATCCCATAAGTGTTCCGTACGGAACAATAAAAAGAAAGAGGGCGCATCAAAATAATTTTGCCATTCACCCTGTATATAATTTCTCTGATGATTTTGACTCAGTTGTCCTACTAGATTTGCAGAGTATGCAAAAAATCTGGTCGACAGCATGCCCTGATTGATGTAGGAGGCGATCGGACAACTTACTAAGGTAATTGCGGAGTTGTTAGCACACCAAAGCATACATTGAAGGCAAAAAATGTTTCGGAACACATTTTTTTTCAAGAATACTTGCAATCACATTCTTACTTGACAGACTGTAGACTAAAGTCGGCAACCCTCCTTCGATGTTCCAAGGAATCAAGGATGTTGGTCAGTTTTTAGTCTCCAAGCAGGCAAACAGCTTTCTTCTAAATAGAATCCAACAAATGCAGTGTACGTTTTGGAAGCAGATCCCCTAACATGAAAGCAGCATTTTATCGTTGGTCGAAGTTGTGCTTCGTACAGAATTAACAGTTGTTGTGGAGTGTAAAGCTGACTAGTTTGAAATAATATTCCCAGCTTTCGAGAAGCTCTCTTTGCTATGCGTGCAACATATTTATGCCAAAACATATTCGCTCCCAAATTAACGCCCAGCAAATTGAATGATAATGCTACATGAATGGAGTGCCCCGAGATAACGAATTTAGCAATGTTAACTTTTTTTAGAAGAAACTGCCGCCTGAGTTTTTGTAGCATTAAATCTTACTTGGTTACTGTCACCCCAAGATAGAATTTCGTCCAGGTCTTTGTTAAGTTGAACGACTTGCTGCTGTCTGCGGATATTTGCATGAGTAGCCGATGTTCGAGCGGCCAGCAAAGCATCGTTAATGTAAATGAGAAAGATGGTAGTAGACAGTATGCAGCCTTGGGGCGTTGATAATGAAGGTGTAAGAAAGAAATCCGTTGACTGCCACTCGTAAAGAATGCTCTCTCAGGAGACACGGGAATCATAACCAGAATTTTGAACGTTTTATAAGTAATCATAGCTCCTGAATATGCAACAGTAAAAAAAAACATTTTAAATTTCATCCATGCAAAAATCTGGCTCTTTTTGTGAATTATTATGTGTTTTTACAGCTTAACAACACAAGCTGATATACTTAATTAGTCATAAATATCTACCTACTCTCAAGTAACAGCTGTTTAACTAAAATTTCAGGACCCCGACCATATTTATCAAGAAACTTAGATCCTTTCTTGGGTTCACTTTGAAGTTGGAGGGCAGGTTAGTCTGTTAAGTTAACTTAAATCGTTAGGGTCAAGTGAATTATTTTAGGGTGTATAAATGTTTGCCATAATTGTGACAGTATAGAACTAATTGTTTAATATTCTAGAACGTTCAGTGTTAGGAACTTAACTATAGTTCGTGTCAACTTATATTGTGCTACTTCAATTGTTTAAATAACGCTGAACAATATATCAGGACTTTATTGCTTGTGACTTCACTGGGATATATGTAGAAGAGTTTGTTACAAAAGTACGGATATATTCCTAGATTATCCCTTGTACTATATATATATATATATATATATATATATATATATATATATATATATATATATATATATATATATATATATATATATATTATATATATGTACATATATAACCCAATATATATATATATATATATATATATATATATATTATATAGTTATATATATATATATATATATATATATATATATATATATATATATATATATATATGTATATATATATATATATATATGTATATATATATATATATATATATATATATATATATATATATGTATATATATATATATATATATATATATATATATATATATATATATATATATATATATATATATATATATATATATATATATATATATATATATATATATATATATATATATATATATATATATATATATATATATATATATATATATATATATATATATATATATATATATATATATATATATATATATATATATATATATATATATATATATACATATACCAGGTGTACAAGTATGAAATGCGGATGGTGCATCAATGCAGTTTGTGCTATAAAGATTTGACACTACGCCATTTTGTTGTGTCAAACGCGGAGGAGTGTGTGCATAGTGTTGTGTTGTTGTGTTTAATATGCTGAAATTTAAACCGAACAAAGAGCATTGGCGGACAGCATTAATTTTTTGTTTCCATTTGAGGAAGACTGCTGTTGAATCATAGCGATTACTTCGAGAAGCTTACACCGCAAGATACGTGTGAACGATGGTTTCGGCGTTTCAAAAGTGATGAATTCGATGTTGCATACAAGGCATGTGAAAAACCGCCAAAAAAATACGAAGATGTAGAATTGCAAGCATTGTTGGACAAAGATGATTCGCAAACACAAAAACAACTCGCCGAGCAATTGGGCGTTAGTCAACAAGCTGTTTCGAATCGGCTACGAGAGATGGGAAAGATTCAGAAGCCGGTAGATGGGTACCACATGAGTTGAACGACAGGCAAATAGAAAAGCGCAAAAACACGTGTGACATTTTGCTCGCTCGGTACAAAAGGTAGTCGGTTTTGCATCGTATAGTCACAGGGGATGAAAAATGGATTTATTTTGGGAATCCCAAGCGCAAAAAATCATGGGTAGACCCAGGTGCACCATCCACATCGACCGCAAGACCGAATCGCTTTGGCAGAAAGACGATACTCTGTTTTTGGTGGGACCAGGGGGGCGTGGTCTATTATCAGCTCTTAAAACCTGGGGAAATGGTTAATACTAAATGTTACCAACAACAATTG
The DNA here is from genome assembly GCA_019049505.1 of Pachyrhynchus sulphureomaculatus. NCBI lineage: Eukaryota > Metazoa > Arthropoda > Insecta > Coleoptera > Curculionidae > Pachyrhynchus > Pachyrhynchus sulphureomaculatus. The sequence continues at coordinate 179,604,976 of CM032454.1, forward strand.
ACCGATTTGAACCGTTCGCTGCTTGAAAAAAGGCCAGAATACCGAAAAAGGCAACACAAAGTCATTTTGCTTCATGACAAGGTTCCATCACATACGGTAAAACCAGTTCGCGACACGTTGGAAGCACTCAACTGGAACGTTCTACCCCATGCGGCTTACTCACCAGACTTGGCTCCTTGTTTGCATCAATGGGTCACGCACTTGCTGAGCAGCGCTTAGGTTCGTACGAAGATGTGAAAAAATGGCTCGATGAATGGTTCGCAGCGAAAGGGGAAGATTTTTACTGGCGTGGTATTCACAAATTCCGCGAAAGATGGGAAAAATGTATAACAAGCGATGGAGGATACTTTGAATAAAGTACTTTTTATCATTCTTTCGAATTTAACATATTTTTTTAGAAAAAAAATACGCATTTCATACTTGTACACCTGGTATATAATAATAATAATAATAATTTTATTCCCTCTTGTTTGCAAAACAACATTAATATTATACTTTACGTTATACATTTCAATATTTCCACTACGAAAAGAAGAAAAAGGAGCTGAAACAATTAAAACTGTTCAATGTTCAACCCCAACTACATCATCTAGCATAATTATTCATGAATTAAAGAAAATAATAAACTAAACGAGATAGAGAGAGAGGGAGAGAAAGAGAGAGAAATGCTACAGAAATTAGCCTATTTAACTAAATGGTTTAAAATACTTTTTATCCGCTCTCTAAATATCTCAGGTTTAAGAGTTTTTAAAGTAACAGGTACGGTATTATAAAGTTTATAGATATTCTAGGAAAAGCTTCTTTTAAAAAGAGCCGTTTGGTGAGGTGGTGGAGATATAAGTCCACCAAATCTTAAATTCAACCTATGAACGTCTGTTCGATAAATAATTTATTTGTTAGGTATGGTGGGTAGTTATTAACAAGAAAAACATAAAACATTACCAAAGAATGTAGTCTACGACTATCCTGCATATTCAACCACTTAGCATGCTCCAATTTGTGAGACACGGACTGAAAATTTTCTTATACCATAAATGAAACGTAAACAGCTCCTTCACACTTTTTCAATTCTATTTAAATTTATCTTATCTAAATACGGTACATACATAATATTACAATAATTAAAGTTACTTAAAATAAGGGAATCTGCTAATTTTACCTTAAAAAATTCTTCCAATAGATGTCGGAGGGGATATTTTCAGATACTTGGCAAATAGCTCGTGTTACACCCTTACCAAAAAATAATGATATTAAATCTTTTAATGAACTACGTCCTATAAGTATCCTACCTTCTCTTTCAAAAATTTTGGAAAAAATAGTGGATAAGCAAATAAGATTTTTCTTAGAAAATAACTCTGTTAGCTGTTCTAAATTTGGTTGGTTTTTCGAATGGTGCTATTGGGTTTGTTGGAAATTATTTGAGCAACAGACTCCAGTACGTTGAAACGTCTATGGGACAGTCATCGAGCTTTAGCTTTCCAGTGACATAGAGGCTCTTTGTACAATATGCCCTACGTGTTCTTTGAAACGCAAATCTGTATCTGTTTTAACACCTAAATTTTTTGAACGAGTTTGCAATTCCAAACGTTGACCAGCAATGTTCATACTGATATCACGCTGCAGACGGTCCCTATATTTACCAAAAATTATGACAGATAATTTATCAGGGTTAATTAGCAAACCATGGCGCTCCGAAAACTCCACCAAGGCACTTAAATTATTATTTACCATTACTTCAGCCATTCTCCAATCACTAGACAAAAAGGAGTACAGCAGTTGAGTATCATCGGCATACAGATATGACTTGACATGCTTCAAACAAGAAATAAAATTATTCGTATAAATTGTAAAAAGTAGAGGTCCCAATATGGTGCCTTGTGGCACGCCACACTTCACCAATTCCCTCGATGACTGTCCCATGGACGTTTCAAACGTACTGGAGTCTGTTGCTCAAATAATTTCCAACAAACCCAATAGCACCATTCGAAAAACCAACAAAATTTAGAACAGTAAGACATGGTATACCATACCAAAAGCCTTGGAATAGTCCAAAAGCACCAATATCGACGACTTCACAACGTCCAAAGCTCTAAATATGTCATCCGTCAGACCTAATAAAATTGTTGTACAGCTGTACCCCTTTCTAAAACCCGACTGATTCATGGATAAAACAGACTTATTTTGTAGGAAAAAATCTTATTTGCTTATCCATTATTTTTTCCAAAATTTTTGAAAGACAAGGTAGGATACTTTTAGGACGTAGTTCATTAAAAGATTTAATATCATTATTTTTTGATAAGAGTATAACACGAGCTATTTCCCAAGTATCTGAAAATATCCCCTCCAACATGCAACAATTCATTCATATATATATATATATATATATATATATATATATATATATATATATATATATATATATATATATATATATATATATATATATATATTTATATATATATTTTATACCTGCTTATATTTTAATAATTTTATTTCTTCGCTTTAAAATTGAGAATAAAATACTAAATTTTAGTAAATTTCTACTTTCATTGATTTTAATACTTGACATGTGTTTCGCTAAAACATTAGCTTTATTAAAAGTATGGATATGGAATGAAATAAACATTTTATCGATGGTTTTGTAAGTAAATATTTACAAGTAGACTGTAACTAAAGGATAACAACAAAACTTAATAATTATTAAGTGTTTTATTCTCATTGAATATGAATTTCCATCAAGTAACGGCCAAGTCAGTTAATCACTTTAAAATTCATTAATTACGAGGGTTGATTGATAAGTCTGGTAAATTTCTATGAAATGCCAGGAAATTTTGTTAAGCGGCATGACTGTTGATTGATTTTTGTAACGGTTATGTTTGTTGGCAACTATCGTCAGAATCCGGTCTTAGATGTTTCGTGGAAATGGTCGAGTATCGTGAGGTTACAAAACATTTTTATTTAAAAAAGTGGACTGCAGCTCAGATAGAAACTGAACTGAAGGAATTTCATGGACACTTAGCATCAGTAGTCAAAACATTTTATTACTGAATAAATGAATTTAAACGTGGCCGTACGGGCACTGCAGATGCTGCAGTTTCAGGGCTCTTAATTGAGGTTTCTTCTGTAGAAATGGTCGATAAAATTCATGGTATCGTGATACAAGAACCTCGCATTAAACTTTCCAAGATTGCTGAAATAGTACGTATCTCACCTGAACGGATACGTATTATTCTGTATTAAGTTCTAAAAATAGAAAAGCTGAATGCGCAATGGGTGCCATGTTTGTTGACTCCAAACCCAAAACGCACAGTAAGGTCATTCCAAAATCGTGTTTGGAAAAGTTGCAAAGTAATCTGAGGGTCTTCTGGTGTCATTTTGTAACTGTACATGGAACATGGATTCACTATTATATCCCAGACACAAAATAGCGATCAAAACAGTGAGTTGGCAAAGGTGAAAGTGTACCAAGTAAACGAAAAACAGTTTTATCTGCGGAAAAAAAAAAAAAAGTAATGGCAACTGTTTTTTGTGACCCACAGAGTATCACCATGATGCAGTGTTGATCTATCTTTTAATATTTTAAATCTTCTATTGTAAAATGTAAAAAAAGACATCAGTAAAAATAGCTCAAGCTTATTACTAGGATATCAACATTATAAATCTTAACCATGACAATATACTACATCGAACACGACTTACGAGTTTATATCTCCTAAAAGACAATATTGCTCTTAAAAGGAGATCATACAGTATACAAAGTAATATTCGGTCATTCACTTAAAATTTTCAAGTAGGTTAGTTTCTAAGTTAAGTATCGTGTACAAAAGTCATTTCCAGTCTTATTTAATGATTGTTTTCCTTGATATAACGATAGCTTGAATCTCTTTAAGTACAGGGATTTACAATCCAGATTGTTTCAATTACTCTAGTTAAGCTTTCTCTGTGTTTACGGACTTTGACACTAATGGGGTAAAATTGTGATGAAAATTTGTAGTGTTTGAGTAATCTACAATTATGAAATTTGTCACATTTAATATTGACCTTAATAAATCCACATACAAGGTTTGAAATCCTCAAACAAATTTTAAGTAAAGAAAAATGCTCCTCTCTATGAGCTAAAATTATATACTTTATTGCAGTTTTAATGATATTGAAACAATATACTAAGCAGTGAGTTCATAGCTTGCTTAGAAGAGTGCAGGGAAGGTACTGTTTACATTTATAAAAAATGGTATTTTTAAGGGCTATAGTTTTCCTTTCTATTGCTGTATTTGAACCTTTTTATTTGTTCAAATTAGACTTTACAGTATAACGCTGGAAAAGAGACGCTATTTTATAGCGTCTCTTTTCCAGCGATTTTGCCCCTTAGGTATTAGGGTATCTTAATTTTTGAGAACGGATTTAGTGGCTATTAATACTGAGAGATCAAAGATTAGATATAAAAGCTAGCACGTTTTGTTTGGAGAGGTTATGGATAAGAGATAATTTTTGTACATCTTTTGAAAATAGTCTCTATAGTTGTTCAAAGTTTGGTTGTAATGTTTATTTATTTATTTTTTTTGGGTACCATTGCGTTATCGAAATAAAAACCCCTTAGGCTATGAGAATGTACACATTTAAACTAGAGTTCTATGAATTACTGATCCTAAGTGTAAAAAAAAACAACAAAAAACTGTTAAAAAAAAACACGATCTAAAAGTTTGTAAAATTGACTTCGTGGATTTCACGTATTGACTTACTGCCTGGCTTCTCCTCGTGGGTTTTCCATAAACGGCTTGGCCTCTCCTGGTGAAATTCTCATCCAGATATTGTCTCACCTGCCACTCTCCTAATCTAATTTGGGTAGCTGATCACTTTTTGATCCGAACTGTCTTAGGATGAGCAGAATATTTTTAGAACGAAAAAAGGCCACTGCACTATGGCAAGATGGAAGACTAAGCCTACTACGGCTTGACGAAGATAAAACACAACTCTCTCACTGAGAAAAAAAAACCGTTACTGCACTACGGCATGTATATATCTTTTGCCCCTTCGTCAAAGTGACATCTTTAAAATTGCTCACTTCCGAGACGAAAAATCAATGCAAACTAAATAAGTTAGGTCAGCAACACGTTATACACGGTTGAGTTCAAAAATGTAAATCACTGTTTTAAGTTACACTGCTCAAAAATTGAAATCACTGCCTAATCAAATATAAAAATGTAATAAAAAAATATATTATAGAAAGAAAAACAGTGTCGTAACATGATCTTAAAATCTAAGAAAAAGTGAATATTACAACTTCTCTCATTTTATATAACTATATTTATATTTTGTATATATTATATTTTTTCTTTTCAGTATGTCGATATCTGGATCAGTCACAAGCAGCAGCAACAGAAATATTTTTCACAAGGGTACGAGTTTGGGCGATCTGCTGGCTACCCGCCCTTCTGGTTTATTAGAAGCTGAAACATGGGCAATCTTATGTCAGAGTGTACAAGCATTACAAGATCTATTTTTGTCAGGTAAGTTAATTAAAATATTAAAGCATCATATTTTATTTTTATTTTTTAATATAAAATGTTAGCAATAATTTAATATTACTTATCTCTATATACTTACTAAGAGTTTAGGTGGACCTAAATCACATTAAGCTTGCTTAATTTTAAAGAGACATGTATTTTCAAATAAAAACAAAGCAGCTGACAATGTTTATTTTTTCTAAAAGCGACGCAGCGCCGCTTGAACATATTAATGGTGTTATAGTACTATTTTAATGTGTAAACGAAATCAGGTGAATATCAGTGATCTAACACATAAACTTGAGCAACAAGAATTGTCTCACAATGAATGAACGATGCAATGATCGTTCAACTTGTAGAGGACCAATTGTGAAGTCAGTTTATGTTGACCCAAGCTTTCGGTCACAATCTTTAATTTATCACAGACGATTTCGGATTTTCTATAGTGAAATCTTACACTTTTCGAGTACAAACTTAGCTAGGTTCAGGTTTGAGACATTCCAACTTTTCGTTATCATCACCCCTCCTGTTATTACTTTATAATCACCTAAATTAGTCGTACACTTGATTACTGGATTAGCATTTATCACTATATGCATTTTAGAACATTTTCGGTTACCAGATTAACGCAGGTCTTTATTTGAAATTCATTTGCTGATGATTCGTTTAAACTTACTGTTCCTCTTATCACTATAACTAGGCATCTAGTAGAACAAATGTCTTAAAACCACTAATACAAGACAAATAAAGATTTTTTGCAGATATTATCTGGCACTACCCAATAATAAGTTTCAGTCCCGTATTTTGGGCAGAGCTTCTTCTTCTTTTTTCTTATATGGTGTGTCATATAAGTAGGCATACTGCCTATTTTATCCACATTAGGTCTCTTCTAATGTAGTCTGAGCCTAGTTCTTCTACCTCAAGGTTTATTAAATTTGACCCTTTTTACCAGTCTGTTATCGTCCATCCGATCCATTGTTTTCTTCTTTTCTGGTCCATTTGAATATTTCTTGGATCTTACTTAGTTCTTGTAGATCTTTGTTGCGGATTTTGTGGTGGATAATTTTTCCATGTATGTCCTGAATCACCTTCCTTTTTGTTGTCCTCACCATTTGCGCTGTTTTACATGTGTCAGCTCTTGTTTCTACAGCATATGTGAGGATCGGTTTCACTGTTGTATTGTACAGGGTGAGTCCACGATAGAGTAAAGTTCATTATCTTATTTGTTTCGAGAATGACGAAAAAATGTTAAATAAAATAGTTTTAGGGAATGTTAAGGTGCACAGTTTAAAAATATTTTTGAGTATACAGGGTACTTCAAAAAAGTGTGGCCGATATAACATATGTTTTTTTAAACGTATTTTCTAATTTATTTTTATATTCTGCATAAAATTTTATAACTTTTTTATTAATAATGTTATATACCTATACCCAGTAGTTGTTCTAATATTGCAATTTAAAAAAAAAATACTAGTTTTCAGTTTTGTAAAAAATTGCCAGTAGCGCCTAAGTTTGTGAAGGTGGAATACTCATAATTGGTACGAGCGTTTTATAGAGATGAAAAACAAACATATATGTAAAGAAATTTAAGTTAGATGCTACAGGGTGTTCAACATAAATTTATGCATTTGTATTAAAAACAAGGGTAAAAATTGAAAAAAATTCAAAATAAATCGAAAACTATTAGAAATAGGTATATGACATACCCAATAAAAGTTGAAGGGTTTTATAAAATCTATCAGAAAAAATAATAACATATAGGGTGTGCCATTTAAAAAATTTGAGATTTTTCAATAGTCGAAATGCATAAATTTATTCTGAACGCCCTGTAGCATCTAACTCAAATTTCTTTACATGTATCTTTTTTTTTCATCTCTATGGAACACTCTTACCAATTATGAGTATTCCACCTTCAGAAACAATGGCACTACTGGCATTTTTGTACAAAACTGAAAACTAGTATTTCTTTAAAAAAATTGAAATATTAGAAAAACTACTAGGTTTAGGTATATAACATTATTAATAAAAAAGTTATAAAATTTTATGCAGAATTTAAAAATAAATTAGAAAATAGGATGTTCTATTTAAAAAAAAAAACATTTTTTCGAAGTACCCTGTATACTCAAAAATAATTTTAAACTGTGCACCTTAACATTCCCTAAATCTATTGTATTTATTATTTTTTCGTCATTCCCGAAACAAATGAGATAATGAACTTTACTCTACCGTTAACTCACCCTGTATATTCTTATTTTGCTTTCCACTGTGAGGTATTTATTTTTCCATACTATATCCGTCAAGCAACCTGCTATTAGTGATGCCTTCATAATTGTTTTACTTCCCTGTTTAATTATTAACAGAGCTTGTTCACTGTAAATAGTTAATATCACATGTTTTATTATTCCTCTAAAAATACTATTTTTAGCTGAAATTTTATACAATGATTTTGATAAATGTTCTTTTCTCAAAGACAAAGAAAAAATAAATTTAAAAAATTGAAACACTCTTCAGCACGTGTTTGCAGATGCGTTAAGCAAATGGAAAAAAGAAATTACGCGGAAAAATTTTAAATGAGGTTAGGAATTTAAATTTAATAGGGTAATATTTCTAAGGTAAAATTGAGTTTTCTCTCCAATAAATAAACCTTTGGAGTATTTTACAAAGACGAGGATTTTTATCAATTTTGGTTAAAATTGTAACATTGCGGTAACAGTTTAGAATGCGTCTGATAATCACCTAAGAAATATGTTTTTAAGTAATCTTAAATTACCTAATGTTACTTTTTTTATGAACATAGCACACGTGCTGCAGAAAACTTCCTAAAGAGCTACAGATGCGATTCGAAAAAAGTAATTCACGTTGGGCTTGAATCACTGTAAATTGTACTGGGTGGGAAACACAGCCTGAGCAAATCATTCCAAAGTGATGATAACTTCCATATAAAAGATTGCTTGAAAAAGGTTGAACGAAGAGTGACATGCTTAAACTCATACGGATGTGATGTATTATTGTGGTATGTATTCCTAGCATGCACCGCTCTGGGAGAAATTAAATAGGCTACATCCATCGAATACTTTTCATGAAAATACTTGTAGAGCAAACAGCCAACCGTTCTTCAGTGTTCCAAGGAATCAAGGCTGCTGGTGAGTTCTAGGTCTCCATCCGGGCAAACAGCTCTCTTCTGAATAAAATCCAACAAATGCAGTGTATGTTTTTTTTTTATGGGTCTAGCACACGTGCTGCAGGGAAGTCCCTACGGCGCTACAGGAGCGACACGTGTGAGGAGAAAGCGATTCACGTTGTTCTTGAATCGCTGTAAATTGTACTCGGTGGGAAACACAGTCCTGGGCAAATTATTCCAAAGGGATATGTTCTCCCTATATAAGACTGCTTGAAAAGCGGTGTACTAGGAGTAACAAGCTGAACCTCATACGGATGTGAAGTATTAACGTAACGTGTACTTCTAACATTCACCGCTCTGGGAGGAATTAAGCGAGCCACATCATTCGAACACTTTCCATGAAAATACTTGTAGAATGGGCTCAAGTCGCCAACCGTTCTTCGATGTTCCAACGAATCAAGGCCGCCGGTCAATTTCGGGTTTCCAATCAGACGAACAGCTCTTCTCTGAATAGAATCCAACAAATGCAGTGCATGTTTGGGAGTGTAGCCCCAAACATGGGAGCAGTATTCCATAGTTGGTCGAATTTGAGCTTTGTAAAGAATTAACAGTTGTTGTGGAGTGTAAAGCTTTCTGGTTGGAAATAATATTCCCAACTTTTGAGAACCTCTTCTTGCTATGCTAGCAACATGTACATGCCTGGACATATTTGCTCCCAAATTAACGCCCAACAAATTGAGTGACTATGTTAGACGAATGGAGTGCCCCGACAACACTATCTCGAGTTCAACAACGTTAACTTTTTTAGAAGAAACTGCCGCCTGGGTTTTTGTAGCGTTAAATTTCACTTGGTTACTGTCACATACAAGATAGAATTTGTTCCAGGTCTTTGTTAAGTTGAATGACTTCCTGCTGTCTGCGGATATTCGTCTAAGTAGCAGATGTCCGAGAGTTCAAAGTGAATGAAGAGATAAGCGTACTGTCATCTGCAAAGCTGTAGATTGGATTCTCGGTCTTTTCCAGCGGATCGTTTGAGTGCATAACCCCAAATATGGGAACAACATTTCATCGTTAGTCGAATTTGAGTTTTGTATAGTTGTGTGTGTAAAGCTTTCTAGTTCGAAATTATATGCTTAGCTTTTGAAAAGCTCTATTTGCTACGCTGATAACGTGTTCATGCCTGGGTTTTTGTATTAGTAAATTCTACTCAGTATATATCACCATCGCACCAATAACTTTATTTTTGCACTTGATGCGCGTTTCGCTAACCATATTAGCTTCATCAGGAGCGATGATTGATTAAAGCTAAACTAAAAATCTACCCTATTTATATTTAGCGTAATCAGATGTTACTCGGGCGGAACTAACGGTATAGACGAGGCCATCAGTTCTGGTCAAGTAACCAGTAGAGGGGACTATAAGGAATAGGCCCTCTGTCTTTATTCAAACTACTTTTACATTTTATAATTTCCATACTTTCGTATGCGTTCAGTAATTTCCTATCAGATACATTTTTAATTAATCTTAGATTATCTAATGTTACAGTATGATCAGATTCAAGGCCATGTTCGGTAATGCTAGATTTCTGTTCTACTGATATATTCTTGAAAACGTGTTTTGATTTAGCTTTTAGTTTGCCCAACATACTTTCTGTCGCAATCATTACAACTAATTTCATAAATTCCGCTTTTCTCACAATTAGGAATCTTGTCTTTGAGATTTCCTAAGATATTCCTTAAATAGTCTGATGACTTATAGACTAAGGTGAGGCCTACCTTATGAAATACATTATTGAGACCCCTGCTATATTTCGGATTATATGATACGGAGGCATACTTCGTCTTATTTGCTTCGCGTGTAAAGGTCTCCTATGTCTATTTATTAACTTGCTTATTAAGTCATCGTCTTAACCATACGATTCCTTTCATTATTGAAGTTTACTTTATTCAGAGGAAAAGTGACCAAACGATGAACTAAAAAATGTAATGCAGCTAATTTATGTAGTTTGCATTGAAATGAATCATTAGAAATGTATCTATCTGTTAATGTGTCTTTTGTGTTGTATATCAAATTCTAACCTATTATTATTTTTATTAATTAAAATATCTAGAAATGACAATTACTCTTTGTTCTTAATTTCGTAATAAATTTAATGGAATGATGATATGAGTTATATCATGATATGAGTGAAGTGAAGAAATTAGCGTATTGTCATCAACAGAACTGTAGATTTGATTCTAGGTCCTTTCCAGCAGATCGCTAATGTAATTGAGAAAGAGAGTAGGAGACTGAATGGAGCCTTAGGGCATATGATAATGATAATAAAGGTATAAGAAAGAAATCCGTGGACTACCACCCTAAACAACGCTCTCTGAAGAAACATGAGAGCCATAAACAAAACCGATCAGACACATCACAAGAGTGTAGCTTAGCCCACAATCTGTCATGCCAAACAAGGTCAAGTGACTTGGATAAACCAAGTGCAATCGCTCGAGATTCTGCGAGATGTTCAATTTCATTGTTCCAAACTATGTGTCATATGTGAGAAGTTCTCTTGTTGATCTTTGTTTACGAAAATGATATTAACTGTTATTCCTGTCAGAAGTTTTTTTTGGTCTCTAGCTTCATTACCTATTCTTCTTCTTCTACTTCAAATACCTATTATGACTCGTTGTCAGAAGAGAATATCGGGAATCCTTAGCATTCGCATTAGCGTTTGGAAATCCACAGTAGAATATAAAACCAAGGGTTTAGCTTACAAGTTGGCTTTCTCAATAGGTGTTGTTGCAATAGTATTATCTGGCCGTGTAAGTGGTGGTATTTAGTGAAACCATTCAGACATACCATAAAAGCATAGCTTAGCCAACAATGCGTCATGTGAAACACTGTCAAATGCCTTAATTATATATAGTGCAACCTCTCAAGATTCTCCAAAATGTCTAATTGCTTTGGTTCAAACATGTGTTACATAAGTTAGGAGATCTCCTGTTGATTTTTGCTTACTAAGACCGTATTGATGGTGGCTAGTAAGATGCAGATTGACAGATTTTTCCATCTTCTTCTTCGAGTGCCACTTCTATCGGAGATTAGAAATCATCACAGCTACTCTCACTTTATTTGCTGCTCTTCTAAACAGTTCAATTGAGCTGCAGCCAAACCAGTCGCGCAAGTTACGCAACCACGATATTCTTCTTCGTCCAACATTTCTCTTCCTTTTAATTTTGCCCTGCATAATATTCCGCAACAGTGAATACCTTTCTCCCCTCGACACATGTCCCAAATATTCCAGCTTCCTTTTTTTAATAGTGTTCATTAGTTCTGGAGCTTTGTTTAGTCTTTAGAGAATCTCGTTATTGGTTACCCTATCAATCCATGACACTTTCAGAATGCGCCGATAACACCACATCTCAAAATCTTCAAAACTTTTAGTATTATTCTGCCTCAAAATCCATGCTTCCACTCCATAAAGAAGCGTTGAGAAGACATAACAACGCAACATTCGTAACCGCAATACCAGGCTTAGATCTCGATTGCAAAAGAGTTTTAATCTCCTTTGTCTGATCTGTGTTTTCGTTCAGCCATGTTTCCAAGTATTTGTAGCAATTGACTTTCTCAACACTTATGTTATTAACCAGAAGACGATCCTGGCTTTTTTGAGATTTTGTCATCACCGTAAATTTTGTTTTCTTTAGATTTATCTTTAGACCAAATTTATTGCAGCTGTTATTTAACCACTAAACAAAATGTTGTAGGTCTTCTAAACTTTCTGCTAACAGAACTATGTCATCGACGTATCTTACATTATTCAGGGTTTCACCGTTTACCGTTATGTCCTCGTCCGCCTCAGACAGAGCTTCCTGACATACACTCTCGCTATAGATATTAAACAAAAGCGGTGACAGTATGCAGCCCTGACGTACTCCCCGGCGGATCTTTATCTCTTCCGTAATCATGTTCTCCAGTTTTACTCTCGCTGTCTGGTTCCAATATAGATTGCATATGATGCGGATATCTAGATTATCGATATTTTTATTTTTGAGGATTCTCTTTAATTGATCATGTCGAACTTTATCAAATGCCTTTTCAGAGTCTATAAACAAACGTACAGCTCCTGATTCATGTCCATGCATCTCTGTGACAACATGTTTATCGCAAACAGGGCCTCGCGTGTGCTCATTCCTTTTCTGAATCCCATTTGGGTCTCACTAATATCCATTTCAAGCTTTTTGTAGATCCGATTGTGTATTATCTTTAGAAAAAGCTTTAAGGTATGACTCATAAGAGATATAGTCCGATGGTCACTACATTCTTTAGCGTTTGCTTTTTTCGGGATTGTCACAAAAGTGGGTATTGGGTATTATACCAGTTTTATATATTAAGTTGAACAGTTTTAGGAGAATTGAGATTGAATCGTCATTCGTCAATTTTAACAGCTCAACCGGTATATCGTCAGGTCCGGCTGCTTTACCCTTCTTTGCATGTTTTAGGGCGTACTCTAATTCCTCTCTCTTTATATCCGGGCCAGTATCGTCCAGAAGATCGTCTGATGATGCACTTCGCTGTTCATCATTAAAAGAGTCTTCAGTATATTATTTCCATCTTTGTACTTTTTTATTCATATCTCTTATGAGAGCACCGTTTTTGTCTTTAAGTTGTCTAGAGTGATTTTATCTTCTTACCCCTGTCATTTCCTTTATCTTCTTGTGTACGTTCAGCGAGTCGTATTTTTTTTCCAGTTCTTCAATTTCTTCATATCGTTCCGACAACCATTTCTGTTTTGCTTCTCTGATTTTTGATTTTATTGTCCTGTCTGTATTCTTATACATAGCATTGTTGTTGTTTTTTTCCTTTCATTCATTAGAGACGATATTTCCTCTGTCATCCAATCTTTGTATTGCCTTTTTGTCGGCTTCAGGTGCTGCTTTGCGGTCTCCGTTACTGTTCAAAGTTCTTCAACTGTAGATGGACGTCATTGGAGTCTTCGTTGGCCTGTTTTATGCTATCTATGTTTTTGTTTAATGAATCTGCTGTTTTAGACTTCGGTTGTGGATCTCTCAATCTGTGTGTGTCAGTTTGGTTTTTGTTAGCTGTTTTTATCTTCTTGGACTTCATTTTTTATACCAGCGCATCCGGGATTGTGGTCGGACCCAATGTCAGCTCCAGAGTATGTATTCGCTGAGATAATCGAATATCGAAAGCGCCGTCTGACCAGTATGAAGTCGATTTGATTCCTGACCACTTTATCCTTTCTATCCATAGGTGACTTCCATGTATATAGTCTACGGTGAGGTAGTTTGAAAAAGGTGTTTATAATTACAAGGTCTTCCGTCGGATAGAATTGAACCAATCGGTCTCCTCGTTCATTTTTCTCTCCTAGACCGTATTTTCCCACAATTGGGTCCACAGGGTCCTGCCCTACTTTGGCATTAAAGTCGCCCATCATAATGGTTAAATGATGTTTCTCTAGTGACTTTAAAATTTCGTCAAGATCGGGGTAGAACCTCTCTATTTCATCTTCGTCTTTATCAGCTGTAGGGGCATGTACCTGTACAATATTAGCAAAGCCGTTCTCAGTTTGAAGCTGAAGTAAGATAATTCTGTCTGAATAGGGAGTAAAGGTACGTACACAGTTATTTATCTCATTCGTGACCAAAATGCTTACTCCATATCGGTGAGAGGGATCGTTGTTTCCCGAGTAGTACATGGTTCCATTTTTCATGGAGTGTTTGCCTGCATCAGGCCACTGCACGTCACTGATTCCAAGAATGTCAAACTTAAGTTGTCGCATTTCGAGGGCTAGGTTGTTAAGTTTGCCTGCTGCGAAGATGCTTTTTACTTTCCATGTAGCTATCCTCAAGGCTGACCGGGAGATTCTTAGCACCCTCTGATCATTGAAGATCTTCCCGGGACTGAGGGCCATGTTTTAGTTTTCAGCCATGATAATACTTTTTCCATAACTTGATATTATTGAAAGCAATACGACTAGTCGGTAGCTATTTGGCAATGTCTTTTTGCTTTTTTTGGGTATCAGCTGAACTGTAGCAGATTTTCTTCAAGAAGAAAATATTACTTTTCTGTGAAGTAGGTTAAAAAGTCCACAAAAACTGGGGTTAGTTCGCTTGTTTATTTTGATTATATGATAGTCAAAGACATATTTAGTAGTGCTTGGTTTTTTTGATCTACCATACCTTAAATGAGCTAAATGTTCTTTAGAATCTATAGTGTAGTTTGCTCAACATACTTCTTTCCACAACATTACACCTTATCCCTTATATCCACTTTTTTTACGTTCCTGGATTTTGTCCCTTAGACTTCCTGAGATATTTTTTCTGAACATTTATAGACTAACAAGAAGTAGATTTTTTTAAATACCGTCTTGAGTCTCCAGTTATAATTTGTAGTATTGAAACAAACCAGGTGTACAAGTATGAAATGCGGATTTTTTCCTAAAAAAACATGTTAAAATCGGAAGAATGATAAAAAGTGCTTTAAGTATGCTCCATCACTTGTGATACATTTTTTCCATCTTTCGGACACTTTGTGAATACCACGCCAGTAAAAATCTTTTGCTGCGAACCATTCATTGAGCCATTTTTTCACATCTTCGTACAAACCAAAGCGCTACTCAGCAAGTGCGTGACCCATCGAAGCAAACAAGTGATAATCGGAAGGAGCCAAGTCTGGTGAGTAAGCCGCATGGGACAGAACTTCCCAGCTGAGTGCTTCTAACGTGTCGCGAACTGGTTTTTCCGTATGTGATGGAGCATTGTCATGAAGAAAAATGACTTTGTGTTGCCTCTTTCGGTATTCTGGCCTTTTTTCAAGCAGCGAACGGTTAAAATGGGTCAATTGTTGTTGGTAACGTTTAGTATTAACCGTTTCCCTAGGTTTTAACAGCTCATAATAGACCACGCTCCTCTGGTCCCACCAAACACAGAGCATCATCTTTCTGCCAAAGTGATTCGGTCTTGCGGTCGATGTGGATGGTGCGCCTGGGTCTACCCTGATTTTTTGCACTTAGGATTCTCAAAATAAATCCACTTTTCATCCCCTGTAACTATATGATGCAAAAACGACTTCCTTTTGTACCGAGCGAGCAAAATGTCACACGTGTTTTTGCACTTTTCCATTTGCTTGTCGTTCAACTCATGTGGTACCCATCTACCGGCTTCTGAATCTTTCCCATCTCTCGTAGCCGATTGGAAACAGCTTGTTGACTAACGCCCAATTGCTTTTCGAGTTGTTTTTGTGTTTGCGAATCATCTTCTTCTAACAATGCTTGCAATTCCACATCTTCATATTTTTTTTTGCGGTTTTCCACGTTCCTTGTCTGCAACATCGAAGTCACCACTTTTGAAACGCCGAAATCATCGTTCACACGTATCTTGCGCTGGAGCATGTTCACCATAAGCTTCTCGAAGTAATCGGTATGATTCAACAGCAGTTTTCTTCAAATGAAAACAAACAATTAATGCTCTCCGCGAATGCTCTTTGTTCGGTATAAATTTTGACATATTGAACACAACACTATGCCCACACTTTTCCAATTTATCACTCATGCGCGTCTGACACTTGTTAATGACACAACAAATCTTGATAACAGGAACTGCATTGGTGCACCATCTGTTGTCTGAAATCCGCATTTCATACTTGTACACCTGGTATTTTACCTCCGGGCAAAAAAGACGAAATTGTGAAACTTCTAAGGGGGAGAAATGCCTTTAGACGAGTAAAAATGAGTGAATTTTTACAATTTTTTTTAGAAAAGAAAAATTTATTTAAAATTTCTTAAACTCAAAGGACCGTTTGCTCATATATTATAGTACAGAAAGAATATTTTTATTAAAAAAAGTCTCAAAATTGCTGCCATAGAATACGATCATTGTTTGTGCTTTCGGAGGGACTTGTTTCACAACGTACAAGACACCGCTTGCTACGTTGATCGGTAATACAAAAATATTTTTTTTTTCTATTCGTTATAAATGGGGAATGTGTGGCTTCTATATGACATTAAAGAAAAAAAAAAACTGAAAATTAAAAAAATTACAGACATTTTTTACAAAAAATTTACTATTAGTGGTCAAATTTTCACATATAAATGCATAAAACAAAATTTTTTGTGATAATTTTTTGAAAAACTGGTTCGTCATATCGAAGTTATTCCAACTTGTGCAGGCCTTTTTCCCGATGAAAATAGTTTGGATACTCCTGTCAGCAATCTGTGGTATCAACAGGATGGAGCAACTCCTCACTATGAAATTAATGTTCGGAGATATTTAGATGCGATGTTTCCTAATCGACGGATAGGCAGAAGAGGTGCTATAGAACGGCCTGCAAGGAGTTCCGGCCCTATGCCACTCGATTTTTTTTATGGGGTCATTTTAAAACCAAAGTTTACCGAAGTTGACCAGAAACTGTAGAAGATTTGCAACAAAGAATTCAATATGAACTAGCACAGATCACCCCGGATTCTCTATTCAGGCTGTTTATGACAGATTGGGTCATTGCCTGGCTGTTAACAGTAGACATTTTGAGCAATTGTTACCTTAAAAATAAACCTATAGTATTAATTAATAGTTTTTTTTTTGTCTTTTTTTTTATTTTAAATTTCAAATGACAATAATTCCAAAATAGTTCAAATTAGACATATGGTATATTAGACAAATAATATCTAGAATTTTTAGTAGGACTCAAAAAAATAATATACAGGGCTTTCCATTTAAAAAAATTGAAGATGTAATTTCTTCGAACTGACAGTTCAGAACATTTTATTGTCAACGTCAACATGTGCGCCGTTTAACACCCTATAATTTTATTTAAACATTTTTTGATACACTAATTAATAAATGCTATGAAATCATTAGTCCATACATATGGGGCACCCTGTATATATATATATATATATATATATATATATATATATATATATATATATATAATGTATATATATATATATATATATATATATATATATATATATGTATATATATATATATATATATATATATATATATATATATATATATATGTATATATATATATATATATATATATATATATATATATATATATATATATGTATATATATATATATATATATATATATATATATATATATATATATATATATAGATATATATATATATATATATATATATATATATATATATATATATATATATATATATATATATATATATATAGATATATATATATATATATATATATATATATATATATATATATATATATAGATATATATATACATATATATATATATATATATATATATATATATATATATATATATATATATATATATGTATATATATATATGTATATATATATATATATATATATATATATATATATATATATATATATATATATATATATATATATATATGTATATATATATATGTATATATATATATATATATATATATATATATATATGTATATATATATAATATATATATATATATATATACAGCGGCGTGCAAAAGTTTCCGGCCAGTGACATTTCGTACTCTTAATTTATTAAAAAAAAAAAACTAATGATTTTTAATCATTATGTAATGTGAGTATGAGATATAGGAAACAAAATAATATAGTAAAAGAATATTATTTATGTTTGGGAATATATTTATTATTATTATTCTTATATTTATATGTACAAAAGTTTCCGGCCACTTCGTACTACGATAAAAATTATTAGTCCATATGCTCTATAATAGGCTTAAATTATATTTTTATGTTAATATTTTGTAGCCATGCCCTTTGCAGCGATAACAGTCGCACAACGATGTGGCATTGACTCAATTAATCGATTAATACAAGCAGGTGAAATTTTATCCCATTCTTCCTTCAATGATTTCAATAATGCGGCTTTATTTGAATATGTATGCTTTCGAACTTGACGTTCTAGCGTTTCCCATAAGTGTTATGTTGGGTTCAAGTCCGGTAATTGAGATGGCCAGCTTAAAAGTCTCACATTTGTAGCAGAAAACCACTGTTTTTAACAACTTGGATGTATGTTTAGGGTCATTCTCCTGCTGAAATATCCAATTCTGCGGCAATGTTTCTTCAGCATATGATAACAAATTGTTTTCTAAAATGTCCTTGTAAATATCAGCGTTCAAATTTCCGTTGATCTCGATCAATGGACCGACTCCTTGTGCAGAGAAAATTCCCCAAACCATCACACTTCCTTCACCGTGTTTTACAGTAGGAATTTGGTACCGAATATCATTTCTCGTACCAATAAGACGTCGTACATGTTTTCTATCATCGCTTCCAAAAAGATTAATTTTAGATTAGTCTGAGAAAGCTATTTTTTTCCAATCTTTGAATGTCCAATTTAGGTGATCTTTGGCGAATTGTAATCGGGCCTTCTTATTCTTTTTACTGATTAATGGTTTTTTAATACCTGTACGGCCAAAAAGTCCCACATCATGTAGTCTTCGTATCACAGTACTACGACTAACATTAGCTAGGTTTTCATCCTTTAGTTCGCGTGCAATTTCGGGCAGCAGTTTTCTTGACATCCGCGGTTGATTTGCGTTTAATGATATGATCTAGTTTTTTTTTTTTTAGACGTTTTTCTTGGTCTTCCACTACGCACAACGGTATTTTACAATAATATCGTTCACGGTTGATTTACCTATCGATAATAATGAAGCAATCTCACGAAAAAGACTTTCCTTCTTTTGAAAATTTTATTACTCTCTCAGGAATTTGGATTTGCATATGCCGAGCCATGTTTATGCTCCCACGACCTTTTATGAACTAAATGTGAACATTCAACGCGTCCCTGTATATATATATATATATATATATATATATATATATATATATATATATATATATATATATATATATAAACTCCTGGACAAAATTAACGCAACAATTTGAAAATTAATTTATCTTTTTCTTATGTCAGTTTTAAAGTTTATCGAGTATTTGAATAGTAGGCTATGCATATTTTGTTTCGTCGTTCATGACAGAAATCATAACAATTCGTTTAGATTTACAGTTTTAAAGAATTTTTTAGAAGATAAACAATTTTCTGTAATGCGATAGATTTTCTTTAAAAGTAAGCTTATAAATTGTTTCCTTTTTCAAAGTAATACGTTTTTGTGGTAGACCGTTTTATTTTTGACCCCGAAGAATTAGAAAAAATGAATCGAACAAGGAATTTAACTGAACACGAGGTAGTGCGAGCCTCAGTTTTATTGGACGAGGGATATTGTCAGAGTTATGTTGCCAATTTGTTAGGCAAACATCGTTCCACAATAAGTCGTATGGTAAGACGCTTGAATGAAGTAGGAACTTATTCTAGAAGGCTAGGGCGAGGGCGAAAAACGATGCACTAGCGACCTAGATGAACGTTTTATGAGATAATATGCTTTAAGAAACAGAACTGTCACTAGTTCTATAATAAGAAACGAACTCGAAGCTGTTTCGCAATGTCACAATTTCTTCTAAAACAGTTAGAAGACGGTTAAATGAAGCTGAATTAAACAGTAGGAAACCAGCCCCTGCGCCCTTGCTTACTAGAGAGAACAGAGTTGCCAGGTTACGTTTTGCTCGAAATCACATAAACTGGTCTGTGGATGATTGGAAACAAGTTTGCTTCACAGATGAAACTAGGGTTAGTCTAAAACATCCAGATGGTCGTGAGCGAGTATGGCGAAGACCAGGAGAAAGGTTTGCTCCTTGCAGTATCTCTGCCAGGATTCCATTCGGCGGTGGCTCTGTTATCTTCTGGGGTGGCATCTGCTTTGTTGCTCGCACAGAGTTAGTTCCTGTCCATACGAGATCCATGAATGCTGACTACTGTCTTGAGAATATTGTAATAGAACATGTGATGCCTTTCGGTCATTTTGTGGGGCCCAATTTCCTGTTAATGCAAGACAACGCTCGACCTCACGTGGTTAGGGAGGTACTCGATTATCTTAATCAAGTTGATATACCGATTATGCAATGGCCACCAAAAAGCCCGGATCTGAATCCGATAGAACATGTATAGGATCACTTTAAAAAAAATGTGAAACGTCATATACCTGCACCTAGAAACCTGAGGGAACTTGAATATGCAGTTATCACAGAATGGGAGCAAATTCCTCAAGATTTTATCCAAAATTTAATTAGAAGCATGCCTAGGCACATAAACGCTGTCATCCGAAGTAGAGGAGGCAACACACGCTACTAGTGTCCCAGTTACATCATTAATTTTGCTACTAGTGTCCCAGTTTATTTTTTTCATTATTACATAATTTCAACGATTTTGTTATTAGGTTTTAAGAATAATTTTAATTCGAATCTTGTAGAGAAATTTGGTAGCTAATTCACTTTGAAAGTATCCGAAGAAGTGTTTTTCTAACTTTTAGTGTAACCAATGTTCATGAAAAATTATTAAAATTAATTCATTATAGAGATTTGTATGATTTAATATATTGTTGCGTTAATTTTGTCCAGGGGTGTATATATATATATATATATATATATATATATATATATATATATATATATATATATATATATATATATATATATATATATATATGTATATATATATATATATATATATATATATATATATATATATATATATATATATATATATATATATATATATATATATATATATATATATATATATATATATATATATATATATATAACTTTCATTTGACACCCCACTCGTTGACATGGTAAATTTTTTTTCTCCCTTTCGATTTTAACTCCCAAAACTAACCCCTTAAGTTAAAAATTTAACTTTCAAAACTACACGGCTCTGATTGAGCGATCAATACCTTTTTAGTGCCAAATTTGAACTTTCTATGCCAAATAGTTTGGGAGAAAATCGGGTGAAATGGTCAGACCCATAGACATAGAGGATGGACTGAGCATTAACTTCATAAAATTGACCACTCTCTAGAAAGAGACAAAGCGGTTGTGCGGCCAATACCTGCCTCTTTTCTGTAGGCCTGTAATAAACAAGACGAATTTCAAGGCGAGAAAAGCCCCATACCCGATTTTAGTTCAAATAGAACACTTAGAAATATTATTTTTAAGAGCGCCGTAGCTTAGCGGCATTCTAAAAAGAGACAGCTGCTGGCCACTCATTCGCTTTGTCTCTCTCGCACTTTTGCGTCCATATTTACTTCACAGCGGGATACGGAACACTCAGTTCATCCTCTATGTCTATGGACAGACCAATGTGCACCGTACAACCAGATTTTTAATGAAAAATTCTTTTTAAATCCGTGCATGACCTTTCGTATTTCAATTATTTTCTAGTCTATGTCATATTTGACGTATTATTCTATAAATAACGTTACAGTTTATTTTAAATTGCAAATAACATATGTCCGTTTATATGTACTACTTCAATATAACAAACAAATTGTTAACGGTCACTTCCCTGGAAAACACAAAACAATACATTTACTTACGCAGGCAAACTGTTGAAAAAGCCAAAGCTGACCGCAAATTTATCACTGTATTTTTAGGACAGGAAAAATTTGCTGAGCGGGGAAAATCGGAAAAATTTTCGACATTTGGAAGTCATTAGTGGAGTAGGGTGAAAATATTTTGTTGTGTATTTATTTTTGATTAATGTTTTAAGCGAGAGTAAAATAAAA
The DNA here is from genome assembly GCA_019049505.1 of Pachyrhynchus sulphureomaculatus. Taxonomy (NCBI): domain Eukaryota; kingdom Metazoa; phylum Arthropoda; class Insecta; order Coleoptera; family Curculionidae; genus Pachyrhynchus; species Pachyrhynchus sulphureomaculatus. Next base: position 179,627,250 of record CM032454.1, read on the forward strand.
AGAGGAAATAATCAAATTAATTTACAGTTGTATTTACTAAAGAATTATTTGTAATATTAACAGTTCACTCAGCTATTTTGGCACTATAATAATATGCGTAAGTTGGCGTGTGACTGACTGACGTTACTTAGTACATGTAATCGTACCTTTCGCCTTGGTCTGACAGCTGTTTTATGCAGAGCGTTTTAATAATTGTATTCATTATGTTTACTTGTTTAT
>CM032454.1:179627568-179686816 GCA_019049505.1 Pachyrhynchus sulphureomaculatus
TCTAAAAAAACATGTTAAAATCGGAAGAATGATAAAAAGTGCTTTATTCAAAGTATGCTCCATCACTGGTGATACATTTTTCCCATCTTTCGGACAATTTGTGAATACCACGCCAGTAAAAATCTTCCCCTTTTGCTGCGAACCATTCATCGAGCCATTTTTTTCATATCTTCGTACGAACCAAAGCGCTACTCAGCAAGTGCGTGACCCATCGAAGCAAACAAGTGGTAATCGGAAGGAGCCAAGTCTGGTGAGTAAGCCGCATGGGGTAGAACTTCCCAGCTGAGTGCTTCCAAGGTGTCGCGAACTGGTTTTGCCGTATGTGATGGAGCATTGTCATGAAGAAAAATGACTTTGTGTTGCCTCTTTCCGTATTCTGGCCTTTTTTCAAGTAGCGAACGGTTAAAATCGGTCAATTGTAACGTTTAGTATTAACCGTTTCCCTAGGTTTTAACAGCTCATAATAGACCACGCCCCTCTGGTCCCACTAAACACAGAGCATCGTTTTTCTGCCATAGCGATTCGGTCTTGCGGTCGATGTGGATGGTGCGCCTGGGTCTACCCATGATTTTTTTGCACTTGGAATTCTCAAAATAAATCCACTTTTCATCCCCTGTAACTATACGATGCAAAAACGACTTCTTTTTGTACCGAGCGAGCAAAATGGCACGTGTTTTTGCGCTTTTCCATTCGCCTGTCGTTCAATTCATGTGGTACCCATCTACCGGCTTCTGAATCTTTCCCATCTCTCGTAGCCGATTGCAAACAGCTTGTTGACTAACGCCCAATTGCTTGGAGAGTTGTTTTTGTGTTTGCGAATCATCTTCGTCCAACAATGCTTGCAATTCCACATCTTCATATTTTTTTGGCGATTTTCCACGTTCCTTGTCTGCAACATCGAAGTCACCACTTTTGAAACGCCGAAACCATCGTTCACACGTATCTTGCGATGGAGCATGTTCACCATAAGCTTCTCGAAGTAATCGGTATGATTCAACAGCAGTTTTCTTCAAATGAAAACAAAAAATTATTGCTGTCCGCGAATGCTCTTTGTTCGGTATAAATTTCGACATATTGAACACAACAACACAACACTATGCCCACACTTTTCCAATTTATCACTCGTGCGCGTCTGACACTTGTTAATGACACAACAAACGGCGCAGTGTTAAATCTTTATAGCACAAACTGCATTGGTGCACCATCTGTTGTCTGAAATCCGCATTTCATACTTGTACATCTGGTATTTTAGCCGCAGGCAAAAAAGACGAAATTGTGAAACTTCTAAGGGGGAGAAATACCTTTAGACGAGTAAAAATGAGTGAATTTTTACAATTTTTTTTAGAAAAGAAAAATTTATTTAAAACTTCTTAAACTCAAAGGACCATTTGCTCATATATTAAAGTACAGAAAGAATGTTTTTATTAAAAAAAAAGTCTCAAAATTGCTGCCATAGAATACGATCATTGTTTGTGCTTTCGGAGGGACTTGTTTCACAGCGTACAAGATAGCGCTTGCTACGTTGATCGGTAACACAAAAATATTTTTTTTTTCTATTCGTTATAAATGGGGAATGTGGCTTCTATATGACATTAAAGAAAACGAAAAAACTGAAAATTAAAAAAATTACAGACATTTTTACAAAAAATTTACTATTAATGGTCAAATTTTCACATATAAATGCATAAAACAAAATTTTTTGTGATAATTTTTTAAAAACTGGTTCGTCATATCGAAGTTATTCCAACTTGTGCAGGCCTTTTTCCCGATAAAAATAATTTGGATACTCCTGTCAGCAATCTGTGGTATCAACAGGACGGAGCAACTCCTCACTATGAAATCAATGTTCGTAGATATTTTGATGCGATTTTTCCTAATCGATGGATAGGCAGAAGAGGTGCTGTAGAACGGCCTGCAAGGAGTTTCGACCCTACGCCACTCGATTTTTTTTTTATGAGGTCATCTTAAAACCAAGGTTTACCGAAGTTGACCAGAAACTGTAGAAGATTTGCAACAAAGAATTCAATATGAAGTAGCACAGATCACCCCGGATTCTCTGCAAAACTCTATTCAGGCTGTTTCTGACAGATTGGGCCATTGTCTCGCTGTTAACGGTAGCCATTTTGAGCAATTGTTACCTTAAAAATAAACCTAGAGTATTTATTAATAGCTTTTTTGTATTTTTTTTATTTTAAATTTCAAATGACAATAATTCCAAAATAGTTCAAATTAGACATATGGTATACTAGACAAATAATATCTAGAATTTTTAGTAGGACTCAAAAAAAAATAATATACGGGGCTTTCCAATTAAAAAAATTTATGATGGCGTAATTTCTTCGAACTGACAGTTCAGAACATTTTATTGTCAACGTCAGCATGTGCGCCGTTTAACACCCTATAATTTATTTAAACATTTTTTTGATACACTGATTAATAAATGCTATGGAATCATTAGTCCATACATATGGGGCACCCTGTATATATATATATATATATATATATATATATATATATATATATATATATATATATATATATATATATATATATACAGCGGCGTGCAAACGTTTCCGGTCAGTGACATTTCGTACTCTAATTTATTAAAAAAAAAAAAACTAATGATTTTTAATCATTATGTGATGTGAGTATGAGATACAGGAAACAAAATAATATAGTAAAAGAATATTATTTATGTTTGTGAATATATTTATTATTATTATTCTTATATTTATATGTGCAAAAGTTTCCGGCCACTTTGTACTACGAGAAAAATTATTAGTCCATATGCTCTATAATAGGCTTAAATTATATTTTTATGTTAATATTTTGTAGCCATACCCTTTGCAGCGATAACAGTCGCACAACGATGTGGCATTGACTCAATTAATCGATTAATACAAACAGGTGAAATTTTATCCCATTTTTCCTTCAATGATTTCAATAATGCGGCTTTATTTGAATATGTATGCTTTCGAACTTGACGTTCTAGCGTTTCCCATAAGTGTTTATATTAGGTTCAAGTCCGGTAATTGAGATGGCCAGCTTAAAACTCTCACATTTGTAGCAGAAAACCACTGTTTTAACAACTTGGATGTATGTTTAGGGTCATTCTCCTGCTGAAATATCCAATTCTGCGGCAATGTTTCTTCAGCATATGATAACAAATTGTTTTCTAAAATGTCCTTGTAAATATCAGCGTTCATATTTCCGTTGATCTCGATCAATGGATCGACTCCTTGTGCACAGAAAATTCCCCAAACCATCACACTTCCTTCACCGTGTTTTACAGTAGGAATTTGGTACCGAATATCATTTCCCGTATCAATAAGACGTCGTACATGTTTTCTACCATCGCTTCCAAAAAGATTAAATTTAGATTAGTCTGAGAAAGCTATTTTTTTCCAATCTTTGAATGTCCAATTTAGGTGATCTTTGGCAAATTATAATCGGGCCTTCTTATTCTTTTTACTGATTAATGGTTTTTTAATACCTGTACGGCCAAAAAGTCCCACATCATGTAGTCTTCGTGTCACAGTACTACGACTAACATTAGCTAGGTTTTCATCATTTAACTCGCGTGCAATTTCGGCAGCAGTTTTCTTGACATCCGCAGTTGATTTGCGTTTAATGATATGATCTAGTTTTTTAGACGTTTTTCTTGGTCTTCCACTACGCGGACGAACTTTTAAACCATATCCACAACGGTATTTTACAATAATATCGTTCACGGTTGACTTACCTGTCGATAATAATGAAGCAATCTCACGAAAAGACTTTCCTTCTTTTGAAAATTTTATTACTCTCTCAGGAATTTGGATTTGCATATGCCGAGCCTGTTTATGCTCCCACGACCTTTTATAACTAAATGTGAACATTCAACGCGCTATTATTCGTAAATACGTCTTTGAACGTCCTACGACGTCAATGTATATTATGTGGCCGGAAACTTTTGCACATATAAATATAAGAATAATAATAATAAATATATTCACAAACATAAATAATATTCTTTTACCATATTATTTTATTTCCTATATCTCATACTCACATCTCATAATGATTAAAAATCATTAGTCTTTTTTTTTTTAAAAAATTAGAGTACGAAATGTCACTGGCCGGAAACTTTTGCACGTCCCTGTATATATATATATATATATATATATATATATATATATATATATATATATATATATATAACTCCTGGACAAAATTAGCGCAACAATTTGAAAATTAATTTATCTTTTTCTTATGTCAGTTTTAAAGTTTATCGAGAATTTGAATAGTAGGCTATGCATATTTTGTTTCGTCGTTCATGACAGAAATCATAACAATTCGTTTAGATTTACAGTTTTAAAGAATTTTTTAGAAGATAAACAATTTTCTGTAATGCGATAGATTTTCTTTAAAAGTAAGCGTATAAATTGTTCCCTTTTTCAAAGTAATACATTTTTGTGGTAGACTTTTATTTTTGACCCCGAAGAATTAGAAAAATGAATCGAACAAGGAATTTAACTGAACACGAGGTAGTGCGAGCCTCAGTTTTATTGGACGAGGGATATTGTCAGAGTTATGTTGCCAATTTGTTAGGCAAACATCGTTCCACAATAAGTCGTATGGTAAGACGCCTGAATGAAGTAGGAACTTATTCTAGAAGGCTAGGGCGAGGGCGAAAACGATGCACTAGCGACCTAGATGAACGTTTTATGAGATAATATGCTTTAAGAAAAACAGAACTGTCACTAGTTCTATTATAAGAAACGAACTCGAAGCTGTTCTCAATGTCACAATTTCTTCTAAAACAGTTAGAAGACGGTTAAATGAAGCTGGATTAAACAGTAGGAAACCAGCCACTGCGCCCTTGCTTACTAGAGAGAACAGAGTTGCCAGGTTACGTTTTGCTCGAAATCACGAAAACTGGTCTGTGGATGATTGGAAACAAGTTTGCTTCACAGATGAAACTAGGGTTAGTCTAAAACATCCAGATGGTCGTGAGCGAGTATGGCGAAGACCAGGAGAGAGGTTTGCTCCTTGCAGTATCTCTGCAAGGATTCCATTCGGCGGTGGCTCTGTTATGTTCTGGGGTGGCATCTGCTTTGATGCTCGCACAGAGTTAGTTCCTGTCCGTACGAGATCCATGAATGCTGACTACTATCTTGAGAATATTGTAATAGAACATGTGATGCCTTTAGGTCATTTTGTGGGGCCCAATTTCCTGTTTATGCAAGACAACGCTCGACCTCACATGGCTCGATTATCTTAATCAAGTTGATATACCGATTATGCAATGGCCACCACCAAAAAGCCCGGATCTGAATCCGATAGAACATGTATGGGATCACCTTAAAAAAAATGTGAAACGTCATATACCTGCACCTAGAAACCTGAGGGAACTTGAAAATGCAGTTATCACAGAATGGGAGCAAATTCCTCAAGATTTTATCCAAAATTTAATTAGAAGCATGCCTAGGCACATAAACGCTGTCATCCGAAGTAGAGGAGAGGCAACACACGCTACTAGTGTCCCAGTTACATCATTAATTTTGCTACTAGTGTCCCAGTTTATTTTTTTTCATTATTACATAATTTCAACGATTTTGTTATTAGGTTTTAAGAATAATTTTAATTCGAATCTTGTAGAGAAATTTGGTAGCTAATTCACTTTAAAAGTATCCGAAGAAGTGTTTTCAAACTTTTAGTGTAACCAATGTTCATGAAAAATTATTAAAATTAATTCATTATAGAGATTTGTATGATTTAATATATTGTTGCGTTAATTTTGTCCAGGGGTGTATATATATATATATATATATATATATATATATATATATATATATATATATATATATATAGATATATATATGTATATATATATATATATATATATATATATATATATATATATATATATATATATATATGTATATATATATATATATATATATATATATATATATATATATATATAACTTTCATTTGACACCCCACTCGTTGACATGGTAAATTTTTTTTCTCCCTTTCGATTTTAACTCCCAAAACTAACCCCTTAAGTTAAAAATTTAACTTTCAAAACTACACGGCTCTGATTGAGCGATCAATACCTATTTTAGTGCCAAATTTGAACTTTCTATGCCAAATAGTTTGGGAGAAAATCGGGTTTGACAGACAGACTGACAGACAGACGGACGTCACCAAAGTGACGTACGGAACACTAAAAATACCGCTTTTTAAATTAGTCCAGTTAAAAAAGTAAGAGCAATTCAGTGAAATGGACAGACCCATAGACATAGAGGATGGACTGAGCATTAACTTCATAAAATTGACCACTCTCTAGAAAGAGACAAAGCGGTTGTGCGGCCAATACCTGCCTCTTTTCTGTAGGCCTGTAATAAACAAGACGAATTTCAAGGCGAGAAAAGCCCCATACCCGATTTTAGTTCAAATAGAACACTTAGAAATATTATTTTTAAGAGCGCCGTAGCTTAGCGGCATTCTAAAAAGAGACAGCTGCTGGCCACTCATTCGCTTTGTCTCTCTCGCACTTTTGCGTCCATATTTACTTCACAGCGGGATACGGAACACTCAGTTCATCCTCTATGTCTATGCACAGACCAATGTGCACCGTACACCAGAATTTAATGAAAAATTCTTTTTAAATCCGTGCATGACCTTTCGTATTTCAATTATTTTCTAGTCTATGTCATATTTGACGTATTATTCTATAAATAACGTTACAGTTTATTTTAAATTGCAAATAACATATGTCCGTTTATATGTACTACTTCAATATAACAAACAAATTGTTAACGGTCACTTCCCTGGAAAACACAAAACAATACATTTACTTACGCAGGCAAACTGTTGAAAAAGCCAAAGCTGACCGCAAATTTATCACTGTATTTTTAGGACAGGAAAAATTTGCTGAGCGGGGAAAATCGGAAAATTTTCGACATTTGGAAGTCATTAGTGGAGTAGGGTGAAAATATTTTGTTGTGTATTTATTTTTGATTAATGTTTTAAGCGAAAGTAAAATAAAAAGAGGAAATAATCAAATTAATTTACAGTTGTATTTACTAAAGAATTATTTGTAATATTAACAGTTCACTCAGCTATTTTGGCACTATAATAATATGCGTAAGTTGGCGTGTGACTGACGTTACTTAGTACATGTAATCGTACTTTTCGCCTTGGTCTGACAGCTGTTTTATGCAGAGCGTTTTAATAATTGTATTCATTATGTTTACTTGTTTATTGTAAACATAAATAAATAAATTACTCCATCAAATAAATACATATATATTCTTGAGAATGCTGATCAAATCAGCTGATTTGTTATTTTCCAATAACTGATTTTAAATAAGGGGATTTTCAATTCAATTCCTGTTTCTATAATATTGTTTAAGGGTCGTCGTATTTATGTATGTCTATATACCCTTTTTAACCGACCAAATTTCTCAGATGTATAAAATAAATAATCTCTTAATCTTAAAAATGCAATACATATTAGAAATAAGTACAATTTTTCAAGTAAGAACGTTACCGCTCTTATTCTTGAAAAAAATGTGTTTCAGGAACATATTTGCCATCATGCGCTATTACCTTAGTAAGTCGTCACATTGTCTCCTGCTTCAATAATCGCCTGGCATCTTCGAGGCATGCTGTCGACGAGATTTTCTGCATACTCGGCAAATTTTTCGAATCTCGCGAGATAAAGTCCTCAGAGTCGTTCCTCTGAGTTTTCTCTTTATAAGGAATCAAACGTTTTCCACAGGGCTAACGTCTGGCGATTGTGAGGGTTACTCTCGTACCTTATCGTGGGCCCAAGCCAGCCGCTTGGTGACGTGATTTTCGCCCAGCAAAGGTTTCTTCAATATGCTTCGGAATTTAACATCATGAGCACGAAGATATTGTCGAATGTCTCATGAGACAAATTCAAACCCTATTTTCTTAATTTTGCTGCTACTTGACGCAGCGTCAATTTCGGATCCCGCGAAAACAAAGTCACGATTCGTTTTTTGAATTTCGAAGTGACTTTGCCTACCGAGCCACGTTTTAGAAAGTCGTCGATATTTTTGTCTCGTTACCCACTTCTTGATAAACGATACCGACTTTTTAATGCATTTAGCAGCCGCGGAATGTGTCATTTTAGGCCCCTTTGGATAGGAACACAGAAAGACTGCCTCGAACCGACGTGATTTCGACGAAAGTTCGGAATCGACTGATAGTTTTACTAAAATGCGTCGAAGACAAAGGTTCCCTCTACCGATTTTTTGTTGAATCGATAGAATCGCAGTACTCAACTTGTTTTCTCTAGAGATATCCAAGCACTAGTTAATTTAATGTGGAACGTCGATTGACGTAAAAAAGCATTAATTTTTTTTCCGAAATTCCAATTAAATTCCTAAAATAAAACGTTATAAAAATAAGCGTTAAAATGCCAGCCTAAAATCTATTAATCAAATTTGCTTTTCATTATTGATGATGCCGAAACATAAAATGAAAAAACTTAATTTAAATTGAAATGTTTTTACTGGTCAGATAAAAACTAAATTACAAAAACTGAGTGTTGAAATTTGTTTCGTTTTTGAAATTTATGGTTGGTCATTTGATATATTTAACTACAAATATGCATGCAGTTATTTGTGTAATTTATGAACGAAATACATAAAGCTTTAACAAAAACTAACTTATTAATAATAAAACATGTTTCATGCCAGTAATAATAAAAGAAACCATCACTCACTAGTTTACGACTTTGGTAATAGCAAAATCTCTTTTGGTATCTCTGTAATCTTCCCGAGAGACAACTACTTATTTAAGGGGTAATGCCACTCTAGAAATTTGAAACAAATCAACATTTTTTTTAGCCTAAATAATGCTTTAGGGACGTAGAAATAAGGTACAAAGGATTTTATGAGGGTAAGAAGGTTATAAATGGGTATTTTATCAAGTGCGCGTAATTATCTCGCAGCACTCTCCAAACTCTCCGAGAGTCTTTAAGCTTCGCGGTGCTTAAATGACTACATTTCTGAATATTGAAGAAATCTATTTATCTACAGAATTTAAGTTCATCTAGAATCTATCAACAAAACATCAATTTAGAAGGACAATTATATGGCGCAGGCATCGCAGATTAGAGGTATCTAGAAAAATTATATAATTTAAAAACACGTTTTTTTCAAAGCTACATTTTTCAAACTGGCCGGAAACATAACTTTTTCACATTGTCACTGACTTATTTGAAATTTTAACTGTATCTTCAAAATTACATTATCTAGTGAAGTACGGACGGATTTTACAATTTGTTTAAATTTTTGTTATATATAAACGATTTTTTACGTGATTTTTTATTGAAAAATGAAACACTTTCTTCAAATATGTTCCATTCATAAAAAAATGAATATTTTTTAATTTTTCTATGTACTTCCCGAGAAAATCTTATTTAGAACTAAAAAAAAATTGTCAAATTCAGGCTTTTTCTTAACTCTGGAATGGCATTACCCCTTAAGTTCAAAGAGCCACAACATCCAAGTTAATTTGTAGCCGTTTTGAAGAGGATTCTTCCAACATTTGAATTGATTGGTAACTGTGAACGAAACGTGGGTTCATCATTATAATCCAGAGACCAAGGAAAAGCGAAGGGGTCGAAAAATGCTGGTTCATCTCTCCCTAAGAAGTTTCACTTACAGAAATCCGCAGAAAAGGTTCTTGCTTCCTATTTTGAGAAAACGCTAAGTAAAAGCGCCTAAAAGGGTGCTGTTTTGCCTGCTCACAAATCGCTGCCAATTTTGCAAAAAATGAAGGAATTAAGCTTTAAAAACCGATCGATTATCCCCCATATTCCCCTGATTTAGATCCCTTGGACTATTACTTATTCTCAGAACCGAAAAAACTTTTAAAGGGGCACAAATTTCATTCTAATGTTGTTAAAGACTGATTAAGAGGTACTTTATAACCGTTATATAAAGTTAAAAGGAGATTACGTTCAATAAACCATTTTTGTTTTTGAGATTTTCTTGTACGTCCAGGTGCTAAAACGCACAAAATGCAAAATGAGCAAAATATGCTACCAGATATATATATATATATATATATATATATATATATATATATATATATATATATATATATATATATATATATAACATATATATATATATATAAATGCAAAATGGGCAAAATATGCTACCAGATATATATATATATATATATATATATATATATATATATATATATATATATATATATATATATATATATATATATATTTATATAAGAGGTCACTTGGATGTTTCTGATCATGACATGGTATGTCATTCTCCCCGGAATCTAATTAATATTTATTTCCGTCGCGCGCAGTTCAGTTCGTTGGAACCTTATGAGGTAAAAGTTTTTCAATATTTCCTAAAACTCTTGATACTAAGCCACACCTAACTAAGACTTTAAAGCCTGTACTAAGACTCTCATATTTTTCTTTTAATGGCCACATAGAACTACATCTATTCTAATTATTATTCGTTAAACAATAGAACGCAAACTAAACTCGTTCTGTTTGCAGGCAAATTACTTTTTATTGTCCCTGTTCACGTCTGTTATCTTTGTCCTAAAAGAGAACTTCGAACGCGAAGAGCAATCGCATTGTAATTAAGCAAAATAAATTTCATCGTTGCTCCAAAATATAAGTATGCAGAGTATTTCTAAAGGACAATAAGTGCCCTTCTGGACTGTCGTCTTTGTTCCATATTTTTTAGAGAAAAAGAAACAGGCGGTTAAGGGAATAATACATCAACAGTTTTTATATTATGTACATAAATTTCTTCAGTATTAGTACTTAAACCTCTATAACACAGGTCAACATTTGATCTAAAAAAAAAAACACTCGGAGCGGTATGGTCCTTATGGGGTTCTTGGGGTCGCTGATTACGATGAGCGGGTTGGTTAACCTTCATCATATCAGATTCAAGGTCATTTGAAGGTCAAATAGAGAAAAAACCGTAGGAAAAATCTGAAAAAATTCATGCGTATGTTTTTGAGGTCCCTGAGTCCGAATCCGTAGTTTGTTTGACCTTACGCCTTTTCCGAGAGATCATTTGAAGGTCATTTGAAGGTCAAATAAAGAAAAAAACCGTAGGAAAAATCTGAAAAATTTCATGCGTATGTTTTTGAGGTCCCTGAGTCCGAATCCGTAGTTTGTTTGACCTTACGCCTTTTCCCAGAGGTCATTTGAAGGTCAAATAGACAAAAAAATCGTGGAAAAAATCTGAAAAAGTTCATCTATTATTTTTTCAGATCATTCAGTTCAAATTCTGCATGATCTTATGCTCAAAAGATATACGGTGGTCATTTTTAGTATCTTTGTATATATATTTAGAGTTTTATTTTGACAATAAAATGCTTTTTCATTCCTCGCGAAATTATTTATTCTCTTCTTTTTTATAAATTTAGCTCAGTCTCGCTTTAAACTCCAGTATTAAGGTGTAGTTGCACCCAGGGCACCTCCACGTGGTGACGGTGGGCTACGGAGTTGTCTCGCTATCTGGCGAAGTCCCTGGGTTACGGCGTTTATGCCGTCATGGCAATTACTCCTAAACAAATTACGAGACAGGGTCCCGGAATCCCAGAATCGGCGGCTGGTCAGGGTGGGAAAGCGGGCCCGCAGAGGTCGTCATCATGCGACCGTAGCTCTACATTGGAGTAACTTGGCCTCTGTAGAGTCAAATGCTACAAGAAATTCGTCATGCTCCATTAAACTCGACAATTTTTGTGTTGTTTGTGGGGAGTATATTCCACAAAATAAATTCATGTTTTCAGATTCGTTAAAAGTAAAATATCACCAAATTTATCATATTGATACAAGCTCACTGGATAACTCTTACACACCAAAATCTATATGTCATAAATGCCGCAATGTTCTATATAGAATTAACAACCAGGTATTTTCTCAGCCATTGATATGGAGACCCCCAACAGACCATACCACCGACTGTTACTTCTGCTTAACAAACTTGAAAGGGTACAACCGAAAGAATAAGGATTCTATTTCATATGCACGTGTAACATCTGTGACTTTACCAGTTCTTATTGAAACAAATTCTGATCATGGAAATTAATGAATTGGGACAAGAAGTGGTAACTGATGAAGATATGCCAGATGAAACATTCGAACACGAAGAAAGAGAAAATTTCAGCACAGAAGAATCAGATGTTGAGGAAAATTATATATCGGAAGCCGAAACATTTAATCAAAACGAATTAAGTGATCTGTGCAGAGACTTGGGACTCTCGAAAGATAGATCAGAGCTTTTAGCATTTAGGCTAAAAGAAAAAAATTGTCTATCCACAAGAACAAAAATTTCTGTCTATCGTTCGAGAGAACGTCCATTCAGAAAATATTTTACTAAAATGAACAATCTAGTCTATTAAGTTGGGAATGTGGAATCTTTGGCACAATGATACTACTCAGTATATATCACCACTACACCAAACACTTTATTTTTGCACTCGACGCGCGTTTCGCTAACTATGTTAGCTTCATCAGGAGCGATGATTGACTTGTAGCCAATCAATAGTCAAGCTAACATGGTTAGCGAAACGCGCGTCGAGTGCAAAAATAAAGTGTTTGGTGTAGTGGTGATATATACTGAGTAAAATCTAGTCTATTGCCATAATATTGAAGGGTTAGTGCAAGAATACGGTATAGAATACACAGCAAGTGATTGGCGACTGTTTTATAGATTCTTCAAAAAGAAGCTTAAAAGCTATCTTGTTACATAATGGAAATATTTATGCCCCTTTACCAGTCGCTCATTCTGTTGTATTAGATGAAGAATACCATAATTTTGAGTTGCTATTGCAAAAATTGAATTACGATCAAAACCAGTGGGAACACTTCTTATCCGTGCTTTATTTGTGAGTGGAATAGTCGGGCTCGAGATGAGCATTATGTGAGGAAAGACTGGCCGTTGAGACAAGAATTAATTCCAGGTGAAAAAAACCTTATAGGTCCAAGTTTGATATCCACCAATAAGGTCCTACTTCCACCTTTGTATATCAAACTAGGTATTGCAAAGCAACTTGTCAAGGCCATGAACCGAAACGAAAGTCTTGCTTTCATGCATATTTTTAAAGTGTTACCTAATCTTTCTGAAGCTAAAATAAAAGAGGGCATATTTACTGGACCACAAATAAGAGACCTCCTAAAAAATGATGCATTTGAGAGGAAAATGAATGCCAAAGAAAAAGCAGCATGACAAAGTTTTAGAGAGGTGACGACTAAATTTCTTGGAAATCATAAAGACCCTAATTACAAAAATATTGTTGGAAATTTAGTACAAAATTATAAAGAAATGGGGTGTTTAATGAGTCTGAAACTGCATTTTCTCCATTCACACCTTGATTGGTTCCCTAAAAATCTCGGAGATTTTAGCGAAGAACATGGAGAAAGGATGCACCCCAGACTTAAGTGTATTTGAAAAAAGGTATGAAGGTGTTTGGGGGATAAACATGTTGGCAGATTATTGCTGGAGCCTGAAGCGAGAATCAAATAAATCTCATAAAAGAAAAGCAAGTCGAAGATCATTTCACGAGAAACGAAAGCGTTCTCGTTTAGAGTAGTACTTCAAACATGCTTTGATAAATACTAAAAGAAGCAAACTCTTATGCTTAATTCATATTAAATACTGACTGCGCGATTTCGAAAATCTACTTGGACACTCGAGACTCTTTACGAAGTATGAGCCGAATCATTTTTAGTAGTTAACTTACGCATTGAGGTATTATATAAGACAATATGAGAGTATAAGTAGATATAAGGATTACTGTTCAAGTAAGTTATTGGGTTCAAAGGTATTGGGTATTAGAATTTCTTTGTCGACAAGGATTAAGTATTGAAGAATACAGATTAAGGGTTACTTGATGACAAAGTTGTTCGACATTAGAATTATTAATTTGAAATGTATTGGGAATTGAGTTATAAAACGAAATTTAAACATAACATAGCGCACAATGTTTCATTTATACCTCAAAAAACACAGTCGGGCTGGACTTTAAATTTACTAGATATATGGAACGAACATCGAGAGTGCAAAAATTAGGTCAAATTTTTTTTTAGATTTTAAAAGTCTATTTCACAGTCACAAAACTAGTCAAAATATTTGTATAGTCTATTTTTGATATGAACAATATTTTAAGTTTTACTAATAAGTACCTTTAAACAGTATTAAAACATTTGCTTGCATCAGTCTACCTGCCATTATTTAGCTTATATTTCACATATTAATTCCCTTGTAATGACCGAGCAGCATAAAATACATTTTTGATTGTGATATATTAACGTAAATGTAAAATGATATGTATAAGATATAATCAATAAAAATGTACCGTAAATTAACCTCTGTATGCTTCGCAAGTGTACGATAAAAACAAAATTAAATTTAACAAGGCAAAATGACCATACATATTTTTCAAATAAACATAAACTGATGATGAAATGACCTATAATGACCTCTGAAAGGCGCCTTGAGTCAAACAAACTACGGGTTCGGACTCAGGGACCTCAAAAACATACGCATGAATTTTTTCAGATTTTTCCCACGATTTTTTCTCTATTTGACCTTCAAATTACCTCTGGGAAAAGGCGTAAGGTCAAACAAACTACAGATTCGGAGTCAGGGACCTCAAAAACATACGCATAATTTTTTTCAGATTTTTCCTACGGTTTTTTCTCTATTTGACCTTCAAATGACCTCTGGGAAAAGGCGTAAGGTCAAACAAACTACGGATTCGGACTCAGGGACCTCAAAAACATACGCATGAAATTTTTCAGATTTTTCCTACGATTTTTTCTCTATTTGACCTTCAAATGATCTTGAATCTGATGTGATGAAGGTTAACCAACCCGCTCATCGTAATCAGCGAGCCCAAAAACCCCATAAGGACAATTCCGCTCCGAGTGTTTTTTTTTAGATCAAATGTTGACCTGTGTAATTAAGCAATGAATAAAATCGATCACATTTGACACTATTTTCACCATAGATAAAATGCTCAGGTTACTGCTAAATCATTGACACACACAAGTACTTGCTATTACCTACCACTCGATCTTTTTTTATCGCTCAACTCCCCTCCTGGGTAGGAATTTTACCCTTGTTTATATCCTAAGGATAACGCCGAGAATGTCGTAATACGCGTCAACGTTATTCAAGTGTCGAAACACACATTTTTATATTCCACAGCATCTTTTAGACAACGCGCGGTAGTACTGCCACAGAAATTGTTGCATTTGTACTACCTATGTTTGTGGCCAAGCCAAATGGACTTAAATAAATTAATAAATAAGTATACCGACCTGCCGGAATTGGAACCAGAGACTTTCTGCACAGTAAGCAAGTTCTACACCATGGGCCGCCACATCTGTCTACATATCTATAAACCCTGTGCTATCTATCTTTAAACAGAGCCCCCCTCCCTCGTTGTTTCAATTCTGCTCAGTCCAATGTTACTCTCAACTATTTTGGTCCAACGTATTTTTAGTGTTCTGTACGGCACACTTATGGGATCACTTCGGTATCCGTCTGTCTGTCCGTTTATCTGCCTGTCTGTCTAGCCGTCTGTCACACCCGATTTTTTTCGAAACTAGTTGACATAGAAAGTTGAAATTTGGCACAAATATAGGAAGTGATGACCCTATCAGAACCGTGCAGTTTTGAAATTTAAGTTTTGACTTAAGGAGTTAGTTTTGGGGGGTAAAATCGAAAGTGAAAAAAAAATACCAGGTCATCGAGTGGGGTGTCAAATGAAAGCTTGTGAAAACAAGAATTCAAAAATATATATGATGTAATACTCGCATAAATTTTTCTTCATGATATTTTTAAAAAACCGTCAAGAATTGCTGTCAATCCCCTCATCTCAAAAAGTAGTGATCAAAAAATTTTGAAAAAATTCTGGAATATTCTCTGGGCCTCTGGGCTATTTATCAGACCCAGTAACAAAAAATAACACACATGAATAAAATAAAACCATATGTCACCGTTTTCCAGAGTAAACAAATATTAGGTAGCGTGGCCGAGCGGTCTAAGGCGCTGGTCTAAGGCACCAGTCTCTTCGGAGGCGTGGGTTCGAATCCCACCGCTGCCAGAATTTTTGAGTTTTTTGTGATCTACATTTAGAAAGGTTTTTCACTACATTTGTAACCAATGCAATGGTTAGTTTAGTCTAGATATCACTGTCAGTAAGTTCTTTTTTAAAATATGGATATTCTGTAGTCCCATTTTTATAGGCCATAAGACCAGCGCCAGAAAAAATACTTTAATTCACGCTGCTAAAAATACATGTATTTTTTACCTATTAGTATAAAGTAAGGTTACCATATTGAGATGGAACCTTTTAAAGCTTTTTTGTAAAAGAACAGTGCGGTAACTTTAATAACTTATCTGGTATGTAAAAAAAAATTTCAAGGTTATCAGTCTTCAACAAAGATCGGAAACAAACTTTATTGAAAACTCATTTAGGGTGTGTTTTGTACAGTTTTTGATCATTTTATACCTTCGCAACAATTTTTTAGTGTTCCGTAGGGAACACTTATAAGATCATTTCGGTGTCTGTCTGTCTGTCCGTCTGTCACACCCGATTTTTTTTCCGAAATTATTTGACGTAGAAAGTTGAAATTTGGTAGTAATATAGAAACTGATGGCCTCATCAGAGCTGTGTAGTTTTGAAAATTAAATTTTGACTTAAGGGGTTAGTTTTGGGGGGTAAAATCAGATGTGAAAAAAAAATTTGTTTGCTAGGTGATTGAGTGGTGTGTTAAATGAAAGCTTATAAAAAACACGAGTTCAAAAATATATATAATGTCTTACATGCGCTCATTTTTCTTTGTATTATTTAAAAAAGTCGCGAAAAATCGCTGTCCCCCCCTCTATCTGGAAAAGTACTGATTCAAAAATTTTGAAAAAATTCTGGAATATTCTTCACGGGGTGTAGATTAAACGAAAATTATCACCTTTAATAATTTATCTGGTATCATAAAAAAACAAAAATTTCGAGGTCATCAGTTTTCAGTAAATATCGGAAACAAACTTTGTTGAAAACTCATTTGGGGTGTGTTTTGTGAAGTCACTGATCATTTTATACCTCCGTAACAAAAATTTACGGGACATGTGGCATTACAAGCCCATTTATATAACCTCAAATTGGCTAAGCGGAAAACATGTCGGCTGTGCGAGGGAGAAAGCGAGGACAGCATTCACATTTTGTGCGAATATCCTGCACTAATGGTTAAAAGATACAGATACTGGGTTCAACTATTCTGTGAACTCACAGAGGACGGGGTGAGTAGCCTATGTCTTTTGGCAGAAAATGCCGGACTAGGACTGCGACCCTGATTCGATAGTGTGGAGTCACAGAAGAACTTTTAGATCTAGGTGACATTAGGGACTACTACTACTAATAACAAAAAATTTTTATTTCAAAAGCAATCAACTTACGGAACACTAATTGCGCAAGTTCAAGTTGCACTTGACCGGTTATCTTTTTATTTTAAAAACAATCATCGTACGAAACAATAATGACGCAAGTCCGACTTGCACTTGGACGGTTTTTTAAAATTATCAGCCCATCTCATCTAAGGTCATCATCCTCTTCTCTGTGTTCCTATGGTCGCCATGTTTATTTCCTTTGTTCCTGGCCTAGTGAAGGCCCCAGAAAACGTTTTATGTGCATATAAACCTGCTGTACCTGGATACCTTATACCATCAACTTTTACTTCTTTACCAATAATCTCAACAGGTTATTGTGTTAGTCTTAGGTAGAATCTTTCCATTTCATAATTGTGAACAATTCTATAATGATTACCAATGTAAAATCTGTGTCTCTTACGGTATCATCAATATACTAACTAGGGAGTTCATCAAATTTTTCCAACCAATTATTATAAGCTTCCATTTTAACCAGACTGTTTATTGTTTGTTTCATCTGCTCCAGAATATCAGAAATATTGTGAGGTATTGATTCTAATGATTGTGAAGATATAGCATATAACATTTATTTGTAATACAGGTAGTGTTTGATTGATAGTAAAATTATTGTTAAGAAATGATGGTATTTCATATGTAAGATTTGGAGTTTTCTCACTCTTCTTATTTTTTTATATCTTTTCTTGGTGATGATACTCCCACAACCAAGTAATTTATGCACATTAGTCTATTATGTGTGCGCTAAGCGCTGAAAATGGAAATAGTGCCTGCGACACTCAAACTCCGTTACATTGTTTTTGGAAGTTTTTTTAAAGAAAGATTAAAGAGTTTTTATTAGAGAGAAATTTTCAAATCGGTTAAGACATTTTTATTTGAAGGCATGTGTTTGTATGTGTGTGTGTGTTTGTTTATAGCGGTTTTATTATGACAGGGGCGTTTACGTTTCTATGTCGTGTTATGTTGAAGTCGGAATTGGGATTTATGGGGAATAAGTTGTTCTGGAAGATGGGATTGGGCATGTCGGGAAGTTTGGCGTAAAAAGTACGATGTCGTTTGTCTATAAATTCGTCTATACGTTCGATTTTTAAGTCCTTGTGTATGTCTGTTCCCCCTATGTACCAAGGGGCGTTTGTTATGCGTCTAAGTATTTTGTTTTGACATGTCTGTAGTCGTTTTTTGTTTATCATTGCTGTATGGCACCATGCGTTGCTGCCATACAACATTGCTGGTCTGATTGTTTGTAGAGTAGCGTTTTGTTTTTCAGGTTTAATTTGCTTTTTCTGTTTAGTAAGGGGTATAGTTTATTGTAGAGTCTGTTTGTTTTGTGTATTTTGTCTGTGATATGTTGTTTCCAGCACAGTTTTTTGTGGAAGGTGATCCCCAAATATTTTAGGGTGTCCCCCCAAACTATTTGGCGATCTTGTACTGTGACTGGACCTGGTTGTCTGCATTTGTCTGTGAAGAGTATCGCTTGGGTTTTTTCTGGATTAGCTTTGATTTTCCAAAGCGTCATCCAGTTTTGTATTGCGTCTGTTTGTCGTTGTAGATGTATTTTTAGTCGTCTTTGGTTTGCACATTAGTCTGCCCTGATTTTATTTTATAAAGGGTGTTTGAAAGAAACATGTTTTTGTACGGAGTTGCATGACGACGCGAAGAAATAGAGTGAAGAATGCGTGAAGTGGTGGGCGCCGAGACCACATACTTTAAGAGAATATAGAAGGTGGTTGATTTTGCAGATATCCTAAAGACGGCCTTAGGTAAATTGCACCAACCAATTTTAAACACTCCGAGATAAAAAAAGGAAGCATTCTAATTTAGTCGGAATAGTGACTGTAACTGTTTTAATTGTGGTTGCAGCCTGTGTAAGAAGCAACCATAAAGTACAAGAACATGTTTTACAATATTTAGTATGATGGAGATTCGTATATAATTAGGTAAAGTACTACTGATATGTAAGATTTGTCGTACTTAGTTTTTAGAGAAAAAATATTACACAGAAGAAAAAAATAGGAGTTTTCCTATTACTGAAACTCTAGGAGTGTCATCAGCTCCACTGGTTAGGTACACCTCTATCATCTTTTTGTTGAGTGGTATGTGAGGCAAATTTCCATTTTGGCTTTGCCCTCCGTTTTCTTATGTCTACTTTTATTACTTGTCCTTCAGTTTTATATGAAGCATCTAGCTTTCCACTGAACGTTGTACTTTCTTGATTATGTGCATATTTTTCTTTGTGACTCTCCAAACCGGCAAGTGACATCAGGCAAAATACTTTTGGTAAATAGGTTTGTGTTGAGGTTTAAATAGAAACAAACTACATAATTAGCTGCAGCTGAAAATCATTAATCAGGATACAGCATCAATGTATGAGAGACGAAATTTCTCGTCCTCGATATAGACCAATAATACATTTCCAGGAGCACTAACAGATTAGGAATCCGTCTCCCAAAGATTGAATTTTGACTTAGTATATAAGAGAAAACGGACTCTGGATTAAAACTATTTTAAATCACCACTGTAAAGTTAATGTAGCTGACTTTAAAAGAAACATTACAATATATATACATAATTTTGCTAAGTGTTTCCGTGGTGTAGTGGTTATCACATCCGCCTAACACGCGGAAGGTCCCCGGTTCGATCCCGGGCGGAAACATTACTCTTTTTTATTATAAAAAAATAGTTAGTTTTAAAATATTTTCGAAAGGTTTTCTTTTAAATCGATACCAATCAGCCTAAACTTTTCAAATTTAGATTAATGAGTAATGATGATTTTTTTTATTATCTTGATTAGTTCATAGTTAAGTTAACCCAGTCATCAGAGGCAAATTTTAACGAAGAACTCTCATTTTTTCATACAGATAGTTTTTTGATATAGAATACGGTAAAAAAAAAGTCTGCTGCTCTAAAGAGTACGCTAAGCCTACAAAATTGAAAATACAGTGAAAAATTTGTTTTTTCGCAAATATCTCGAAAATAAAAAAGATATCGAAAAGTTAATAGCAACACGTAAAGAATTTTACAAAAAAAATAGTACATAGATTTTTTTTTTAGTTTTGCTGTAATTTTAAAAAATTATTTAAAATAAAATGTTTGGTTTAACCAGTTGTAGTGGGAATCATGCTTCCAACTTCATTTATGATTAAATTAACGTTTCTGTATGCCGCTAAATATTTTGAAATTGGCCATTAAGAGGTTTCTCGGGGTGCTGAGTAAGAATCCGATGACATATTTTAAAAATTCCAAATGGCCGACCCAATATGATGACCAGAGAGTACGTGGTTCATTCGATTTCTTCGAGTAATTTAGAATTTTTGTGTTTTCAATAACTGTTCTTTGTAGCTGCAATATAAATGAAATAGAAATACTTTGTACTTAAAGCTTAGACTTTTATTTTTCATTTCTCACCAATATTTTTTTTATTGTAGGTTTTAAGTTGTATGATTAATAATAAGCAAAAAATACGTTTATCAGAATCATTTTTTTAAGACAAAATTACAATAAAAGAGCAGGTGTTTTTAAAGTTTTTAATGATTTTCTAATATCAACTTTTAACTGTAACTCACTAAAGCAAGCAAATTTTCATATTTTAAACTCATATTTTAAACTCAATGTGGGTATTTTTAATTATTCTTATATTCAAACTTAAGATATAATAATGATATATGCACAAGGATTTTTTTTTCAATACTATATCTTATTAAATATTTGTAATTCACTGTATGCCCGTTAAAATCATACAATCAAAAATTTCGTTTTAAGTTTTACAAATTATAAAGCAACAAAAATAAAAACTATTAATATCATCGGAAAGCTGAAAGTCTCCTCTTTTTTTACACTCTGAAAATAAGTAATATTGATCAACCTTCGAGCGGTGCGCGTAGACTTTCAAATTAATCTGTTTAGCGCCCTACACTTTTTGAATCACCTATCCGAATTTTTAATAAATTCTCAAGCTAATAAAAAAAAATCTATATACTGTTTTTTTGTAAAATTTTCCGCTCTTTTACGTGGTGCTGTTAGTTTTTCGATATTTGTTTTAGTTTTCGACATACTACAGAAAAACCGAATTTTTAATTTTATTTTGAATTCTGTGGGCTTAGAGTATATAAAATTTTGGCAAACTTTTTTTTATTGTATTCTATGTTGAAAAAACTGTGCCAAAATGCAGCCTGTTAACATCTAATGACAATTCAAAACCTCTAGGCTATTTATCAGACCCAGTAACAAAAATAACACACATGATTAAAATAAAACAACGTGTCACCGTTTTCCAGAGTAAACAAATAATAGGTAGCGTGGCCGAGCGGTCTAAGGCGCTGGTTTAAGGCACCAGTCTCTTCGGAGGCGTGGGTTCGAATCCCACCGCTGCCAGAATTTTTGAGTTTTTTGTGATCTACATTTAGAAAGGTTTTTTCATTACATTTGTAACCAATGGTTAATTTAGTCTAGATATCACTATCAGTAGGTTCTTTTTTAAAATATGGATGTTCTGTAGTCCCATTTTTATAGGCCATAAGACCTGCTCCAGAAAAAATACTTTTGTTCACGCTGCTAAAAATACATGTATTTTTTACCTATTTGTATAAAGTAAGGTTACCATATTAAGATGGAACCTTAAAGCTTTTTTGTAAAAGAACAGTAGTCATATCAGCAATAGAAGCAAATTTTGATTTTCTTTCGTTTTTCATATTTATTTTTTCCACGAATATTAAATAACTGTGTATACAGGGTGTCATGAAATTTACTACATATATTGAAACGGGTGACTCGTGGGGTCATATAGAAGCACATTCAATATATTTTTTCAAATTCGAAAATTTTTGAAAAATGAAAAAAGGGCACAAATGAATTTTACCGCCAAACTAACTGGCACCTAAAAGGTCATCATTGTGCGAACTAGCTCAGGCGCAGGCCTGTGTTGCCAAACATACAATTTTCTCCTACAATTACAGATTTTTAAATTTCAGATGAAATTAATCTAATAACAAGTAATAATAGAAAACACCTAATAAAAATAATATTTAACCATAATTAAGAAATTTTTTATCTGTTTTTTGGAAACAAATAATTCCTTAGTAACGTGCAAGAATAACTGGATCATTGCCCCTTAACAGCTGATTTTGGCTTTTATGTTAACAACTGTTTGGATTTGAGTAAAATAAAAACAGAATTTCGAGTAAGTTTTTCTCTTACCTTTTCCAAGATTAATACCGAAATGGTAAACGATATTCTTGTAAGAAATGTAAGTTTTTTAGTGCTAAAGTGAAAAAACAAAGTAGGTTTAAAAACGTATTTGTTTAATGTTTTATGTACCTTAAATGTGCAATGAACCCCCATATAAAATATTCTAGATTGTGCGACACATATTTATAGTAAAACTAAACCAACTGTACCGAGCTATACGAACTTGCTACTATATTCTACATTTTCTACGAGTTTCTTAATTAACACCACTATATTAGTCTATGGGTATCTTAAAAAAAACCTGCAGAAACATTGATCTTTACCTCACTTTACCCGCGACATATTCCGGAGCCACGAGTGTTGCTTTCTACCAGGTCCTCGCCAACCCTCCATTTTTCCCTGAAACAAAATTTATTAACGTTCGCTGTAAATAAACAAACTAAACTTGAATTGGATGTTTTGGTAGAGGGTGTTCTCACGTGTTCACTTTCAAGCAGAGGAGAGTAGGGCAAATCCACCCACAGCTCGAATAAATCGTAAATAAAACTAGCACATCGATCATACAAGACGCTTCTTTATTATCAAAAGTTACCTTCGCGATTTCCGAATAGATTGCCGTATTTAAATAGTTAACCGTCTACTTCGAGATTTAACGCTAAAGCTTTAAAGAAAACTTTAAAATCTTTACTTAAAAATACTTCAATTTGAAAAAAATACTGTACAAAAAACTGGGGAAATTACATCAAGTTCTTACAAAAATATATTGGAGGAATCGCCAGCAGCCAAACACAAGAAAAATACAAGTAAAGAAGGTAAAAACATCAATAAACAAAAGAAGTAATCAAAAAAAAAGACGCTAATAACAAAAATAAAACGATATACCCAACCAAGGATTTTTTGTCTCCGTATCCGACAATAAATCCTTTGTCGGCTTTAGAAGAAAATAAAATCCAACAAGGTCGACGGCTTTAAAACCTACCTCAACAATTTCTTTATTATGCCGTCATTTTTAGATTGAAGCAAATTAAATTTTTGGTGAAATATATGCATTGAAATTTTTTACTGTTATAATAAAATATTTAAATACAAAACTTGTGTAATAAATATTTGGGGTCAAGAAGTCAATTATTTTAAAAGGTAACAGTTTTTATTTATTTATTTTTTTATTAAATTTGTTGGGAAAAGCCTAGTTCAATCTGGCAGCACTGTAGACCTGAAATTATGCTTAATGATTGGGTCCATTGGATACTTGTATGGTTTACCAGTGGCGGCAATATTCATGACATCATTCCTGCAAGATCGATTTTTCCTGTATTATTATGATCCGCTATTTAAGAAGAATTTTTTGCAATGCAGTGAATTTCATAACACCCCATATATATATATATATATATATATATATATATATATATATATATATATATATATATATATTATCCTAAATGGTGACCATATGAGGGAATGCGTGGCAGAGGGCGGCCACAGATTAGATGGACGGATATTATTAAGGTGACGGCCGGTCTATTATAGATGCGATAATTCCTAAACAGAATCCGGTGATTTCAGAAATGGGCTCAGATGCCTTAGATATTAAAATTCGGGTTTCAATCCGTTCGTCTAATAATGAATTTGCACGACGTTTCTCCAAAATCTCTTTTGGCATTTTCAAGTGCTCTTGGTGCTGCTGCTACTACTCGAAACGTTGTGCAAATTCATTGTTAGACGCACGGACTGAAACCCGGAGAATTAATGTATTACATTCCACCATCCGTGAAAACCTCTATATATAATATATATATATATATATATATATATATATATATATATATATATATATATATATATATATATATATATATCATCTGGAGGCAGATGGGTATATAGAATCACAGAATGTAGGCTCAGAGAAACAGGAAGAATGAAAGAGATTGGAAGAGATTTACGTCCAGAAGTGAACAAATTTAGGTTGAAAAGCAGAATATATAATATATATATATATATATATATATATATATATATATATATATATATATATATATATATATATACGCAGAAGTCTGATCCTTATTTTGTAAAAGAAATGTGTTCATGTCAGCAAAAAATATAAGCACTTTATATATTAGCACGTCGAGCTTGGGGAAGAAGAATATTGACACAGAAAGCGCTGTACATGAGCACTAACTGGATAAATTGGCTTTACCCCTAGTACTATATTCAAATTAATTAAATCCACGTAGTGTTTGTGGCGATTTAGAATTTAAACCAGATCCCTATACGACTGCTAAGCTCTTGTTTATTTTCTTTGAAGGTGTTTAACTGATTAGGATATAGATTTAACCAGTTTAATTAACCAGAAAGTCTCAAAGGGTCTTAACGGTTAGATAAGGGTTTAGAGCTGGATTATAAATAGCCATGCTTAACTAAACAATATTTTTTGTTACATTATGGTTTTCATAGCAAGAAGCCCCGATTAAAAAGTAAAATTAAAATCAATATCAACTACCGAATTTATTTACTGTTCTCGCTTCTATCGAACAATCTCAGGACCCATGTTGTCGGCAGAAAAGGTAACAAAACAAAATACTTAGAACGATACTAGCGCAAAGAATCAATAAAATACAACAGCGCCCCCATTAAACAGTTACTCTATTTGTCTGTAACTTAAACATCACCTGACAGAGGGCAGGCAGGCCTTCAACACCAGGCTTACATTAGTCATTATATTCCATCTACCTTGTTATTAATTGAAAGTATATTTCTAGGATTATCATTTTAAAATACGAATGAAATATACACACAATTGAAAAGGTTTTCTGCGTTGTATCGTAACTGGTGATGAAAAATGGATGCGCTACGATAATCCAATGCGCAAAAAATCATCGGTGTATCCCGGTGAACCATCAACATCCTTGCCAAAGCCGAATAGTCACTGTTCCAAGCTTATGCTTTGTATCTGGTGGGATCAGCTGGATATAGCGTATTATGAGCTGTTCCATCCGAACGAAACTATTACTGGTGAATGTTACCGAAAACAATTGATGCGATTGAACTGAGCATTGAAGGAATAACGACCGCAATATGCCAAAAGACACGACAAAATGATTTTGCAACATGACAACGCTCGGCCACTTGTTGCAAAACCCGCCAAGGAAACGCTAGAAGCGCTTGGATAGGATGTCCTACCTCACCTGCCGTACTCACCCGATATTGCTCCTTCTGATTACCACTTGTTCTGATCGATAACGCACTGTCTGAACAGCGCTTCAATTCTTACGAGGATACCAAAAAATGGGCCGATTCGTGGATAGCCTCAGCAGATGAGTCGTTCTTTCAACGTGGTATTCATGTGCTGCCACAAAGATGGGAGAAAGCAGTGGCCAGCGATGGACAATACTTTTTTCCACCGAAACAGAAATATATATTAAACGACATACTTTATCGGGAAAATAGTTAAATTTTCAATTTCAAAACACAACTTTAAAATTGTGGAAACCTTGATTTAGGCATGTACAATTGACATCAGAAGAGGAAAATCGTGCTGTTGCACAAGACCGAAATTAAAATTTAAAATAATTATAGCCTATTAAAAAATATTTCAACTTAGAAAATACTCGGTATTTAGAAATGAAACAATTACGTCACATGTATGCTTTCATGAAACGAGGTGTAATTACTACATGTACGCAAATCCTGTACAAAAGCTATTAGCGCTCTGTAAAACTCTCTAATATACCTACATATATGAAATTAATGCATGAGTGAGCAGGTAATATTAATATACCTTACCTAATATATTACAGAAAATTACAGTCTCAGTGTTTACACAAACAATTGAACTAGATAATTGGGACAAGAGAACACTGACCTATTGGCCTATATTTGTTTATATGCAAAGATTAAATAAAATTTTGAATTTTTAATCAACTCCCGCAGATAAGATACATAAAATTCAGTTATTTGTTTCAGGAGTTTTGAATCCCCAAAACTAGTAAAAAGCATAGAAGTTCACCGATGACCAGTTATTTGGAATATTAGTCGTGAAATAGTCAGAAAGAATATGAAAAGTGAACATTATACTATGGGCTCAGAATCAGGAAACGTCCAATTAACAATATTGTCCCGTCAAATAGGGATTCAACCTCGGAATGAAAAATTGCATAAATCTTTGTTTTGACATTCTAAAAGTTAGCTCAAAAGTGTCATAGAATCTCGTATACGCGAGTCAAGATATTCAAGGTCAAACTTTGCGAAAATCGGTTTTTTGCTTATATCTTGTTTCCTATACTTCAAATAATGTTTGAAGTTATTACAAAACTTGTAAAGCATAAAATTCTCTACAAAATTTGGTTTTAAGCGATATTTTATATAATTAACCGGGCTCAAGTAGAGCGCAAAGAGCGGGAAACACTCATCCGTATATAGGATAACTCTATGTCAGCTGTGTAATCAAATGCATATTTGATTTAATTATTAAGAAACTTGAACTATTTATTTATTTATTTATAAATGATATTTATAAATATTATTCATAACTAAGACATCCGTATGATAATATTTAGTTAATTTATATAAATAATAAGATATTGAAATGAAATAGTTTAAATACATTGTAATTACATTTTTATTTATCATAAGTTTATCGTAAACCTATTACACTACACCCGTCAAAAGCGGCCACAAAAAATTTAGGAATATTGGCCGTTTAAGACAGGTGACCGTTATTCCCAGGTTTTACGCCCTATAAATAAATTTTTCTATTTTTAAACATTTTCTTTATTTTACTAAATAGAGTTAGCATACACACAGATTGAAAAGTGATTTAATAATACACACATATTGAAAAATGATAATATATAAATAATATATAATATAAATAAATATTTTGAATGTTCAGTATATACACTATAGTAATATATACATGATATGGATTTTTGAAAAATGTGTACATGTTATTAGGCTTTTTTGACGTATGTTTCAATTGTTGTTTGTTTAAAAGTTTTTAGCTTTGATTACAAAACCTCAGATTCACATGAAAGTAATACTCGAGAAATATCTGTAGCCATTTCACCATTGTTATTACACAAAAAATAGTTTCGTATGTCTCTAAAATTTGCACAAACTTCACTCATACTAGACAAAGTAGATTTCGGAGCTTCACATTCGTCCACATCACTGTTTAACTGGCCGTGGCCGTTTAACACAAGTGGCCGTAATTAACAGGTTTTTGTATACGGGAATTTATATGCGGTAGTTTCGCGGAGCTCAATACTGTCCGTTACCACAGGCGGCCGTTTATGACAGGTGGCTGTTAAGACAGGTTTCAAACTCAATTACAATTTATTTAAGTTAAAATGTAAGGCGATTTTTTTACTTTAATTATCAATAGCAGGCATGCACTTTAATATTCCTCTTGTTCGTCGTTGTCTTCTTCTTCTGGTCGCCCAAATTGAATTTCTAGACCTTTATCTTCATCCTCGTTGTCCATCATATTTCGCTTTAAAATCTCAAAGACTTCAGGTACATATTCACTTTCTTCATCAAGATCATTTGGATATGAAACGTTGAAGCATGCTTGTCCGTTACACTGGCCACAAACTGAGGAGCATTGCAACCTTACTTTTCTACATCCACAGTTCGCGCCATAGCCTTTCTTGCAATTGCAGAAAATCCTCCTAAGTAGTTCTTCTGATGCTGGTGGTAACAATGTTGTTATGGGTTCCAGGGTCTCGTTTTGTAATATCTTCGGATTCTCAATCTCCCCTAACCAAGTTTGGATCTGAGAGTAGACACAATAGATATGCTGTCGAGCTGCTGCACCTGTAGGTGAAAGAGATGGTAACTGCACCGGTTTGTGGAGTCTTGCTAATTTGACGAATTGTGTGTACCTAAAATTGTCAATTCTGTGTTTTGATTTTGGGGCATTATATATTGCTAAAAGAAAATTTTATGCTCTACAAGTTTTGTAATGGCTTCAAACATTATTCGAAGCATAGAAAACAAGATATTTGCAAAAAGCCGATTTTCTTGACGTTTGACCTTGAATATCTTGACTCGCGGACATGAGATTTTATGACACTTTTGAGCTAACTTTTAGAATATCAAAACAAAGGTTTATGCACATTTTTAGGTTTCTAATTTTTATTCCAAGGTATAGCCTTTTTTCACATTATATGACTGGAATAACGGAAGAAATAACTATCTGCACTCATTTTACCAACTTAGGACTAGAGTTCGATAAAACAGGAACACATTAAAGATAGATTAGCAAAATAATAATACACGCAAGTCAATTGGTTACTCAACACGCATGAAATTGAGAAAAAAAATGAAAACGTACCAATGAAACGCTGATTAAAAGTGGATTTGTATTGTAGGAAATGTGGCCTGCCCGAGCCTTTTTTTTTTAAAGGGAATTGAAAAAAAAATAAAACAAAGAACTTTTTGAGGTGCTTACCAGTCTTATTAGAGTGTATTGAGAGATAGTTAATAAAAATAGACTTCAAAAGAGCTTCTGGCGCTGACGGAATACCTGCCATAGTACTCAAAATAATGTACGTGAGAATTAAGAGCAGTTTTCTATTCTACAAAAAGAGGATATTATTTTTATGCTAGAAACGCGCCACAATTCAGTTGATGCTCTAAAAAGTTAACAAGATTTAGCCAAAAAACTACGAATAATGAATTTTATGGAATAGGTTGTCAACTAGCATGTTCAAAAATATCTAGAAGGTTTTAATATTATTAGCGGCCATCAAAAGGGCTTTCTTAAGCAAAAATCAACAGAAGATCGTTCAACTTGTCTAATATATATTTGGAACAACTCAATTGAACATTTTGGTGAAACTTAAGTGGTTGCACATTATATATCCAAGTCATTTGACCATATTTGGCGTGACAAATTGTTGTGGGTCTTGTATTTTCTCAGAGAACGTTCTTTACAAGTGGTAGCGGACGGATTTCTTGCTTATACCATCCCTAACAACCTCAAGGTTCCACACTGTCTCCTACTATCTTTCTCATTTACATAACGATCTGCTACAAAGAACCAGAAATCCAATTTAGTGCTTAGCAATGACCGTACGCTTATTTCTTCATTCACTTTGAACGCTCGATTGTCTGATACTCATGCAAATATCCGAAGACGTTCAACTTAAAAAAGACGAAATTTTATTATGGTACGACAGTTACCAAGTAGAAACTAAAGCTACACAAACCCAGGTGGCAGTTTTTTCTAAAGAGTTGCTAAAACCGACACAGTTATGTGGGACACTCCATTGCTCTAATAGTGTCACTCAATTTGGTGGGAATTAGCTTGAAAGCAAATATATCTTGGCATAGCAAAAATATATACCTCAACAGCTGGAAATATTATTTCAAACAAGAAAGCACAATACTGGAAAGCGGTGGATGAAAATAGCACTCCTTTCACCCAGAGGAGCGCATACTAGGAATACACGTCGTGTTAATTCTTAACATCCGTATAAGGTTCAGCTTATCACACAGTCTTTTATATGAAGAACATCATCCCTTTGCAATGATTTGCCAAGGACTGTATTTCCTTCCGAGTACAGTTTACCGCGATTTAATACCAACGTGAATTACTTTTTTTGCTCACGCGTCACTCCTGTAGCGCTTTAGAAATTTCCCTGCAGCACGTGTGCTCTGTGCATAAAAAAAATGAGTATCTCATCCTTCTCCACTCTCTTCTCGATCCGAGCAACCAATCTCTCAGCAGCCGCAACCAAGCGAAAACACCGAACCCAAGTCAAACACCACCAGTAAGTGTTAGAAGCTACCAAGACTGACCGGCTTTCTGCCGACCTTGTTTCTGTACCCGAGGGTATGAAGATCCATTTCATTAAGCTCTATTTCAGCTGGAAGGTTGATGATCTGTTCGACCAATGTTGCGCTTTAGGCTATTAATCAAGTAAAAAACCCCAAGCACCATCATATACGAGTACAACACTGAGAAACGCATGAGAGTACTACATTTTTAGAAATTTCTGGAATATTCTTTGTGAAAATCTATTTAAATACACAATTATTACAAAACTTTATCATAGTTTACAGTTCTAGAATACTCTTCATCATCATCATTTCAGCTATGTAGTCCATTATCGGACATAAGCCTTCCCTCAGTACGTCCACTCTGTTCGATCTTAGGCCTTGTTTACCCAGTTGTATTCCACTAGTCTTTTTATATCGCTGTACCATCGGGTTTGTTAGCGTCGTCTACTTCTTTTTTCATTCGACAGTCTCCAACTGATTACTCTATGGATCCATGGACTGTCAGAGAGTCTAGCGATATGACCCGCCTAGCTCCACTTCAATCTGCTCACTCTTTCAGCTAGATTAATTATCTTGGACCTTCTTGGAATTTCTTCGTTAGTCAGCCTGTCCCTTAATCACACCCAACATTCTGCTTTCCATCGCTCATTGAACTACTTGTAGGCGATTTAAAGTTTCTCGATTGAGGGCCCATATTTCCGTTCCGTATATCAATAAGGAATGCGTTCTACAGCGAAATAAATAAGTATACTCTTAGCATGTGTTAAACAGTTCGACTCTGACATGTCTCCACACTCTATCTATGTATTAACCTATTTAGTATCAGATATATCTCCCAGTATCGATGTTAAATAATTGGAAGTGACACCAATTATACCGCAAATTCATTACTACTCGATGCAATCTCGTAATGAGCCATATGAATTATTGCGCAATGTTAATGTCACTATGTTCTATTCCGTGAATTATTCTATCATTAACTATTATACATACCTTTACCCGCATTTCCAGTAATGTTCCAGATGAGCTTGTTCCTTCCGGATATTTGATGGTTGGAATCATTTAATTTTAAATATTAAGATGTTCTAAAATCCTATCAGGGATATTTATATTTAATCTAATAATTCTCAAATAATCGGATTTAGAATAAAAGATTTTTTGATATTTATATATATATATATATATATATATATATATATATATATATATATATATATATATATATATATATATATATATGTATATATATATATATATATATATATATATATATATATATATATATATATATATATATATATATATATATATATATATATATATATATGGATATTTTTCATCAAATTCCGAAATTTCTGTTTGGATTATATCTAAAGTTTTTGTATTAAAAATATGATTTTTAAAAAGTTTAACTATATGAGGTCTATTTAAAAGTAATAGTCCTCCATATTTATGTTTATAACTTATAAAAAAACTAGTTAAAAAAAGATATATTTCCGGGTGGGGGCTGGTTCAGGTGCGTCGACATGCAGAGATCAGAATTTTAAAATGGATTTTTGCAACATACGAGGTTTAAACTCGGAACATAAATTCAGTGCACCCACACCTGTAATCAAATAAACCTCATGTACTCGCTCTCTGTGAAACCAAGGTCAGTTCATCGACCAGCACAGTTAACTATCTTTATCCTGGGTACGACTTCTATTCCCGATTTAGGCGTAACTTTGGAATCTGTCTTTTTGTCAGAAGCGACCTCTCTTGCCAACGAGAAGAGGCTCTGGAGCCCCCAAACTTTGATGTTATGTGGTTAAAAATAACGACTCAACCAACCACAAGGTTCATCTGTATCCTGTATCGACCACCAAGCGATACTAACTTTAGAGCATTTTTCGCTTCTCTTGCAGACACCATCGATCATTTACAAATTAACTATCCAAATGCCGAAATTGCCATTCTGGGCGACTTTAATGTCCACAACATCAACTGGCTTAAATATTCCAATACTACCGATGAACAAGGTCGTGAAGCCGAATCATTTTCAATCAGTTATGGCTTAACTCAGCTTATTGACGAACCAACACGGATCCCTGATCGAGACGGGGAATTCGCCAGTCTTCTTGATCTGTTTTTAACCACCAATCCGGAAATTTACACGGTCAGCGTACATCCGCCATTAGGTTCTTCCGACCATAAACTATTATCGACATCGAGTATCCTACCAATCAGTGACAGAGACGCGCCTAAACCGCGCAAGATTTGGCACTACAAATCTGCTAAATGGGAAGATCTCATGGAACATTTTCGAACTTTCCCTTGGTTAGACGTTTGTTTTCGATCCGATGACCCATCTGACTGCGCCAAGGAGGTTTCCAATGTTATTTTGGCCGGTATGGAGGCTTACATCCCTTTTTCGAAGAAATGCCCTTCCAACGGCAAGCCTTGGTTTGATCGAAAATGCAAAGAAGCTATTGCTTCTAAACATCTTGCATACCGACATTGGCGTGAAAATCCTAACACCATAAATCGAAACACATTTGTTCGTGCCAGGAACAGATGCAAAGAAATTATCGACGAAACCAAGGAGGCACACAATCAACGGATTAGAAACAAACTTCTCGCTTGTCCCAACAATTCCAGGTCCTTTTGGTCAGTCGCTAAGGCAGTTAGTCAAAATTTCACCAAATCCACCATACCACCACTCACACGGCCAGATAATTCTATTGCAACGACACCTGTTGAGAAAGCGAACTTGTTTGCTTCACATTCTACTGTCGATTTCCAAGGAAAAACACCACCTAATATTCACATAGTGCAGTCAAGGATGCCCGATATTGTCTTCAGGCAGCGTATCATAAAACGTATTTTGATGAAGTTAGACACCAAAAAGGCTTCTGGCGCTGACGGAATACCTGCCATAGTTCTCAAAAACTGTGCGAGGGAACTAACAACAGTTTTCTGTAGACTTTTCAACCTATCTTTCAGAAAGGGAATATTTCCTTCCTGCTGGAAATGTGCCACAGTTCAGCCGATATCTAAAAAAGGCAAGAAGACCTTGCCAAATAACTACCGACCAATCGCACTGCTTTCAATAATATCGAAAGTCATGGAAAAGGCTGTCAATCAGCATCTTCTAAAATATCTTGAAGGATTCAACATTATTAGCGATCACAAATATGGCTTTCGTAAAAATAGATCAACAGGAGATCTCCTGACTTATGTAACACATGTTTGGAACAATGCAATTGAACACTTTGGAGAATCTCGAGCGGTTGCTCTTGACATATCCAAGGCATTCGACCGTATTTGGCACGATGGGCTGTTGGCTACGTTCTTATGGTATGTCTGAAAAGTTCTGTTTGTGGCTCTCATGTTTCCTCAGAAAGCGTTCTTTGCGAGTGGCAGTCGACGGATTTCTTTCTAACACCTTCACTATCAACGCCGGTGTACCCCAAGGCTCCATACTGTCTCCTACTCTCTTTCTCATTTATATTAACGATCTGCTGGAAAAGACCGAGAATCCAATCTACAGCTTTGCAGATGACAGTACACTTATCTCTTCATTCACTTTGAACGCACATTCGCTACTCAGACGAATATCCGCAGACAGCAGGAAATCATTCAACTTAACAAAGACCTGGAAGAAATTCTATCTTGGGGTGACAGTAACCAAGTGGAATTTAACGCTACAAAAACCCAGGCGGCAGTTTTTTCTAAAATAGTTAACGTTGCTGAACCCGACATAGTTATGTCGGGACACTCCATTCCTCTAACATCGTCACTCAATTTGTTGGGCGTTAATTTGGGAGCAAATATGTCCTGGCATGAACATGTTGCAGGCATAGCAAGAAGAGCTTCTTAGAAGTTGGGAATATTATTTCGAACCAGAAAGCTTTACACTTCACAACAACTGTTAATTCTTTACAAAGCTCAAATTCGACCAACTATGGAATACTGCTCCCATGTTTGGGGCTCCGCTCCCAAACATACACTGCATTTGTTGGATTCTATTCAGAGAAGAGCTGTTCGTCTGATTGGAGACCCAGAACTGACAGGTGGCCTTGATTCGCTGGAACATCGAAGAACGGTTGGCGACTTGAGCTTATTCTACAAGTATTTTCATGGAAAGTGTTCGAAGGATGTGGCCCGTTTAATTCCTCCCAGAGCGGTGCATGTTAGAAGTACACGTCACGCTAATATTTCACATCCGTATGAGGTTCAGCTTGTTACTCCTCGTACAACGCTTTTCAAGCAGTCATTTATATGGAGAATATCATCCCTTTGGAATAATTTGCCCAGGACTGTGTTTCCCACCGAGTACAATTTACAGCGATTTAAAAACAACGTGAATCGCTTTCTGCGCACACGTGTCGCTCATGTAGCCTTTAGGAACTTCCCTGTAGCACGTGTGCTAACCCTTAAAAAAAAAAATGGATATTTTTCATCAAATTCCGAAATTTCTGTTTGGATCATATTTAAAGCTTTTGTATTAAAAATATCATTTTTAAAATGTTTAACTATATGAGGTCTATTTAAAAGTACTAGTCTTCCATATTTATAACTTACAAAAAAATTAGTTAAAAAAAGATATATAAAATGAGGGAAGGACTGACAAAGTGAGGGAATGATTTTTAAATATTATTATAATAAAAAACAAATAATAATGTATGAAGTTACAAAAAAATATTCTTTATTAATTAAACTTATTAATCTTTAAAATTAAACGTTGTACTTAAAATGGAGGAAAACTTAAGACATCTTTATAGATTAATTATTAATCTTTATTAATTTATTATTTACCTTAACCCTCTCCAAAATCAGAAAGAACTTCTCCGGAATACGTTTCATTGTCCCATTTAATCAGGACATGATCTCCAATGGTAGCGATTTGATGGCTGTCAGAGACAACAGAAGGTCCGTCATTTTCTAAATCAATTGTATCGATTTCCTTCGACATTACAGTGTGATCTTGAATGCGGGAAGAAGAAGGTAAAGGTAGTCGGTCATTACCATTATCTGTATTGATTTTCATTGACGTTCGAGGAGGTCTGATGCGTGTTTTGGTAAAACGATGTTGTTAAAAGTATCCCAAATGTTGGGGGGACAATCTTCTATGCAATCTATGAATGAAAGTCTTCTGCACTGTGAAGTGTTGTTAAAAAATACGAACTGGCGTATTTTTTGTGTTCCTTGGAATGTAGGAATACTCGTGGACTGTTTTATGAGATCATCCATTAGCGAAATATCTGCTGTGGTTACTTAAAACAGTAAAATAGAGGGACATCTAGTCTGAAGGATGAGTTTCAATGAATTCAAGTCTATGATGTCGTGGCTTTCGGCTACGACTTTGGCAGCCGTTCTTTTCAGGGTTCCACCGACACCATCAGATGCTCCCTTACCATGCCCTGGTTCAGGCCCGTCACTCAACATATGTAATTTGTGAATAGGTAATTTCTGAGTCTTAATTCAGTCAAATATGGGTTTTAAGTGTGTGTCTAAACAGCCAATGTGTCATATCTATTGTTGCTAGATAGAGTACAAAAATATATAGGTTTAACTGCATTATCATTGCGCAAGTATAGTACTCCTGTATGCATTGTTATTTGCTGTCTTGCTCCACTAAAGTAGACAGTTTGTTTTTCCTCATTATACTTGCCGCAATAATTTTCACTATAATCTACAAGAATCAGAACGTTATTTATGGTTAAATTGGTTTTGACATGTTGAATGGCTTGGTATTGATGTGCTATAGTCCCAACATGTTGGAAAAAAAGTGGTAATGCCGCTTTCAGATCTTGAACAAGCTGTTTCAATTTAACTTTAAACTCTTTCTTCACGGGTTTACGAAATGATTTTTGTTTTCCGTCCTTTTCAAATGAATTGACTTCGTAAATCCATTGTCGATAGGTCACAAACTTGTTAGGCATTGGTAAGTAGTACTCTCAAGATCGTTCCTTGCAGGTTGAACATTCTCTGAATAAACATTTTGTGGAATGCATGTTGCAGGTTACAGTCGCTGAACTGATGACATGCTACAAAATTTCAATGCCTTGACTTCATGCAATCTAGATACAATCAGTTAGACATTGCAGATTTTAAAATAGGATAATAATTACACGAGCAGACTTTTTCTGGAAATGGTTCACATTAAAAAACATAAAAACGGTATTAATTACAAAACAGATATTAATAAGTTTAGCACTATTTATTGCAATAACATTGTATACGGTAAAAGTCTTTTTTTGTTTTGGATTTTCTTGTTTTTTTCTTTTTGTTTTTTTATTTTAACTTCATCTTTAATAAAAGCGAAGGGAAAGAAGGGAAAGAGACGGAAAAGAATTTTTAAGCAAACAAAGGTAAGATTAGAAAGGAGAGAGAGGTAAGGGGAAGGGCAAGAAAGGTATAAATAAGTAAACAACTTTTTAATAAACATAACCAAATAGACAGTATACGTTTACTCCTCTCTCAGTGTTTGTTTCTTCGTCTTGTTATAATTTAATATGGATTTAAATGATTAATTTGTTGGTAAGTTTTTTTCACATGTTCAGTTTGTACATTTTATCTGTTGACCTTCACAGTATTTACTATTGTTAGTAGGTTCAGGGGGATATATAAAAAGAATAACAATTGTTCATTGTTTTATAGTTTTTTCTCCTGATGAAGTTGTTATTGTACAACGAAATATAGAGAATTGAAGACGAATGAGAAGTTTTACTGAGAGACCGCATACCCAATACCAATACAACAAAAATTGTTATAAATATATATGTATATATATATATATATATATATATATATATATATATATATATATATATATATATATATATATATATATATATATATATATATATATATATATATATATATATATATATATATATATATATATATATGTATATATATATATATATATATATATATATATATATATATATATATATATATATATATATATATATATATATATATATGTATATATATATATATATATATATATATATATATATATATATATATATATATATATACGAGGCTGGTTTGAAAAGTCCGTGCAAAGTCCGAGAGATGGCACCACCGGCGCGTATCGAGGTCATGTTTAGTTAGTAGCATCTCTTGAATAAACGCACACCAAGTTTCAGCCATATTGGTCTATTTCTTTGTGTTTGGCATTCGTGTGAATCAAGGAAGTCGAGTGATTTTCAAGAAATGGACGAAAAAGAATTTCGTGTGGTGATTAAACGTTACTTTATGAAAGGCAAAACGCCTCAGGAGACTAAAGAGAAGCTTGATAAACATTATGGTGACTCTGCACCTTCGATTAGAACAGTTTATAAGTGGTTTCAAAATTTTCGGACTGGCCATATAGGCACAAGTGACGCTGAACGTTCTGGACGGCCTGTGGAGGTTACGACTCCAGAAATCATTGATCAAATCCATGATATGGTGATGGATGATAGAAGATTTAGGTGCGTGAGATTGCTAGTGCTGTGGGCATCTCGACTGAACGGGTACATAATATTTTGCATAAACATTTGGACATGAGAAAGCTATCCGCAAGATGGGTGCCGCGATTGCTCACGCTTGACCAAAAACGGAATCGTGTGAAGTGTTGCAAGGATGGTTTGCAGCTGTTCCAGAAGAATCCGGAGGACTTTAAGCGTCGTTTCGTCACTGTGGATGAAACATGGATACATTACTATACTCCTGAGACCAAACAACAATCTAAACAATGGGTTACCAAGGGGGAATCTTCACCAAAAAAGGCGAAGACCGTTCCTTCGGACGGAAAGGTTATGGCGACTGTCTTTTGGGATTCGCAAGGGATAATCCTCATCGACTATCTGGAAAAGGGTAAAACTATTACAGGTGAATATTATTCATCGTTATTGGACCGTTTGAAAACCGAGCTGCAAGAAAAATGCCCGCGATTGGCCCACAAGAAAGTCCTTTTCCATCACGACAACGCACCAGCACACACCTCAGCAGTTGTGGTCGCAAAATTAATGGAAATAGGATTCCAACTCGTTTCACACATCCCCCCTATTCTCCGGACTTGGCTCCCTCGGACTACTATTTGTTCCCCAATTTGAAGAAATGGCTGGCAGGACAAAGATTTTATTCAAACGGGGAGGTGATTGCAGACACTAATGGATATTTTGCAGACTTGGACAAATCCTATTATTCGGAAGGGATCAACAAACTAGAACATCATTGGACGAAGTGTATAAGCCTAAAAGGAGACTATGTCGAAAAATAAAAAAGGTTTACCCCAAACACATAAGTAGTTTTTATTTTTGCACGGACTTTTCAAACCAGCCTCGTATATACTAGCCGGGCCCGCGGCTCCGCTCGTGTGGACTTGATTCACTACTATCGTCACTGCTTATTCGTTATATTACTCAACGTAATAAAATATTTCTTATTTATTATTTCCCCTTATCTCCCAATATTTCTCCTTATCTCCCATTGTCTCTACATAATTTCCATTATCTAGGCTTATCTCTGCTCATCTCCCGTTATTTCTCCTTATCTCCCATTATTTCTCCTTATCTCCCATTATCTCACCTTATTTCCAGTATCTAGGCTTATCTCGACTTATCTCGCAATATTTCTCCTTATCTCCCATTATTTCTCCTTATCTCCCATTGTCTCACCATATCTCCCATTATCTAGACTTATCTCTGCTTATCTCCCATTATTTCTCCTTATCTCCCATTATTTATACTTATCTCCCATTATCTCACCTTATCTCCCATTATCTCCCATTATTTCTCCTTATCTCCCATTTTCTCACCTTATCTCCCATTATCTAGGCTTATATCGAATTATATAGAACATATATATAAATTTATAAAAAGACGTAAATCGGATAAGTGGTTCTCGAGTGATAAGCGCACTAACGGACAGACAGACAGAGCGACGTTGCATTTTATATATATTATAGATTATAGATATTTTCTGCTGCATAATATTGTTTCATATTTAATGGTTTAGACTGTGTTTTGCAAGAGAACACGCTAGCGGCAAACTTTTTTCCGACTTCATTCACTATTATCGTCACTGCTCATTCCTTATGCTACCTACCGTAATAAAATATAGCCTATAACCTGGCCGGACAACACATGTATGTTTTAAAAAAAAAGTACGAAAATCGGATAAGTGGTTCTCCAGTGATAAGCGCACTAACGGACAGACAGACAGATAG
Organism: Pachyrhynchus sulphureomaculatus; assembly: GCA_019049505.1. Lineage (NCBI taxonomy): Eukaryota > Metazoa > Arthropoda > Insecta > Coleoptera > Curculionidae > Pachyrhynchus > Pachyrhynchus sulphureomaculatus. The sequence continues at coordinate 179,667,214 of CM032454.1, forward strand.
ACAGAGATACGTTGCATTTTATATATAGTATAGATATAATAAAATATATATCTATAACCTGGTCAGAGAAAAATAACGTAAATCGGATAAGTGGTTCTCGAGGGATAAGACAGGCAGACAGAAAGACGTTGTATTTTATATATATTATAGATATAGATTATTATTATTATTATTACATAATCTGGCCAAAGAATATATGAATGAATTTAAGAAAAGACAGGTAAATCGGATAAGTGGTTCTCGTTTGATAATCGCACTAATGGACAGACAGACAGAGAGAAATTGCATTTTATATATATTATAGAATATAGATATTCTCTGCTACATAATATTGTTCCATATTTAATGGTTTAGGATGTGTATGGCAATGGAACGCGCTAGCGGCAAATTTTTTTCCGACTTCATTCACTATTTTACGTCACTGTTCATTCCTTGTGCTACCTATCGTAATAAAATATAGCCTATAACCTGGCCAGAGAACATATGTATGTTTTCAAAAAAAAAGTACGTAAATCGGATAAGTGGTTCTCCAGTGACAAGCGCACTGACGGACAGACAGACAGACAGACGTTGCATTATATATATATATATATATATATATATATATATATATATATATATATATATATATATAGATATATATGTATATATATATATATATATATATATATATATATATATATATATATATATATATATATATATATATATATATATATGTTATATGGACCTATCCTTTTGATGGACGGCCAGGAGGGCAGGATGTCATTCCTAGATTTTTTTATCCACCAGTAGTTCTTGCCATGTGCCTCGCCCAGTTCCATTTTAATACTGCTATGGTCTGAACTACCTCAGCAACCTTCGTTCTTTGTCTTATTTCGCCGTTTCTAACCCTATCACGAAGTGAGATACCCAACATACGTCTCTCCATGGCATGTTGAGTTTCTCGGAGTTTTTCGACTGAGGTTTTCCATACAAAAGACTGCTTGAAGAGTATACGAGGAGAGTGGGAATCTGCACATCATACTGATGTGAATTAGCGTGATGTGTATTTCTGGCATGCGCCGCCCTGAAAAAAATTAAGCGGGCTACAGCCATCGAACACTTTCCATGAAAGTACGTCTAGAATAGACTCAAGTTGTCAACCGTTGGTGAGTTCTGGGTTTCCAATTAGGGAAACAGCTCTCTTCTGAATAGCATCGAATAATTGAAGTGTAGCCCCAAAGTGAAAGCAATATTCCGTCATTGGTCGAATTTGAGCTTTGTACAGAATTAAAATGTTATTTAGATAAAGATTTCTAGTGCAAAATAATCTTCCCAGCTTTTAAGAAGCTCCCGTTGCTATGCATGCGACGTGTTCATGCGAAGACATATTTGCTCTCAAGTTAACGCTCAGCAAATTGACGCTAGAGGAATGTAGTAGATTTTTGTAGCGTTAAATTCTATCTAGTTATTGTCACACCAAAATATAATTTTTTCCATGTCTTTGTTGTCTATGTTGTCTTTGTGTGTGTGTAGCCAAAGTAAATGAAGAAATAAGCATACTATCATCTGCAAAGCTGTAGATTGGATTTCTGGCCTTTTCAGTATATCGTTAATGTTAAGGATAAAGAAAGTAGGAAAGAATATATCTATAATATATATAAAATACGACGTCTTTCTGTCTGTCTGTCTGTCCGTCCGTCCGTCCGTTAGTGCGCTTATCACTTATTCGATTTATGTGCTTTTTTTTAAAACATACATATGTTCTCTGGCCAGGTTATGGGCTATATTTTATTACGTTAGGTAACATAAGGAATAAGCAGTGACGATAATAGTGAATCAAGTCGAAAAAAGTTTACCGCTAGCGCATTCTCTTATCTGATTTTCGTACTTTTTTTTAAAACATACATATGTTCTCCGGCCAGGTTACAGGCTATATTTTATTACGATAGAGAGCATAAGGAATGAGCAGTGACGATAATAGCGTTTTCCGCTAGCGCGTTCTCTTGCAATAGACTGCCTAAACCATTAAATATGGAACAATATCATGTAGCAAAGAATATCTATATCTATAAGATATATAAAATGCAACGTCTCTCCGTCTGTCTATCTGTCTGTCCGTTAGTGCACTTATCACTCGAGAACCACTTATCCGATTAACCAGCTTTTTTTTTTAAACATACATACATATGTTCTCTGGCCAGGTTATCGGATATATTTTATTACGTTAGGTAACATAAAGAATAAGCAGTGACGATAATAGTAAATCAAGTCGGAAAAAAGTTTGCCGCAAGCGCGTTCTCTTGCAATACACTGCCTAAACCATTAAATATGGGACAATATCATATAGCAAAGAATATAATATATAAAATGCAACGTCTCTCTGTCTATCTGTCTGTCCGTTAGTGTGCTTATGCCTTGAGAATCACTTATCCGATTTACATGTTTTTTTTTTTTAATTCATTTAATTCATTCAATTTTCTCATAATCTTCTATAATATATATAAAATGCAACGTCTCTCTGCCTGTCTGTCTGTTTGTCCGTTAGTGCGCTTATCACTCGAGAACCACTTATCCGATTTACGAGTTTTTTTTTAATTCATACATTTGTTCTCTGGTCGAGTTATCCATAATCTTCTATAATACATATAAAATGCAACGTATCTCTGTCTGCCTGTCTGTCCGTTAATGCGCTTAGCACTCGAGAACCACTTAACCGATTTACTTTTTATTTTTTTTAAACATACATATGTTCCCTGGCCAGGTTATAGGAAATATTTTATTATGTTAGGTAATATAAGAAATAAGCAGTGACGATAATAGTGAATCAAGTCGGAAAAAAGTTTTGCCGCTAGTGCACTCTCTTGCAATACACTGCCTAAACCCTTAAATATGGAACAATATCATGTCGCAAAGGACATAATATATATAACATGCAACATCTCTCTGTCTGTCTGTCTGTCATGTAACAAAGAATACAGTATCTATAAAATGTCTGTCTGTATTATCTATATAATATATATAAACACAACGTCTCTCTGCGTTAGTGTACTTATCATTCGAGGACCAGTTATCCGATTTACATGTTTTTTTTTCTTAACTTAATATTTATCAAAAAAAAAAATATATAATATATATAAAAGACAACGTCTCTCTGTCTGTCTGTCCATTAGTGCGCTAAGCACTCAAGAACCACTTATCCGATTTACGTGTTTTTTTTATAAAGTACATATGTTCTCTGGCCAGGTTATAGAATCTATTTTATTACGTTAGGTAACATAAGGAATAAGCAGTGACGATGATAGTGAATCAAATCCACGCGAGCGGAGCCGCGGGCACGGCTAATATATATATATATATATATATATATATATATATATATATATATATATATATATATATATGTATATATATATATATATATATATATATATATATATATATATATATATATATATATATATATATATATATATATATATATATATGGAACATTTCGCTTCCCCCATACGGTTAGGTTACGATAGGTCGTTAATTTCTATTATATAATGAGCTAGCGATAATGTTCCGGTAAGAAAAAGGGCTATTTCACTGCGAGATCTTCATTATTTCTCATTTTTCGTATAATTTTCGGCTTTAGGCGCCATATTGTATCCGACATGTTGGTATTACATAAAATTATGTTGATTATTCTAATTATTACATCAATATTACATTTTGTCTCAGTTTTAAAATTCAGTTAACTTAATTCCGCTTAGAAATCATCATTTGTTTGTATTTGACCATGATTTTTTTTTGTTTCTAGCTTCTATATGTGTTCCTCTAATCCATAAACCTGGAAAAGAAATTATAACATGATATGTTCGAATAATCCATCCTGTTATCCCCTTCCCTACCCTTTAACTCCTCCGATATTTGTTAAAGCAATTTTCCTCAAACGCTATAGGTTCCTTTTTTATTGTAAGTATTATTTACACAAAAATTTGAAATACATATCTTATTTCGTTCAAGCTGGGACAGACCGACGAGAGTTGGAAAGCATGTTTATTTTGATCTGGAAACCCTGACACGTAAAAAAATGGGGTGATTTTTTCTCTAATACCATACGAAAAAATATACTTCATTTGTTCATTGAAACTAATTCTAAAGAATGTATTAAACTAGAAATGCAACTCATACACTATGATATGTCTAAATTATTGCCGAGATCTAATTATGGCCTGATGTGCCTCACGGTCAGGTAATGAACGGCAACCAGTATATAAAACATATCAAATTAAACAACAATAGGCTGACTTCATTACTAATTTCAAAACCCAGGTAAACATTACACAATACAAGATGCATGTTGAAACCAGTGCAAAACCACTATAACGGAACAAGTACACTAAATACACCTGAATAATAGAACATTATGCATTCAACATTAAACGTTTGCCCCTTTGTAAAATTATCTCCAATCTAATGGATTTAATGGAAAAAGCTTAATCAATATTACATGTTGTCGTAATAACTAAATATTTATAATTGCAAAGAATAAAAATACTAAGTACAGTAGGCGAAGTAAGAGCGTATCGGCTATACCTTGTAATCGGTAAAAGAAATTCCTTTTTTTGGAGGTTATTGTTGGCATCCCTGCAAATACTGATTTATAGAAAGAGATTCATTTCTAACCTTATTTATGGTTCAATAGTACATTATCCAATACGCTTTGTGCTTCGAGGCTATGTTCCTGTGTAATCATCTCATATATATATATATATATATATATATATATATATATATATATATATATATATATATATATATATATATATATATATCAAGGATTTTCTACAGCTGACGCTGTCTTCCTTCTCTCAGCCTTTGATTCCATCCGTTTCTATCTTCCCAGTCTCCATCTGTTTGACCCCTGTGCTCCATAGCCTCGTCCACATCGTCTCTCCACGATCATCTGGGTCTTCCTCTTTTTCTTCTCCCTATAGGGCTCCACTCCGTTATTTTCTTTATCCACCTATTATCTTCTCTCCGTCTTATGTGTCCATACCATTTTAATCGTTTTTCTTCGATCGTGTTTATTGCGTTCTCTTTGATGTTCATTCTGCTTCTTATTTCTTCATTTGTTATTCTCTCCATACGTGTCACTCTACAACATCTTCTCCAATACTACATCCCTACCGCGTTAATTTTAGATTTATTTCTTTTGTTGATCGTCCGTGTTTCTGACCCGGATGTCATTATGCTTTGTATTATCGATTTGTATATGCATGTTTTGTTTCTCTTTGTAATGTACTTGTCCCACAGGATCGAATTTAATTATCTTATGCATGTCCGCGTTTGTCCTAATCTAGCTTTAATCTCTTCTTCTGATGTTGCGTTTTTTGAAATGATGGTTTCTAAATATTTAAATTTAGCGGTTCCTTTGATTATTGTTTCGTTATCGACTTCTAGATTCTTTCTTACCATATAACTGAGGTCTTCCTCATCTTGCGCTATGATTACTTAGTCGTCTGCGAAACTTAGAGTATATAAGTAATCTTCTCGTATTGAGATTCCCATTCCACTACATTTTTGTTTCCATTTTTTTAATGTTTGTTCGAGGTACGAGTATATTTTGAATAGTGTGGGGGATGTAGAGCATCCTTGTAATAGGCCTTTTGATGTTTGGAGTCTCCTCCCTATTTTGTGTCCTATTTTTATGTTCACTCTGTTGTTTTCGTAGAGAGCTTTTACTGCGTATATTAGTTCTTTATCAATGCCTATTTCTTTCATTACGTTCTATAATCTTTGTCTTGGTACTGAGTCATAGGCCTTTCTTATGTCTATGAAGGCTAGATGAACTTCTCTATTCTTTGCCAGTTTTTTTTTTCCATTGTTTTTTTTTTTATAGCGTATATGTGGTCTATACATGATTTTCCGGCCGTAAAGCCTGCTTGGTCTTCTTCAATTTTTCCTTTTATATTTTCCTCTATGATATTTTTAATAATTTTTCCATACAACCGTCCCATACTCGATATTATGCTTAGGCCTCTATAGTTTGTGCATTTTCTGCGGTCTCTCTTTTTAAATATAGATACTATATAGGCTTTTGACCCTTCCTCTGGTATTTTTTTTCTCCATTTATCGCTCTGTGGAACATGATTCTCAGCATTCGATGTAATTTATTAGACCCGTGCTTAATCATTTCATTTACCACACCCCCAGGCTCTGCAGATTTATTATTTTTGAGTGTTTTTATTGTCTTCTTTACTTCTTCATAGCTTAGTTCTATCTCTTTTTTTTCCTTATTCTGTTCTTCTTCAGGGTTCTCTTCCTGGAATTGTAGTCTGTCTTGTCTGTCTTCTGTTAGCAGCTTCTTATAATATTCTTCCCACTGGCTTTCTGAAATATACTGTATATACATCTTCTCTCTATTGTTGGTCCTTAATGCTTTAATTATTCTCCATGACTCTGTGCTTCTAGTTCCTCCTATATACTGTTCTACATATTCGCACGATTTTTCCCGTCTCTCGTTCTTTTTTTGTTTATCATCCTCCTCGTTTCTGCATTTTTCTCTTTATATTTCTGTAGATCTTCTTCTGATTTTGTATTCAGCCATTTTTCGTATAGTCTTTTTTTCTCCTTTATAGATTCTTTGGTTTTTTCACAGATTCTAATTTTATGTTTCTTATTCTCGTTGTCTTCTTTACCTAATGCTTCTAGGGCCTCCTGTTTGATGCCTTCTTTTATGTGGTCATACATCTGTTGGAGGTTGTCGTAGTTAAATTCATTTAATTTTTGATCTAATCGTCGTCTGTATAGGTCTTTTATCGTCTCGTCTTGCGGTAAGTGTATTTTGTATTTTATTTCTTTGTCTGCTGCTTTTTCTGTTATCTCATTAGTATTTCTGTTTTCTTTATCTATTGTTCCTTTTTGCTTTATTGTCTTGTACCACGGTACTTTTATATTTGCCATAGTCTATAGTATGTTCCACATTCTGCCCCTCTCTTTACTCTTAAGTCCGAAAATGACGCCTACGGCAGCTGCTAAGTAAATGAGTAAGTCGAGAGCATTCTTTAACAAGTGGGTGAAACGATACTCTCAGTTAAAAAATGTGAATGATCTACCAGAATGTGGTTCGAGAGGAAAAGTGTCGTACAAGGAAGAAAAAATGATTATGAACATGTTGTCTTAAAATCCTCAGTTAACTTTACGCCAAAGGGCGCAAAAGCTAAAGCAGTAAGGTTTGGATATATCGTATGAAACGATTTGTACTCATTTCTGGGCTAACGATTTGAGGTGGCGGAGTAAAATCTAGAACTCATTGCTGAGCGAAAATCACAGAGAAAAACTACTCGCGTGGGCCTCTGAAAACATAAATCGACTCTGGACCCATGTAATTGTTTCCGATGAAGCTTCAGTTTAGGGCTATGTTATCATTCCATGAGCCTGGTCAAGATCCACTAACCAATTGGTTCAGCATACCGTGAAACACCCTGTGAAGGTCCACGTTTGTGGATGTCTTTCGGAAAAAGGTTTCGTAAGACTCTTCATCTTTACCTACAATTTGAACAGAAAAAATGTTCCAGATTTACAAAAAGGCATTAGTACCGACTACCAAATAAGGAGTAGATTCTTCAAGAGGATAAACTCCCAGCTAGTGGAAATGGGAATCTGGTATCGTCATACCGTTCAGTTACGATAGCTGCCAACAAGTAACAGCGCTTTGAACCTGTTCAAAACTTTGAACACAACCGGTATAAGAATCACGCTTACTAACAGTCATGCCGCTTAACAAACATTCCCACCACCTAGAAACTGTACTATACTTTTTTAGTTGCCGTTCGCACTCTAAACTGTGATGATTTTTTGATGATTAATAACACAGCCCCACAAAAAAAAAAGTGGGGTATACTTTTGATGTGATATATCAGATCCGTAGTATTTTTGCCCGCTGATCACGAATCTGACGTCAGAATATCGCCATCACATCTCAATTTTTTTTCTAACCTCAAAAAATAGGTAAAAATTAGTAAAAATTAAGAAAAATATACTCCTAAAAAATTGATTCAAGCTTTTTCATGAATCCAAAGATGTATTAATATGTATTCGGACACGCTAAGCTAATATTCATCGGTTGGATTAAGCCATACAGTTCTGTTTTCTTTCTAACCTCAATAAATCAGACAGATATAGTGCTTCTCGAATGCAAAAACGAATTCAAATTAAAATTCAACCGATCCTTACCAAATTTGGTACACGGGGGTTTTTTTTGGGTTGCTGATCATGAATCTGAGGTCGGATTTGCAAAATTCAAAATGGCGGATCCAAGATGGCGGACAAAATTTTTGAAAACCAACCGATTTCTACCAAATTTGGTATACGGTTGGGGAATCCTCAAACCTGATACTCTTAAACCCTAAACCCTGAAACCTTAGACTCCCACACCCTGTAACCTCAAAAAATAGACCTTAATAACCCTGTAACTTTAAAAATGAGACCCAATAAACTCAAAACCAGAACTTTTAAACCATATACTCTCAAATAGTAGACCCTTAAGCCCTAGAATTGCGAAGGTTAGACCCGCGCCTAACTTTCCTTTTTTTGGCTGTATCTTGTTCTTTTTTCCGCGAATGACCTATTCAAAGGCTTTCTGCTCAAACGCTTTTGAGGACTTGTTTCTCTTTTTAGCGACCAGCAATAGTTTGCTAGCATATGGTCATCCCATCGTCCTTGATACCGATTTTCTATGATTTTCAGATCTTGGTGAAAACGTTCCCCTTGCTCCTCACTGTAGTCACCAAGATTATCTGGGAAATCATCGATGTGGGAGTCCAGGAAATGTAATTTTAGATTCATTAAGCAACCTAATGTTTCAAAATTTTTTTACCATTTTCTCGACTATTTCTTTGTACTTAGGACTTTTATTATTTCCCAAAAAGTTTGTTGCGACTTCTTTAAAACTAAGCCAAGCAGCTTTTTCAACTTTATTCATTTTAGTAACAAATAATGAATCTTGAAACAATTTTCTTATTTGTGGCCCGTCAAATACGCCTGCCTTAATTTTAGCTTCAGAAAATTTCGGAAATTTTTTATGCAAATATTTGAAACATGGGCCGTTTGTATCTAATGCTCTCGTGAATTGCTTCATAAGTCCAAGCTTAATCTGAAGCGGGGGAATAAGAACTTTTCCTGGATCTACCAATAGTGGAAACAATACATTATTTTCACCAGGAGTGAACGATTCTCTTGTTGGCCAAATTTTTTTCTTATAATGACGTTCCCTGTCTCTGCTATTCCACAGACATTTATAACAGGGATAAAGTGTAAACCCTGACTGTTGGCCAAGCAATATTGTTACAATTTTCAGACCTCCACAAATTTTCCAGTTATGATCAGCATATTTTATTTTTATCAAAAGCTGCTTCATTTTTTCATATTGCTCTTCCATAACTGTGGAATGAACAGTGAACAGTCTCCATTCTTCAAGATCGTATGAGTTATTTTGAAATTCATCCATTAGACCTTTTACATCGGTACAATATGAAAGTGACAATTCCTCGTCCATTGTGAAATATTTTCGAAATTCTTCATCTCTGTTTCTATAATAAGAAATCGTAGCTTCTGGCTTAAGTAAATGTCTTTTCTTTAAAAAGGAAGCAAGCTGCTCTGAACCATCTTTGGATAAGCCTAAATCTCTGACTAGATCACTAAGTTCTGACTGTGATACGAGTATTGGTTCTGGTTTACGGTTGTATGGTAGAAATTCTTTATCTGTGTCACTAGTATATGATAGGTTGTCACTAGAACATTCATTAGTAACAGTGTTTGAATCTTTTTCGACAGTCTCAATGTTTTCGGCATGAACTGATAAGGTGAAATCATTTGTTTCCATAACATCAGCATCAAGTGGTTCAGTAATAGTGCTTTTATTTTTTCGGTTATGCCTAGATACAACATTCATACAAAAGTAGCAATCATTTTCACTGTATGGTCTATTCCCTATTGCTGATCTGGAATATTTAATCGCCTTCTTATTGATGTACAACATTATTTTGCAAGAACTGCAAATGATGTGGGGAACCCAATCTGTATCCTGGTGCTGTATTTCAATGTTAAAACAATCCTTATATAAGGTTTTAATCTTATCCGTTATCGGTGACCCCATTTTACTCAATACGTGTTGACAGCAAATATAACAAAATGAATCACTGTTTTTATCGCACTTATGAAAAGTCCTTGTACTGTGAGACCGTTTTCTTGTAGCATTATACTCTACATGAGCCAAGTCAGCCACACATGAAGAGCTACGGTCGCTGGATGACGACGGCTGCGGGCCCGCTTTCCCACCCTGACCAACCGCCGATACTGGGTTTCCGAGTCCCTGCATCGTAATTCTCTTTCTTCTACCTGCCATGACGGCATCTAAGCCGTTATCCAGGGACTCTGCCGGCTAGTGGAGTAACACCGTTGCCCACCGTCACCATGTGGAGGTGCCCTGGATGCAGGTAGAAGAATAAAAATCGACCGATGAATTTTCTCGGCGTTCAAAATGGCGCGAAAACATCTGCCATCTTGAATTTTGCAGATCCAACCTCAGATTCGTGATCAGCGACCCAAAAAATCCCCGTGTGCCAAATTTGGTAAGGATCGGTTGAATTTTAATTTGAATTCGTTTTTGCATTCGAGAAGCACTATATCTGTCTGATTTATTGAGGTTAGAAAGAAAACAGAACTGTATGGCTCAATCCAACCGATGAATATTAGCTTAGCGTGTCCGAATACATATTAATACATCTTTGGATTCATGAAAAAGCTTGAATCAATTTTTTAGGAGTATATTTTTCTTAATTTTTACTAATTTTTACCTATTTTTTGAGGTTAGAAAAAAATTGAGATGTGATGGCGATATTCTGACGTCAGATTCGTGATCAGCGGGCAAAAATACTACGGATCTGATATATCGCATCAAAGGTATACCCCAATTTTTTTTTTTGTGGGGCTGTGTAATCTTCTACGACGACAAAAAAAACAATCACAAATTTTATTAATATTCAATTTCTATATATACACATTTACTCACTCACTCATGCTTACATACATACACACACATACACACACACATACACACATATATATATATATATATATATATATATATATATATATATATATATATATATATATATATTCATAGATATTTATTTGTTATATTTTTTTTTACTTGCATGTGGCTACAATCGATTTCTTATGTTACCCTGCACACTTCTTCCCAAAATCTTTTCTTATTGGAGCTGCACTTTTATAATATCTACTACCACTACAATCAATTTTATTCTATTACAAATATGTAAATCGGTTATAGTGGTTGAACTTGTAGTCCTATTTTTCTAAAACTACATTTATTTTTTTGTTTTAGAAGATTTTTGAATCAGAAAAAAAAAAAATTTATTACTACATTCAACTACATACAATATTAAGCAATTTTTAAAGCTCTGTGAACGTTAGATTTATTAATCACGATCTAGAGTTTTAATTATCATTTTTTTTCTAATAAACATTAAAACTACAGAAAAATGAGCTATACTTTTTTTTATGGGTCTAGCACACGTGCTGCAGGGAAGTCCCTAAAGTACTACAGGAGCGACACGTGTGCGGAAAAGCGATTCACATTGTTCTTGAATCGCTGTAAATTGTACTCGGTGGGAAACACAGTCCTGGGCAAATTTTTCCAAAAGGATGATATTCTCCATATAAATGACTGCTTGAAAAGCGTTGTACGAGGAGTAACAAGCTGAAACCTACGCTGATTAGCATCATTTGTAGTCTAAAATGCCAAGAAAAATTAAGTTTTATACAATCCGGGTTCCAGCGTGATGGAGCTCCGCTGTAGGTGTCATTTTTGGACCTTTTGGATGATTAGATATAAACACAGCCACGAAGCGTGAAGCATAGGCAGCACTCATGTTAACTAACGGAAAACTATAACAAATAGATGCTTATACTGCACTCTTTTGGTAACTTCTAAAAATGCGATTCTTTTCGTTTCGTCTTTAGTTGTTATACCAATGCTGCAGCACTCATGTTTGTGGGGATATACTATTTAACCATAAATCAGGTTAGAAATGAATCTCTTTCCATAAAGCATAGTTTGTAAGGGTGCCAACAATAATCTCAAAAAAGGAATTTCTTTTACCAACTACAGGTTATAGGCAACACTTTCTTATTTGACGGACTGTAGTCAGCTCCGCCCTCTTGATAATCGTTTCAGTGGCGTCTATGCTTGTCATTTGTGTTCTGTCTGTTTATTGATAAGTTTTTTAATTCTAGTTCTCCACATTTTGGGAAAGTTTAGGACATAATTTTTCCTGTTCAAGTGTTCCCTTTTCTGGTTGTTCTTTTCTTGTAGGCTTTTATTCTGGCTGATGTTCCCCTGTTAATTTGTCCAACGTACGAGGCTGGTTTGAAAAAGTCCGTGCAAAGTCCGAGAGAGATGGCACCACCGGCGCGTATCGAGGTCATGTTTGGTTAGTAGCATCTCTTGAATGAACGCACACCAAGTTTCAGCCATATTGGTCTATTTCTTTGTGTTTGGCATTCGTATGAATCAAGGAAGTCGAGTGATTTTCAAGAAATGGACGAAAAAGAATTTCGTGTGGTGATTAAACATTACTTTATGAAAGGCAAAACGCCTCAGGAGACTAAAGAGAAGCTTGATAAACATTATGGTGACTCTGCACCTTCGATTAGAATAGTTTATAAGTGGTTTCAAAATTTTCGGACTGGCCATATGGGCACAAGTGACGCTGAACGTTCTGGACGGCCTGTGGAGGTTACGACTCCAGAAATCATTGATCAAATCCATGATATGGTGATGGATGACAGAAGAGTTAAGGTGCGTGAGATTGCTAGTGCTGTGGGCATCTCGACTGAACAGGTACATAATATTTTGCATAAACATTTGGACATGAGAAAGCTATCCGCAAGATGGGTGCCGCGATTGCTCACGCTTGATCAAAAACGGAATCGTGTGAAGTGTTGCAAGGATGGTTTGCAACTGTTCCAGAAGAATCCGGAGGACTTTAAGCGTCGTTTCGTCACTGTGGATGAAACATGGATACATTACTATACTCCTGAGACAAATAAAAATCTAAACAATGGGTTACCAAGGGGAATCTGCACCAAAAAAGGCGAAGACCGTTCCTTCGGTCGGAAAGGTTATGGCGACTGTCTTTTGGGATTCGCAAGGGATAATCCTCATCGACTATCTGGAAAAGGGTAAAACTATTACAGGTGAATATTATTCATCGTTATTGGACCGTTTGAAAACCGAGCTGCAAGAAAAACGCCCGCGATTGGCCCACAAGAAAGTCCTTTTCCATCACGACAACGCAGCACACACTTCAACAGTTGTGGTCGCAAAATTAATGGAAATAGGATTCCAACTCGTTTCACATCCCCCTCTTCTCCAGACTTGGCTCCCTCGGACTACTATTTGTTCCCCAATTTGAAGAAATGGCTGGCGAGACAAAGATTTTATTCAAACGAGGAGGTAATTGCAGACACTAATGGATATATTGCAGACTTGGACAAATCCTATTATTCGGAAGGGATCAACAAACTAGAACATCGTTGGACGAAGTGTATAAGCCTAAAAGGAGACTATGTCGAAAAATAAAAAAGGTTTTTACCCCAAACACATAAGTAGTTTTTTTATTTTTGCATGGACTTTTCAAACCAGCCTCGTATGTCTTGCTGCAAATTTAACTTGATAAACTCTAAACACAACGGAACGCGCAATTTCTCAATTCCTCAAATGCAGACTTACCTTTCTTTTATCAGAAAATTGCTTAGTATATTGCTAAGTTACAAATATAAAAATTTTATTAAAGATTTATCTTTTTTTCAGATGGTCTATCAGGAAAACAATGCATCCCATTAGTGACACCTACAACATTGGCGCTGTCTTCAAAAGGAAGAGTAAAATTGTGCCTAAGTCATTCTTTTTTAGGATCTGGCCCTCCTGCACATTTGGCCGGATACTTAGCGCCAGAATACAGAGTAAACAAAAGTTATAGCGATACGGAGTTCGAAAAGGTAATATAACAAGTTGTTAATGTATGATATCGGAATAACTGTCTACATTACTTACCCCTCTGAATTTACAATTGTCACTAAGGACCACACTCATATTACAAAGAGTAGGATCCATGATCTCACTCTACGAAGGTGGACTACATGGACTGAAAAGTCCTGAGATTTTCCGAGACGTGGTAGCATAAAGAAAAAAATTATATGATTTTCAGTTAGTGTCAACTCTCAGAAGTTTCTTGTAAAATTTTCATGACATTTTGTGTATTAGTTTGCGCGTTACAGCTGTTTGAGTGACGTTACTTTTATTTTTACAAAATGATGAAACAAAAAGAATCTCGTGTGTTTATTAAACATTGTTTTTGCTGGGGAAAAATACATCCAGAAGCCAATAATGGCTTAAGAAGTGTTATGGTCGCATCTGCTCCGTCGAAAGTAACTCCATGTCAATAGTTTAGTGAATTTAAATGCGGTCGTATAAGCACAGATGACGCACCACGTTCCAGACTTCCAAATGAGGCAGTCACTCCAAAAAAATACAAAAACATCCACCACATTGTTCTGAGTGATGGCAAATTGAAAGTGAGAGTGAGATAGCTGACATCGTGAAGGACGCGTGAGGCATATTTTGCATGCATATGTGCATACGGCTCTGTGCCCGATGGGTACCGCGCATTCTCATAATTGATCAAAAAACGGCAACGGGTCGAAGATTTAGGCACTGCTTCGCCGTAATCCAAAAAAGGCCGCATTTAGCGAAGAAAAAGTGCGCACCAGCTCATAACTCCATATAATCAATGATGAAATTGGACCAACTTCTCTTTCATCCACCGTATTGACTAGATCTGGCCCCCAGCGATTAATATCTCTTGCCAAATTTGAATTAAATAATGATTTGACTCAAATGAAGAAGTCGAATGAAAGGCGAGTTAGAAAGCTTGGCAAATCGTACGATGTGGAAGGTATCCAAATGTTGGAAGATCGCTGGAATAAATGTATCGGTATTGAAGGAAACTTTGTTGAGAAATAAAATTGA
Organism: Pachyrhynchus sulphureomaculatus; assembly: GCA_019049505.1. NCBI lineage: Eukaryota > Metazoa > Arthropoda > Insecta > Coleoptera > Curculionidae > Pachyrhynchus > Pachyrhynchus sulphureomaculatus. The sequence continues at coordinate 179,682,302 of CM032454.1, forward strand.
TTTTTTCTTCAAAAGTCTCGGGACTTTTCACCTCATGTAGTAGAATGAGTTTGTATAAGTTGAGTCCTAGCCACGGCAAATTTTGACGAAAAGCTCTCATTAAATGTTAACAGGCTACATTTTGGCATACAGTTAGTTTTTTTTGGACGTCGAATACGATAAAAAAAAGTTTTGCTCTAAAGTGTACGCTAAGCCTATAAAATCGAAAATAAAATCAAAAATTCTTTTTTTCGCAAATATCTCTAAAAATAAATAATCGGTCAAGTGCAAGTTGAATTTGCGCAATTAGTGTTCCGTACGTTGATTGCTTCTGAAATAAAAAAATTTTTGTTATGGAACTATAAAATGATCAGTGACTTCACAAAACACACCCCAAATGAGTTTTCAACAAAGTTTGTTTCTGACCTTGAATTTTTTTTTTTACATATACCAGATAAATTATTAAAGGTATTGCACTCGTGATAATTTTCGTTCAATCTACACCCCGTGGAGAATATTCCAGAATTTTTTCAAAATTTTTTGATCAGTAATTTTCAGGATAGAGGGGGAACAGCAGACATTTTTAGCGATTTTTTCAAAATGAATGTAAAGAAAAGTGTGCGCATATAAGACATTTTATATATTTTTGATTTCACCCCCAAACTCGTGTTTTTACAAGCTCTGATGAGGCCATCAATTTCTATATTAGTACCAAATTTCAAGTTGCAAATGTCAAATAGTTTCGGAGAAAATCGGGCGTGACAGACGGGCAGACAGACAGACGGACAGACAGACAGAAACCGAAGTGATCTTATAAGTGTTCCGTACGGAATACTAAAATATATCAAAAAACTAATAGTGAAAGACGAGAAATTTTACAAAAAAATACTATATAGATTATGTTTTTTAGTTTTAGCGTATTTTAAAAAAAATATTTAAAATAAAAGGGCTGGTTTAACCCCTTCAGTTGTAGTGGAAATCATTCTTCCAACCTCATTTATGATTAAATTAACTGTGGGGTGCTGATTAAGAATCCGATGACAGATTTGAAAAATTCAAAATGGAGGATCCAATATGATGGCCAGAAAGTACGTAATTCATTTAATTTCTTCGAGTAATTCAGAATTTTTTTCAGAAACTGTTTTCTTTGTACCTGGATGTTTAAATGAAATATAAATACTTTATAGTTAAAATTAAAAACGATACCACTATCAAAATAAAAGACGTAAGAGTAAAGAGAGGGGCAGAATGTGGAACAGACCATAGACTATTAATAGCAAATATAAAAGTACCGTGGTACAAGACAATAAAGCAAAAAGAAACAATAGATAAAGAAAACAAAAATACTAATGAGAGAACAGAAAAAGCAAACAAAGAAATAAATACAAAATACACTTACTGCAAGACGAAACGATAAGAGACCTATATAGACGACGATTAGATCAAAAATTAAATGAATTTAACTACGACAACCTCCAACAGATGTATGACCACATAAAAGAATGCATCAAACAGGCGTCCCTAGAAGCATTAGGTAAAGAAGACAACGAGAATGAGAAACATAAAATTAGAATCTGTGAAAAAACCAAAGAATCTATAAAGGAGAAAAAAAGACTATACGAAAAATGGCTGAATACAAAATCAGAAGAAGATCTACAGAAATATAAAGAGAAAAATGCAGAAACGAGGAGGATGATAAACAAAGAAAAGAACGAGAGATGGGAAAAATCGTGCGAACATGTAGAACAGTATATAGGAGGAACTAGAACTACAGAATCATGGAGAATAATTAAAGCATTAAGGACTAACAAAAGAGAGAAGACGTATATAGAGTACATCCCAGAAAGCAAGTGGGAAGAATATTATAGGAAGCTGCTAACAGAAGATAGACAAGAATTCCAAGAAGAGAACCCTGAAGAAGAACAGAATAAGGAAATAAAAGAGATAGAACTAAGCTATGAAGAAGTAAAAGAAGACAATAAAAACACTCAAAAATAATAAAATCTGCAGGGCCTGGGGGGTGTGGTAAATGAATTGATTAAGTACGGGTCTAATAAATTACATCGAATGCTGAGAAACGTGTTCCACAGAGCGATAAATGGAGAAAAAATACCAGAGGAATGGTCAAAAGCTTATATAGTATCGATATTTAAAAAGGGAGACTGCAGAAAATGCACAAACTATAGAGGCCTAAGCATAATATCGAGTATGGGACGTTTGTATGGAAAAATTATTAAAAATATCATGGAGGAAAATATAAAAGGAAAAAATTGGAGAAGACCAAGCAGGCTTTACGGCCGGAAAATCATGTATAGACCACCTATACACTATAAAACAAACAATGGAAAAAAAACTGGCAAAGAATAGAGAAGTTCATCTAGCCTTCATAGACATAAGAAAGGCCTATGACTCAGTACCAAGACAAAGATTATGGAACGCAATGGAAGAAATAGGCATTGACAAAGAACTAATATACGCAGTAAAAGCTCTCTACGAAAACAACACAGTGAACATAAAAATAGGACATAAAATAGGGAAGAGACTCCAAACATCAAAAGGCCTATTACAAGGATGCTCTACATCCCCAAACACTACCAAAAATGTAGTGGAATGGGAGTCCCAATACGAGAAGATTATTTATATATTCTAAGTTTCGCAGACGACCAAGTAATCATAGCGCAAGATGAGGAAGACCTCAGTTATATGGTAAGAAAACTGAAAGAAGAATACACTAAAGCAGAATTAGCAATAAACTTTGATAAAACGGAATATCTAACAACAAAGGAGGGAAACGTGGAGAATCTAGAAGTAGATAACGAAACAATAATCAAAGGAACCGATAGATTGAAATATCTAGGAACCATCATTTCAAAAAACACAACATCAGAAGAAGAGATTAAAGCTAGATTAGGACAAACGCGAACATGCATAAGACAATTAAATTCGATCCTGTGGGAAAAGCACATTACAAAGAGAAACAAAACAGCATATACAAATCAATAATACAAAGCATAATGACATACGGGTCAGAAACATGGACGATCAACAAAAGAAATAAATCTAAAATTAACGCGGTAGAGATGGAGTATTGGAGAAGATGTTGTAGAGTGACACGTATGGAGAGAATAACCAATGAAGAAATAAGAAGCAGAATGAACATCAAAGAGAACGCAATAAATACCACTGAAAAAAAAACGATTAAAATGGTATGGACACATAAGTCGAAGCGAAGATAATAGGTGGATAAAGAAAATAACGGAGTGGAGCCCTATAGGGGAGAAGAAAAAGAGGAGGACCCAGACGATCGTGGAGAGACGATGTAGACGAGGCTATGGAGGACAGGGGTCTAACAGATGGAGACTGGGAAGATAGAAACGGATGGAATCAAAGGCTGAGAGAAGGAGGACAGCGTCAGCTGTAGAAAATCCTTGTTATATATATATATATATATATATATATATATATATATATACATATATATATATATATATATATATATATATATATATATACATATATATATATATATATATATATATATATATATATATATATATATATATATATATATATATATATATATATATATATATATATATATATATATATATATATATATATATAGTTAAAGTTTAACCTTTATCTTTCATTTCCCACCTTTAAAAATATTTTTTTTATTTTAAGTTTAAGTTGTATGAGTACAAGCAAAAAATACGTTTATCATAAACACTTTTTAAGAGCAAAATACAAAAGAAAAGAAAGTTTTTTTAAGTTTCTAATGACTTCCTAATATCAAGTATACTTTTAACTGTAACTAAAAAAAACAAAAAAAAAAATGTCCGACTTATTTTGACCATTTCGTACTGCTTTGACCGTAAATTTGCCGGCGGAGCACTACAGCAGGCAAATTTTCATATTTTAAATCTTAATTTTTAAATGACACAGACAATTTGGGTATTTTTAATTATTCTTATATTGAAACTTAAGGTATAATAATGATATATGCCAAAGAATTTTTTTCCAATATTGTGTTTTATTAAATATTTGTAATTCGTTGTATGCCCGTTAAAATCATATAAAGAAAAATTTCGTTTAAGTTTTACAAATTGTAAATCAACGAAAATAAAAACTATTAGTATCGTCGGAAAGCTGAAAGTCACCTCCTCAAAAAGCTATCTCTTCATTTTTTTTACACTCTGAAAACAAGTAATATCATTTAACCTTAGAACGGTGCGTAGATTTTCAAATTGACCTATTTGGCACGCTACACTTTTTAAATCATCTTTCCGAATTTTTAATAAATTCTCAAGTTAACAAAAAAAATCTGGAAAAAAATTATACACTATTTTTTTGTAAAATTTCCCGCTCTTTATCGTGGTGCTATTAGTTTTTTTATATCCTTTTTATTTTTCGATATATTGCCGAAAAACCGAATTTTTTATTTTATTTTAGATTTTGTGGTCTTAGCGTACATCATACTTTAGCAAACTTTTTTATCTTATTCTACGGCCAAAAAACAACTTATGTTCCAAAATG
>CM032454.1:179686916-179752484 GCA_019049505.1 Pachyrhynchus sulphureomaculatus
CCAGCACTGACATCAGAAAATATGCCATATCATACTCTATACTACGTATAATCATTAAGCGAAGGCCGTAAATAAAGTTGCACAGACTATAATAAATATAGAACATTGAGGTCTTTTTTTTTTCGACGTACATTCTGTTACAAAAGTACTCAAATTTTGTCATTTAAAAACTCACGATGAAAGTAGCGAAAAAATATTTTACGCGTTAGTTGGTAGCACTATACTGTCACGCGAATTTTTATCGAAATCTGTCAAATAGTTTACCTAAAGCAGCAGTTTGCGTCAGTCTATCTCGAGAATATTTTGTGATTTGATAATGGATAAATTCGTAGAGCAAAGAATTGTCTTAAATTTCGAGTTACTAACAAAATTTCTTGTGCCGAATTGTTGAAATTGCTATATATCTGTCGAAAACTCAAGCGCGGGAATTATATAGGTCATTCGAAAAAAGGGTCAGGAAGTAGTGACTGCTTTGTCTCGTTTTAGCCTTTAAGAAGTTTACAACGGTGAGAGACATCGAAAAAATCAAAAAAATGGTGCTTAATAATTATCGTTTTAGTGTACGAGAGCTACGCCATCTCACACGTCAAGTCCCATACGCAAATTTTTGAGCAAAAACTTAAAAACGTCATCAACTAAACACCGTATTCTCCAGATATGGTTCCGTGCTACGTTCTCCTGTTTGCCAAAGTCAAGTTTTCAATACGGGACGAGTGGAGGGACACGATTAAAGCTATACAAGGAAATTCACATTAGTTAATTTATTAAATCTATTTTATTTTATTTATTGCAGTGAAATAATTACGATAACTATCGGGGAATAACGGTTACAGGAGCTATTAGCAGAATATACGGAAAAATACTTAAAAATAGAATAGAAACGGAATACGCGGACGTAGAAGCTGAAGAACAGGCAGGCTTTAGAGCAGGAAGATCCATAATAGACCCATCTCTCTTCTCACTGACACAAATCCTAGAAAAGAAAACCGCATTTGATCAGGAAGTCCATGTCTTGTTTGTTGATTCAAAAAAGGCCAACGACAGCGTGCTCCTAATGAGATTGTGGGAAACACTACAACAAAGTAATGTAAGCACCGAAATAATTAAAGCCATAAAATCCTTATACCAAGACGCAAGAAGTAGAGTGAAAACCAAATATGGTATAACAACAGGGTTCCAGGTCACAAAGGGTCTCAAACAGGGCTGCTGTATATCCCCAACGCTATTTAAAATCTATTTGGAGAGTGCACTGAAGAACTGGAAAAGGAAATGCAGCACTGGATGGCGATACTACACTGTACATGCTATCATTCGCGGACGACCACGCGACCCGCGACTTTACGTGAAGAATTCTTAGGCAATTGGACAATGTTGTCTGTGATGCGCTCGGGAGACGCGCTTTTTTCGTTCGACACAGCCGTTTAAACCTTCATAAAAAATTAGGTTTTTTACCACATGGAAGAGTAGAAGAAAAATGCTTAAACAAGTGTAAGTACTTACGTAAAAATTAATTTAAGTAAATACTCGAGTTAAACATTTTCATACTACTTTACCGCTTGGAGGTGCTGAGAGTATAAAAAATATATTCTTTTAGAATATTTCCTAAGCGTAAGAAAAACTCAAAGCATCCCTTTTATCAATACTAAGTCTACTAGGGTTAAAAATCCTATTTTCATAAATTTCCTTTAGATTTTTTACAAAAAAAACTGTGATATTATGGTTTTAAACCTTAGTAAACTGTAAGCCTCACAAATTAAAATGAACCAAATTTTGAATTTTTCTTTTGCTTAGGAAACATTTTAAAAAAATATAATTTTTATATTCTCAAGACATGCAAGCGGTAAAGTGAATTTTTTACTGGAGGAAGTAACAATTTTGTGTCTCTAAAACAATGCAGAAGAACTGCATATAAATAGCAGGTTAAAAAAATTATTAAAAATAATAATAATAGCCCAGCGATATTGTTAAATAAATACAATCCTTGCTGTACCGAACATAACTTTAGTAGATCTTCATTAGACCTACATATATTAAGAGGCGCAGAAAACATCCTTTCATGTCAGGCAAACTTGGTTACTGAAATTTAAATTACCGACAACTGCTTTAAGGGGCCATACCAGTGTGACTACTTAAAAATAAGGATATTTTTCTAGAATTTTTTTAAGAGAACTACCGCATCAAGTATTTTAAAATGTTGGGTACATATTTATTATTCGTTTATGAATACACACAAATTTTTTCCGACCAAAATATTGAAATTTACGGGACTTATGCCCCAGCAACTGGACAGCTGAAAAAAAAGTAGCTCCATTGCTACCGTGATTGTCGCCTCCACATTCCCTAGATTCAAAAAAAAACAAAACGAACATTAAAATAGATATAATTTTCTGTACCATCAACCACTGATTTTAAAAAATATTGAAAATTTTAAAAATGGGGACGTTTAAAAAAAAAGTATATTTTATATTTTTATATTATATATTTATATTTTCGCCAAAAAAATTACATTTTTGGTCCAATCAAAAAATCCATAGTTCATGGTACAACAAAACATGTCCTTAATATGCAAGAAAAAAAATTGAGTCGATATAATAAATTGTATTCGAGTTACAGCGGCAGCAAATTTAAAAAAAGCAGTTTTGAGAAAAACGCGTTTAAAGAATGACTAACGTGTAACACTTAATTAATGATCTCTTGTCACGTGCCTACCTTTGTGATTTATTTTGTGTTCATTGATGTATTAGATTTTTAACTTTCACTTGATGATGTTACATCGTTGGAATTTTAATACCTGCTTCGGTTCTCGTTACGCTTCCAAAAACGATTTTGTGGCCCCCCCGAGCAGCTGTGCCTAGCGACATCTGTATTTTCAAAAATAAACATTGGCCGATTTTGATACTTCGACCTCTTATTCTATACATATAGAAACATCGAGATATGTAAAAAAAATCGATTTTTAACTACCACACTGACATAGTCCCTTAAAAGAATCACGATGGCTGGTTTAAATTGATGTTGCCAAATTTTGCAAAAATTACGCAGAAACATAAATTTTAAACTTTTTTTTTTTATGGGTCTAGCACACGAGCTACAGGGAAGTCCCTAAAGCACTACAGGAGCGTATGCGGAGAAAGCGATTCACGTTGTTCTTGAATCGCTGTAAATTGTACTCGGTGGGAAACACAGTCCTGAAAAAAATTATTCCAAAGGGATGATGTTCTCCATATAAAAGACTGCTTAAAAAGCGTTGTACGACGAGTAACAAGCTGAACCTCATACGGATGTGAAGAATTAGCACGTCGTGTACTTCTAACATGCACCGCTCTGGGAGGAATTAAAGCGGCTCACATCCTTCGAACACTTTCCATGAAAGTACTTGTAGAATAGGCTCAAGTCGCCAAACCGTTCTTCGATGTTCCAGCGAATCAAGGCCGTCGGTCACTTCCGGGTCTCCAATCAGACGAACAGCTCTTCTCTGAATAGAATCCAACAAATGCAGTGTATGTTTGGGAACGGAGCTCCAAACATGGGAGCAGTATTCCATAGTTGGTCGAATTTGAGCTTTCTAAAGAATTAACAGTTGTTGTGGGGTATAAAGCTTTCTGGTTCGAAATAATATTCCCAACTTTGAGAAGCTCTCCTTGCTATGCCTGCAACATGTTCATACCAGGACATATTTGCTCCCAAACTAACGCTCAACAAATTGAGCGACGATGCTAGGGGAATGGAGTGCCCCGACATACCTATGTCGGGTTCAGCAACGTTAACTTTTTGAGAAAAAAAACTGCCGCCTGGGTTTTTGTAGCGTTAAATTCCACTTGGTTACTGTCACCCCAAGATAGAATTTCTTCCAGGTCTTTGTTAAGTTGAATGACTTCCTGCTGTCTGTGGATATTCATCTGAGTAGCCGATGTCCGAGCGTTCAAAGTGAATGAAGAGATAAGTGTACTGTCATCTGCAAAGCTGTAGATTGGCTTCTCGGTCTTTTCCAGCAGATCGTTAATGTAAATGGTAAAGATAGTAGGAAAGAGTATGGAGCCTTGGGGTACACCGGCGTTGATAGTGAAGGTCTTAGAAAGAAATCCGTCGACTGCCACTCGTAAAGAACGCTCTCTGAGGAAACATGAGAGCCACAAACAGAACCTTTCAGACATACCATAAGAACGTAGCTTAGCCAACAGTCCATCGTGCCAAATACGGTCGAATGCCTTGGATATGTCAAGAGCAACCGCTCGAGATTCTCCAAAGTGTTCAATTGCGTTGTTCCAAACATGTGTTACATAAGTCAGAAGTTCTCCTGCTCATCTATTGCCACTTAAAGGTACACCAAATTCTATGCGTTGGCATTAATGTATTGCATCCGATGGGGCCTATTTTGAAAGCAAACAATAAATATTGAAAAATAATTACTAATAATTATAAATAATTATTTTGTATTTTATTTAACAATATTGCGTACTTTTTTAATAGAGTATACATTTACCCTTTCATCAATTCAAAGTTGCCGGCGAGGCGATGTCGCGTCGTTTGTCAGCATTATTGTAAAAAAACTGATACATGTTCGTTATTTTTTGTAATTTTTTTAACACCGCCTCTACACCAAATATGGAATCGGGGTGACACTGATCGTAGGCGTTTGATTTATGAAGTTGACAGCACACCTTTACATCCATAAAATTTCGATGCTGCTCTTTTCAAATGGGTGATTGTATTGTGCCCAAAAAAAATGACTATGATGAAAAGCCAGCATGGAAAAGTAATTTTATGTACACAAATGAACTCACCTGATTTATTTTCAAATCATATTTTTTCTGAAGTATAAAAGGACTATAAAATATTACATTTTGTTGACAAACAAAAAAAAATAATTTCCTAAAAGGTATATTATTTAATAAGGACTACTTACGACAAAAGTTTTTAGGAAATTCAGCTCAGCCATTTCTCAATAAAAGAACCGTAATAACGCATTTTTATATAACTTCTTATTATAACTTGACAAGTTATATTTACAAAATGCGGAAATAACGGCTCAAGTTCGTCTTTGATCGCTGCAAATTGTACGTGATGATAAACAGTGTTTTGAATACTTCATTTCAAAGGGATATACTTGTCCATATATGCTGGTGAGCAAAAAAATTGACCCTTTAGGTTCTCTAGATCTAGTTTATGGGTTGATCGGTCCCGTCTTGTTGTTATATTTCTCTGCTTAGATGTTTCCAAAGTTTTCTGTTAGACGTCTTCTCCTTCCAGTTTGTAATCCCTGCTGCCTCTATATCTTCCCTGACTTGCTGCAGCCATCTTATTGGTCTGCCTCTCTTTCTACGTTCCGGTTCCCATTGAAGTATTTCATATATTGGTGCTCCTGGGCCTGCTCTCCATGTGTGCCCTAGCCAATTAAATCTCTTCTGTTTTATTTTTTTGACTATGTCGTCCTCTACTTCTTTCAAGATTTCTTGAATAGTCCTACTTCTGTACACTCCTTCACATATTCTTATTGGCCCTAGGATCGCTCTCAATATCTTTCGTTCAATTTTTCTCATATCTTCCACTTGTGTCTTTGTTATGCTTATCACTTCGGTAGCATACATTAGTTTTGGGAGTGGTATTGTCCATCTTACTGTGTCTTCCTATTATCTTACTACTTAACAATTTCTTATTACTACGAAACAACTCGTTTGCTATTATTAATCTCTTTTCATTCCATTTCCTTGTTCCCGTCCTAATACAGCGTCACTCTCAAATATTTAATCTTTTCTACTTTTTCAAAGGTATGTTCGTTTATTCTAATCCTTTCCATTTGTTGATCATTTTGTTTTCAATTTTTCATTATTTTAGGGTTTTCTCCTCGTTTATTTTCAACCCCATTTTTGCTCCTTCTACGCTTATTTCTCTCACCAGTTCCTTCATTATTTTCTGGTTTTTTGCAATAATTATTGCTTGTTCATATTGTACCTTGATTTATATTCCTTAGTACATATTGTAGGGTCAGGTTGAATAACGTGGCCGATAATGCACTGCTAACTCCTTTGTTAATTCCGAAATCTTATGTTCTTCCTTTCTGTGTTATGACATTGGCGAATGTCTTCTTCAGTTTCATCATACACAGTCGTCTTATCTTGCTTGGTACTCCCAATTCTTTTAGCACTGTGTTTAACCGAATCAAACGCTTGCTTAAAGTCAATGAATAGCAATTCCAAGTTTAGTAGATGTTGTAGTGCTCTTTCCAGTGCTTGTTTGACAACATGTATTGCATCTACCGTAGATTTTCCTTGTATAAACCCGCATTGGTATTGTCCTATTACATTTTTTATTACATATTTTAGTTTTTCGTGTATCATCGTCTTGTAGGTGGTGTTGAGCAGGGTAATTCCTCGATAATTCTTGCATACTCGTTGGTCGCTTTTCTTGTGTATTATGACAATTTCACCTCCTTTCCAATCATGTCATATGCGTTCTTCTTTCCATATCTGTTTAATTAGTACGTACATGCTTTCACACAGTACTTCTCCGCCGTATTTGAACAATTCCATGTTTATCCCGTCTTGCCTGGCATTTTCCCGTTCTTACTTCTTGCATTTCTTTTATTTCATCGCTTGTTGGTTCTAGAATCATTTCCATTTCATTTTCTACTTGCTCGTTTTCTTCGGCTATGTGTTCTTCCTGCATTTGTTCGTTTAAGTGGTGTTTGAAATGTTCCTCCTATATAATATTATACTGTTTTTCTTCTATTATTTTCCCCTCGCTGTCTTTCACTCCTCTGACATTTCATTTATAAGTTCTGTTCTATATTTTGATCTTATTGTAAAACTGTTTTTGTGTTAACATTCTGACCTTTTGTTTCTATTTCTCTGATTGGTTCATCTATCCATTCTATTTTTGTTCTTCTAATTACTTTATTACATTCCCTCCTAATACTTTCATATTTCCGTCTGTTCTCGATATTATTTGTTTTCAACCATTTCATCCTGGCATTCATTTTTTTGTTTGCCATTCTTTCACATGTTTCGTTAAAACACTATTTCAATTCTTGGTTTCTTTCAATCCCTATGCTTTCTTGCGTTGCTTCTCTCACGCATCTTTTCAGTTCGCTCCATTTATTTTCAATGCTTTCTTCTGTTTTTTGCCCCTTCCCCTTCTTAGGGATTCTTCATATTCGGTTCTTTTTTGTTCTTCGTTTAATTTTTGTACATCCCATTTGTTTTCTTTGGTACTTGGTATTTTCTTTTTCAATTTTTGTTTTATCTCTGCCACAACTAAGAAATGGTCGGAGTCTGCATTGGTTCCTCTGTACGTTCTTACGTCCTGCACTGAGGATTGTCTCCTTCGGTTTATTAGCACATAGCCTATTTGTGTTTGTACTAATTGGTTTGGTGCCGTCAATGTCACTTAGTGTACTTTCTTGTGTTTAAATTTTGTAGTGTTTATGATCAAGTCTGTGCTTGTGGCCATATTGCATAATTTCTGTCTGTACCTATCTGTCCTGATGTATAGTATGTTCACCTCCTACTGTTTGTATGAAATCCTCTTTACCTATTTGCGCATTGATGTCTCCTACCAGCAATATGATATTTTTTTTGGGGATTTGTGCTGTTTCGTCTAGAACCTAGAATTTAGTGTTTATATATTTTTACGGATTTTAGTGCCATTTGAATAGCATACCTAGTGCCATTTTGAATAGCATACATAGGGGTAAGAGAAAGGAAAAATTAAATTAAACAAATGTTAAGTTTAACAATTAAATTTATTGGTAAAAATTAAAATCAATATTTTGTATTACCCCACTAGTCCTTATTACTGCTTTCAACCGGTTTTTCATGGAGCGGGTGAGCTTTTTCACCACTATCTGTGGAATTCTTCCCTACTCTTCCGCCATCACAACATTGCTGCTTCCAAGCGGTTTTTCATGAAACGGATGAACTTTTTCACCACTGTTTCTGGGATTCTTCCCCACTCTTCCGCCATCGGAACCTTTAAGTCCCTCAGCTATGCAGGGGCTGGATTTCTGACTCGAACCCTTCTTTCGAGCTCATCCCACATGTGTTCAATTGGATCGAGGTCAGGACTCCGCGCAGGGCAGTCTAATGTGGGAATTCCCACTTCTGCCAGGTATTGCTGCACCGATACAACAGCGTGTGGCCTCGCATTGTCGTGCATTAGTACGGTGTTGATAATTTTGATGTGTTTGAAATCAAAGGTATGACTTTTATTGATTTCAAAAACATCCAAATTATCAACACCGAAATAAATACAAAAAAAAAGAGAAATACTCGAATCCATACACATTCAGATGACGCCCACTGCAATAAACGAAAAAACAGATGTAAATAGCCTAAACCGTATCTACCTACCAGTCATATAAAGTCCTTCAAGTTAAGTGATTTGTTTGTAGAAAGTAAAAATGTGTTTTTGACAGTGATTTAAAATTAACACCCCATACAATAAACTACTTTCTAAGGTAAGACCCTCAATAATGTATACAGTTATTGTCTTAAATTAAAAACTACGAAAAGCTACAAATATTTCAACCCCGAAATACACGACAAACTGATTAATTACTTATCTATATTTAATTCTTCTAATGTCATCTTTTAGAGCAAATTTTGAAGAAGACTTCTTTCGAAGGTCGAAACGTCCATAAATATATAACAGATCCAAGAATAGTTTTAATGATCTAATTCCAAGAACACGTAAGTTATAATATTAATATAAATATATATATATAGATATATATATATATATATATATATATATATATATATATATATATATATATATATATATGTATATATATATATTTTGATGATGTGTTCTCACGGGTGTGAAATGTAGTAGTGGTTTTTCGGGTATCCCGTGTTAGCTTGAAGTCCCTTGATGGACAGTTTCGCTGACGTTTCGATGGAATCTCATCCATTTTTTTCAAAGCGTTGATCACTGGTCGGTGTCTTGGCGTTGAATGTCGAGACTGGCTCCGAGTACGCCAGTTTTATGTGCTCTGGCCAATAGGGGTTCTTGCGCTGGCGCTGAAATTTTCCTTGGTTGTTTGTTTGGCTGTTCCATCAAGGGACTTCAAGCTAACAAGAGGTGGTGGGATACCCGAAAAAACACTACCCGAAAAACCACTACTACATATATATATATATATATATATATATATATATATATATATATATATATATATATATATATATATATATATATATATATATATATATATATATATATTATAGATGAATTAACAAACTTTAAATATGTTAAAATTTTAACAAGCTACTAATTATTTAACGCCAAGAAGTAAATAACTTTCAAAATACTTCAAACCTACTTAATTCCGTTCCAAACTTGTTTGCTAATTCCTTTTTCAGTAAATAATTTTATACTGATAATATCTAAGGATCTTTTGTTATTGCTTTAAATAGCTCTTAAAACAAACAACGAAAGTCTTATAATCCTTTAAAAGTGACTTTGTGGTTTGACTAAATTTTCTGTAGAGAGGGAAGATATTTTGTTCCTTTTAAGTCAACGTACTAAAAGCAAGATTTTGCCAAACCGAATATGATTTTAAACATTGGAATAATAAATTCTATGTAAAAGTACTTAATTCACATATTAGTTGAACTTCGTCAAAGAGGTCTTTAACAATGGAATCTTTCCCGAGTATATACTGAGACTGTCAAAATTGTATTATTGAAAAAGGTAGCAATACTTACATGGGTTGAAAAGTCCCGAAATTATGCGAGAGATGACAAGATAAACAAAAAACCATATGATTTTTAGTTAGTGTCACTTTGTCTATAACTCTCTACACAAGATTTTCGTGTAAAATTTTTATGACACTTTGTCTATAAGCTTGCGAAGCTACAGCTCTTTGAGTGACGCTACTGTTTTGATTTTCGCAAAAAAAGAAAGTTATGTTAATCAGAGATAGTTTCTCTGTTTATGGCGGAAATTTTGAAAAAATTCTGGAATATTCTCCACGGGGTGTAGATTGAACGAAAATTATCACGAGTGCATTACCTTTAATAATTTATCTGGAATATAACAAAAGAAAAATTTCAAGGTCATCAGTTTTCAGTAAAGATTGAAAACAAACTTTGTTAAAAACTCATCTGGGCTGTGTTTTGTGAAGTCACTGATCATTTTATACCACCGTAACAAAATTTTTTATTTTAAAAGAAATCAACGTACGGAACACTAATTGTGCAAGTTCAACTTGCACTTGACCGGTTGTTTCTGTCATGGGCTCCTCGCGGTACCAGAGAGGAACTTGCTTTCGATTTTCTATTATTCTTTTTAGTGTTCCGTACAGAACCCTTATAAGATCACTTCGGTGCCTGTCTCTACGTCTGTCTGTCCGTCTGTCACACCCGATTTTCTCCGAAACTGCTTGACGTAGAAAGTTGAAATTTGGTACTAATATAGAAATTGATGGCCTCATCAGACCCGTATAGTTTTCAAAATTAAATTTTGACTTAAGGGGTTAGTTTTGGTGGGTGAAATCGGAAGTGAAAATAAAATTTGTTTTACTAGGTCATCCAGTAGGGTGTCAAATGAAAGCTTGTAAAAACACGAGTTCAAAAATATATATAATCTCTTACATGCGCACACTTTTCTTTCTATTATTTTTAAAAAATCGCTGTCCCCCCCTTTGTCTCGAAAAGTACTGATCCAAAATTTTGAAAAAATCCTGGAATATTCTCCACGGGGTGTAGATTGAATTAAAATTATTACGAGTGCATTACCTTTAATAATTTATGTAGTATATAAAAAAATATATTCAAGGTCATCAGTTTTCAGTAAAGATCGGAAACAAACTTTGTAGTGTAGTGTGTAGTATTCTCTACTAAAGGCACCAGTAAAAGACTAATTAGGCCGGTAATTTAATATTTTTCATAACAGTAATGTTTATTTATTGCAAGAAAGGTCAACATACTAAATTCTAGCACATTTTCTACAAGAATAAAATATTTTTACTTGTAAGATTTCTTATTCCAAAAATTGGCCAGTTGTGAGTGAGAAAACCATATTGTACAAAAACAGCGGAACGAAGAATAAGTCGAGTTTGACTGTATACTCGCAAAACACTACCTTAAAGAAAACTAAGGTCCACTAAATTGGTTAGTTTTAATAAAGCAAATTACAATACGGCATATCCCTTTCTACAAATAATTTCTCGACCTAAACATGTAAGCTCAAATATTTTTATCTAAAAACCCTGTATTCTTTGTGCTTCAGCTCAAACACCCTATTATCCAGAAAGCTCCCTTCCTGGATTTTAAGGACAATCGAGAGTTTTGACATGAATAATAGAGGAAGTGGCTTTTAACGTTACTTTATCCTTCTTCGTAATTTTTAGCAAGTGAACTTTATCAAATAAAGTGTTTGGTACAGTCTGTCAAGTAAGAACGTGACCGCTTGTATTCTTGTCTCGTCGTCTTTATTGAATATAAGCAAGGCCAGGCCTCTTACTTACGTTAATGAATGTATAATTATAACTTAAAATGAATGTTTGCTTATACTATCTTAACCTAAGCTCTTATACTAGTGGTCCTATGCTAATTTAACCCAGGAAATGTGTTGTTGGTACATGATTTTCTTAATTCTATGACTTAAATTACCTTAGCCTAAGACTTACGCTAACTTAACTTAGGACATAGCTTTAACTTCAACTAGGACTGATTATAACTAAATTTAGATTGAGAATCTTCTATCACGGCGGGCGAGGGTGGTCATCGTCTTCATCCGAGAGAGTATATTCTTGAAAAAATGTATTTCGAGAATATTTTTTGCCATCAATGTATTTTTTGGTGTGCTAACAACCTTTGTAAGTTATCTAAGTTGGGAATGTGGAATCTTTGGCACAATGATACTACGCGTGTAAAAAAGGTGGAATTCTGAATATTATTAATAAATAGACATAAATTTAGGTCTAATATTCAGAATTCCACCTTTTTTACACACGAAGAAAATAACACCAAGTATGTCTCCATACCATATAATCCGAAATATAGCAAGGGACTCAATAAGGTATTTAATAAGGTAGGCCTCACCTTAGTCTATAAGTCATCAGACAATCTGAGGAATATCTTAGGAAATCCCAAAGATAAGATTCCTAATTGTGAGAAAAGTGGAATTTATGAAATTAGTTGTAATGATTGTGACAAAAAGTATGTTGGGCAAACTAAAAGGTCAATTAAAACACGATTTAAAGAACATTTAGCACACTTAAGATACAATAGAACAGAAAAGTCTAGCATTGCCGAACATGCCCTTGAAGCTGATCATACTGTAACATTAGATAATCTAAGATTAATAAAAAATGTATCTGATAGGAGATTGTTGAACGCATACGAAAGTATGGAAATTATAAAATGTAAAAGTAGTTTAAATAAAGACACAGGGCCTATTCCTTATAGTCCCCTCTACTGGTTACTTGACCGGAACTGATGGCCTTGCCTATGTCATTAGTTCCGCTTGAGTAATTCTAGGGTTAGACTAAGTATAAATAGGGTAGATTTGTAGTTTACCTTTAGTCAATCATCGCTCCTGATGAAGCTAACATGATTAGCGAAACGCGCGTCGAGTGCAAAAATAAAGTGTTTGGTGTAGTGGTGATATATACTGAGTAGTTTGTAAGTTATCTCATCGCCTTCTGCATCAATAATCGCCTAGCATCTTCGAGGCATGCTGTCGACGAGATTTTCTGCATATTCTGCAATTTTTTCGAATCTCGTGAATCAACTGAGTATCTCCTCTGAGCTCTCTGTACAAAAAAACCAAACGTTTTCAATAGGGTTCGCGTCCGGCGATTATGCGTGCGCCCAAACGAGCCGCTTCTCGACGTGATTTTCGCCCAGAAACTTTTCTTCAACTTGCTTCGGAATTTGACATTATGAGCACGAAGATGTTGTCGAATGGTCTCATGGGACACTTTCAAACCAGATTTTCTTAATTTCGCTGCTCCTTGACGCAGCGTCAATTTCGAGTCCCGTGAAGACAAAGTCACGATTCGTTTTTTTTTTTTTCGACTTTCGGAGAGACTTCGCCTGCCAAGCCACATTTTGGCAAGCCGTCGACATTTTTCGTGTCATTAAAACGATTTTTTAGTTTATGTAACGACCGCGGAATGTATCATTTTAGGCCCCTTTGGATGGGAACAAGGAAAGACCGCCACCAATCGACGCGCAAACAAGTGACTCATTTTGAATTTTACGTGATTTCGACGAAAGTTCGAAATCGACTTATATTTTTACGAACACGTCGTAGACAAAGGTTCCCTCTACAGATTTTTCGTTGAATCGCTAGAATCGCATCTACCAAAAATGAATTATCGCGGACACGCTCTTACTTGACACACTGTATGTCACGCAGTGTTATTCACAAGTTGTTTTCACTTTAATTTTAGTAATATTAGTTTTAAGCTAAAGAGTGTCTAAACGAGTGTCTAAACTTAAAGCTAAAAAAAGTACTTTAAGCTAAGAAGTAATAGACGTTAGTCTCAAAGGAGATATGTGTAAAAGTTGGATATTTTACTCTGTTACAGTCATTGCCCCAGATCCAAATACCATAAATTCCTATTTGTACAAAAAAACAGGCTATCGGATCGGATCGTTTCAATTTATACTTGCGACTAATAATGAACTCTAAGCGGATGTCTTTTCCATTAAATCACAGGCAGTTGGTACTGATGGGATTGGTCTCTTTATGCTATGCCTATGTTTCTCATATATCCTGCCATTTATTGTTCATCTAGTACACTTATGTATCGAAACTTCCACCTTTCCTAAAATGTGGAAAAGTTCCGTCTTACTTCCAATACCAAAAGTTGCAATCCCTGCTGAGCTAAAGGATCTCCGCCCTATAAGCATTTTACCCACTCTGTTGAAGGTCTTAAAACAGCTATTATAGTCCTTTTACACGGTCATATCAGTTCTCAGTCCGAGTTATCTTTCAAAGTGTTATGTGTGTTTCGCGTTCAAACACGTGTTGTCATACTGTCCCAAAGTGTACATGTGTAAAATATCTCATACATGAAGACTGTCTCACTGCAGTAGCCTTAGCTGTGGCGTTTAAGAAACGATGAAAGAAAAGAACACCATACCGTCAGGTGTCAGTCTCTGTTTCAGTTCTGTTTTCAATTTTTCCTTTTTACACATAAGAAAAACGGACAGTTCGACTGAAACTGAACTGAGGACTGATATGACCGTGTAAAAGGATCATTAAAGAGACAGATTCGGAGGTATTGTCAGCCGTCACTCCAGTCCGGCTTTCGTAAAAATTATAGCTGTGCTACAGCTCTTTTAAAAGGTACGGGTTATTTCTGGGGGACAACGGCCTTGGGTGAGCTTACAGCTTTGATCCTCCTCAATTATTCCAGGGCCTTTGGCAGGCTGAATCGTCAATTGTTCTTAGCGATTCTTCAATTTCTTGGCTTCGAGACAGAGCCTCGTCAGTTTTTGGACAACTAACTCTTCGGAAGAGTCCAATCTGATAAGTATAACAACGAACTGTCAAGCCCACTGTGCGTCCCATATGGCGGATTCATTCTTGGTCCTCTTTTTTCTTCTCTATATATTTCACATTTGGTTAACAGTCTTAGGCACACTACTATGCATTTATATGCAGGCCGTACTATTAGGGGAGTTAAAGGTATCCCCGGGTATATACCCCAAAATAGGGAGGGCATCTCTTACAAAATCTCCAATGAATATGGAAACAGGAAAATAATCGAAGGACGTATATTTTCTCTTGACAAATGTTTAAATGGGGCACCTTCGGGGTACTCTTAAAGGACCGGAGGTAGAGTGGATGAAGGGACCCCCCTACGTTTATTATTATAGTCGATACCATACTTAACATTAAACCTGAATAAATTGCCGAGGTTTTCGAGGTGACACGGATGAGAATAATTTTACTTTAAAAATTGCCTAGTTGAATTCTTCAATATTCCTTCGATCACAACGTTCTATAGTACCGATAGTTTTCTAAAAGATTATGTATACGAGTGTAACCTTTTAAGTTTTCACAAAAATCATGAAAGAATTTTTTTTTTCTACAAATTGTTTTATCGTTTCTCAAAATATTCGCCATTAAGATTTGTACACTATTACATGCGTTCGAACCACTTCTCAAAACATTTTTTCCACTTTGAAGTTGGTACGTCAGAAACACAGTTTTGGAGAGATTCAACAGCTTCTTGAGGTGATGAGAATCGCTGTTCACACATTTTTTTTACATTCCAGAACAAAAAGAAGCCGTTAGTCGATAAATCAGGTTAATACGGGCAATGAGGCATTAATTCGATGTTTTTTTTTCCGTCAAATAATCAATTGTATGAATTGTATAATTGAGGTGTCCGTTATTTTGTGACAGAACATTTTAAATTTCTAAATGAAATGAAACGAATTACTTTGTTATTTGTCACTCATTTTTTATTTATCTGCTACTGCAGTTTCGTAGGTTTTCTACATTATCAAGCGTAATACTACAAACTAAGGTGGTTTCTTTATGATTTGTAACAAATTTCCAGATACAATTTGGAATTACCCGTCATTAAATTGCAATGAACTGAAATTAAATTATTTGGGGTTGAATGACATTATTGTTTAAAATTTGAAGAAATACTTTTCAATATTTTCCTAAAACTTTTTACAAAAATTCCTTCTTCAAAGATATATCTAAAAAAAACCTCTAAAAGACGCCAAACAAGGTTGAATTCTGAACATCTGTTTGATTATTTAATAGGATTGTATCTTTATTTTTGTTGTGCTTGTAGCTCTCTATAGCTTCTAAAATATTTAATTTTCTTCCTTTTTGTGCTTTATGTAATATTTGTAGATTATTTATGTCTGGAAAAATATGATTTGTTTGATGGATGTAGTTAAATTTGAATAGAATATATCCGAATATAAAATTCACATTAGAAACATAAATGAATAACAAAATAAACTTCCTAGACCTCTCCATCACCAATGATAACAATAAACTCTCATTCGATATTTTAAGAAAGCCCACTTTTACAGACACCATTATTCCCAATAATTCATGCCACCCCAAGTCACATTAACTCGAAGCCTATCGATCCATGATTCACAGAGCATTCTCCATCCCTTTAAATAAACAAAATTTAGAGAAAGAATTAGATACAATCAAGAATATTGCCCACAATAACAGATTTCAGAAAAAAAAACCTAATTAAAAATAAACAAAAACAATTAAATTTAAGACATATTTATCCACCCGTTTAAAACGATGAAAAACAAACTTTTTCCTCATTGACATATTTCGGGCCAATTTCTAATAAAATTGCATCTCGCAAAAGACAACATAAATATCGCTTTTAAATCACCCCAAAACTTTCCTCCCTTTTTTTCAATGTAAAAGACAAAACTCATAAATACAAAGACTCTAGAGTTGATAAACTGTCATGTAATGAATGTAATCGCTGTTATATAGGCCAAACAAGGAGAAATTTTGATACTAGATTTAAAGAACACCAAACAACTTTTAGATTAAACAAAGAAAACTCTAACTTTGCTAACCACTTCCATCAAACAAATCATATTTTTCCAGACATAAATAATCTACAAATATTACATAAGCACAAAAAGGAAGAAAATTAAATATTTTAGAAGCTATAGAGATCTACAAGCACAACAAAAATAAAGATACAATCCTATTAAATAATCAAACAGATGTTCAGAATTCAACCGTTTGGCGTATTTTAGAAGTTTTTTTAGATATATCTTTGAAGAAGGAATTTTTGTAAAATATTTTAAGAAAATATTGAAAAGTATTTCTTGAAATTTTAAACAATAATGTTATTTAACCCTTCGTAATAAAATAATTTAATTTAAGTTCATTGTAATTTAATAATGGGTAATTCCAAATTGTACCTGAAAATTTGTTATAAATCATAAATAAACCACCTTAGTTTGTAGTATTACGCTTGATAATGTAGAAAACCTACGAAACTGCAGTAGCAGATAAATAAAGAATAAGTGACAAATAACAAAGTAATTCGTTTCATTTCATTTAGAAATTAAAAAAGAAATCAATTGTTTGACCTGCTGTTTTCGGTTGTTTTTCCTGATTTCATCGATGACTTTTGGCAAACAAATTGTGGTATACTATTCAGCGTTAACTGTTCTTCGATATTTTAAAGCAATGGTGGCAACATGTCCAGTATAACTAAAAAAACAAGCGATCATTTTCTTGGAAGTGCTTCGCAAACTATTTTTGTTGGATCCGATTCATCTTGGAACACCCAGACGTAGGAATACATCTAAATTTCGTCTCCCGTTACGATGTTGTATACGGATTTTGCATATCCTCGGTCGAATTTCTTGAGCATTTTCTTACACCAATTGATACAAACCTATTCTTGAGTTTCGGTCAAATTATGAGGAAGCCATTGGCAACAGATCTTTTTCACAGCTAAATGTTCATGCATGAATGTACTGCAGTCTTCGATTTGCCTAAGGACGCCCCTATCTCACGGTAAATCACATACCCACATGCCGATCCTCTTTAATCATGTTACGCACAGCATTAATGTTTTTTGGAGCAACAACAGATTTTAGTCGACCTTCACGAAATTTATCGCTGACGGAAGCACAACCATGACGAAATTCTGCAAACCAACTGTAAACAGTCTTTTCTAAAGATGATTTTTTACCAGAAGTTAAAAAAACCGATTCGTGGCGTTGTTGTTGAGTTAGGTCTCTACTAAAATCGTAAAAAATCATCCAACGAAAACCTTTACGTGAAATTTTCATTTGTTCACAAAACTGTTTTTTTAAAACACTCACTGTAAACAAACTACTCTAGCAATTTCTGAGCTAACATTGTTTTAACAATAACAAATGTCAAATTTTACAATAATGGTAATGTCACATCTCGATAGCGCCATCTAGTGGTCATTGGTAAAAACCCTGGCAACCCTCGTATGTTAGAACTTCAACATTTCTAATTTCATTACCTCAAGCTACCCTATATGATCTAGAATGACGTCCT
This sequence comes from Pachyrhynchus sulphureomaculatus, assembly GCA_019049505.1. NCBI lineage: Eukaryota > Metazoa > Arthropoda > Insecta > Coleoptera > Curculionidae > Pachyrhynchus > Pachyrhynchus sulphureomaculatus. The sequence continues at coordinate 179,704,929 of CM032454.1, forward strand.
TCATTCACAACCGGCAAGTCTATTTGTTTTATCTGGGTATCAATCAAGGTGTCAGCGTGCAGTATTATACGGGTCCTAATTTGAAATTGTTATTTTATTGCGTTCGAAAGTTATCGTGCCCTAAACAAGAAGACCCTCAAATATACTCTGTGTAAATCGCTATGTTCATCCTGATCTCTGGACCATCAAACGTAAAGAAATTGCAGAAATCTGGGAAAGTAATTTTTTCATGAATTAGCGAGGGGAGTAATAACAGACAATTCCACAATGTAATTAATTATACATGACACTTGGAAAAAAAATATATAAACGCCAGTGTACAGCTTCAATGTACTCTATTAAATCGTATGTATGAACAATGTCGTCCTTCATTTTTTTGTTCCTACTGGAGTAATGGATTTATTTGCACAGTTGACCTATAGTGTTCGAAAAATTCAATTTGAATTATTCTCTCTTTTAGCCGCAATAAACCATAAATGCCGTGATACTGAATAGAGTATGAAATTGACAATCGCTTAATAGTTTTATCTGATGCTGACAGGATTTTTTTAACATACGTGCTTTTAAAAAACCTCGTCTCTCTTAGCTATCTTTGCCCTGAAAGAAACCAAACTTTTAGAAAATAATAGGTCCAGCTTAAAAGCTGAAACCTTCATTAGTGTTGTGTCAGCTAATTTATGACATGTATTCTATTAAGTGCCTAGTTATAGTGGTAAGAGTGGTCGTGTTTCGTTTGAAGAAACCGAAAACTCTGGCAGGCCTAGAACTGGAATAAGCCAAGATAACATTAACAAAATGTGTGTGATTTATTTGAAAAAAAAAAAACGCAAAATTGCCCCTTGCATTGATTGAAGATTAATTTCAAAATTAACTACTACATAGGGTGAAAAACCCCGATTACGAGAGATGGCTGCACAAGCAAAAAACCATATGATTTTCAATTATTATCAACTCTCATAAGATTCGTGTGAAATTTTCATGAAATTTTGTCTATTAGTTTGACTTTGATTTTTGTTAAACAATGGGTCAAAAAGAATTTCGTGTGTTCATTAAACATTGCTTTTTCATGAAAAAATACAGCCCGAACCCAAGAATGGCTTGAGCAGTGTTATGGCACATCTGGTCCGTCGAAAGCGTCGAATGTTTAGTGAATTTTAATGCGGTCGTACAAGCACCGATAATGTACCACGGTCCGGATGTTCAAATGACACAGTCGCTCCAAAAAACACAAAAATATTGTTCTGAATGTAAGTAAAAGTGAAGATACAGTAAACACAAAACACAGTATCGACGCTCAGGGTAATTTTTATGTCTCTTTTTTTATTACGCATGCGTCCCCTATCATATCAACAACATAGCTGCCAGCGCGGTCGCGGATTGTGTTTTCATATGGATTTCAAGGAGAATCTTTTCATAACGTACTCCGAAATTCATTATTAATGATGTTCCAATAAGTAAATGACTCGTTTGACGTTATAATTGAAAATGATTATAAAAAAGATGTCAAGAGAAAGTTTTTGTTGTTGCAGTTAGTGCTTGGGAATATATGTGGTATCTTCAAAGGTGCTCTCTCTGAGTGATATTTATTTTTATGATTTTTAAGTAGTGGGATAATGGAGAGCAGATTAATTTCTAAGTCTCTTCAGGCAATAAATCAAGAATATGCTGATATTGAGATAAGGGTACCTGCGAGTATTGAGTTGAAAAATAATATTTTAAATTACTTTGAGATCGTTTATTAATATATCTAGTTTTTAAAGAAAACAATTTAATTTTTTTATTAATTGTATTATATAATTGTTTTAGTAATTATATATTGTTAATATGTAATAGTATAAGGGATAAGCTTGATAATAAATTTTTTTAAAATATTTAATTACACTGCGTTACAAATTTAAAAAAAAATTAAATACCCACTTAAATTTTTCCTGTTTATTTATTCATACACACCACTTATTAAGAATACATAAGTACTTTTTGTCTATCACGTACTGTTTTTTAGGTACGATAGTTAACAATTTTAAGTAAAATAATTAAGGAGTAAAGTACAATGTACACGTAGCTTCATTAAATTTTCCAATAATTCGAATAAAACTGCTAAAAAAACTTATTATTAATACATTTGGACACAACTAAATATAAAATATATGGTAAAAAGTTTATATTGTACATTAAAAGTGAAAAATATTTAACTTTTTCTCTTATGTTGGGAAATATCTTCTCGTTTTAAAAGTCAGCAGTAACCTCCCAACATAGCTACGTCCCAATGACCTTGAAACCGTTCCTCAAGCCTTTTCACATCCTAATGAAATCGTTCCCCTTGTTCATCACTCACTGCTCCAAGATTTGATGGAAAAAAGAGAAATGGGAATGGAGGAAATGAATTTTTAATGACATTCGGTAACCCATCTTTTTGTATGCTCTTAACAAATCGTTCACTAAGAGTTCTGCATTCTCGGCTCTATGATCACGGCTTTTAATGATGTCCATGCGCATAGTTCTTCGTCATTTAGTGTTTGATCAAATTTGTTGTTTTTCATTAATAGGCATATTTGTGAACCAATAAAAATACCTTCTTTCAACTTTGCGTCACTTAATCTTGGAAAAATAGATTTTAAATATAAAAATCCTTCGCCATTTTTATCTATCGCTTTCACAAAATTCTTCATTAAGCCGAGTTTGATGTGTAGAGGAGGTAAAATGACGTCTTCGGGGTTGATTAAAGGCAAGTATTTTACATTTGACTTCCCACACACAAATTCCGTTCGTTTTGGCCAGTCTTTGATCAAATAGTGCTTATCAGTAGCTCTACTGTCCCACATGCAAAGAAAGCAGCAGTACTTAGTAAATCCACCTTGCAAACTAAGTAACATAGCTATTACTTTGAGGTCAGAGCACACTTTCCACTTAAAATTTTTGTATTTAATTAAATCCAATATTGATTTCATATTTTCGTATGTCTCTTTTAAAACAGTTGAATAAGCCACTGGTATTGACGGATATGTATTACCATTATGAAGTAAAACTGCCTTCAGACTTGTTTTCGAACCATCAATAAAAAGACGCCATTCATTTGTATCATAGGGAATTTCTAACTCACCCATCAAAGATACAATCATTACAAAAACATATGTTTTCTGAACTAGAGTAGAAAGTTGCCATTTCTTTACTTCGTTTTCGTTGTACAGATATTTTTGTATCTGGTGCCAACAAGTGCCATTCCTGTAGTCTTGATCCAAGTAATTCGGCTTGTCTAACAGACAAATTCAAGTCCCGTATCAAATCATTTAATTCCCGTTGTTGAATTAAATGCGGTTGGCATAGATCACTCGAAGAGGGTAAAAAGTCTGGATCTTGGTTGTCAACTTCAAAGGAGGAGTCATGTCTTCACTATATGGTATTGGTTTTGATACAGAATTCACAGAAGGGTACTCGATATTATGCTTAATTTTCTTTGAAAATCCTCGTACATCAGTCATGCAGAAGTAGCAATCGTTAAAATGATTACTAGGTTCGCGCCACACAGTCGGTACTGCAAATGGCATAGATGTTTTGTTTCCGTTCAACCACGACAGGAAAGTAGCATAACATGATATACAAAATAGTTGCGGAATCCAGGGTTTATCTCGATGTACAGTACGTCCAAAATATAGAAAATACGCAGTACATACTTTTTCAGATATTTTTTTTCCTCGGGACTTGAGAATGTACTGTCCACACACGTAACAAAACTTGTTTGGTGAAGTTTTGCACTGACGGCGACTACTTTTTTTAGTATTTATCTTTAAAACTGTATTGTTACACTCTTAATCAGGTAATCTCAAAGAAACTAACAAGAAATGAACATCCTCTCAATAGTTTATCTAGCGATTACATTTATTAATATGAACAATATGAGGGTAGGTTAAGAAAAGGTTATCGGTGTGTACCTTAAAAACAAGACGCGATAGAAATAAAAGACATCCACTGCTTACATACTATAACTAATAAGAAACTATGACAGCAATCAGTTTTTCGGGTACCAAAATCATGTCACGCAGTGTTATTAACTTAAGTAGGATTGGCAGTGTGTAGTTTTAAAAGTGTGTTTTAAATTCTCCTGTAACACTTAAATTTATTTTAAAGTTTTCTATTTAAATTGGTTTATTTATACAGTACAACTTGTCGAGCTCTCTAAGTTTCCCATTCGACTTCATTTGAGGCAAATCTCTTTTTCTAGAGTGGTTTTCAGTATTATTCCATGCGCATTCCAAAAAATATGTGCCAAAATCTTTCCAGCTGATGTTTGTGCTTTTGGACGCTTCGGTCGACTTTCATGCAGTTCCAGCCACTCAGTGGACTGCCTGTTGGGCTCAGGCCTAGAGTGGTACGCAAACACTCGATTACGCCTAAACGGTACCAAAAAGCGTTCTAAATATTCGACACGTGGCTGTTTTTGATCAGTCGTAGGAGTGAGCTGTACTCATCGGGCACGTAGCTTTGTCCTTTGATGACTGGCCACTTGCCACGGAGCTTTAATCTCTTTTAGCCCAAGATCTCTCTGATCATTAGGATTTTTATAAAGCTTATCCCCTATAACATTACATATTAACAATATATAATTACTAAAACAGTTATATAATACAACTAGCCGGCTCCTCTCGCGTGGACTTGATTCACTACTATCGTCACTGCTTATTCCTTATGTTACCTAACGTAATAAAATATCTGCCATTATTTCCCCTTATCTCCCATTATTTTTCCTTACCTCCCATTATCTCTCCATAATTTCCATTATCTAGGCTTACCTCTGCTCATCTTCCATTATTTCTCCTTATCTCCCATTATTTCTCCTTATCTCCCATTATTTCTCCTTATCTCCCATTATCTCACCTTATCTCCCATTATCTAGGCTTATCTCGACTTATTTCGCAATATTTTCTTCTTATCTCCGATTATTTCTCCTTATCTCCCATTATCTCACCATAACTCCCATTATCTAGACTTATCTCTGCTTATCTCCCATTATTTATACTTATCTCCCATTATCTCACCTTATCTCCCGTTATCTAGGCTTATACCGAATTATAAAGAACATATGTATAAATTTATAAAAACACGTAAATCGAATAAGTGGTTCTCAAGTAATAAGCGCATTAACGGACAGACAGACAGAGAGACGTTGCATTTTATATACATTATATTCTTTGCAACATGATATTGTTCCATATTTAATGGTTTAGGCAGTGTATTGCAAGAGAACACGCCAACGGTAACCTTTTTTCCGACTTGATTCACTATTATCGTCACTGCTTATTCTTTATGTTAAGTAACGCAATAAAATATATCCTAGAACTTGGCCAGAGAACATATGTGTGTTTTTAAAAAAAAGCACGTAACGCACTAACGGACAGACAGACAGACAGGCAGAGAGACAGGCAGACAGAGAGACGTTGCATTTTATATACGAGGCATGTTTTTTAAGTAAGTACCGTTTTGGAATTAAAAAAAGACGTGCAAAGATATCGCTATAATTTTATTTTTACATGAAAGCCTGTACCTTAATCTACTTTTCTACATAATTTCCGTGAATATTGAGGCACTTGTCATAACGTGGCACCAGTTTTTGAATACCCTCCTCATAAAATTCTGCCGCCTGACTTGTTAACCACTGTATCACAAATGTTTTGACTTCGTTATCGTCTTGAAGACGCTGACCACCCAGGTGCTTCTTCAAGTGCAGGAACAAATGGTAGTCGCTGGGCGCCAGATCAGGGCTGTATGGAGGATGATCTAGAGTTTCCCATTTAAAAGATTTGATGAGATCTTTGGTCCGATTAGCCACATGTGGACGGGCATTGTCATGCAGCAAAACGATACCCTTACTCAACTTGCCACGTCTTTTGTTCTGGATTGCACGACGCAGATTGTTCAATGTCTCACAATAAGACGCTGCATTGATTGTCTCATTACGAGGCAGAAACTCCACTAGCAATACTCCTTTTCTGTCCCAAAAAACTGTGCACATGATTTTGCGGGCAGAAATTGTTTGCTTAAACTTCACTTTTTTGGGTGATGATGAATGTCGCCATTCCATGGATTGTTGTTTCGATTCTGGTGTGACGTAGGCCACCCATGTTTCGTCACCAGTAACAATTTGGTCTAAAAAATGTTCACCTTCATTGTGGTACCGCTCAAGGAAAGTCAATGCACTGCCTAAACGTTGGGTTTTGTGCAAATCCGTCAACATTTTTGGAACCCAACGTGAACACAATTTCCGGTAATTCAAGTTCTCGGTCACAATGCGATACAAAACACTACGAGAATATTGAGGAAAGCAGTCGCACAATGATGAAATTGTAAAGCGTCTGTTTTCTCTCACCTTTTCGTCCACTTTCTGCACCAAATCTTCATTAACGACCGAAGGACGCCCACTCCGTTCTTCATCATGCACATTTGTGCGGCCATCTTTAAATGCTCTCACCCATTTCCTTACCATTCCATCACTCATAATGTTTTGTCCGTAAACTTCACAGATCTCACGATGAATATCGATCGGTTTTACGCCTTTAGCACTAAGAAATCGTATAACAGCCCGTACTTCACAATCGGCGGGACTCACGATTGTCGGAGGCATCTTAAACACTCAGTAAACAACGTATACAATGAAGAATCAGACTGTAATGGCGTCAGTGCGTAGACATGAGATGTAGGTTACCAGCGCGCATGCGCGGAACGCCGACCGTATCGCTGCGGCGGCGGAATCGCAAAACGGTACTTACTTAAAAAACATGCCTCGTATAATATAGATATAAGATTATAGATAACCTGGCCAGAGAACATATGTATGTTTTAAAAAAAAAGTACGTAAATCGGATAAGTGGTTCTCCAGTAATAAGCACACTAACGGACAGACATACAGACAGAAATACTTTGCATTTCATATATATATATATATATATATATATATATATATATATATATATATATATATATATATATATATATCATAGATGTAATAAAATATATATCTATAACCTGGTCAGAGAACATACGTATGAATTTAAAAAATTACGTTTATCGGATAAGTGGCTCTCGAGGGATAAGCGCACTAACGGATAGACAGAGGGACAGACAGAGAGACGTTGCATTTTATATATATTATAGATATAGATTTTTTATTATTATTATATAACCTGGCCGAAGAATATATATATGAATTTAAAAAAAGACACGTAAATCGGATAAGTGGTTCTCGCGTGATAAACGCACTAATGGACAGACAGACAGACAGAGAGACATTGCATTTTACATATATTATAGAATATACATTATAGATATTCTCTGCTACATAATATTGTTCCATATTTAATGGTTTAGGCTGTGTATTGCAAAGGAACGCGCTAGCGGCAAACTTCTTTCCGACTCCATTCCCTATTTTCATCACTGCTCATTCGTTATGCTACCTATCGTAATAAAATATAGCCGATAACCTGGCCAGAGAATATATGTATATTTAAAAAAAAAAGTACGTAAATCGGATAAGTAGTTCTCCAGTGATAAGCGCACTAACGGACAGACAGACAGAAAGACGTTGCATTTTATATATATTATAGATTAATAAAAAAATTAAATTTTTAGATCATAGTGGATTCGTCAATAAAGGTCGATTCATATGGTTTTACTGGAACCGATCATAGTGGATTCGTGAATGAAGATCGATTCATATGGTTTTACTGGAATCGGTCATAGTGGATTAGTCAATAAAGGTCGATTCATATGCCCCAACAAGAATCGATTTAATTATTTTCTATTTACTACGCACATTAATTGCAACTGTAAAGATTACCCAATCAAAAATTGGCCTATTTCAACAAACATCTTCTTCACTTTTAAAAGCTCAAAATCTGACTGTTAGGTTAGGAGTTAGTTTTTTTACATTTCCTAAAAATCCTAAAAGATAATTTATTCATAATTCGTTATTTCTATTATGCAGTATATTATATGGAGATTATAATAATTGTGTTTTCATATTAGAGATACATTTTATTTGTAAAACAATTGATGTTTTACTATTGTTAAGTATTAGTTTATGTGATTCCACTTGTACTTTTTTTGCTGAATTCAGGACAGAATGTTTGCTAGAGTTAAGTTATATTATCTGCTAAAATTCGCTAACCAAACTTTCAAAACTCAATTTGGGCATGCAAAAGTAGTAATTCTCTAGCACGAATGAGTTTTAATAAATCAGTGCATGAATTTAATTTTTTTATATAAGTAATGTATAGGCCCGAAAAGCCATTAGAAAATTATTATATTAGATTTAACTAATGATAAAATGGAGCAAGAAATGTGTTCAGTTCATTTTTAAGTTCAGAAGAAAGACGATCTTATCTTAAAATGATAATTAGAATTATTTTCAATCTCTCCAGATTACTAGGATTCGCTGAAATATAAGGAACATGATGACATTAAACGCAGGAAGCTATAGGTGTGCAGAGGTATATTCTCGAAATGAACATTTTTTCCCCCGGACAATATCTCTAATAGTTGAGAAATACAAATTCAACAATGAAATATCTAAATGAATATATTTTCCTTGTATTTTTTACCTTTTTCCCTGTTTTTTTGGATAATGGTTTTAATAAGAACTTGATAAAAAAATTTTCTAAAAAAAATTTTTCTCGTTTTTTTCTTCCTTTCAATCAGCAAAATTTATTTTTAATTTGAATATTTGAGATCAAAGATACCGAGTCGGACCGTCACTACTGTGTTTTATGTTTCCTGTGGCGAAGATATCAACGGAACGCGTGGGACATATTTTGCATGAATATTTGCAAATGACAAGGCTACGTGCCCGATGGGTGTAGCTCACTCCTACGACTGATCAAAAACAGTCACGTGTCGAATATTTAGAACGCTGTTTGGTACCGTTTAGGCGTAATCGAGTTTTTGCATACCACTTTGGTCTGAGCCCCACAGGCAGTCCACTGAGTGGCTGGAACTGCATGAAAGGCGACCGAAGCGTCCAAAAGCACGAACATCAGCTGGAAAGATTTTGGCACATATTTTTTGGAATGCGCATGGAATAATACTGATAACCACTTGTAACATTCATTTTTTCCTAGATTTTAAGATCATGTTCTGTTACAGTTTTCTTATTATAATTTACATTTTTGTATCGAGCAGTGTTTACTAATTTTAAGCAGTGCAGTTCACTCGGATTTCTAAGCCGTTTATGTTACAGTATGCATTGCTGGTTTCCGACCGAATTTATTTAATTTGTGGTATGCATCTATTGGCTAGATATTTGTTTCCGGGAAGTAGTCATCTTGAAGACGTAATTTTTACAGAATATTTAAGGGTCCGGCTGACATGGATCGAGGCTTTTTCCCAACAAGCCGCAGCCAGGCTTTTTCCAACATGTAGCGGTAGAAGGCTTTTTCCAACCAGTAGCCGCGGTAGGCTTTTTCCCATCAAGCCGCAGCCAGGCTTTTTCCATCCAGCCGCAGTAGAGGCTTCTTCGAACGAGTAGCCGCAGTAGGCTTTTTTATCGTAGAGCCAAGTCGAGTACGAGGCTTTTCTTTTTTCAACGTGAAGCCGTAGTGGGCTTTTTTTAACAGGGAGTAGCCGTCGTAGGCTCTTCTCATCATGTAGCCGTACTGATAGATTAGTGATGGAGTGTGTGAAAACGGTTTTAGTGCTCAATTCAAGACTTAGAAGCCCGTAGGAAAACTGTAAGTCACCAGAATATACATCAGTAGACCTATTTTCTCGCAGATAAGTGATTTAACATCGTTTTGAACTAATAACTCGTGAAATGAACCTCACGAATCTTCAATATCGGGTGTAGCAAAGTTTTAAAAGTAAAATGCCTGATTTAAGAACTTTATTTAGTAAAAACCACCTATTATGCTAAAGTTTTTTGTAATAACAGAACTGCAAAAGTTAGAACTTTTAGGTTAATCAAGAATAAATCTTTTTTTTTTTGTTGTTTAAGGCTAGTGTTTCACTGTACACCTATCTTACTTTTCAGGACAAAAGGGTTGTACCATATCAAAATTTTCCTTAACAACCACATAACCCTTCTCTATTTTTTCATTTTTTTAGCTGAATTTAGATCCTTTTTATTTTAAAATGAATGGAGCCCAAAATTTGTACAACCAAAAATTTTAAACGACAATAGAGACTATTTTCAAAAAGACGTACAAAAATTATCTCTTACCCATATTACTCTACCAATAAAAACTGAGCTAGTGTATGTTTAATTTCTTTAGTTCTTTTAATATTAGTATTCACTCAATCCATTCTCAGAAATTAAAGGGGGCTGCGAAATTGCGCCTCAATGTGCGGGCGAAGTGAAAAGTGACACGTCACAAAATGACGCAGTCAACGTGAGGCAATCCCCTTTCACACCCTACAAAATTACGCCGCAACGAGCGGGCCTCCTTTTCACATATTACAAATCACTCTAGGAAAAGAGATTTGCCTCAAATGAAGTCGAATAGGAAACTTAGAGAGCTCGACAAGTTGTACTGTATAAAAAGTATCCAAATGTTTTAAGGTCGCTGAAAAAAGTGTTTGATAACTATATTGAAGAATAAAATCAATTTTTGGCAAAACTTTGTTTTTTCTCCAAAGTTTCGAGATTTTTCACCCTATGTAGTGTACCGTACTGTATGCCGCTCACAAAGACCCAAACTTGCTTGTGATAGAATGTGATTCGTTCGGAAATAGTTCTTGAAGAAAAACCAAGTTTGTATTTATTTGATTTGACACTCTATTGTATTTTTGTCTTCGAAAGGAAAGTAATAAGTAATGTTTAAGGGGTAATGACCACAACTTTTAGCGGTATCTCAAAATATACGTAAAAACCTATTTAGCGAATTAATTGACTACGATTAAAATACATGCTCTGAATAATGATGTTTTATTTTCTATTAAAAGTCCGGTGATTTTTTGGAGAGAGGTGTGTAGGCCTATAATTTGTTAACGATGAAAAAATGAAAATATAATTAAAATCAACGTGTAGTCAAATCATATCAAATAATGTCAAAAAACATCAATTTTAATCATGCATTTATTTTCAGTTAAACTAGCGTAAAATCCCGACGATGTAAAAAGTGATGAAGATGAATACGCATAAACTGTGTTCACAAAACTATCGATTCGTTAAAAAGAATAGTCATCCCACTCCCATATCTAAAAAAGAAACATAATAATGATGCCATTGAAACATTTAGGCTTGCCTATGAACTGTGGACATAATACAGATATACTCAGTTTCACTTATTTATATCATTAATGTAGTAATCTAATTGCGTCTTATAGAATCTAAGGGTGATTCATTAGTCTTGAGACTAATTTCAGGCGCGCGTATAAGTGAAACCAGGAAAAATATTTTAAATGCAGGTGCTTATATCATATAAATTTATTCAAAATCCATCAAACAGCACGTTTACATTGCAGCGAATAGACCATTATCTTCGATTTTACGCAGCTTGCCCTAAACGCAATCCATCAGACGTTGGACGACCGAAACGTGGATTTCTTTCACCTTCCTCTTTATTCTGCCAATCAAGTGTCGGTGGTTCTGTGCTTCCCAACCATTTTCATAAATTTTACGTGAAAGTGTTGCCCAAAATCTTTCATTTGGTCGTGCCTATGGAATATTTGGTGGATTGTCATTTTGCTCTACAAATTCGATTTTTTGACTTCTGAGCCATTCTTGTGTTTTTTTTTTGGATAATGACAACGTGCAAGATGATTATTTTTTCGCGCGTATGATTTGATATTTGATAAACTGCTCCAATTTAGTCAAACATACACATCAGAATTGGCTGCAATGGCACTGTTGGTTGGAAATATGAAGCTGAAATAGCTTTCGATGAAATGGCAATCCACGTCAACATCTTTACTTCAAAATTCTTTTTGCTGGCATATCTGATGTCGTCTGGTGGTGCTTCATAATCGTTAGTGTATTAGAAGGAATCATTTCCACTGAGAGAACTGTTCGAAAATGTGAGGCATTTTTCATCATTTATAATGATGAATTTCCCCTGCAACATGCGGTAACATTTTGGTATTTTTTCTAGCTGTCTTGCGGTATATTTCGGTGCCTTTTTACGTTTTCATACATTATTTGTCTTCAAAATTCGATGCACAGTTGACTGCGAAACACCGTATTCTCGACAATTTTCTTTGCGACTGCCCAACTTTGTCTTTTGCACTTGACAAAAGATTTTTCGTTGTTCTTCTGCTAAGAACAGATTTTTTTAATGTTCCGTACGGAACACTCATAAGATCACTTCGGTGTCTGTCTGTCCGTCTGTCTGTCTGTTTATCTGTCTGTCCGTCTGTCACACCCGATTTTCTCCGAAACTATTTGACATACAATGTTGAAGTTTGGTAATAATATAGGAATTGATGGCCTCATCAGAGCCATGTAGTTTTAAAAGTTAAATTTTGACTTAAGGGGTTAGTTTTGGGGGGTGAAATCGGAAGTGAAAAAAAAAACAATTTTACTAGGTAATCGAGTGTGGTATCAAATAAAAGCTTGTGAAAACGCGAGTAAAATATATATATATAATGTAATACTTGCGCGCACTTTTCTTTGTATTATTTTTAAAAAATCGCGAAAAATCGCTGTCCACCCACCTTATCTCGAAAAGTACTTATCAAAAAATTTTGAAAAAATTCTAGAATATTCTCCACGGGGTGTAGATTGAACGAAAATTATCACGAGTGCATTACCTGTAATAATTTATCTGGTATATAATATAAAAAAAAAAACAGAAATTTCAAGGTCATCAATTTTCAGTAAAGATTGGAAATAAACTTTGTTGAAAACTCATTTGGGGTGTGTTTTGTGAAGTCACTAATCATTTTATACTTCCGTTACAACATTTTTTATTTAAAACAATCAACGTACGGAACACTAATTGCGCAAGTTCAACTTGCACTTGACCGGTTATTATTTATTTTCTGGTTTTTTGCGGCAATCACGGAAAACAAGAAATATTGTGGAGCAAGATCTTGGCTTATCTTCAAACTCTTCGAGAATTTGTTTCATGCAAGCAAGGCACTTTCGTAAATCCAGCTTGTATGACATTTCTAATGCGAATCATCAAATGTGCAGATTCTGATATTCGATGGAAAAAGTGCCTAAATGTTAATGGAGACTACGTTGAAACGTAGTGTATGGTGTTGAAGCATGGACCTTGAGAATCTCGTCTGTTAACAAAACGGTTAAAAAACATTAAAGTAATATTGCAGACAGTGTCTGAAAACAGGGAGCAGTCCCTATTCTCGCCAGGTCACATTTAATGCTATAACTTTGTAATGGAATGGAATTTTCTTAAAAAAAATTTTGAATAATTCTTAGAAGTATAGAAAATAAAAATCTGTAAAAAAAAATCGAATTTTTGAAAATTCGAGGGGTATGTAACCCCTAAGGTGGAATAAAAATTTAAAACCTGCTACACTTTAACGGATTTCCATCTAAAACATCCTATATCTCCAATTGTTATTGTTATTATCGCATTGAGTGAAAATCCGCATAAAAATAAAAAAAAAAGAAAACGCATTACTGCCCAACGACGCGACGCGATCCGGAATAGCGGAATTGCCCGCCGGCGACATATTGTGCCCCGATTAAATTAATTCAATCGTTTCACATTTGGTATCTCCGAAATGGATGAAATTTAAATTAAATTGTGACACATCAGTTAAGGATTTAGTTTTGTTATTTTTCAAATGGAGGACTAACTATGTGTAAGTAAAATCAAATTTGATATTTTCATTATAAACATTCTTCAATGGAAAAACTGGAATTAGGCTGAAAGGAATGGCAGAAACCAGGTCATTTTACATTGTCTGATTTGGGTATGATTATCAGCTAAATAGATCCCTAAATATCTTAACCTCGATCAAAAACGACTGAAAGCCACAACATCCAAGTCGATTTGTAACCTTTTTACATAGATGGCGCTCTTTTCAAGTATCAATCAATCTTCAAACAATACGTGTGAAAAGTTCATGACATTTCGACGATTAGTTTATAAGTTACAGTGGTTTTAGTGACGCTAATTTATGGAAAAAATCGAATTTCGTGTGTTGATTAAACACTGTTTTTTGGTGGGAAAAAATACCATTCAAGCTAAGCAATGGCTTGATAAGTGTTACGGAGACTCTGCCTCTGAAAAATCACTCATCATTTACTGGTATGCTCAATTTAAACACGGTCGTACAGACACAAATGATGCTGAACGCTCTGGACGACCAAATGAATTGTTTACACCGGAAAACAAAAAAAAATCCACGAAATTGTTTTGGATGACCGTAAAGTGAAATTGCATGAGATAGCTGACACCCTAAAGATATCAAAAGAACGTGTTTGTGATATTTTGCATGAATATTTGGGCATGTGAAAGCTCTGTTCGAAATGGGTACCGCGTTTGCTCACAGTGAACCAAAAACAACAACGTGTTGATGATTCTGAGCGCTGTTTGGACCTGTTAAGCGCAATAAAAAGGATTTTTTCATGCGACATGTGACAATGGATGAAACATGGATCCACCACTACACACCGGAATCAAATCGGAAGTCAGCTGAATAGACAGCAGCCGGTGAAAGCCGCTCGACGCGACCAAAAACACACACAGTCGACTGGGAAGGTTTTGGCCTCTGTAGTTTGGGATGCGCATGGAATAATTTTCGTCGACTCTACTGAGAAGGGAAAAACCATCAATAGCGAATATTATATTATTATTGTATGTATATATATATATATATATATATATATATATATATATATATATATATATATATATATATATATATATATATATAAATATATATATATATATATATATAAATATTATTATTATTATTGGTGCGTTTGAAGGCAGAAATCGCAAAGAAACGGCCCCAAATGAACAAGAAAAAAGTGCTCTTTTATCAAGACATTGCACCGTGTGCCTCCTCATCTACCGTATTCTCCAGATTTGGCCCCCAGCGACTATTATCTAGTCGCAGCGCTCAAAAAAATGCTCTGGGGAAAGATATTTGGCTCCAGTGAAGAAGTTGTCTCCAAAACTGAGCCCTATTTTGAAGGTTCTTCTCCCATGCGCATTACGTGACCGTACCATATCAACTATCGTTTTTCTATTCAATCTATCACTGTTTCTATCATCTTTACTCTTTTTTCTGATTTCTTCATTATGTATATGATCTAATTTTGACACTCCACAGGATCGTCGCAAGTAGTCCATTTCAGCTGCTTTTAACCTCGAGTATTCATTTGCCAGCATTCTGAGCCGTAAGTCAGTATAGGTTCAATTTATCATGTTTTCGTTTCTAATGTAATTTTCGGTGACCACAGTAGCGAATTTAGCATTTATATATATTCCCAACATAGTATTATTAATTTACTAATAATTTGCAATAAAAAATAAATGTATATTTTTTTCCAATGTTACTATATTTTTCCAACATGGCAATGAAGCATTCCAAATATATTTTAGTACATGTATTATAACCATATTTAACCACTGTCAAATGTTAATAACTATTTTACTATTTTTAAAGACTCTTATCTCGATTTCTGGATATTTTAGGCCTAACGGATACATGCTTGAAATGAATACCAATATATGAAGTACAAGGTACATATCGATAGAATGGGGCTTGCTAAAATACATACGAGGGCTACCTTTTAAGATTTTGCAAAAACAATGAAAGAAAAAAAATGTTACAAATTGTTTTATTGTTTCTCAAAATATTCACCTTTCAGATTTATACACTTCTGCATGCGTTCGAACCAATTCTCCAAACATTTTTTTCCACTCTGAAGTGGGTACCTCAAAAATATGGTTTTGGAAGATTCAACAGCTTCTTGAGGTGTTGGAAATCGTTATTCACGCATTTTTCTTTGACATTCGGGAACAATAAGAAGTCGTTAGACGATAAGTCAAGTGAATACTGGCCATGAGACATTAATTCGATGTTTCTTTCTCTCCGTCAAATAATCAATTGTTTGACTTGCTCTGTGAAAGCTGGTATTGTCATGATGAAGAATCATGTGACTTTTTCGGTTGTTTTTCCTGATTTCATCGATGACTTCTGGCAAACAAATTGTTGTATCCATTCAGCATTAACTGTTCTTCGGTCCTCTAAAGCAATGGTTGCAGTATAACCATAGAGACAAGCGATCATTTTCTTGGAAGTGCTTCGGGAACGAACCACTTTTGTTGGATTCGGTTCACCTTGGAACACCCAAACAGTTGATTGTTGCTTAGTTGCCGACTCGTACAAATATATCCAAGTTTCCTCTCCTGTTGCGATGTTGTATACGGATTTCGCATGTCCTCGGTCGAATTTTTTGAGCATTTCATTACACCAATTGACGCGAGCCTGTTTTTGAGTTTGGGTAAAATTATGCGGAATCCATCGGGGGCGGATCTTTTTCGATATGCCTAAGGATACCCCTATCTCACTGTAAGTCACATGTCAATCCTCTTCAATCATGTTGCGCACAGGAACGATGGTTTTTGGAATAACAACTGATTTTGGTTGACCTTCACGAAATTCATCGCTGACGGAAGCAGGACCGTGACGAAATTCTACAAGCCAATTGTAAACAGTCATTTTTAATGGTAATTTATTAGCAAAAGTTGGACGAAGCTATTCTAGGCATTGTTATATAATTAGGCCTTTCCTAAAATCGTAAAAAATCATCCAACGAAAACCTTCACATGAAATTTCCATTGGTTTACAAAACTGTTTTTTTTTTAAATGCTCACTATAAACAAACTACTCGGCCAATTTCTGAGCTGCCACTGTTTTAACAATAACAAATGTCAAATTTTGCAACAATGGTAACGTTACATCTCAATAATGCCTTCTAGTGGTCATTCATAAAAACTTAAAAGACGGCCCTCGTATCAACTAATTATTGTTTTGCTTACTTTTCAGAATTAAAATAACCTTGGCTTTTTTTCATAAAGATGGAAAGTATCCAAAGTTAAAAATAGCGTTCGAAATTAGAAAAATGTCATTGATAATATTATTTGGTAAGTTTTTTTTAAGTTTGATTTGTAATCCAGTCTAGGCCAGGAGCGCGGAACATTTTAAAGCTAAAAGCTTTTAGGGTATAGCAATTCTTTTAAATGGGACGACGACTTCCAGCAGTGCACTATTCTACAAAACTAGTCGAAATAAAAAAGCTCGTTAGATGAACAGTCAACGAGTAAAGTTCATTATCTCATTTGTTTCGGGAATGACGAAAAAATGTTACATACAATAGTTTTAGAAAATATTAAGGTGCACAGTTTAAAATTATTTTTGAGTATACAGGGTACTTTAAAAAGTGTGGCCGATATAACATATGTTTTTTTAAATGGAATATCCTATTTTCTAATTTATTTTTAAATTCTGCGTAAAATTTTATAACTTTTTTATTAATAATGTTATATACCTAAACCTAGTAGTTTTTGTAATATTTTAATTTTTTAAAAAAAAAATACTAGTTTTCAGTTTTGTAAAAAATTGCCAGTAGTGCCATTGTTTCTGAAGGTGAAATACTCATAACTGTTACGAGCGTTCTATAGAGATGGAAAAAAGATATATGTAAAGAAATTTGAGTTAGATGCTACAGGGTGTTCAAAATAAATTTATGCATTTCGACTACTTTCAATTGAAAAATCTCAAATTTTTTTAATGGCATACCCTGTATATTATTATTTTTTCTAATAGATTTTACAAAACCCTCCAACTTTTAAGTAAGTCATATACCTATTTCTAATAGTTTTCGTTTTATTTTGAATTTTTCAGTTTTTACCCCCTTACGCTATAACATCATAGTTGCCAAGACCAAACAAAAATGTAGGCATTGTCAAATTTTGACATGTCTAAAAAATAGTTTAATTTGTTGTAGTAAGTGACGCATAAAGGTAATAGTTATGGATTTTCCTGAAAATGAATTAACTGATATGGTTTATATACTGGGCGAGGCGGGAAAAAATAGTCTTTTAGCAGTAAGGCTTTACGGAGTTAAGTAATAGACGTATACCATTTAAAAAATCTTTTCAGTGCGGTTTGATGGTAGTGGTAGCGTTGAGTATACGAAACGGAAAGTAGTAAACCAGAATGCTACCAATGAGAAAAAAGAAATGGAGATTTTACATCATGTTGAAGATAATCCCCAGGTCAGCAGCCTTCAACTAGCTAACTTATCTGACACATACCAAATCTACGACTATTCGCACCACGAGAAAATACAACTATCATCCCTTTCATATGGAACTACACCAAAAACTTCAAGACCATGATTTTGAACGACGAGTAAACTTTTGTAGCACCATGAATAGAGCAATAGAGGCAGATCCAAATTTTTTATCCAAAATAAGGTTTTCTGATGAAGCTACTTTTCGCAGTAATGGAGCAGTTAACAGCCATCACATGCATTATCATTCAACAGTTTGGGTCCGGGAAGTTCAAAAACAACACCATTTTTTTCCACGAACTGCTTAACGGGCCTAGATATCTAAATTTTTTGCAAAACGAATTACCCCAGCTTCTTGAAGAAGTTGATAACTTTGAAAGGGAACAAATGTGGATTCAACAAGATGGAGCCCCTGCTCATTACCACCGGGAAGTTCGGGAATTTTTAAATGATCGTTACCCACAAAAATGGATCGGTAGGGATGGATTCATTCAGTGGCCCCCTCGATCATGTGACTTAACACCTTACCTTACGACTTACTACTACTTACCTACGACACTAGTAGATATGGAAAATAGAATGCGGGATGCGTGCAGGACAATAACGCCCTTTATCCTAAGGAAAGTGAAGGAAAATATAGTAAAACGACCAAACATGTGTATTCAAGTAGAGGGGCATATTTTTGAACATTTATTACGTCATAATAATTAATCATTAGATAAGTTAAGATAAGATAAATATATTAACTAATTGTTTATGTTTTCACAATAGCGTAAGTGTATAAAAACAAGGGTAAAAATTGAATAATTCAAAATAAATCGAAAACTATTAGAAATAGGTATATGACATACTCAATAAAAGTTGGAGGGTTCCATCTTCAGAAACAATGGCGCTACTGGCAATTTTTTACAAAACTGAAAACTAGTATTTTTAAAAAAAATGAAATATTAGCAAAACTACTAGGTTTAGGTATATAACACTATTAATAAACAAGTTATAAAATTTTACGCAGAATTTA
Organism: Pachyrhynchus sulphureomaculatus; assembly: GCA_019049505.1. NCBI lineage: Eukaryota > Metazoa > Arthropoda > Insecta > Coleoptera > Curculionidae > Pachyrhynchus > Pachyrhynchus sulphureomaculatus. Next base: position 179,724,149 of record CM032454.1, read on the forward strand.
AAAATAAATTAGAAAATAGGATGTTCCATTTAAAAAAAACATTTCGGCCACACTTTTTTGAAGTACCCTGTATACTCAAAAATAATTTTAAACTATGCACCTTAACATTCCCTAAAACTATTGTATTTAACATTTTTTCGTCATTACCGAAACAAATTAGATAATTAACTTTACTCTGTCGTTGACTTACCCTGTACAATAAAATGAAAAAAAAAACAGCTCTTTGCCTGTTTTTTCAATTTTGTAGGTTATGTTCGCACTTGAGCGACTTAAAACCAACGAGGATTTGTTGGAAATATTATTACAAAGAGATCTTTTTAGTGTTCCGTACGGAACACTTATAAGATCACTTCGGTGTCTGTCCGTCTGTCTGTCCGTCTGTCTGTCCGTCTGTCACACCGATTTTCTATGAAACTATTTGTCGTAGAAAGTTGAAATTTGGTAGTAATATAGGAATTGATGGCCTCATCAGAGCCATGAAGTTTTGAAAGTTAAATTTTGACTTAGGGGTTAGTTTTGGGGGGTGAAATCGGAAGTCAAAAACAAATTTTTTTATTAGGTAATCGAGTGTGGTGTCAAATGAAAGCTTGTGAAAACACGAGTAAAAAATATATATATGATTTAATACTTGCACGCACCTTTCTTTGTATTATTTTTAAAAAATCGCGAAAAAATCGCTTATCTCGGAAAGTACTTATCAAAAAAATTTGAAAAAATTCTGGAATATTCTCCACGAGGTGTAGATTGAACGAAAATTATCACGAGTGCATTATCTGTAATAATTTATCTGGTATATAAAAAAAAACAGAAATTTCAAGGTCATCAATTTTCAGTAAAGATTGGAAATAAACTTTGTGGAAAACTTATTTGGGGTGTGTTTTGTGAAGTCACTAATCATTTTATATCACCGTAACATAAATTTTGACTTAAGGGATTCGTTTTGAGGGGTGAAATAGGAAGTGAAAACAAATTTTTTTACTAGGTCATCGAGTGTGGTGTCAAATGAAAGCTTGTGAAAACACGAGTAAAATATATATATATATATATATATATATATATATATATATATATATATATATATAATGTAATACTTACGCACACGTTTCTTCGTATTTCTTTTAAAAAATCGTGAAAAATCGCTGTCCCCTACCTTATCTCGAAAAGTACTGATCAAAAAATTTTGTTAAAAAATCCTGGAATATTCTCCACAGGGTATAGATTGAATGAAAATTATCATTACCTTTAATAATTTATCTGGTATAGAAAAAAAACAAAATTTCAAGGTCACCAGTTTTCAGTAAAGATTGAAAGCAAACTTTATTGAAAACTCTTTTGGGGTGTGTTTTGTGAAGTCACTGATCATTTTATACCACCCTAACAAAATTTTCTATTTTAAAAACAATCGTAAGGAACACTAATTGTGCAAGTTCAACTTGCACTTGACCGGTTTTTTTTTATCTCGATTGGACTTATATAACCGGAGTTATTCACATGTAAAGCTCAATAAAGGCGTTTTGAAAACTTAAATTGTTTATAAATAAAAGAGCACAAGTTTTTCGAGGTCCCAACTCCAGGACAATACTCCTGATGATACCTCAGAGGGGATAAAATCTCATCATTATTTTGACCTTTTTTTACTGCACTATTTATTGAAAGGCTTTTGATTCTCTAGTGCTAACTAAAATACGTTCTAGTGCATATTTCTCTTCAATAAGTAGAAGATGTCTGTTGATAGATGATTAGGAATGTATACTTCAGCTAACTGTTGCTGTCATAGCTCCATTATTGTTACGATACTTTTACCATCAATTCTGCGGCAATTTTTTGGAGTCTGTTTTGCATCGATCCGTTTAACGAAGCGCTATATATTTTAAATTAAATTTACTTAACGTTTTACTGAATTTTTAGCAATTAAATAGCCTTTAAATTAATAAAAGGAGTAAAATATCTGACAGAAAGTTTATAATGGATAGCCTAACAACAAAAGTTCAGGCTCTAACATTAAGGTATATACAGAAAATTCCAGAGTGTACTTTAATTCAGAGTTAAAAGGGAAATATACTTTCTTTACGATATGAGATCTCTTGCCAGGGGTTACATGTTTGCAGCGAAGCTTCAAATTCTGTAAAAAGAGTTTAAAAGTTGAAAATACAAAGAATTAGAAGAATAAAAATGCAGAGAAGAGGTTGAAATGTAAAACGGCATTTACGAGTTTATTATTCTCAAGAGGATAACTATCTCAAATTGTCTTTTTAAAATAGATGTTTAAAAATCTCTTTCAAAGTAAAGAATGATCCAAGCTTTAGACATATTTAATTTCATTTACATCTATTACAACAATGATTTCGGCCTTATTTTAATGAATTTACGGACAGTTTCGAGTTTTTCTTCGGTTATCACGAATTTTGGTTGACTAACATGTTCATCGTCATTTAGGTCCTCACAACTATCTAAAACGTTTGTCCCACTCATGCACTTTGCAACAGGATAGATAATAATCACAATAAACATGTTTCATCAATTGATACGTTTCAATAAATGTTTTACCAAGTTTAACCCAAAACTTAATATTCGCTCTTGCTTCGATGATCATTTTTCGACCAATAGCTAAAACATACTCTCACTTTAGGCACAATATCTCAGCTACTATCTTTCTGATAAAATAGACCTAATGTCAGTAAACGGTGTACCTTTCCAACGCAAATTATATCCAATAGCTGGCGCCACTAATATTAGCATGTTTGTAAAAGTACTTTGAGACATATCGTGTATAACCTTTTTGAATTAATAGATCAATATTCATAGCTACTTTTTGGATCTAATTAGTAACTTTGGATGAAACGTGAGTCCATTATTATGATCCAGAACCAAAGCAACAGCCAAAGAAGTGGAAATATGCTGGCTCACCTCCTCCAAGAAGTTTCACTTGCATAAATAAGCAGGAAAATTTCTTATCTCAATTTTTCAGACACTTCTTACTCAGAACATGGCAAGACAGTGGCTGGAAAATATTAAACTTCATTATTAACGAAACCTCGCCAAAAAATTGTGGAAAAACGCTGAGGAAAAGTGTTTAACGGGTCTTGCAACCTCCTCCCAAACTGTTGTTAGTTTTGCGAAAAATAAACGAGTTAAGATTTAAACTGATTACTTTAATTTAGCCTCCTCAGAGGATTCCCAAAACTGAAAAATAGGACATAAATTTCATCCAAATGAAGTAAAAAATTGGTTTGCAAACCAAGACGGAGATTTTTATTTTGGAAAGTCTAGAAACACTGTCTGTATCGCTGTCCGAAATTCCCTTTTTATAATATATATTTAAAAATCTTTTACTTCCAAAGTAGAGAATGAAATAAGTTTGCGTGATGATGAGAAGACTTTGAAATCTGAAAAGGAAACAAAAAAGTATTTTTTAAAATCCCAGTTATTATTTTAATTAATGATTAATTAAGAATGACTAGTTATCTCGTTTAAGTTAAATTAGAAACCAAGACTTAATCAAAGTACGAGTATGTCGCTATAATAAGCTGTTAGATATATCTGGATAAATGATTTGAATCTTCTTATCTTAAGTATTTTTCCTGTTCTTTATAAAATTGAATTTAGGCCTCCAACAATTATTCCACCGTTTCCTACTATCTGCTTTGCTTTTACACATCAAGCCTGCATGTATTTTAATGTCATCACATCAACGCGTTTGTAGTCTTCCTCTTGAACGATGTCCTGTGTATGATCGGTACTTTGTTACTTTACTATTTCTTTGTTGGTCTTGACTACGTTCAATGTGTTTTGTTCCTATTCGTTTTAATTTTGCAGCCTGTTGTACCATATTTTCTGTTTTAATCTTATTTTTAATTCATTCGTTTCGCTTTGTATGTTTGAATATTACGATAAGCATTTTCCTTTATATTAATCCTATTGCTCTCCATAACTTCACTTAAGTTCTGTTCGTAAACGTCTGTGCTACGTATGGTATAACCAGAATAATTCAAGAATTTAAGGACTTTTATTCAAGTGTACTGGTATATTTTAACTTTTAAGGGCCTACGAAAGTTTTCCAGTGAAAGTAAGAGAAAGAAACGATTAAGTGAAGTTGATCTTACTCTTAATTTAAGCCTAACTATTTAACCTGGATGTCGGGACGCGCCAACCCAAGAAATGTTTTTCAAAATGAATACGGGTATCGGATTAGTTATTGACAATGTATTGGTAAAAGAAAACACAAAACTTCCAGAATACCCTTGCAAATCTATTAACAAAATGAAAAAATGTTAAACGCATCTCGAACCCTCCAAAGAAGTAATAGTACTGTCTTAAATTTCCTGAAACAAACCTGAAAACAAACTACCTCATAAGTACTTATCATTATCGCACATATCTCAGTACTTTAAACATGTTTCTTCAAAACCATCATACTCGTGCACCATCTACCATAAAGACCGACTCCCCTGTGAAATAAAACTCCTTTGAGCTTTTTTCCGTATGCTTTAGATATGTCATACTTTCCTGTTTCGAACAGACCAATTTCCGACCGATAATGTCGATGGTAGTACTGGTTTTAAATATTAACTTCATCAACTATTGAGGTGCAGTCTTTAGGCACGAATTTAGAATAGCTAGCGCCTTCGAGACCAAGAAGTTTGATCGATCGATAGCTTGGGCCTCTAGAAATAAATGAAATTAACATAATTTTTACAAATCCCAGTTTTTTTATCGTTCATTTTCCCGCCATTATAGACAATTTTCTTACTATATCTCTGATGAGATATATTGATGGGATGTCATAATATCCGTCAACGTTGCCCAGGTGCCGTAACATATATTTGTATTTTACGGCACTTTAAAGACAACGCGGTTGTGCTACCACGGGCTTTATTGCATTTCTACCCTAACTACTACCTAAAATACACACAACACCCTGCCGATTGCTGGAATCGAACTAACGACCCTGAGTTTAATATGTAGACTCTTAACCCGAAAAGTAACAGAACTAGAATCGACAGAAAAAGAGAATAAAACTCAAGATAGTTATCGCAGTGCTAGCGCAAATAATAAGTAAGATACAACAATTTGCACCTCTGACTAATGTAAACCTAACTTTGAAGGAGTACTTGCTCTCTTTCGGGAGTGTTTAAGGCCACAAACCGACGGAGGAAGTATTCAACGAGTTGCCAACCATTACCGCTTGGCAGCGCTTATAGGGTTCCACTCCAAGTATATAAAAATTAATATTAACCACTAAAAAAAAACACTTGCTGCGTTGGTTATTTTTATTTTACACTATGGACTGCGATTTCACAAAAGACTGAATTGTTTTTAACAGTTTAAAATTAGTTTGAGTTTATTTAACAAATCATTATAATATAAGATACTTATACATATTCAAACAAATTGTTGACAAATTCAAAATTGTTTTAGGGTTTCAGTAAATTATTTCAGACCTCGCTCGATGTTTGTTTCGAGGTTTCACAACTCGGATAACTGGATAACTTGCCAACCTACCACAATCTACTTCGTAATATATTACAAAGTTCGAGGCACATCGAACTAACCAAGTAGTGCCTTTAAATCATGCCTAAATCTACATTAATTAAGGAAGCGTCAATGTGCAAAATGCTCCGCCTCATTGTCAGGTATTTTGTAGCAAATTGGCACAAGTCTGGATAACAGTGAAGCTAATTGACTGTAACTATTAATAAATTAATGTTTATTTAGGATACAACAGCATTATATTAACGGTTTACACAATTACAAGGATGTTAAAACTCTTAATCATTTTAAAATTTAACGCGAAATGTCCATTCCAGTCGTTTGATTACAGTATTTTTATGAATCGAAAGGTACTTTATTGATCACTGTCCACCGAGTTTACATCTACTTGGGATCCAATGTTAACAGTGGACTGAAGGAAGGGAAAGGCAGAAGTTAAAATTGAACCGGAAAAGTCCGAAAGCATAAAAATAACCCAAGGTGTAAGACAGGAATGCATTTTCTCACCACTTTTGTTCAGTCTTTATTCTGATGCTGTGTTTAATGAGGCCATCTATGAATCCATTGAAGGAATAACAGTTAATGGGAGTACACTGAACAACATACAGTATGCTGTTTTATTAGCAAGTAATGTCAAAAATCTCCAGCAACTGATCAATCGAGTCGTAACAGCCAGTGAAAGATTTAAATTATCTATGAATATAAGAAAAACCAAGTGGATAGTAATAACACAAAAAAATCTACCACTAGAATCCCTCGTAATCAGGGACATCACCGTAGAACAGATCGCCACATCTAAATGTTTGAGAACCAATATAAATGACAAATAGAACCCAAGAAAGGAAATATATTCCGGAATTGAACAGGCCCCGAGTAACATACTTGAATATGAATAAATTTTTCTGGACCCTTGATCCTGGCATAAAGAAATGACTGGAATCTTTTGAAATGTACAGGGTGAGTCAACGATAGAGTAGAGTTCATTATCTCATTTGTTCCGGGAATGACGAAAATATGTTAAGCACAATAGTTTTAGGAAATGTTAAGGTGCACAGTTTAAAATTATTTTTGAGTATACAGGATAGTTCAAAAAAGTGTGGCCGATATAACATATGTTTTTTTTAAACGGAACATCCTATTTTCTAATTTATTTTTAAATTCTGCATAAAATTTTATAACTTTTTTATTGATAATGTTATATACCTAAACCTAGTAGTTTTTTCTAATATTTCATTTTTTTTTTTTTAAATGCTAGTTTTTAGTTTTGTAAAAAATTGCAAGTAGCGCCATTGTTTCTGAAGGTGGAATATTCATAATTGGTACCAGCGTTCTATAGAGATGAAAAAAAAGATATATGTAAAGAAATATGAGATAGATGCTACAGGGTGTTCAAAATAAATTTATATATTTCGACTATATAAAATTGAAAAATCTCGAAATTTTTAGAAGGCACACCCTGTATATTATTATTTTTTCTGATAGATTTTACAAAACCCTCCAACTTTTATTAAGAATGTCATATACCTATTTCTAATAGTTTTCGATTTATTTTGAATTTTTCAATTTTTACCCTTGTTTTTAATACACTTACGTTATTGTGAATACATAAACAATAGTTAATAATAATTTTAATGTAGTTTAATTTATCTCATGATTAATTATTACGACGTAATAAATGTTCAAAAATATGCCCGTCTACTTGAATACACATGTTTAGACGTGTTACTATATTTTCCTTCACTTTCCTTAGCATAAAGGGCGTTATTGGGGATTATCTTCAACATGAAGGAAAATCTCCATTTCTTTTTCCTCGTTGGTAGCATTCTGGTTTACTACTTTCCGTTTTGTATACTCAACGCTACCCCTACCATCAAATCGTTCTATTAAGCACTGAAAAGATTTTCTAGATGGTATACGTCTATTAGGGTACTTCGCTCCGTAAAGCCTTACTGTCAAAAGACAATTTTTTCCCGCCTCACCCAGTATATAAACCATATCAATTAATTCATTTTTAGGAAAATCCATAACTATTACCTTTATATGTCACTTACTACAACAAATTAAACTATTTTTACTTGCTTAATAAACATGTCAAAATTTGACAATGCCTACATTTTTGTTTTGTTTTGGCAACTATGTTGCTATAGCGGAAGTGTATTAAAAACAAGGGTAAAAATTGAAAAATTCAAAATAAATCGAAACCTATTAGAAGTAGGTATATGACATACATAATAAAAGGTAGAGGGTTTTGTAAAATCTACTAGAAAAAATAATAATACACAAGGTGTGCCATTTAAAAAATTTGAGATTTTTCAATTTAAAATAGTCGAAATGTATAAATTTATTTTGAATACCCTGTGGCATCTAATTCAAATTTCTTTACACATATCATTTTTTCATCTCTATAGAATGCTCGTACCAATTATGAGTATTCCACCTTCAGTAACAATGGTGCTACTGGCAATTTCTTACAAAACTGAAAACTAGTATTTTTTTTTTTGTAAATTGAAATATTAGAAAAACTACTAGATTTAGGTAAATAACGGTACTTCGCTCCGTAAAGCCTTACTGTCAAAAGACAATTTTTTCCCGCCTAGCCCAGTATATAAACCATATCAATTAATTCATTTTTAGGAAAATCCATAACTATTACCTTTATACGTCACTTACGACAACAAATTAAACTATTTTTGCTTGCTTAATAGACATGTCAAAATTTGACAATGCCTACATTTTTGTTTTGTTTTGGCAACTATGTTGTTATAGCGTAAGTGTATTAAAAACAAGGGTAAAAATTGAAAAATTCAAAATAAATCGAAAACTATTAGAAATAGGTATATGACATAGTTAATAAAAGTTAGAGAGTTTTGTAAAATCTACTAGAAAAAATAATAATACATAGGGTGTGCCATTTGAAAAATTTGAGATTTTTCAATTTAAAATAGTCGAAATGTATAAATTTATTTTGAATACCCTGTGGTATCTAATTCAAATTTCTTTACACATATCATTTTTTCATCTCTATAGAATGCTCGTACCAATTATGAGTATTCCACCTTCAGAAACAATGCTACTACTGGCAATTTCTTACAAAATTGAAAACTAGTCTTTTTTTTGTAAATTGAAATATTAGAAAACTACTAGGTTTAGGTAAATAACGATACTTCGCTCCGTAAAGCCTTACTGTCAAAAGACAATTTTTTCCCGCCTCGCCCAGTATATAAACCATATCAATTAATTCATTTTTAGGAAAATCCATAACTATTACCTATATGTGTCACTTACTACAACAAATTAAACTATTTTTACTTGCTTAATAGACGTGTCAAAATTTGACAAAGGCTACATTTTTGTTTTGTTTTGGCAACTATGTTGTTATAGCGTAAGTGTATTAAAACCAAGGGTAAAAATTGAAAAATTCAAAATAAATCGAAAACTATTAGAAATAGGTATATGACATACTTAATAAAAGTTAGAGGGTTTTGTAAAATCTACTAGAAAAAATAATAATACACAGGGTGTGCCATTTAAAAAATTTGAAATTTTTGAATTTAAAATAGTCGAAATGTATAAATTTATTTTGAATACCCTGTGGCATCTAATTCAAATTTCTTTACACATATCATTTTTTCATCTCTATAGAATGCTCGTACCAATTATGAGTATTCCACCTTCAGAAACAATGGTGCTACTGGCAATTTATTACAAAACTGAAAACCAGTATTTTTTTTGTAAATTGAAATATTAGAAAAACTACTAGGTTTAGGTAAACAACATTATTAATAAAAATGTTATAAAATTTTACATAGAATTTAAAAATAAATTAGAATATAGGATGTTCCACTTAAAAAAAAACATATGTTATATCGGCCACACTTTTTTAAAGTACTCTGTATTCTCAAAAATAATTTTAAACTGTGCGCCTTAACATTCCCTAATACTAATATGTTTAACATTTTTTCGTCATTCCCAAAACAAATCAACTTTACTCTATCGTTGACTCACCCTGTACATTTATAGACGCCTTCTTCGCATCTCCTGAGTACAGAAAATAAAAAAAAAAGAAAATTCTGGAAAGAATGAACAAAATGAAGGAATTACTAACAAACATAAAAATAAGGAAAACTCAATACTTTGGACATATAATGAGGTGCCCAAAGTATGAATTGCTAGATCTAATTATTGAGGCAAAATAAAGGGCAAACGATCGATCGGAAGACGAGAGAATTCTTGGCTGAAGGACATGAGAAGGTTGTTTAGATGTGCTCCGAGTGATATTTTTCGAGCAGTAGTTTCTAAATTTCATTTCGATATATGGATCACCAACTTTCCTGAAGAGACGGCGTCATAAGAAGAAGAAGTGTTGTCAGATTTCTAAAATTTAAAATATTCCATGGTTCACCGGTGTTCGCCATTTTATTAAAACTAATCTAATGACGTCAAATTACTGTGTATGGTTTCAGTTAATAGAGAAAAAAGTAAATATCATTACATTTATAACAAACAACTGAAGATTTTCTAAATTAATTCTGTAGTAAGTTATATATAACCACATATACCCTGCTATTAAAATTAACAAATATAAGTGACAACACAGGTACGCATGCTCAACAAGTTTTACTAATAGACTACCCGCGATCATTCGAGTTTTTAACGGCGCTGAACGAACGCGGAATGCAATGATTTTTTTTTGCATAAGACAGCATTGAAATTTTGTCCAGTGTTTTCTACTTATCGTTACCGCCCTCATTGCATTTTCTAATAGTTTAATGATTTGGCGGCAAGCGATATTATAAATGACATACTACTCTTTTTCATGTCTTTCGTCCCCCTAATTAAATTGCTTCCATATTTTTTATTAAGTTTAATTTGCTCAACTGTGGATATTGTAGATATTTTCCAAATTAACATTTTTTATTTTCTTTTTTAAAAGCTAACAGTTTGTTTAGGATAAGCCACTTCAAAAGGAACGAAAAATTTTCCCAGAAGGCTTCGAATATTTCATTGACCTACTAATTCAAAAAGTTTATACACGGTAGGTCTCAATGTAAACACGAATTTTTCAAACATGTCAATATTAGTGGCACCACCCATTTGGAGATAACATGCGTTAGAAAGGTACATCTGACTGACATTGCGTCTAATTTTCATGACAATCGGCTGAATAGAAACTGAGATATTGCGCCCAAAGTGACGGTATGTTTTAGCTAATCGTCGAAAAATGAACATCGAATCTTCTTCTTTATATTAGTTATTCTAGTCTGTTTTTCTTTAATCTATCGTCGCTACAGGTCGTCGTTTTATCTTTTTCGTCGGTGTCCTATACTCCTTCGGCTCACTAGTGATTTATCTCAAGCTATTTTCACTAATCGTCGTTCGGACATTCTATTTATATGTTGGTTCCATTCTTGTTTTCTGTTTCTTATCCACGTGTTAATTTCCTTTACTTCACATATGTGCCTTATGTTGTCATTTGTTTCTCTATCCCAAAATATTCTTCGTGCAATTCTTCTTAATCTTTTCATTTTACTTGTTTGTAAGTATCTCTGAGTTTTGCATGTTTCCTGGTCTCATCTGTCCTGTGTAGGTCATAACTGGTAGGGCTACTACTATATATATATATATATATATATATATATATATATATATATATATATATATATATATATATATATATATATATTTTACTTCTGTTCTCAAGTATTTATTTTTCCAAATAGTGTCATTCAGGCATCCTGCTATTCTATTAGCTTTTACTATTTGTTCCTTTATTTCTTCTTCTATGTTGTTGTTATATGATAACACAGCCCCACAAAAAAAAAAGTGGGGTATTCTTTTAATGCGATATATCAGATCCGTAGTATTTTTGCCCGCTGATCACGAATCTGACGTCAGAATATCGCCATCACATCTCAATTTTTTTCTAACCTCAAAAAATAGGTAAAAATTAAGAAAAATATACTCCTAAAAAATTGATTCAAGCTTTTTCATGAATCCAAAGATGTATTAATATGTATTCGAACACGCTAAGCTAATATTCATCGGTTGGATTAAGCCATACAGTTCTGTTTTCTTTCTAACCTCAATAAATCAGACAGATATAGTGCTTCTCGAATGCAAAAAAAACGAATTCAAATTAAAATTCAACCGATTCTTACCAAATTTGGTACACGGGGGTTTTTTTGGGTTGCTGATCATGAATCCGAGGTCGGATTTGCAAAATTCAAAATGGCGGATCCAAGATGGCGGACAAAATTTTTGAAAACCAACCGATTCCTACCAAATTTGGTATACAGTTGGGGAATCCTCTTAAACCCTAAACCCTGAAACCATAGACTCCCACACCCTGTAACCTCAAAAAATAGACCTCAATAACCCTGTAACTTTAAAAATGAGATCCAATAAACTCAAAACCAGGACTTTTAAACCATATACTCTCAAATAGTAGACCCTTAAGCCCTAGAATTGCGAAGGTTAGACCCGCGCCTAACTTTCCTTTTTTTGGCTGTATCTTGTTCTTTTTTCCGCAAATGACCTATTCAAAGGCTTTCTGCCCAAACGCTTTTGAGGACTTGTTTCTCTTTTTAGCGACCAGGAATAGTCCGCTAGCATATGGTCATCCCATCGTCCTTGATACCGATTTTCTATGATTTTCAGATCTTGGTGAAAACGTTCCCCTTGCTCCTCACTGTAGTCACCAAGATTATCTGGGAAATCATCGATGTGGGAGTCCAGGAAATGTAATTTTAGATTTATTAAGCAACCTAATGTTTGAAAATTTTTTACCATTTTCTCGACTATTTCTTTGTACTTAGGACTTTAATTATTTCCCAAAAAGTTTGTTGCGACTTCTTTAAAACTAAGCCAAGCAGCTTTTTCAACTTTATTCATTTTAGTAACAAATAATGAATCTTGTAACAATTTTCTTATTTGTGGCCCGTCAAATACGCCTGCCTTAATTTTAGCTTCAGAAAATTTCGGAAATTTTTGAAACATGGGCCGTTTGTATCTAATGCTCTCGTGAATTGCTTCATAAGTCCAAGCTTAATGTGAAGCGGGGGAATAAGAACTTTTCCTGGATCTACCAATGGTGGAAACAATACATTATTTTCACCAGGTTACCGTGAACGATTCTCTTGTTGGCCAAATTTTTTTCTTATAATGACGTTCCCTGTCTCTGCTATTCCACAGACATTTATAACAGGGATAAAGTGTAAACCCTGACTGTTGGCCAAGCAATATTGTTACAATTTTCAGATCTCCACAAATTGTCCAGTTATGATCAGCATATTTTATTTTTATCAAAAGCTGCTTCATTTTTTTTCATATTGCTCTTCCATAACTGTGGAATGAGCAATCGGAATGGGAGCGTAAACGTTGGTATTATGCAGCAAAACTGCCTTAATGCTCCGTTTAGAAGAATCAATGAACAGTCTCCATTCTTCAGGATCGTATGAGTTATTTTGAAATTCATCCATTAGACCTTTTACATCGGTACAATATGAAAGTGAAGGGGGGGGTGGAAATTCCTCGTCCATTGTGAAATATTTTCGAAATTCTTCATCTCTGTTTCTATAATAAGAAATCGTAGCTTCTGGCTTAAGTAAATGTATTTTCTTTAAAAAGGAAGCAAGATGCTCTGAACCATCTTGGGATAAGCCTAAATCTCTGACTAGATCACTAAGTTCTGACTGTGATACGAGTATTGGTTCTGGTTTATGGTTGTATGGTAGAAATTCTTTATCTGTGTCACTAGTATATGATAAGTTGTCACTAGAACATTCATTAGTAACAGTGTTTGAATCTTTTTCGACAGTCTCAATGTTTTCGGCATGAACTGATAAGGTGAAATCATTTGTTTCCATAACATCAGCATCAAGTGGTTCAGGAGGCGGAATTAGTTTAGTTGGTCTTGTTACTGTCGAAACATCGTTATAAGTAATAGTGCTTTTATTTTTTCGGTTGTGCCTAGATACAACATTCATACAAAAGTAGCAATCATTTTCACTGTATGGTCTATTCCATATTGCTGGTCTGGAATATTTAATCGCCTTCTTATTGATGTACAACATTATTTTGCAAGAACTGCAAATGATGTGGGGAACCCAATCTGTATCCTGGTGCTGTATTTCAATGTTAAAACAATCCTTATATAAGGTTTTAATCTTATCCGTTATCGGTGACCCCATTTTACTCAATACGTGTTGACAGCAAATATAACAAAATTAATCACTGTTTTTATCGCACTTATGGAAAGTCCTTGTACCGTGAGACCGTTTTCTTGTAGCATTATACTCTACATGAGCCAAGTCACCCACACATGAAGAGCTACGGTCGCTGGATGACGACGGCTGCGGGCCCGCTTTCCCACCCTGACCAACCGCCGATACTGGGTTTCCGACTCCCTGCATCGTAATTCTCTTTCTTCTACCTGCCATGACGGCATCTAAGCCGTTATCCAGGGACTCTGCCGGCTAGTGGAGTAACACCGTTGCCCACCGTCACCACGTGGAGGTGCCCTGGATGCAGGTAGTAGAAGAATAAAAAATCGACCGATGAATTTTCTCGGCGTTCAAAATGGCGCGAAAACATCTGCTACCTTGAATTTTGCAAATCCAACCTCAGATTCGTGATCAGCGACCCAAAAAATCCCCGTGTACCAAATTTGGTAAGGATCGGTTGAATTTTAATTTGAATTCGTTTTTGCATTCGAGAAGCACTATATCTGTCTGATTTATTGAGGTTAGAAAGAAAAACAGAACTGTATGGCTCAATCCAACCGATGAATATTAGCTTAGCGTGTCCGAATACATATTAATACATCTTTGGATTCATGAAAAAAGCTTGAATCAATTTTTTAGGAGTATATTTTTCTTAATTTTTACTAATTTTTACCTATTTTTTGAGGTTAGAAAAAAATTGAGATGTCATGGCGATATTCTGACGTCAGATTCGTGATTAGCGGGCAAAAATACTACGGATCTGATATATCGCATCAAAAGTATACCCCACTTTTTTTTTGTGGGCTGTGTAATTTAATTCCTAAATATTTAATTTTTGCTTACCTGCTCTACAATCTGATTATCGATTTCCAGCTTGCACCTAATTGGTTCTTTGGAGATAACTACTGTTTTGGTTATTTCAGCGATATTTTCATAATAAATTTCTTTGCTGTTGTATTAAACTGATGTAATAATCTCTACAAGTCATCTTCATTCTCAGCGACTAGGACGGTATCGTCGGCGTAACACAATCTTTGTATCTCTTTATTGCTCATTTTATAGCCTTTTTTTGTTTTTACCTGTTTAATTATTTCATCTAATATAATGTTAAACTGTAGGGGACTCAATGAGTCTCCTTGTTTAATACCATTTGTTACTTCTGTGGGTTCAGTTAACTCCGAATTTACTCTGGCTTCTATTTTATTTCTTTTGTAAAGGTTCTCAATTAGTTTTATTATATCTAATGGAATATTCTTGTCTTAAAGTGTATGCTTAGTTGGGAATGTGGAATCTTTGGCACAATGATACTACTCAGTATATATCACCACTACACCAAACGCTTTATTTTTGCACTCGACGCGCGTTTCGCTAACCATGTTAGCTTTCATCAGGAGCGATGATTGACTAAAGCTAAACTACAAATCTACCCTATTTATACTTAGCCTAACCCTTGAATTACTCAAGCGGAACTAATGACATAGGCAAGGCCCTCAGTTCCGGTCAAGTACCCAGTAGAGGGGACTATAAGGAATAGGCCCTCTGTCTTTATTTAAACTACTTTTACATTTTATGATTTCCATACTTTCGTATGCGTTCAACAATCTCCTATCAGATACATTTTTTATTAATCTTAGATTATCTAATGTTTACAGCATGATCAGCTTCAAGGGCATGTTCGGCAATGCTAGACTTTTCTGTTCTATTGTATCTTAAGTGTGCTAAATGTTCTTTAAATCGTGTTTTAATTGACCTTTTAGTTTGCCCAACATACTTTTTGTCACAATCATTACAACTAATTTCATAAATTCCACTTTTCTCACAATTAGGAATCTTATCTTTGGATTTCCTAAGATATTCCTCAGATTGTCTGATGACTTATAGACTAAGGTGAGGCCTACCTTATTAAATACCTTATTGAGTCCCTTGCTATATTTCGAATTATATGGTATGGAGACATATTTGGTGTTATTTTCTTCGCGTGTAAAAAGGTGGAATTCTGAATATTAAACCTAAATTTATGTCTATTTATTAGCTTATTTACTAAGTCATCGTCGTAACCATTAACTCTAGTTATATTTCTAATACGATTCCTTTCTTTATTGAAGTTTACTCTGCTCTGAATTTGATATCTATAGAAAAGACACAATAACAGATAGATATATTCCTAATGATTCATTTCATTGCAAACAACATAAATTAGCCTCATTACATTTTTTAGTTCATCGTTTGGTCACTTTCCCTCTGTTATACTCAATTGACTTTCAGTAATTTGTCTGATTATAGCATTGACCATCGAATCAAGAGCGAATATTAAGTTTTGTGTAAAACTTGTTAAAACATTTACCGAAACTTATCAAATAATGAAACATGTTTATAGAGTGATGATTCTCTATCCCTTAGCAGAGTACATGAGTGGTGGAAACGTTTTAAAGAAAGTCGTTGTGAACCATAATGACCATGAAACATGTTGGTCAACCAAAATTCATGATAACCTAATAAAACATCGAAACTGGCTGAAAAAGAACCGACATCTTCATTGCGATACATGGAAATAGAATTAAATATATCAAAGCTTCAATCCCTCATATTTTGACTGAGGAATTGGGAGATTTGCGCACGGTTTGTAGCACACAAATCAACTGATGACCAAAAATTGTTTCGAATTCAAAATTGTAAAGACTTGATTAAAGTGTCAAAAAAGGGTGTGTCAAAGCTCTGATTTGACACACCCAAGCGAAGGAAATCCTAAAAATAGGCGTTTGGAAAAGTCAAAAGTGAAATCAATGTTGAATTGTTTCTGCGATTCAGAGGGTATAGTCTATAAAAAAATCGTTTCACTTTGCCAAACGGTTAATGTGTATTATTTGTGTATAATAAAGTATTTATTGTCGCATATTCATCCTGCACTGCCACAATATCGGGAAAGTGAAAGTTGGCAACCGTTACACCATAATGCATTATCTCATCTTTCGACGCTTATTGCTGATTTTTTGACCAAGAACAACTTTTTAACCGTCGATCATTTGCCGTATTCGCCTGATTTGGCTCAGTGTGACTTTTGTCTCAGTGTGACTTTTGTCTCAGTGTGACTTTTGTCTATTCTCAAAATTACGTCGATTAAAGGAAAGCGTTATGCTGACGTTAAAGACATCCAAAAGGCGTTGACCATTATAATGAAAGACATCTCAAAAGATGAGGTAAAAAACCCATTTAAAATTCTTAGTAACTATGCAAAACGCTGTATCGAGCCCGAAGGGACTATTTCAAACATAATAAATAAATTTTTCAAAATAATAAGTTTTGTTTTCATTTTAGAAAATCATTTTTACTTTGAGACACACTGTGTATTTTTAAAAGCTTCACCCTAATTCATTAATCGACTATTGTATATCTATTGTAAACTTAGAATACCGCCTATAATTTTAAAAGATTTGTATTTTTAAACGCTAAAAATTACCCAAAGTCAAAAAAAACCTTGAGCTTAAAGCTCTGATGTTTTTCACATAAATCTAGACTATAAAAGGTTACACCCAAGTTTCGAATAAAGAATTATTTTTCCAATTTCGCTGTTAACAGGATACGAGTCATTTCAAACAGTGTTCAATTTCCTGTTCTAAATGTACGACCTGTTATGACCAATAAACGTCAATTGTCAACTAAAAATAAAATGGAGAAATTAAAATTGTTATTAGTTTTAACTGTTATTTGAACTTAAATTGTCGCTGGACGTATTTTATTGTCAAATTAAATATAAAACATACGTTTTATGTGTGTGTTTTATATGCATATGGTATATATAGAATCTAGAATTGATTTTTCCTCATAGAGAATTTTTTCCACCAAAAAATGTTGTTGGCATCTGGTCATAGGGCGGCAAACCTCTTTGTGCCTGTAATGGCGTTTGAAACCTTTTGTGGTCGCATGATTAACTTTCTTTTTCTGTTGAAACCGTAGGTAAGGTAAGTCCCGAAGCAGTCTAGAGTATAAATTTCCTTCCAGAATGTGGTTACTTATTCTATGGGTGGCAACTTTGGATCTCTTCCTTGAGTAAGCCAGATGATTGTATGAGGGAAACCCTATTATCGACAACAAATTTTATTCGCTTTGCGAGGCGCTTCTTTACCACCACTCTCTAGAAAGTATGTGATGAGTATGACGAAGTTTCTATGCTATTTTCCTCACCTGAATACGAGACTCTTTTTGTCTAGCCTCCTGGATTTTTATTGAGATCTAGTCTACATGCTTTTCATTTTTCTTTGGCATTAATTCTGAGACAAAGCGGTAGACAGCGTTGTTTAGCGTTTTGATCGAGACATTTTCTGTCTTGTGGCTTTATATATACTTTTCCAAATATTTTGATCTTTGCTCGTAAAGACCAATATCGTCGTTTAGAAGAATGCCTTTACAGAGTGGTTTATTTGCTGAACCACTGCCTTAGGTTGTTCTCGAGGCGTTCGAACGTAACTGGATCCGCGAAGATTTGCCACGTAGTCTCCTAGTCATTGGCTATTGTCACTATCTAAAAGACATAAAAGAATAGGACGCAACATATCCTGTGGCTCCGACCCATATATACTGTCACGCAATGTGGTCCGAAAAAAACCCCTTACATCCGTTATAGATACAAAAAAGTTCTTCTTTCTCACATTTAGTCAATGTGGTTCCATGTTTGGCTGACTGGCCCAAGCCAAGTCAGTACAAACACTATTACCATTGTGTATTAAGGAGTGACCTGACAATGTTACATGTTTTCAAAATCACTGACTTCTGAATGTTTCCGTGTATGTTTGTGTTGAGTCCTAATTGTACTAAGTGTGGAGTGAATGTTATTGGTGTAAGGCCTGTGGCTAATATAATGACGGGGACAATGATGACTTTTTCTTGTTTCCATAGCCTTTTTATTTCTGTTGCAAGATCTGTGTATTTGGAAATTTTTTCTGTGTATTACGCTTGGATGTTTGGATCGTTGGAGACAGCTATGTCATTTAGATAGGTTACTTTTTTTTGCACTGAAAAGTAATATCGGGTTTATTGGCGAAGACTGTTTCATCTGTATGGGTACTGATAACCCAGTAGAGCTTGTAATCTTTATTTTCAAGTATGGATGTTGGTGTGTATTTGTAGTAGGGATCTGTGTTTTCTATGACATTCTATGTTATGTGTGTCTGTGTATTTGGAAATTTTTTCTGTGTATTACGTTTGGATGTTTGGATCGTTGGAGACAGCTATGTCATTTAGATAGGTTACTTTTTTTTGCACTGAAAAGTAATATCGGGTTTATTGGCGAAGACTGTTTCATCTGTATGGGTACTGATAACCCAGTAGAGCTTGTAATCTTTATTTTCAAGTATGGATGTTGGTGTGTATTTGTAGTAGGGATCTGTGTTTTCTATGACATTCTATGTTATGGCTAGTGCTTGGTGAACTACTTTTGCCGCTGAGTCATGTCTGGCTGTGTATTCCGTTCCGACTAATATTTCACATCCGCTTGTTATGTGTTCGATCGTTTCTTTCTGGTGGTGGTATTTCCTGCATCTGTCTTCGGTCATAGTTGGGTCTTTGATGATATGCTTTTGGTAGTTTCTGGTTAATATGACTTTATCCTGGATGGCATCCTGGTTATTATTATTATTATTATTATTATTTATGTAGGTAAATTAATAGGTGCAGTCATAATTTTAGGTAATATTTTATGCAGTTTTGGAGAGTTTGGTTGCGACTTTTTTGTAAGCTGTATTTGACAAGGACTTTATTTTAGTTAATATATATATATAATAAATGTATATAAAAAATATCATAACATAAGGTAAAAATATTGCTCCAACCTAAACTACACCCTGTATACGTACCAATCTTAATTAATAATATAAACATACACTTAATATAAATAGATGTTGTTACAATTTGACACAGATTAACACAGTTAGCTCCACTAACGTTATTAAAATCACTTAGATATACAGAACATGAAGTAATTCTTGTAGTGTAATAACGTTATATGTACAACTTGGAACTTAATTCAACTAATGTCTTTGTAAATCAACTCCTGTTTTACAGCAATTAAAATATGACTACCGTCAACTTGCTTTTGAAAATTTTTTTATTAGTTACGGACGCCTATTAGATGGTCAAACTAGTACATTGAAAGTAACATAATATACTAAGTATCCCATTTAACTCCCACTCCTATTTTATTAACGTCTTGTGTATTTGACCATAACCAATTTAAAATAATGAAAAAATAACCCAATTTTTAGTTGCTACGATTACAAGGACCCTAAAAAGGACATAAAACTCGATATATCCGAAGCATCTCTTTGAATGCCTTACTAACCTCTTATATATTTAACCTTAAATAATTGAAGATAATAAAACATAACACAACTCCAACACCATTCCCCACGCCTTTAACACCTTGTGTGTTTGACTTTAGATAATTATAGTTAAAAATTTTTCATTATCTCAGAAAAACTAAAAAGAAACATTCTCCTAACGTTAGGGAAACTGTTCACAATTTATCGACCCCCACAAGTTTCACTTCCCCTAAAGTGATATCTCCCAAAAACTATAGGTTCCATCCCTAGGTCAAGTATTATATGTGTGCCAAATTTTTAATAGATGTCTTATTTGGGCGGGAGTTATCGTGCCAACTATACATTCCCAATGTGAAAAAAATGCGAAAACCTAGGAGTATGATTCGTACGAGGGCTACCTTTTATGTTTTTACAAAAATAATGAAAGAGAAAAAATTTTGATACAAATCATTTTGTAGTTTCTCAAACCTTTAAAATTTATGCACTTTTGCATGCGTTCAAACCAATTCTCGAAACATTTTTTTCACTCTGAGGTTGGTACCTCAAAAACACGGTTTTGGAAGGATTCTTAAGGTGATGAAAATCGCTGTCCAAGCATTTTTTTTTGACATTCTGGAACGAATAAAGTCGTTAGGCAATAAATCAGGGGAATACAGGAAATGGGACGTTAATTCGATGTTTTTCGCCGTCAAATAATCAGTTGTTTGTCGTGCCGTGTCATGATGAAGAATGATGCAGCATTTTCGGTTGTTTTCTTTGATTTCATCGATGACTGTTGGCAAACAAATTGTTGTATACCATTTAGCATTAACTGTTCTTCAATCCTCTAAAGCAATGATTGCAACATGTATAACCAAACCAACAAGCGATCATTTTCTTGGATGTGCTTCGCGAAGGAACCACTTTTGTTGGATTCAGTTCACCTTGGAACACCTAAACAGTGGATTATTGCTTAGTTGTCGACTCGTACAAATACATTTAAGTTTCCTCTCCTGTTACGATGCTGTATACGAATTTTGCATGTCCTCGGTCGAATTTTTTGAGCATTTTCTTACACCAATTGACAGGAGCCTGTTTTTGAGTTTCGGTCAAATTATGCGAAATCCATTGGGAACAGATCTTTTTCACGGCTAAATGTTTATTCAAAATCGACTGTACTACATTCTTCGATATGCCTAAGGATGCCTCTATCTCACGATAAGTCACATGCTGATCTCCTTCAATCATGTTGTGCACAAAATAGTTTTTTGGGACAACACCAATTTTGGTCGACCTTCATGAAATTCATCGCTGATGGAAGCACGACCATGACGGAATTCTGCAAACCAATTGGAAACAAGTCTTTTTTGATATTGATTTATTACGTTGAACGAAGCGATTGAAGGTATTATTGTTGAGTTAGGCCTTTACTAAAATCGTAAAAAGATCATCCAGGGAAAACCTTTACTTGAAATCTGTTCACAAAACTGTTTTTTTTTTTAAATCCTTAAACAAACTACTCGTCCAATTTCTAACCTGCCACTATTTTAACAATAAAAAATGTCAAATTTTCCAACAATAGTAATGACACATCTCAATAGTGCTTCCTAGTGGTCGTTTATGAAAACTTAAAAGGCAGCCCTCGTATTACCAAGGCTAGTACAAATCTGTCTTTTTTTTGGAAAATAAAAAAGACACAGGAGACTCGAGGAATAGGTGGAGGTCGATTATTTTTATTTGGCAAAACGTGGCGTTGAAATGGCATTGCCACGAAAGTAACTTCGAATATTTCGAGTTATAGTATGTCACTTCTAGGACGATCGAGGTGGCAAAAATTCAAAGGTCATGTCAATCTTCCATTATTCACTCATATTCCATTTTTGCATTCCAAGTAAACAACTTTACGAATTTTTTTATGTTGACAGTAAAAAGAAGTTGAAAAGGTAAATGGAAGTAAATTTGCGTTCCTTTATGTCAATAAAAAAAAAGTTTTCCATTAAAAGGCAAGCCTTGTGGAAATATTACTTTTTATTTCTTTTTGATTATTTATTTTTGTGATTGGTAACTTTTTAATGTCTGTCTTATTGGGTATTTACTCAAATGAAATCAATATTTGGTTTCATTTAATTTAAGCTCATAAGAACACGAGGCGGATTTTATGCTTACGAAATACGCAAAAAATATACAGTTCTAAAATTAATACTGAATTTGATGTTCTGGCCTTAAAGAAATGACTTAATCTCAGCTTAATTAACATTTTAGATGATAGGTACAATCGGTCAAGTAAGAACGTCTCCGCGATAATTCGTTTTTAGTAGATGCGATTCTAGCGAGTCAACAAGAAGTCGGTAGAGGGAACCTTCGGCTACAACGCATTTTAGTAAAAGTAACAGTCGATTCCAAGCTTTCGTCGAAATCATGAAAAAATCTAAAATGAGTCACTTGTTTGCGCGTCGATTCGAATCAGTCTTTTTTTGTTCCTATCCAAAGGGGCCTAAAATGACATATTCTGCTGGCCGCTAAATATATCAAAAAGTCGTGGTTTGTGAACAAGTAAGTAAATCATTTTAACAAGACAAAAAATGTTGACGAACTACCGACCGATCGACCGACTGACCGACCGACTGACGATCGGACAACCGGATGACCGGACGAACGGATGACCGGGCGACCGGGCGACGGGCAACTGGACGACCGAACGACCGAACGACCGGACGACCGGAAGACCGATTCTAAAGGGTGCCCCAAAATTCACGCAAGATTTGAATTTGGCGCCATTTGTATGATAAAGTGTTACCAACAAAACAAAACACAGCGTGACAGCTGACAGTTCAGGGTTATTAAAAATGAAGTGCTACACGAAAGAACAACTTGTTTTCATTGTTGAGGAATATTTTAAAAATATGGTCGGAATAATGATTTAACCTCATCAACTGTGAAGAGATTAATTTAAAAATTCAGGGAGACTGGATCAATTAGTGATCTTAAACGCTCTGGCCGTCCTTCAACAAGTCGTTCGACACAAAACATTGAAGCAGTTCGTGAGAGTGTTGCCGAGACTCCAGGAACATCAATTCGGCACCATGGTCAAGAATTGGACATTTCGAGAAGCTCTCTACAGGGTATTCTCACGAAAGATTTGCATCTTCATGCTTGCAAAATTCAATTGACTCAAGAACTGACCACGCACAACGAAGAAAGTTCGTTGAATGGATTATGGAACAACAATAAGTGGATACTGATTTTTCGAAGAAAATCATCTTCACCGATGAGGATCAGTTCCATCTTGATTGCTTCGTTAATCGACAAAATTGTCGTATTTGGGGTTCAGACAATCCACACGTGACTGTTGCGAAACAAATGCATCCACAACGTGTCACTGTTTGGTGCGGATTTTGGGCTGGAGGCATCATCGGACCATTCTTCTTCGAAAATGCGGTTGGCCAGGCAATAACAGTTAATGGGGATCGTTATCGTGATATGATAATCCAGTTTTTTGTGGCTAAATTGCGAGATATGGTTGTGGACGACATGTGGTTTCAACAAGACGGTGCCACATGCCATACAGTCCGAGAAACAATTCAATTACTGCATAAGTCATTTCCTAGTCGTGTAATATCCCGTTTTGATGATCAGAATTGGCCGCCTAGGTCATGTGATTTAACGCCGTTGGACTTTTTTCTTTGGGGTTTTTTAAAGCCTAAGGTTTATGCCAACAAGCCCACGACCACCCACGACTTGAAGGAGGAAATTAAGCGCTGTATCAACGAAATTCAGCCACATTTATACAAAATGGTCATGGAAAATTTCGACAAAAGAGTGCGTATGTGCCAGCAAAGCCGTGGGGGCCATTTACCCGATATGTTATTCCATACATAACCCTACACTGTATACTTTATGAATCAATAAAAAAATTACAATTTATTACAATGTTTTCTATCAAAATTACTTCTTCCGTGAATTTTGGGACACCCTTTAAAGTGATAGCTTATTGACATTTTTCCAGGACCAAACCTAGGTTTTGAAACAATTTTTCTTTTCAACTGCAAGGAACTTATTTAAGTGAACAATAAAATAAGAAAACGTAGTTTAGAAAACACCTGATTTATTAATATTTTTCTGCACATTTTAAAGTTATGCGGTATTTAAAAATTTTTTTAAATTATAAACTTTAAAGCAATAAATGGCTGGATGAAATTTTTAATTTGTTTTAATGTTAATATAGGTTTTTTTTTCAATTAAATGTCTCTTTTTCAGGTTATGTCTGAGTACTGCAAGAAGCGACAACAGAATCGTCCATTTTCACATATAGTTATGGATTTGCATCAGGAAGCCTTAGCAGGTGTAGAAGCTTGTATAGATACTCCGTGGGGTCCACCTGCCATGCCTGAAATAGTCCCTCGAACAAAAACTAGGTAACTACAGTCGTACTAACTAAGAAATGTTTTTCTAATCTTAACTACGATATATATTTCAGGACAATCATTTAAACACTGTCCATCTTCCATAATACACAATCATTTATTAACATCATCAAATTTTCTTTTAACTGACAAAATACGATTTTTATCCAATTTTCGCATAATAAAAAGCATAAAAAAACACTTTCTTAATAAATATTTTCGATATTTTAACAGAGTGACTTTTAGACTAGAAAATTCAAATATCCCGCCAAAGGACAATAGATATGCGACCCTGCAATTTTTTTTTTGTATTTCAAGTGATGCAGAACCCACCCATACCCTCACTTCTTTTAAATTTAATAATAAAGAAAAATCCAATGTCGCACACTTTTTGCCTGTCACTTTATATTAATTTATTAAGTTTAAAATAAGAATTTTAATTTTTTATTTGCTCTGCATTATCTTATTTTCAATGAATTACCTCCTATTTTACCACACTTGGTGGTACACAGGAAATGACAGGAGCAGGCAGAAAGAAAAGTTATACCTTAATGAAAGATAAAGGAGGATATCTGATTCTAGATACCACTTAGAACATTAGACGATGGAAAGAATACTTCAAAGAATTGTTTGAAGACGAACGTACAGAGATTAAACAAGATATAAGCGTGGAAGGATCTCCTACCACCGAAAGTGAAATAATCTACGCCATTAAATATACAAAAGATCGAAGAACACCTTGTCCTGATGGTATTCCTGGTGAATTGTTAAACCTATTAGAATATGAATAATTCTTATAGATTTAAATAACACCATTTATAATACATACCATCAGAATAGCTTCAATCAGCTTTCATCACACTACCAAAGAAAACTAATGCGAAATAGTTCTCGCATCATAGACGCATAAGTTTGATGTCTCTCACTTTTAAGGTCTTTTTGAAGATAATTCGTAATCGTATCCATTATAAACTGGAGACTGATATAAGTGAAAGTCAATTTGGATTCCGTAGCTGATTGGGAACTAGAGAAGCATTGTTTCCAGGAAATGTTCTAACTCAAAAATGCTTAAGCATGAATAAAGAGATTTGCCTTGGATTCATAGATTATAAGAAGGCATTTAACATGATGAGACATGAAAAACTATTTGATCTTTCAGACAACAGTCAACTCGATAGCAAAGACATAGGAATCATTAAAAATCTGTACTGGAACCAAAGTGTGGTAATTAATACCGGACATCGGAAAACATAAAAATAATAAGAAGCGTTAGACAAGGATGTGTCCTGTCTCCGCTTCGGTTCAACTAATATTCGGATGCTATATTCAAAAAAGCTCGGATCAAGAAGAAGGCATTAAGATTAATGAATAATTAATCAACAACATTCGATACGCCGACGATACCTTAGTTGTGGCAGACAGTGTAGAGGGCCTTTAGACACTTCTTCAAGAAATAAATAAAATCAGCAATGAATATGGACTCAAAATGAATTTTGAAAAGACAAAATACAGAAAACTCCTTCGGTCCACACAAATATCAACACAGAGTCAATACCGATAGAAAAAATCTCTAAATACTAATATCTGGGAACATGTATCAACGAGAAAGACGACTAGACACAGGAAATCAATAGTAGAATTAAACAGGTTAGAATGCCATTCTTCAATAAGACTTTATACTAATCGTAAATTGAATTTACGACTCCGACTCCGAATGGCAAAATGCTACGTGGTTCCGTTATTCTATTATATGGATTAGAGGCCTGGACTATCAACAAAATCACAATGAAGAATGGGAAATATCCTGGACATAAAGTATCAGCAAAAGCATCAGCAATAAAGTGTTAAGACGAGTGAACAAGGATTGATCAATAAAAATAAAAACCAGGAAACTAGAGTACTTATAATGGAAGGAAAGATACAAGGTAAAAGACCTGCAGGAAGGAGACGTACGTCGTGGCTGAAGAACTTAAGAAAGTGGTTTAGCTGTACTTCCCTACAACTCTTTAGAGCCACGGTATTCCAAAGTATAATGGCCAGGATGATAACCAACCTCCGAAGGGAGACGGCACAATAAGAAGAAGGTGGTCCAGCACACTCCCTTGTTTTCTATAGACCATTTTTCAAACGATTGTCATCGTGCTACTGATTTGCGTTAATATACAGGCAAAAACCAAAGTTTCGGTTTCAGTTATAGCACAGTAGCCAGGGGCTTTGAGCTCTTATTAAATGTTACATTTTGGCACTCAGGTAGTTTTTTAGACGTAGAATACGATAAAGTTTGATGTACGCTAAGCAAACAAAATCCAAAATAAAATCAAAAATTCGTTTTATTTTTTTTTTTGGTGGTATCTCCAAAAATAAAAAGAGCGGGAAATTTTACAAAAAAATAGAATATAGATTTTTTCCAGATTTTTTTATTAGCGTGAGAATTTAGTAAAAATTTCTATAGGTGATTCAAAAAGTGTAGCGCGCCAAACAGATTAATTTGAAAGTCTACGCGCACCGCTCGAGAGTTAATCGATATTACTTGTTCTGAGAGTGTTGAAAAGAAGATTTTCAGCTTTCCGATGATACTAATAGTTTTTATTCTTGTTACTTCATAATTTGCAAAACTTAAAACGAAATTTTTGTTTGCATTATTTTAACGGGCCTACAGTAAATTACAATTATTTAATAAAATATAGTATTGAAAAAAAAATCCTTGTGCATATATCATCATTATATCATGAGTTTCAATATAGAAGTAATTAAAAATACTCACATTGTCTGTGTTATTTAAAAATTGAGTTTTAAAATATGAAAATATACCTGCTAAAGTGCGCCGCCGGCAATTTTACGTTCAAAGCAATACGAAACGGTCAAAAAAAGTCGAACAATTTTTTTTTTAATTGCGGTTAAAAGTATACTTGATATTAGAAAATCATTAAAAACTTTTAAAAAACTTCATCTTTTTTTATAATTTTACTCTTAAAAAAGTGTTCATGATAAACGTATTTTTTGCTTATTATTAATTATAAAACTTAAGATAAAAAAATACTTAAAGGAGGCAAATGAAGATAAAAGTCTAAACTTTAAGTATAAAGTATTTATATTTCATTTCAACATCCAGGTACAAAGAAAATAGTTATTGAAAACACAAAAATTCTAAATTACTCGAAGGAATTTTATTAATGGCGATCTGAGAAGAAACGCGCGCGCATCGCCACCCACCCAATCTGATTTCTGTCATCTGTGCGACGTAGTCTGTATATTGTATATTGATGATAAAAATTGTGAACAAATTAAAGGAGAATAAAGTGACTAAAAAATAATGCTTATTTTTTTGTAAATATTCCTGTTATACATTGTTTGTAATTTATTCTTAGTTTTATTGTAATGTATTTATCCAGTTATTATTATTATAAATAAATATATTTTCATTTATTTTTCTAAATACACTGACTGCCATTTTGGATCACGCATTCGGATTTAATCTGTCCTCAAATTCTTAATCAGCACCCCAAAAAAACCCTTAGTAAACAGTTAAAAAAATATATGGAAAATTAAATGAGTTACATACACTCTGGCCGCCCTATTGGACCCGCCATTTTGAATTTTTCAAATCCATCCTCAAATTCTTAATCAGCAACCCGGGAAACCCCTTAATATCCAATTTCAAAAGATTTAGCGATATATAGAAACGTTAATTTAATCATAAATGAGGTTGGAAGCATGATTCCCACTATAACTGAAGGGGTTAAACCAGCCATTTTATTTTAAATATTTTTTAAAATTACGGTTAAAACTAAAAAATATAAATCTATATGCTATTTTTTTGTAAAATTTTCCGTTCTTTCACGTGGTGCTATTAATTTTTCGTTGTCTTTTTTATTTTCAAGATATTTGCGAAAAAAAAACGAATTTTTTATCTCATTTTCGATTTTGT
>CM032454.1:179752584-179946429 GCA_019049505.1 Pachyrhynchus sulphureomaculatus
GCAAAAAGGCAGGATCTTATATCTTGGGATTTACTATACTTAGGTTCTACTAGAGAAGCAACGTTTGATAGAAAAAATGTGTTTTGAAATTTTCTTAATGATGTAGAAGTTCACATTGTAGCAAGTTCGTACCAACTTTAGATAAAAAAAGTTTCTGTCGACTTCTCTATTTCTTGTTTTCTGGCGTTTTTAGGATTCAATAATTCAACAATTTTTCTTTTTCTTTAAAAAAAAAAGGTTACTGAGTCTGGGTTTTATTAGCTGAGGTTTTGGAAACTATTTATAACAATCACAGAACTAATAAAAAAACTACAAGGATAAAATTCTTCTACTTCGGACCTCTAAGAAATTGCATGTTTCTTTTTAAATATTTCACAGGGTCACATTAAGATACTTAGTTTAATTATTCAAATTATTCAAAAATGCATCTAGCGATGTCTGACATTGCTATCTTACAGGTCGTAGTGGTAAGTGGGGAAATATCAGTCATTGAGAATTATTCAAAGTATCATTAGTTTTACAGCATTGGCTTGGTCTAAATTTTATTAATTTTTGGTTAAGATAATAAAGAAATCTTAAGCATAAGAATTTATAATCAAACATATAAGGGGTTAAAAGAATAGACAAGGGTGTTGGTTACTTTCACTTTGCGGCAATTCAAAGCGATATATTTTTCTTTTTTTCTTCAGGTCCCGTGACCGCTCAACGATCGTTCGTTATCATGTTGGCTACCATGTTAATGATGGTTTTATTGACAGCCACCCGGAAGAGTGGAACCGTACACTTTCCGTACCACTCTTTAAATTTTTTATCTACGATGTTCTGCTTTCTCCCTGTACCACGTCCGCCTGGAATATTTCCCTTTATAATCAGATGCAAGATTTCGTATTTTTCTGGATGTCTCATAATGTTACCAAAATATTCTAATTTGCGTCGCTTGATGGTCGTGACTACCTCCAAGTTCTTATCAGTGCAAATGAAATCGCTGTTCTGATTCTGTCCATCCAACTGATTTTCAGCTGTCGTCGATACACTCACATCTCGAATGGCTCCAGACTTTTGAGCATTGCTCTCAGTTAGCGTTCACGCTTCATGCCGTACCAGTATGAACCGAAAAGTATTAGCAACCCGTAGTTTCAATGATAGGTCGTAACTAGTTAAGATTTTCTTCATAAATGCGTCTCGGGCGCTTCTCTATTCGAATTTTGACTTCCACAGTCAGGTCCAGTGGACGTGTGATATTGCTACCGAGATACATCAATTTATCAACTCTCTCTATTTTTGTGCCACTGACTGTAATACCACCACACACTTCAATATTAGATTCTTTGCTTATAATCATATATTTTGTTTTATTTGCATTGAGTCTTAAACCAAATTATGTACAAGTGTCAGTTATTTTATCGATAATTTTTGTAGTTCCTTTCCGTTAATTAGTGACAATGTTTCAAAACGGCGTATCTGATGTTATTTATGTCTTTGTATCTGTCCGGTCGTTTTTAAAATCTCTAGAAGTTTTTAGTGGCGTACTTGGTCAAAGGTTTTTTTAAAGTCAATTGAACAAAGGAACACATTTTGGTTGACATCGCGACATCTCTGGATCAACACATGGATACCAAACAGTGCTTCTCTAGTCTCTAATCCGTTTCGAAAACCCAAAAACTGATTGTTTCCAATTCTTTCTTCAAGTTTTATTATACAATCAGTTCAAAAAGTCTCCATACACCACCTGGTTTCTATACTATTTTTTGTTATGTTTAAACTAAATTAATTGGAACTATGAGAAAACATGTTTTAATTAATATTTGAAGCTTAACCAACGAGGATTAGGTATCAAAAACAGCTACGGAAACATTTTATTTGGAAGTTACATCATTGTTATAAAAATGTAAACAAAATTAATGTCAAAAAACTCTCTATACGCTCAAGAACTGCATTGAAAAAAACACGTTATAATCAGCCGCATTTTATCAAGCTACCTATTGCACGCTAAACTAAAAACAAATGTGCTTTGGATTGTGTTAGCCCGATACTTGTTGGAAATTCATAATAAAATTATATAAAAACAACACTATGTTTTAATTTCCAATATATTTAAAGTTACTTGACAATTGTTTCACCATACAATGGGAAATTAAAACATAGTACTGTTTTTATATAATTTTGAAAACAAATGAATAATTTTCGTCAATACTTTATAATCTGTCACTTGTTACTAGTAATTTTGCAGTGGGATTTCAAAGTAGTATTAAAAATGAGCGAGAGAAATTGTGAAATTCTGTTTCAAGTTCGAAAGATCATAATTGATTTGTGGAAAGATGAAAAATCGTACAGAAATATACGAAAAATTGTTAAAAAGTCGCATGCTACTGTTCAGTACATTGTTAATCCAGTATAAATCAGCGGGTTCCTATAAAATTCGATTCCACGTTAAGGGGCTAGTATTGTTAGACAAATAATTATAGATCTCAAGAAAATTGCACCAAAATTAAAAGAAGAAGTACGGTAACTATTTTCGAAAAATATTTGTTCACAAACAGTCAGAAATTATTTACAGGGCAGGCTATAAGGGGTGTGCAGCCAGGAAGAAGCCGTTAATTTCGGAAGCTAATCGCAAAAAGTGGTTAGCTTTTGCTAAGGAATACGTTACTAAACCTTCTGAATTTTGGGAATCCGTAATGATGTGATGAAACTAAAATTAACTTTTTTGGGTCTGGTGGCAGAACTAATGTTTGGAGAAAGAAGAATATCGCATTCGATATTAAAAACATTTGTTCCACGGTGAGACAAGGAGGTGGCAGTGTTCTGCTTTGGGGATGGATGTCCGCTGGAGGGAATGGAAATTTACATTTTATGGTACCATGGTCTGCATGTTTATTTGAACGTTTTGAGAGACAATTGAAGAGAAAGTGTCCAAAAATTTGCACTAGAAAAAGGATACATTTTCCAACAGGATAATGATACGAAACATACCGCAAACTTGGTGCGAGAATGGATGATCCATAATGTGCGACAGCAGCTTCATTACATCCTCCGCAATTACCAGATGTTAACCCCATCGAGCATTCATGTGAGGAACTTAAACGGCGCGTTCGCAAACATAATGTTTCAAATAGAGAAAAATTAAAAAAACAGAATATTGAAACGAATGCCAGCAGAAGTTACCAGAAAGCTGGTTGCAAGCATGACAAAAAGGTAACAGGAGATAATCAATGCCAACGGCGGTCTCACTAAAGATTAATTTAAACGAAGTTGTTATTTTCCGTTAAACTCCGTCAAACTATTGGTAATTATTAAGTGTATGGAGACTTTTTGACATTAATTTTGTTTACATTTTTATAACAATGATGTAACTTCTAAATAAAATGTTCCGTAGTTGTTTTTAATACTAATCCTCGTTGGTTAAGTTTTCAAATATTAATTTAAACATGTTTTCTCATAGTTCCAATTAATTAGTTAAACATAACGGAAAAATAGTATAGAAAGTTGGTGGTGTATGGAGAAATTTTTGGACTGTATATCCTGCCATGCTGCACTCTAAAACATATTTTTAAAACATGACTCATGAGACTAATTGTTCGATGGTCGCTATAACTGATTACTCTGTTCTTTTTTGGAATCATGACAAATGTTGTTTCAAACCAATCAGTTCGGTAGTATTCCGGTCTCGTAAATGGCGTTTAAAAAGTTTTGTCAGGGGCTGTTGTTCCTATAAGACAAAAAGTTTTAAAATTTCAGTGCTTACCTGGTCCAGTCCAGCCGTTTTCCCTCCATTTTTTGCTAGCTTTTATTGCTACTGGGCCTGAGTCATGTCACAGAGCAATATAGTGGACATTTTTGTGTTTTTTGGAGTGACTGCCTTATTTGGACGTCCGGAACGTGGTGCATCATCGGTGCTTGTACGACCGCATTTAAGTTCATTAAATCATCGACATACCAGGTGTACAAGTATGAAATGAGGATTTTTTTCTAAAAAAACATGTTTTAAATTCGGAAGAATGATAAAAAGTGCTTTATTCAAAGTATGCTCCATCGCTTGTTATACATTTTTCCCATCTTTCGGGCAATTTGTGAATACCCCCACGCCAGTAAAAATCTTCTCCTTTTGCTGCGAACCATTCATCAAGCCATTTTTTTTCACATCTTCGTACGAACCAAAGCACTGCTCAGCAAGTGCGTGACCCATCGATGCAAAACAAGTGGTAATCGGAAGGAGCCAAGTCTGGTGAGTAAGCCGCATGGGGTAGAACTTCCCCAGCTCAGTGCTTCCAACGTGTCGCGAACTGGTTTTGCCGTATGTAATGGAGCATTGTCATGAAGAAAAATGACTTTGTGTTGCGTCTTTCGGTATTCTGGCCTTTTTTGAAGCAGCGAACGGTTCAAATCTCTCAATTGTTGTTGGTAACGTTTAGTATTAACCGTTTCCCCAGGTTTTTAACAGTTCATAATAGACCCACGCCCCTCTGGTCCCACCAAACACAGAACATCGTCTTTCTGCCAAAGCGATTCGGTCTTTCGGTCGATGTGGATGGTGCGCCTGGGTCTACCCATGATTTTTTGCGCTTGGGATTCTCAAAATAAATCCACTTTTCATCCCCTGTAACTATACGATGCAAAAACGACTTCCTTTTGTACCAAGCGACCAAAATGTCACACGTTTTTTTGCGCTTTTCCATTTGCCTATCGTTCAACTCATGTGGTACCCATCTATCGGCTTCTGAATCTTTCCCATCCCTCGTAGCCGATTGGAAACAGCTTGTTGACTAACGCCCAGTTGCTCGGCGAATTGTTTTTGTGTTTGCGAATCATCTTCGTTCAACAATGCTTGCAATTCCACATCTTCGTATTTTTTTGGCGGTTTTCCACGTTCCTTGTCTGCAACATTGAAGTCACCACTTTTGAAATGCCGAAACCATCGTTCACACGTATCTTGCGATGGGGCATGTTCACCATAAGCTTCTCGAAGTAGTCGGTATGATTCAACAGCAGTTCTTCAAATGAAAGCAAAAAATTAATGCTGTCCGCGAATGCTCTTTGTTCGGTATAAATTTCGACATATTGAACACAACACTATACACACACTTTTCCAATTTATCACTCGTGCGCATCTGACACTTGTTGATGACACAACAAAATGGCGCAGTGTCAAATCTTTATAGCACAAACTGCATTGGTGCACCATCTGTGGTTTGAAATCCGCATTTCATACTTGTACACCTGGTATAATTGCTTTCGGTGAAGCGGATCATCTGGCTTTTTTGTTTGTGATGCTATCTCTGGGAAAGTTTAGAGACTTTTCACTCCACGTTAGTAGAGAACAGAAATGGTTGTTTTTGTTTAAGTTTTTGGTTAAATTAGATGCAGATTTTATTAAAAATGTTACATGTTCCCTAACACAGTTATTTATTTGTAGCCGATCAATATTCCCCAACTATCCGCTAATTCCATACTAAAAATAACAAAACAAAATATACAATACCATTAACGTTGGAAACAATATAAATCATTACAATACGAAATACGTACATAGAATTTTAAATTATATCATTAAAACATAAAATTATTAAACATTACTTATTTACAAATTAACATTGAGAATATTCCTATGGTGTACTTATAGTTGTAGGTAACATATTTTTTTTTTTCTATGAAAATTTAATTGTGTTTTTGGTTTGAAAATTGCGTGTATACATTATTTTAAAAATATGTGAAAAATAACTCCTGTTGTGTTATTTGGTTTTATTTATGAATATTACAATGGTGCAAAAAACATTTTAATAGGTAAATTTTTTGTTTATTAATCTATTTATTTATTTATTTCAAGCTCTTGCAATATAGCGCAGTCGTCGGAGGCAAATTTTGACGAAAAGCTCTCATTAAATGTTAGCAGGCTGCATTTTGGCACACAAGGTAGT
Organism: Pachyrhynchus sulphureomaculatus; assembly: GCA_019049505.1. NCBI lineage: Eukaryota > Metazoa > Arthropoda > Insecta > Coleoptera > Curculionidae > Pachyrhynchus > Pachyrhynchus sulphureomaculatus. The sequence goes on from CM032454.1 coordinate 179,758,500, forward strand.
TTTTTTTGGACGTAAAATAAGATTTTGCTGCTCAAAACTTGTTGTTTAACAACAACAGTTGAACTTGAATATTAAGAAATGTGTTAGCATTAGTTTTGGTAGAGCTAGACGGAACTTTACTTTTGAGTATAACATTAATGGCAGCAAGCTGAGGCATGTTAGTGAAATTAATGATCTGGGAGTTCTTCTTCACAAGAAACTTACTCTCAATAGGTACATTTTGTCGATTGTTCAGAAAGGTTATAAAAATCTGGGGTTCATCACGAAATACTATATATATATATATATATATATATATATATATATATATATATATATATATATATATATATATATACTTTTCCTGCTCTACATTTAAACTGTTATATTGTTCAATTGTGAGATCGGGGCTTGAGTATGCCGCTGTGGTATGATCTCCTCATTACACTGTATATATAGAAGCGATTGAGGCGGTGCAGCGCCGGTTTTTCTGCGGACTTGTGCTTTTAAATTGGCCATACCACCCCAGATGGTTACCATATAGACCACCACAACCTTAGAGGCATTTTGGGTATTTCGACCCTGGAGACTAGAAGACTCCATTGTGGCCTGCTTCTGGCTTTTAAGTTATTAAATGGGCTGGTTGATTGTCCCTATCTCTTGGATAAGTTAACATTTAATGTTTCTCGTCGCACTAGAGGCAGAGACCTGTTTGGTATTCCCTTTCATGCGACTAATTATGGCTATTATGGACCCATGTCCAGAATAATAAGGCATTTCAATCAGTTCGATCTCAAGATTCATGGCTCCATTGATAGTTTTAAATTGATTGTTAAAAAGTTGTGATATTTGCTTGCTGTGAAACTAGTTTTAATGATCTTGTGATGTTGGATTCTGTGTATGTTTATGATTTTTATATATGTTTAGTTGTTTTAATTATGTTTATACTTGTGTAAATTGGCGCAACGCTGTTAATAAATAAATAAAAAAATAATAATAAAAATAAAGTGTACGCTAAACCTATAAAATCGAAAGTAATATGAAAAATTTGTTTTTTGCAAATATCTCTAAAAATAAAGAAGATATCGAAAAACTAATAGCACCACGAAATGGAAAATTTTACAAAAAGGAAGTATATAGATTATTTTTTGTAGTTTTACCCTAATTGAAAAAAATATTTAAACTAAAATGGCTGATTTAATCCGTTCAGTCGTATTGGAAATCATGCTTCCAACCTTATTTATGATTAAATTAACGTTTCTGTATACCGTTAAATAGTTTGAAATTATTAATGAAGGTAGCTGATTAAGAATCCGATAACAGGTTTGAAAAATTCAAAATGACGGATACAGTACGACGGCCAGAGAGTACGTAATTCATTTAATTTCTTCGAGTAATTTAGAATTTTTATGTTTTCAATAACTGCTTTCTTTGTACCTGGATGTTTTAATGAAATATAAATACTTTATACTTTTATCTTTCATTTCGCACCTTTAAATATTTTTTTAAGTTGTAAGTATGATTAATAATTTTAATCTGCTGCGACAGTAAGGCAGCTATACAAGCTCTTGCCAAATACACCACGGACAGCTTGCTGATCAGGGAATCGTGCAAGAACTAAACACGTTAGGAGGTAACAACGAGGTTACCCTAATGTGGGTACCAGGCCACCAAGGTATATCTGGAAATGACATAGCGGACGAACTCGCCAAAAGAGGCACCTTAGAGGACCCGCCTGAACAGGTTGCAGGAGTTCCATTCGCTTTTGGCAAAAACAAGATCAGGGAATGGTTGGACAAGGAACACCAACGCTCTTGAACTGCAGGAGCGGGGTGTCGTCAAGCCAAACTCCTTCTGAAACAAGCTACGACAGGCAAAACGAAGGAACTCCTATCGATGTCAAAACAAAGGCTACGCCTGAGTATAGGACTCATTACGAGACATCTGGCATTACAAGCCCATTTATATAACCTCAAATTGGCTGAGCGGAAAATACGTCGGGTGTCCGAGGGAGAAAGCGAGGACAGCATTCACATTTTGTGCGAATGTCCTGCACTAATAGTTAAAAGATACAGATACTGGGGTCAACTATTCTGTGAACCCAAAGATTTACAAGAAGTCAGAGTGAGTAGCCTATGTCTTTTGGCAGAAAATGCCGGACTAGGACTGCGACCCTGAATCGACAGTGGGGGAGTCACAGAAGAACTTTTAGATCTAGGTGACAATCATCTTACTACTACTACTATGATTAATAATAAGCAAAAAAATACATTTAACATAAACACTTTTTGAAGAGCAAAATTACAAAAAAAGAGAATGTTTTTTTAACTTTATAATGACTTTCCAATATCAAGTATACTTTGAAATGTACTAAAAAAATTGTCTATTTCCTACTGCTTTGAACGTAAAATTGCCGGCGGCGCACTACAGCAGGCAAATTTTCGTATTTTAAAACTCAATTTTTAAATAACGCAAATATTGTGAGTATTTTTAATTATTCTTATATTGGAACTTAGGGTATAATAATGATATATGCATAAATATATATTTTTTTTCAATACTATATTTTAGTAAATATTTGTAATTTACTGTATGCCCGTTAAAATCATGGAAACATTACAAATTATGAAACAACAAAAATAAAAACTATTAGTATCATCGGAAAACTGAAAGTCTTCTATTCAAAACGTTATCTTTAAATTTTTTTTACACTCTGAAAACAAGTATTATCGATTAACCTTCGAGCGTTGCGTGTAGACTTTGAAATCAAGTTGTTTGGCGCGCTCTACTTTTTGGATCACCTATCCGAATTTTTTAATAAATTCTTAAGCTAAATAAAAAAATCTGGAAAAAAATCTATGTACTATTTTTTTGTAAAATTTCCCGCTCTTTCACGTGATGCTATTAGTTTTTTTTCGATATCTTTTTTATTTTTCGAGATATTATCGAAAAAACTATTTTTTTTATTTTATTTTAGATTTTGTGGGCTTAGCGTACATCATACTTTGGCAAACTTTTTTTTATCGTATTCTACCTCCCAAAAAAAACGACGTAAATACCAAAATGCAGCCTGTTAACATTTAATAAGAGCTCAAAACCCCTGGTGACTGGGCTAATAGGGTTTATATTAATTACAAATCAATAACAAACAGAATATTCGTTAAAGTTATTTACCCAATACTTTCCTAAAATAAATACAGGATTTGGCTTCTTCACATTAAACAAAAACTTAATCCCTTCCCTTCAGCAAGGGAAGTAAAAACAAAAAAATGGTAAGTCTGCTTATTTGAAACATCAGTCGTAGAATACTTATATGGGGTTAAAAGTCCCAACACTTTCTGATTAAGCAATACTCTTTAATGAGAAGAAATAAATCCAGAACCGAAGAATTGCTTGAAGAGTGTTATGGCATATCTGCTCCCTCGAAAGCCTACCTATCGATAGTTTAGTGAATTTAAATGCGGTCGTTCAAGAATTATGCACCACGTCCAAATGGGGCAGTCACTCGAAAAAACATAAGAAAATCCACCATATTTGTGCTGAATAACCACAAAGTGAAAGTGAGAGAGAGATAGATGACATCGTAAAGATGTCAACAGAAAACACATACGAGGCTGGTTTGAAAAGTCCGTGCAAAAATAAAAACTACTTATATGTTTGGGGTAAACCTTTTTTTATTTTTCGACATAGTCTCCTTTTAGGCTTATACACTTCGTCCAACGATGTTCTAGTTTGTTGATCCCTTCCGAATAATAGGATTTGTCCAAGTCTGCAAAATATCCATTAGTGTCTGCAATCACCTCCTCGTTTGAATAAAATCTTTGTCCCGCCAGCCATTTCTTCAAATTGGGGAACAAATAGTAGTCCGATGGAGCCAAGTCTGGAGAATAGGGGGGATGTGAAACGAGTTGGAATCCTATTTCCATTAATTTGCGACCACAACTGCTGAGGTGTGTGTTGGTGCGTTGTCGTGATGGAAAAGGACTTTCTTGTGGGCCAATCGCTGGCGTTTTTCTTGCAGCTCGGTTTTCAAACGGTCCAATAACGATGAATAATATTCACCTGTAATAGTTTTACCCTTTTCCAGATAGTCGATGAGGATTATCCCTTGCGAATCCCAAAAGACAGTCGCCATAACCTTTCCGGCCGAAGGAACGGTCTTCGCCTTTTTTGGTGCAGATTCCCCCTTGATAACCCATTGTTTAGATTGTTGTTTGGTCTCAGGAGTATAGTAATGTATCCATGTTTCATCCACAGTGACGAAACGACGCTTAAAGTCCTCCGGATTCTTCTGGAACAGCTGCAAACCATCGTTGCAACACTTCACACGATTCCGTTTCTGGTCAAGCGTGAGCAATCGCGGCACCCATCTTGCGGATAGCTTTCTCATGTCCAAATGTTTATGCAAAATATTATGTACCCGTTCAGTCGAGATGCCCACACCACTAGCAATCTCACGCACCTTAACTCTTCTGTCATCCATCACCATATCATGGATTTGATCAATGATTTCTGGAGTCGTAACCTCCACAGGCCGTCCAGAACGTTCAGCGTCACTTGTGCCCATATGGCCAGTCCGAAAATTTTCAAACCACTTATAAACTGTTCTAATCGAAGGTGCAGAGTCACCATAATATTTATCAAGCTTCTCTTTAGTCTCCTGAAGCGTTTTGCCTTTCATAAAGTAATGTTTAATCACCACACGAAATTCTTTTTTCGTCCATTTGTTGAAAATCACTCGACTTCCTTGATTCACACGAATGCCAAACACAAAGAAATAGACCAATTTGGCTGAAACTTGGTGTGCGTTCATTCAAGAGATGCTACTAACTAAACGTGACCTCGATACGCGCCGGTGGTGCCATCTCTCGGACTTTGCACGGACTTTTCAAACCATCCTCGTATATATATATATATATATATATATATATATATATGTAATACATTAAAATTCCGAGAGTTAATCCGTCCGTCTAATGATGAATTTGCGGGACGTTTCGCTAGAATCTCATTTGGCATATTCAAGTGCTCTTGCTGTTGCTGCTACTCGATACTGTCATCTTGCTGCTGCTGCCGCTCGAACCTAACAGTTCACTTAAAAATATTAATACAAATAATAGGTTAAAAGGAAAAGAATCGAAAATTTCAGTTATAAATATGTCCTTCGTCTCCTTTACTTTTTGTTTTAAATTAATATCTTACTAAAAAATCTTTAAAATATCGACTGGTACTGCTTGGATTAAGGGGTAAAGTCACTCCAGGTCTCAAGAGAAAAGGTTAATTTCGAGAACTTTTTAGAAGAGTTTTAATAAAAGCAGTTGAAAATTTATTTGAAGTACTTTATTAAACAAATATTTAAGTATACAAGAATATTTTTTTTTTTAACTTTTTAACTCAGAATCCAAGACACCTTTCATGCAAGGTCTGAAACGCAATGATTTACTCCCGTAGATTTCAACCTAGAACAAAAACCCAAAAACTAGTGGATAACATACGGAAATTTAAAAATATCGTTTTTTCTAAAAATGATTTGAAAAAAAAATGTTCATTTTTCACCAAAAATTTCACGAACAATTGTTTACAAAAAAGGAAGTTTATAACTTATCGCAAAATTACTGAGATAATGCAGCTAAAAAGTTACTCCCAAAAATCGATAAAGATTTGTGGCAGCTATCATTTCGCCCGGTTTGAAAAATACGGTCTTGAGTCTTTGAAAATTTGAGTAAAAGTAACATTCTAGAGTAGAAAATGTCGTTATACCTTTAATTGGCGATGCCTACATCATACAACTGGCCTTTTGTAATGTATTAGCCAACAAAAAAAATCGATTTTTTGAAAATTCTGGAGTGGTCTTAGCACTGAAGTCATTGTTTAGTGTAAAACAGTCCAATTCATTTATTTTATAACTACATATTTGTAGGTGAAACACTCGTTAAATCACTTTATCGATTTTTTTATTATGTTTTTGTTTGTTATTTTAATTTTTAACAAATAATGTGGTGAGTCACGAATAGACTAAACGACACATAATCCTCCCAGAAAATTGTTTCAAATTTGCAATTTATTTCATAAAAGTATATTTTTCGTTTTTTTATATTTTTAGATCTGATGATGATTTTTCTTTAAACTCAAGCTATTAAGCAGTTTTAATCATAATAAATATTTATGTGGCGTTGATTGTGAAAGTTTTTTTTCCCAGAAGATGTTCTTGACATATACTTCTATATCAATTTGAGAATTGGCTGATATACATATTAAATGGGGTGAAAAGTCCCTGGACTTTCTGAGCGATGGCACCCCTAATAAAAAAAAACATATAATTTTCAGACAGTGTCAACTCTCAAAAGATTCGTGTAAAATTTTCATGACATTTTGTCTATTAGTTTGCGAGTTACAGCTGTTTGTGTAGCGCTACTTTTGTTTTCTGCAAAACGATGGAAGAAAAAGAATTTCATGTGTTGATTAAATCCTGCTTTGTGATGACAAAAAATACAGCCAGAACCCAAGAATGGCTTGAGAAGTATTAATGCACATCTGTTTCGTCGAAAATAACCATATGTCAATGGTTAGTTTATTAGAGCGTTTGAATGATGAAATCAAGAAAAAGAAGCCGCATTTAGCCAAGAAAGAAGTATTGTTTCACCATCATAATGCACTAGCTCGCAAGTCCATTAAAATGGATGATGAAATTGGGTCAGTTGGATTATGAGTGGCTTCTTCATCCACCGGATTTGACCCCCAGTGATTATTACCGCTTTCTAAATTTGAAAGGGTGGCTCCAGGGAAAGTGAGGCTTATTTTAGAGAGCTCGATAAATCGTACGATATGAAAGGTATCCAAAAGTTAGAAGATCGCTCTTGAAGGAGACTGTGTTGAAGAATAAAATCGATTTTTGACAAGAACATTGTTTTTTTTCTTCAAAAGTCTCAGGATTTTCCACCCCTCATTCATGAATTAAAAAACAATATCTAACAACTAAGTTGCTATGGTTTAATACCTACAATAAATCTTTCTACAAATAAGAAAATTCTCTCAGTAATTACTGTTATATTCTGTTCAGTAAAGATATTTCAGTAGACATTAGACCTATGATATTAACATGTATAATGGCAGTATATCTATTTTAATTAGATAGAACTGAAACAAATTAAATCTTAATTGTTCCTAACAATAGAACCAAACATTACTAAATGCCATTTAAAATTACTACCGTAACGAAAATAACAAAGTTTAAACTACAAAAATATATTTTAACTATTCTAGTCTGTGCTTGTGATCTGTAAATACAATGTATTAAAAAACGTATAGTAATAATGAGTTTTAAATTAACTATCTATAAATGCTTTGGTTTAATTTGTTGATTCGGTGTTTGTCTCTTTACTTATGAAAGAAGGTAAAACTAGAATGTTCTTCAAGGGTGACTACCTAACCATAAAAATGTCATGAAAAACATTGCTTAGTTGTCAAATTACTATCCTAAGTACTTCGACGATTGACGATGAATTTTGTACGAGTTGATTTTGTTTTGCAGTTTTTACTATTTTTTTTCTTCCGAAAAATGATTGAAAGTAATTTGGAATCTCGCGAGGTGATAAAGTGTGTACGGCCAGGACGGCCTATCAAATTTTTAAGTAAAAAATGTGGTCTCAACAATTTCAATTTCAATGACTAAAGGACAAGTTAGGACAATAACTCAATCTTGTGGAGTTTAACTTTTACCATTTACTACTCCTGGACGTCCTTTATTATTAAAGCAATTGTGAAAGGATACGTAGGTCTTCTGAAAATCTTAACAGCCAAAAGCTCGTAAGATCTACAGAATGACCTTTTCTACTCTCGACTGATTTATGCAGGCTGATAAGCCTGTTATTGGAAACTTGTTTCAACGGCTAATCAGTTGTGTGTATTCTAATGACCAAAGCCGTCTTCTATTCTGTGAGGAATAATATTGGCTAGTGCCGTTGATGAGTTGGGCCACTTGTTGTTATGAGAGGCCGTTCAGCAGTAGACTATATTGTCGTGTTATCGGCGCTATTCTTTTTGAGTCAACCCTCGGCATGTACTAGCTAAACTTTTTTGAAGATCTGTAAACTGATCTAGTGAAGTTTTACTTCATATGATTTTATTATCGAATAATTTAGTGAAAGATGTATAAACATCAACATCGAGCACGAAGTTCTTTTTTAGCAGCTGATTTGTAAATCGAAAATTAATATATATATATATATATATATATATATATATATATATATATATATATATATATATATATATATATATATATATATATATAAGCTATGTTGACTTCGAGTGGCAGCAACAGCATGATCACAGTATCGAGTAGCAACAGCAGCAAGGGCAGTTGAAAATGCCAAATGAGATGGCGAAACGTCATGCAAATTCATTGTTAGACGAATGCATTGACACCCGTAATTTTAGTGTATATTATATATGTATATATATATATATATATATATATATATATATATATATATATATATATATAATTAACGTGTTCTTGGAATTAGATCATTAAAACTATTCTTGGATTTGTTATTTGACGTTTCGACCTTCGGAAGAAGTCTTCTTCAAAATTTGCTCTAAAAGATGATATTAGCAGAATTAAATATAGACAAGAAATTAATCTGTTTTGTCGTGCATTTCAGGGTTAAAATATTTGTAGCTTCTCACTTAACTGTATAAATTAATGGGAGCCTTACCTTAGAAAGTAGTTCATTGTATTGAGGTATTTATTTTAAATCACTGTCAAAAACATATTTTTACATTCTACAAACACTACACTACTACACTTAACGTAAAGGACTTTATATGACTGGTAGGCAGATACGGTTTAGGTTATTTACATCTAGTTATTGCAGTGGGTGTCATCTGTATGTGTATAGAAAAACGAAATATATATATATATATATATATATATATATATATATATATATATATATATATATACCAAGACCAAAGAACCTTACCTTCAGCAAATATATATATATATATATATATATATATATATATATATATATATATATATATGTATTGATTTTAATTAGCCCTTTTATTAAAACTGTCATTTTTCTTTTTCAGATCTGAATGTCCAGGTGACACATTTGGCACTATTCCAAGAAGATGGCACCTGTCTAAACCCCATGATGTCATCCTTCCTAAAATTACCAAAGAGGCTGCCACGAGTATGGAGGATTTAAGTATGATCAGTTTCACAAATACGCCCGGTAAAATGGTACGGCCTAAAAGTCTGTGTGTGCCGGATAGCCGGTATTACCAAGATGAAGACAATAATTTCTTTCGTGATTTGAGGCCTAATTTTGAGAATTTGAGATATTTGGACAACCATAATTTCGGAATTGTCAATGAGGAATCTAGTGATATAAAAGGATTCGAGAAAATTATAAATTTTCAGGTAAAATTAAGAAAATGGGGCATTATATACTAATAATAATAGTAAAAATAAAAATAATGTAAGTCTCTCAACAAAACAATATTCGTCTACGAAGGATTAGAGAACTTCAAAATAATAGCATTCCAATTCAATCGTCTGACATCTCATAAACAAGAAAGTTTACCGTTATTTTCCGCACCTTGAGTTGGTCAATCGCCGCCCTTTCTAAACTGGATGCAAATGCAAGAGATATACTGTATCTCAAGATCTATGATACGGCGGTAAATTTCATAGTCTTACTTCGGAGTGGTAAGACGTCTGAAGTACATAGGAATTTGGTTAGAAAGTTCTGAGCGTAGGAACATTTTCTGTTTATTTAATATTACTAGTGCTCGTTTATATTCTAAAAAATTAGTTTCTTCACCTTTTTTAAGGTTAAGGAAAGATAGAGATCTAGTAAAATACTTACAACGTGAATAATTCTCTTGTTACATTTGTTGTTTTACCAATCTGATGCATAACGTAAATTGTGCTTTGGACGAATACGCGCAAAAGGTACGTGGTTTTTGTTAATGTTCTCCTTATATGCTAAAATAGGTAAAATACTTTAGTGTATAGGATTATTCTGTTATTGTTTTCTTTTGAAGAAGAGACAGGCTACGTGTGTCCTCTTTAGTTCTATAGAATTATGGGAAGATCAAATCAAGATATATACTTATGTTAATTGTTAAAGTTCCGGCAAGTATTTATTGACCCTCTCTCTTTTATATCCAAATCTGATTGGTTAGCATGTTGGCTCACAACATCTACCCAAAAACAACTGACATTCTTTGTTGAATAAGGGCTCAGAACAAGCTCGTGTCACATGATGAAAACATTACCACATGAAGGACTTGGAAGGAGGTTTTCATAAATGGACGATGCTCATGTAACAAAGAGTGTCTAGAGGCTGCAGTCTAAAAATAGACACAATCGCTTACCCCGCCTACAACCAACCAACCAACCACCCATCCCCGTTTTTAGAGAATAATTTTCGTCTTTTATTTTTGGGTCTTCTTTTCTCTGATAAATACCTTTGAATCTGTTTTTCTCTAGTATTATTAATAATACAAAATAAGAAGCAAAAACGTAATTATTTTCTCGGTACGGTCCATCTTTTCTAATCTATCCGGGATATATATGATAGTTCTATTTTTTTATTTTATAAAGTTGATTGTCATGCTTAAGGCTCATATATCATTAGTGAAATTTGAATTGGATTGGAAAAATTTTTTGCAAAAGCAAAAAAATACTACCTATTAGTATGAAGGGTTTTGGTAATTAGTACAAATAGTGGAAAAATTAGGTAATTTTCTTATGATTTCAGACTGACCATCGAAGTAAAAGGCTCCGCGTCCGTAGAAATCCAGTCCAACGAGCAGCGTCTAGACTCTACAGGGCAGGCATCGACTTACCAAACACAAAACCCGGACATGCTAACAATTGTGTCGGTCCAGAATTTGTCGTGAGGGCGTCTCTACCAACAAAGAAGCTCGTGATGGCTGATTCGAAAGGAAGCAAAAAAGTTGTTACTGTTATAATGCTGGACGGCCAAAAACTGGATGTAACTTGTAGTCCAAGTAGCACCACAGCTGGTCAACTATTAGAGGTAGTATTTGAATAATAATTTGTCGTCAAATGTTTAACTAAACAAAGTAGGATAAATTCGGGTAAAATAGCGTAGCAGTAAAGATTACGTAATTCTTCCCCTATCATAATTTTATTAAGACCTTCATAATTGTAGGAATAACATCAAATTTATTTGTTTTTATTATTTTAGTTAATTATTCAGAAAGAACAGATAGAAGAGAATTTTTTACTAGGCTTGTCCGCCCTCATAGCTGGTGATTTTGTACTTTTTACCTTCAGATACCAGAATATGTAAAGTAATTGATCCAGGAAGTAACTCAGGAGTTAACGTAACTTTGTATTTAAGGTAAATATGAGTTTTTCCTATACATCTATGGCACTATAAACTTCAAAACGAAAATAATTTATTCCAAAACCAAGCAGCAAAGTCAAACACAGGCTGGCGTTGTGACCCAAACAACCTAACAGATTGGCAATAGTAGACAAACTAAACGCCGTTAAAAATAATATTTTTTCAGTGGGAAACAACCGTATGTGCAATAAATATCACTTTGCTCATTTTGGCAGACTGTAGGGTTTTTTTTTGCGCAGTTAGGCTAGATATATATACAGTAAAATCTAATATTATAATTTTTTAAGCATATATTTTTTTATTAATGAAATTTTAGGGTAAGATTTTTCCTTCCTTCTCTACGAGGTATACGAGGAAGTCAAGCTAGACATTTACTGTATTTACAGTTACGAAGATCAATACTGGAACATCAACTGCCATGTTCTTTTTCACAAATAATTGAATTAAATGGATTAGCTCTTCAAGCCGAATTTGGAAACTACAACGAGATTGTAAGTAGGCCAATGATATATTTCAAAAAATTAAAGTAAAGGTGACATCATTCCAATGATCAACTACAAAAGTCGATTTATTCTTCGTCAGATAATTTCTGAACTATAAGACCGATATGAATGAGTTTTCTGCTGCGACTTAAGTTGAAAAATACCTGATTGAATATCAGAAATTTCATTAAAACCAAGTTAGTAGTTTTTAAGATATTCGAGGATAAAAAAACATATAATGGGACGTTCTTTGTCAAACGGAACAAGGCTCGGCCCAAAATTCATGTTGATGGATTTTAGTGATCTTGGGCTTAAAATGTTTGTTATTGATCCCGCTTTATGGGCTAGTGTGGCCTTTTGGGAAATTTCAAAATGGCGGCACAATATAGTGGACAGAAATCAGAGGAAAAATTAAGATTTTGGAGTAAAAAATTAGCAAAAAAGAAAATTTACAGCCGATTCGATTGATTTTGGCTGCAACTTGTTTGTAATTGACAGCCCTAAAATGTTGGATAGGTAGGTTCTCGAAATCCAACATGGCGAATCCAAGATGGCGGCTGAAACCTCAAAATCGTCGAAAAATTAAAACAATCAAGACTCTAACTAGAGTTTTTGACACTAAACCTGATTATATAAGCCTCCAATGTTGAGTGTTAAATTCACTACTCGTACAGGTTATTATCAATCCAAAATTCAAAATGGCGGCTCCAATTAACTTCAAATTGTAAGAGAGAGTTTTGACACTTAACCTGATTATGTTGGCCTCAAACGTTGAGTTTCAATCACTCATTACATATACAGGTTATTATGAATCCAAAATGGCGGCTCCGATTACCCTCAAAATGTTATAAAATCCGTAAAAAATGGTGAAATTTAGTGGAAACAGTCCCAAACGAGTATATATGGATGGCCACCTAACGGTGAAATAGAGAACATTTCACTTTCGCGACTACTTATATAACCCGCTTCGATAAATATGAATACAAAATTTATTGTAATAAAATATTCGATGACGATGAGATTTTCCCTTCTGACTCTTAAAGATATAAAATTATGAATATTCTCCAAAAACAGTGAAAATTATGTAACGGCTCTTTAAAAATAAAATATTCTTCAACTGTTTGCTCTGAAAATACCTTTTCTCTACTCATTATAGCATTTTTTTCCTAATTAAAAATGAATTATTGAGACCAAAATTTTAAGCAGATTTTAAATAGAGTTTTAGAGACTAAAATTCGGTTCAATAGATTTTTAGAGTAAACTTAATAGAGAAGTTAAGACATTTTAGTATAGTGTTTCGTCTCTTAATTAGCACCATAAAATATTCTTTTTTTTGTTATTCCGAATGCGGATTCGTATTCGAAATGCACAAAGCCACGAGATAACACGTTTCGCTTAAGAATTTCAAGTAAATGGGTTGTGCGAATTTATCTGACAATGGCTTTTTCCTTATATATGGCATTGCTTGACGCCATTTTGACTCCACCATATTTGGTTTATGAAGTTTGACTTCATGATACAAAAAGCAATTATTTGACGATTTATGAACCATCAATATACTCGTTCGGGACTGTTTCCACCTAAATTTCACCGTTTTTTCTACCGATTTTATTACAATTTGAAGTTAATCGGAGCCGCCATTTTGAATTTTGGATTCATAATAACCTGTATAAGTAATGAGTGATTAACACTCAACATTGGAGCCGATATAATCAGGTTAAGTGTCAAAAACTCTAGTCAGAGTCTTGATTTTTTTTTTCATTTTTCGATGATTTTGAGGTTTCAGCCGCCATCTTGGATTCACCATGTTGAATTTCGCCAATCTACCTATTCAACTTTTTAGGGCTGTCAATTACAAACAGTTTGCACCCAAAACCAATCTAATCGGCAGTAAATTTTTTTTTGCTAATTTTTTACTCCAAAATATTGATTTTTCTCTGATTTCTGTCCGCCATATTGAGCCGCCATTTAGAAATTTTCCAAAAGGCCACACTAGCCCATAAAGAGGGATCAATAACGAACATTTTAAGCCCAAGATCACTCAAATCCATCAAAATGGATTTTGGGCAGAGCCTTGTTCCGTTTGACAAAGAACGTCCCATATACAAACATGCGTGGTTCGATCCAATATAAATGGGATAAAAAGTCCCGAGACTTCCCAAGAGATGGCAGCACGAACAAAAAAGCCCATACGATTTTCAGTTAGTGTCAACTCTCAAAAGATTCGTGTAAAATTTTCATGGCATTTTGTCTATTAGTTGGCGAGCTACAGATGTTTGAGTGATGCTACTTATGATTTTTGGAAATCGATGGAACAAAAAGAATTTTGTGTGTTGATTAAACATTGCATTTGGGTTGGAAAAAATGCAGCCAGAATTCAAGAATGGCTTGAGACATGTGATGGCACATCTGCTCCATTGAGAGCAACTTAATGTCGATGGCCAATTGAACTAGATGTGGTCGTACAAGCACGGATGATGCATCTTGCTTCTGACGTCCCAGTGAGGCAGTCACTTTAGAAAACCCAAAAAAGCCCACCATGTTGTTCTGAATGACCGCAAAGTGAAAGTGAGTGGGATAGCTGACCTCGTAAAGATATCAACTAAATGTGTGCGGCATATTTTGCATGAATAATTGCACTTGAAGAAGTTATATGCCTGGTGGGTGACGCGTACTTTCACGATTGATCAAAAACAACAACGTGCCGAAGATTCAGAACGCTGTTTGACATTCTCTCGGGATAATCTAGTTTTTGCGTTGATTCGTAACAATGGACGAAACATGGCTCCATCACTATACGCCTGAACCCAACAGGCAGTCGGCAGAGTGACTGGAACCGCATGGAACCCGACTGAAACGTCCAAAAACACAAACATCAGCTGGAAAGGTTTCGGCAGCTTAATATGTAGGGTGAAAAGTTTTTGGTCTGACACATAGATGTCGCCCTTTTCAAAAAATCCATACTATTTTCAGGAAGTACCAACCTTCAAACGATACGTGTCAAAATTTCATGGCAATTCGACGATTAGCTTACAAGTGACAGTGGTTTTAGTGACGCTACTTTTGATATTTTCAAAACAATGGAAAAAAATCGAATTTCGTGTGTTGATTAAACATTGTTTTTTGATGGGAAAAAATACCGTTCAAACAAAACAATGGCTCGATAAGTATTACGGGAACTCTGCCCCTGGAAACTCACTCATCATTTACTGGTATACTGAACTTAAACGCGGCCATACAGACACAAATGAGCTGGTTGCACCGGAAAACATCAAAAAAATCCACAAAATTGTTTTGGATGACCGTAAAATGAAATTGCGTGAGATGGCTGTCATTCTAAAGATATCGAAAGAACGTGTTGCTCATATTTTGCATGAACATTTGAGCATGAGAAAGCTCTGTTCGAAATAGGTACCGGGTTTGCTCACGTGGACCAAAAATAATAACGTGTTGATGATACTGAGCGCTGTTTGGACCTGTTTGAGCGCAATAAAAAGGATTTTTTCATGCGATATATCACAATGGATGAAACATGGATCCACCACTACACATCAAAATCAAATCGGCAGTCTGCTGAGTAGACAGCAGCCGGTGAAAGCCGCCAAAGGCACAACAGTCGGCTGGGAAGGTTTTGCCCTCAGTATTTTAGAATGCGCCTGGAATAATTTTCATCGACTATGCTGAAATGGGAAAAACCATCAATAACGAATATCATATAAAGTTATTGGTGTGTTTGAAGGCCGAAATCGCGAAGAAACGGCCCCAAATGAACAAGAAAAAACTGCTCTTTCATCAAGACAATGCACCGTGTCACAATGATGACAAAATTGCATGAATTGAAGTTCGAATTGCTTCCTAATCCACCTTATTCTCCAGATTTGGCCACCAGCGATTATCTATTCGCAGACCTCAAAAAAATGCTCGCGGGAAAGAGATTTGGCTCCAGTCAAGACGTCTTCGCCGAAACTGAGGCCTATTTTGAAGGTATAGAAATGTTAGAAAAGCATTAGACTAACTGTATCGCTCTTGAAGAAGACTATGTTAATGAATAAAGTCGAATTTTGCAAGTGTGTGACTAGACCAAAAACTTTTCATTTTACATGTTACAGTCCCAGTGGTACATAAGCAAGCCAACCTCTGTAGCCGATTTAGCTCCGTGGTTGTCGTTCTCTATTCCATTTTCATCCACCTCCTTATGTAACCGTGGGTCTAATGACCGTAACATATAACCAAAGCACCAGTTTCGGTTTAAAGCCCCAACTGTTCCTAAACAAGCTCCTGCATATCATTAAAGTGTATGTAGACCAACATATATAAATATTGCATTTGAACAATATTATATACATATTGAATTGAGAAACTCCTTTTTTGAGAACGATTAAAAAAAATTAATTTCATCACTGTTTTAATATGCAGGGAATACCGCCAAATTAAAATAAAATAAGTACAACCAACAAATTTTACTAATTATGCTTTATTAAAATACCATTAAAATTAGATTAATGAGAATTATTATTAAAGTTTTGCATGTTACAAATAAAAGTTACCGTGCAAAAACATTCGGTAAAACTTTCCGTGCAGCATAATTTAATTTACCAGGTGTACAAGTATGAAATGCGGATTTTTTTTTCTAAAAAAACATGTTAAATTCGGAAGAATGATAAAAAGTGCTTTATTCAAAGTATGCTCCATCGCTTGTTATACATTTTTTCCATCTTTCGAGCAATTTGTGAATACCACGCCAGTAAAAATCTTCCCCTTTTGCTGCGAACCATTCATCGGGCCATTTTTTTACATCTTCGTACGAACCAAAGCGCTGCTCAGCAAGTGCGTGACCCATCGATGCAAACAAGTGGTAATCGGAAGGAGCCAAGTCTGGTGAGTAGGCCGCATGGGGTAGAACTTTCCAGCTAAGTGCTTCCAACATGTCGCGAACTAGTTTTGCCGTATGTGATGGAGCATTGTCATGAAGAAAAAATGACTTTGTTGCCTATTTAGGTATTCTGGCCTTTTTTCAAGCAGCGCACAGTTCAGATCGGTCAATTGTTGTTGGTAACATTTAGTATTAACCATTTCCCCAGGTTTTAATAGCTCATAATAGACCACGCCCCTCTGGCGAGCAATGTAGATGGTGCGCCTGGGTCTACCCATGATTTTTTCCGCTTGAGATTCTCAAAATAAATCCACTTTTCATCCTCTGTAACTATACGATGCAAAAACGACTTCCTTTTGTACCGAGCGAGCAAAATGTCACACGTGTTTTTGAGCTTTTTCATTTGCCTGTCGTTCAACTCATGTGGTACCCATCTTCCGGTCTTCCGAATCTTTCCCATCTCTCGTAGCCGATTGAAAACAGCTTGTTGACTAACGCCCAATTGCTCGGCGAGTTGTTTTTGTGTTTGCGAATCATCTTCGTCCAACAATGCTTGCAATTTCACATCTTTGTATTTGTTTGGCGGTTTTCCACGTTCCTTGTCTGCAACATCGAAGTCACCAGTTTTGAAACGCCGAAACCATCGTTCACACGTATCTTGCAATGGAGCATGTTCACCATAAGCTTCTCGAAGTAATCGGTATGATTCAACAGCAGTTTTCTTCAAATGAAAACAAAAAATTAATGCTGTCCGCGAATGCTCTTTGTTCGGTATAAATTTCGACATATTGAACACAACACAACACTATGCCCACACTTTTCCAATTTATCACTATTGCGCGTCTGACACTTGTTGATGACACAACAAAATGGCGCACTGTCAAATCTTTATAGCACAAACTGCATTGGTGCACCATCTGTTGTCTGAAATCCGCATTTCATACTTGTACACCTGATAATGTAATGGGTAATGTATAGGTCTAATGACCGTGACGTATAACTAAAGCACCATCTTCGGTTTAAAGCCCCAAGTGCTCCTAAACAAGCTCCTGCATCTCATTAAAGTCTATGTAGACCAACATATATAAATATTGCATTTGAGCAATATTATATACATATTGAATTGAGAAACTCTTTTTTTGAGAACAATTAAAAAAAAATTAATTTCATCACTGCCTTAATATGCAGGGAATACGGCCAAATTAAAATAAAATAAGTACAACCAACAAATTTTACTAATTATACTTTATTAAAATACCATTAAAATTAGATTAATGAAAATTGTTATTAAAGTTTTGCATGTTACAAATAAAAGTTACCATGCAAAAACATTAGGTAAAACTTTCCGTGTGGCATAATTAAATTTATAAACTACAGTGAATTAATATTCACCGATCCTAACACATGAATTATATTTGATTTTACTAGCGACCCGCCCTGGCTTCGCACGGGAGTTGTTGTTATGTTACTGTTTAAATCTATAATTTAGTGTACAAAAAAACAACATGTCTAAAATATTTCTTTAAGATAGTTTAAAATATTTCTTTATACACCACAATAAGTGTCTCTTTCTCGGATGCCAGAGCAAACAGCCCTCGTGAAACATTCTGTCTATTAGTGAAAACAGGAATAAAATCCGTTCAGTAGTTACTAAGAAAATCGAGATATAAGCAGGCAGGCAGACTGTCTGTCTATATCTCAGACACGGCGGGGGATTTTATTTTATACTATGTATACAAATTACCCTCATAAAAATTATTTTTAGCATACCCCTTATTGTCTTTTTGATCAGCCGAGCCCTCATTGTCATAATAAAGACGTTTTGGACTAGTCTAGCCTACCCCCTAGTCACCATCATCATCTTCTCCACAATAATAAGGACTTTTTGGCTTACCCTCTTCTACCCTAAGCCAGCTCTCCTCTAACCCTCATATAATTCCTTTTTCGACATCTTTTAAACAAAAAAAAAACACAAGAGAACTTTTTGGTCCGACGATCATTACCTTCTTCTACCTTCATATAAAGCCTTTCTCTACTACTTTTTAGCAAAAAAGAACCCATATTAGGCCTTTTCAACAAGCTTTTTAACAAAAACCATCTTATATTAGGCCTCTTTCATCAACTTGATATAAAAAAAAACAAACACACTTCATTAACGCCTTTTACACAACTACACACGCAGACATAAACCCTCTTCTAATGCCTTTTTAACCACATTTTTATCAAAAAACAACCACTAACCCTCTGTAATACCTTTTTGACAAACTCTTTTTCAAAACAACAAAACCACTAACTTCATTCGTGTCTTTTTCACGTCTAACCTACCCCCGTAACACACGAAAAATAACCAAGACAATAAACATCGTCATAATAAAAACTTTTTAACCGAGTCTAGCACACCTTTCATCACCATAATAGGGACCTTTTTGGTCAACCAACCCCTCATCACTATACGAGGCTGGTTTGAAAAGTCCGTGCAAAGTCCGAGAGATGGCACCACCGGCGCGTATCGAGGTCATGTTTAGTTAGTAGCATCTCTTGAATGAACGCACACCAAGTTTCAGCCATATTGGTCTATTTCTTTGTGTTTGGCATTCGTGTGAATCAAGGAAGTCGAGTGATTTTCAAGAAATGGACGAAAAAGAATTTCGTGTGGTGATTAAACATTACTTTATGAAAGGCAAAACGCCTCAGGAGACTAAAGAGAAGCTTGATAAACATTATGGTGACTCTGCACCTTCGATTAGAACAGTTTATAAGTGGTTTCAAAATTTTCGGACTGGCCATATGGGCACAAGTGACGCTGAACGTTCTGGACGGCCTGTGGAGGTTACGACTCCAGAAATCATTGATCAAATCCATGATATGGTGATGGATGACAGAAGAGTTAAGGTGCGTGAGATTGCTAGTGCTGTGGGCATCTCGACTGAACGGGTACATAATATTTTGCATAAACATTGGGACATGAGAAAGCTATCCGCAAGATGGGTGCCGCGATTGCTCACGCTTGACCAAAAACGGAATCGTGTGAAGTGTTGCAAGGATGGTTTGCAGCTGTTCCAGAAGAATCCGGAGGACTTTAAGCGTCGTTTCGTCACTGTGGATGAAACATGGATACATTACTATACTCCTGAGACCAAACAACAATCTAAACAATGGGTTACCAAGGGGAAATCTGCACCAAAAAAGGCAAAGACCGTTCCTTCGGCCGGAAAGGTTATGGCGACTGTATTTTGGGATTCGCAAGGGATAATCCTCATCGACTATCTGGAAAAGGGTAAAACTATTGCAGGTGAATATTATTCATCGTTATTGGACCGTTTGAAAACCGAGCTGCAAGAAAAAACGCCCGCGATTGGCCCACAAGAAAATCCTTTTCCATCACGACAACGCACCAGCACACACCTCAGCAGTTGTGGTCGCAAAATTAATGGAAATAGGATTCCAACTCGTTTCACATCTCCCCTGTTCTCCAGACTTGGCTCCCTCGGACTACTATTTGTTCCCCAATTTGAAGAAATGGCTGGCGGGACAAAGATTTTATTCAAACGAGGAGGTGATTGCAGACACTAATGGATATTTTGCAGACTTGGACAAATCCTATTATTCGGAAGGGATCAACAAACTAGAACATCGTTGGACGAAGTGTATAAGCCTAAAAGGAGACTATGTCGAAAAATAAAAAAGGTTTACCCCAAACACATAAGTAGTTTTTATTTTTGCACGGACTTTTCAAACCAGCCTCGTATTCATTAACACCCGTTTGACCTACAACCAAAACCACACACACGCACCTCGACCACCATGAACATCTTCAGCCAAAAAAAGTACTACTTCACGTAGAATTGGCAACACTGTCTCTTTTGACATCTGACCTAACTCCATTACATACTAACCATACCCTAGATAGCCGAAAGAGTACTTATTCACACAGTGTTAGCAGCACTGCCTCATGTGTGTGCCCAAGAATGGCACAAGAAATGCAAATTTAAGGGCCATAAGAAAATACATGTTATTTTGCGACAGAACATCATAATTTTGTTGGATTTAAATTACCTAGCAATATTACAGAAGTCCCTACTTTTGAAATCAGTTTGTGGGTGGCGCGAGTTCAGAAACACCCTTGTAAAATCTGAATTATTCATCCAAATCTTACAATTTAAAGACAATTTTGATCTTCGTTAAATGTAGAACACAAAGAATGCATTAAATTTAATAAGGTTTTATATTTTCCTACCTAAATTACTCTCTTTAGATGAAGTATTTTAACACCTCTATATCTTTACTTCGATAATTTCGGTTAACCTTTGTAGATAGACATATGATTTCCCGGACTGTTTTGTAGAACTATTTAAGGCGAACAATATTGCCTTTTTTCACGTATCTATCTATTTACGCAGCGTACTCGAAAATATCTCTTCGACAATTAATCATAGTCATAGGTCGGTTAATTTAGAGAAAATATCCACAAATTATACACCTGAACCTTCCTCATGAAACACTCTATCTATTAGTGAAAACCAAAATAAAATCCGTTGAATAGTTACTGTTAAAATCGCATACAGACAAACGTGGCTTTGTTTTAACATATAATATGTATTGATTGTTAAATATTGAAAAATTATACTAAAATTATATGCTTCACTTGGTATTCTTATTTCCTCAGAATCTAAATTGTCCTTATTATGACTTTAAAATTGCTAATGATAAGCAAACTCCAAATTTCACAAGGGAAATTTTTCATTGATTTTTTGTTGAGCGATAAAAAATTTTGCCGCCCTTATTATTCGGCTTCTAACGCAGCTGCGTAATTTACATAATGAAAAATACGACGTTAATTTGCAGATTTTGTTGTGTTTTCCAACGACTTTCATAATAATTTCTCCGGAGAAGCACAATAAATTTACGCTTATTTATTACCATTTAGACATTTGCTTGTCGTTATTTTTTGGAATAAGTATTATTTTACTGGTGACTTGAAGTAACATTTTCTCTGATATACCGTAAATTTTGTATGTTAATTATGAACAGGACAGATTCTGTAACGATCGCATTTTCGCAAGAGAATGATAATAACGGAGACGTCATACAAGTTTAATACTGTATAAACTATTACTATTATATATATATATATATATATATATATATATATATATATATATATATATATATATGTATACGAGTATATATATATATATATATATATATATATATATATATATATATATATATATATATATATATATATATATATATTACTATTACAAAACTGGACTTTGATTAACAACGGTATAATCTGTCCTAAAATATAAAATCCTCACTTTTGCCGTTTTAAGTGGACATTATAAAAATTCTGACCGTTTGTTTATGATAGGTTGCTGAGATGGACTTAAGAATTTTATTCATTAATGTAAATAATTAAAATTATAAGTGTTTTTGGAGATGTTTATTGATAGATGTATGTAAAAACAAATGGATAAGAAGTACAAATATACAGTTTGAATGAATGAGGTTTACAAGAGGGGACATATTGTATAAATAAAGATATATTTTAACTTAACCTAATTCGGTTTCACTATCACTGCCATCAGCTGAGGTAATTATCAATGGTTTTATATTATTTACATAAAATATGAATCTTCAACTTTAACAACGTACTGAATGGAATTCTTCCAGCTTTCACAAGATATATCATTTATAGCTTTTTTTACTAATTCAACCACTCATACGCTTAAAGTAGGAGAAACATGTTGTGGCCTTATTTTTAATTTAACTTGATGCCAAATATGTTCATTTGGATTATGCACACAATAATACGGAAGAAGCCGCAAAACAGTGTGTCCTATTTTCTCAGCTATACTATCGCAAACATATTTCTTTTTCAATTTATAGTCTCTCAAAACTTCCAAAAGATCCCTTTTTTATAACTAAAGTCAAAATAAATGTGATTTTCTAACATATATTCCTATATTTCCGATTTGGTATTGGCTGCATTAGGAACCTTATTTAGTAGGCGACTATGGTAACTTACATTGTCCATAACAATAACACTCTGTTCGGGAACATTAAGCAAAAGGGAATTTTGAAATCAATTTTCAAAAAGTTCTGCGGTCGTGTTTTCGTGATAGTCCAAACTAGAATCTTTTATGTTTTTTACAGATAACAGTAGACAATTTGAAACCCAGCCCTTTTCAGATCCAGCATACAAAATGGTTATTCGTTTACCTTTATTTGAAGGTGCGTAAGTCTGACATTTTGTATTGATGTCAACCCACCCTCTTTGCACAGTGTCATGGGGTATCGAACCATGTTTCGTCAAGATAAATTATTGACCAATTCTCTGATCGATACTTTTTAATTTCTTGTAAATAAGTATGCCGCAAGATTCGTAATCTTTGTGACTCCATCACTACTTGCCTTTTGTTGATCTTTCGGAATGTGAATCCCATTCTTAAGAGAATTCTGTGTAGGGTTGATCGGCCACATTAACCATATAAAATCAATAAATTTAGTTTGTTCTTGATAAAATAACAGGAAACTTGCAAGAGGCAGACGCCGCCAATACCGGAGGACGAAGCTGGACACGCTTTTTCCAGCCAAAAATGGTCGTGTGTAATTTTTTTTTTTTTTTCGAATTTTTGAATAAATAACACCGTAAGTCGCAAGTTTTGGGTTCTACGCGTCTGCTCATGTTATTTTTGGAGATTACTTAATAAAATAACACGAGGGCAGACGCGTGGCTTGTACCCGAACAAGCCAAGGCATCGCTTGGGTCCACGATAAGATAGTAGAGTGGCCCTCACAATCACCGTACGCCAACCTTATTAAAAACGTTTGGTCCCTGATAATGAGAAAGCTAAGAGGAAAGACTCTAAGAACTTTGACTCAGTTGTCTCACGTGATTCGAAAAATTTGGAGATCGTTGCCCAAGTATGCAGACAGCATGCCTCGAAGATGCCATGCGATTATTGATGTAGGAGGCGATTGGACAACTTACTAAGGTAATTGCGCCGTTGCTAGCACACCAAAGACTATAATGATGGCAAAATATTTTCCATTTTTTTCAAATACGAGTGGTCACGTTCTTACCTGATAGACTGTACAAAATATGCCACGTCGAATTTTTATTTTTCTTTCAGATAACAATAAGGATAATATCATTATTATTTAGGAAGGTTTCTTTTTACTGCTGTTATTAAAAACTGTGATGAAAACTGAGAAAAACATTTAATTTCACTTATTGCTTTTTAGCAATGTAAACAATCTAAATTGTTGAAAATAATTAAAATTCGACAAAAATTTAAAAATAAATCGAAATTTTTATTATTTTCAATAATTTAAATTACTTTTTATGTTTAGGGGCAGTCAATAAGTTTTGAAAACGGAAATGAAATAAGATAAATGAGCCGAAATACATTTATTCTTCAGTATAATCCCCTTTAAGCTCAATATATTTTTTCCAGCGATTTTAAAATTCATTTAGTCCATCTCTGAAGTGGTTTTCCGGAAGACCTTCACAATACACATCTACGGATACTATCACTTCATTATTTGTTGAAAAACGCTTCTCACGTAGAAATCTTTCAAGGTTTGGAAACAGATGGAAGCCAGACTGAGCCTGATCTGGCGAATAGGGTGGACGTTCCAACAATTCGTACTTTAATCCGACCAGTTTTGCCATTGCCAAAGCACCTCTGTGAGCAGGTGCCTTGTCATGATGAAAGATGATTTTTTCTTCTGGAAACCGGGCCTTTTTTAAGGAACTGTCATCCAGCTGGTCCAAAAGGTTGCAATTATACTCTTCTTTGATTGTTACTTACTTACTTACTTACTTCCTCTTCTGAGTAGGTCACAGACCTGTTCTACTTCGTTATTTAGCCTCTTGTGATTCGGATGTCCAGCTGTCACGCCATCTCTTTGGTGGTCGTCCTTTTGGTCTTGTTTGATGTGGTTTTTTGTTCATACATATTTTTATCATTCTCATATCTTCCATCCTTTGTACATGTTCACGCCACTCTCTTCTTCTCTTTCTTCCCCATCTGACTATATCCTCTATCTTGCATTGTTCTCTTATATTGTTGTTACTCACTCTGACTTATAAACTTTTTCCTACTATTGCTCTCAGTATCTTCATTTCATTTGTTCTTAGTAGCTGTTTGGTTTTGTTTGTGTCTGTCCTTGTTTGTATGCTATTAGCCAGTATGAGTCTAACGCAAGTTCTATATATATTCTTGTTTTTGCTTCTACACTTAGATCTTTGTTTTCCCAAACTACATCTCTGAGGGCCCCTGATATTGCTGCTGCTTTATTTGTTTGTTGTCTCACTTCTTCTGTTATATCTTCGTAGCTAGTAATTATTACTCCAAGATATGGGAATTTCATTACTTGCCCTATTAATTTCCCATTTATTTCTAATTTACACCTTACTGGTTGTTCAGCTATTGTGATGCATTTTGTTTTGTCGGTATTGACTTCCATGTTGTGTCTTTCTGATACTTATTTGAATTTATAGAGCAGTCTTTGTAGGCCGTGTTCCGATTGTGATATTAGAACGATATCATCTGCATATCCCAGTATCTTTATTTGTTTATCTCCTAGTTCGTATCTATCGTTGACTAGTTTTACTTCCTCAATGATTTTGTCCATTATTATGCAGAATAGTAACGGGCTTAAGCTATTTCCCTGTCTTATTCCTACTTTTATATTAATTTCCTTTGTTAATTCGTTATTACTTCTTTTTCTTGTTATGTTACCGTGATTGAGTTTTTGAATTATTTGTGGTGTTGGGTACGGAATTAATTCCAATATATCTTTCAACCTGGCTCTGTCGAATGCTTTCCTTAAGTCGATGAAACAAAAAAATGCTGGTTTCTGGTATTCTATAGCTTTTTCTCTTATTTGCCTTATTGCAAAGGTAGCGTCTATGGTTGATCTGTTTTGGCGGAACCCTTGTTGCTCGTCGCTTATGTGTATATTGTTTTCTATTTCACTTTTCAGAATACTTGTGAACACTTTCATAATACTTGCTAGCAGTGTTATTCCTCTATAGTTGCTCGGCTCTTTTTTGCTGCGTTTTTTAAATATCGGTATCGTAATGCTTTTCGTCCATTCCTTCGGTATTTCTACTTCGTGTAATATCTTATTAAAAAATGTTGTCATTTCCGATATGTAGCTTTTTTCCGGCATATTTAATTAGTTCGTTTGGTATCTCATCTTCTTCTGGTGCTTTTCCATTTTTAAGTTTCTTAATTGCCATCGATACTTCTTCTCTTCCTATTTTGTAGTTTTCCTCTGTTTGTTGTCTGTTGTTTATGATTTTTGCTTTTATCTCCTCTTCGTCGGACAGATTTTCGTATAGTTGTTTAAAGTGTTGTTGCCAATCGTTTGTTTCAATATTTGTGATTATCAAGTTTTCATTAATATTGGCTTTTCTTCTTCGTAACATTTTCCATATCTATTTTTGTCCTGTATATAAATCTCTTTCATTTCTTTTGTGAAATTTGTCCAATATTCCTGCTTTATTTTCTTAATTTTTGCATTTAGTTCAGTTCGTATTTCTATGTAGTGCTGTCTGTTTTCGTCTTTTTTTTGTGATATTTATTGTATGTGCGCTCTTCTTTTCTTTTGTACAAGTTATTTGACTTCCTGGGTAAACCACGGAGTACTGTTTTTTTTGTTTCTCACGTTTATTCGTCTTGTACCTATAACTTCTTTACTCGCTTGTAGAGTATTGTTTCTTACTTTATTCCAGCTTTCTTCTACTGTGTTTGTTTCTAGAATTGCATTGTTCTTAATTTGGTCAGTTCGTCAGCTTTTCGTATATAACCATTTTGTCGTGTCGTCTTATGGCTATATAGGAAAAGGATAACTGAACAGATTAAGAACAACGCAATTCTTGAAGGTAATCAATTAACAAAATTCCTTTTGCGTCCCAGAAAACGCCACGCTATAATTTTTTTGGATGACTGACTGCTTTGGTGCTGAACAACCGGGCTCAGTCCACTGTACGGTTTGTTATCGTAGTTCAGGATCATACTAGGAAACCCAAGTCATCCACATTACAAATCGACTCATAAAATCAGTTTTATTCTTTGTAAAACGAGCCAAATATTGTTTAGAAAATTTCTCTCGAGTGCGTTTTTGTTCCGATGTTAGCAAATATGGCACATATCTTGTGAATAACTTTCTCATACCCAAAATATTAATTAAGATCTCATGTACTAGTCCATGTGAGATGCCTGTAGCCTTAGCTAAACCATCCACGGTTAATCGACGGTCTTCCATTACCATATCTTGGATAAAATTTCGTTACGCAGGCTTTTCAGAAAATGATTTTTTTTTTGGAATAGGCTTAAAATGATCTAATTTTAAAAGCCGTTTTTGCACCTTTTTTTTGGTAAATAAAAATTAACCTATATTACTGACAACTGTTGATAACCACTGATCGAAATTGTCAGTTCTTTTCGGAAGAATAAGCTCCGTTCACACTAATGGGTGAAATGTAGAGGTGAGCCTAATTTTTTCAAAAAATTATTAAATTTTCGGTAAAAGGACTTGAAACTGGCCACAGGACACACCATCAAACACTGTGCCAGTTATAAGTATTTGGGAACGAGAATATCTAGGGACGGAACACTGGAAGAAGCAATATTCGAGAGGAATATCCAAGGAAGAAAAGCGATTGCAATGCTTAATAGTATACTATGGGACAACAACATAACCATTGAAAATAAGAAGAGAATTTACAACTCAATAGTGAAAAGTATAATAACTTACAGCTCCCAGGTGTGGCCATTAAAGGAAAGCACAGAAAAAATACTAAAAGCTACAGAAATAGATTTCTGGAGACGAGCAGCCAGAAAATCCAGAAAAGACCGCATACCAAAAGCACGATATAGTGGACGAAATCAGAACCCAACAGTTGATATGGTACGGACATGTACAGAAAATGTCACAAGACCGACTACCTAAAAAGATTTTAAATTGGAAAGCGAGGAAGACCACGCCAAAGCTGGAGAGCAGGAATCAACAAGGAAGTACTAGAGAGAGATCTGGAGGAGGAGGGATGGAGAAACCGAGAGGAGTGGAAATTAGGCATCGGAAGACGGAAGACGTTATAAAACCGATTGATATATATATATATATATATATATATATATATATATATATATATATATATATATATATATATATATATATCTCGGTAAAAGGTCGGTACGCAGGATTTTCAGAAAAAGGGAGATTTATTTTTTGTGATAGGCCTAAAATGGCCTAATTTTGTAAGATCTACTAGAAAAAAATCGGGAGGAGGCCATTTTTGTTAACCCAGACTAACCTCAACTAACTTGGTCTCCAGTCACTAATATAGCACGTACATCATTTTTTCACATTAAGGTAGGACATTTTTTTCATTATTTAATGTATTTTCTACTTACTGATTATTTAGTTCAGGTTAGTTCCGTTAGCAAAAACGGCGCTTCCCCGATTTCTTCTCGTAAATCATTTAAAATTAGGTCATTTTAGGCCTATTCCAAAAAAGAAACCTCCCTTTTTCTGAAAAGCCCGCGTACTGAACTTTTACCAAATTTTTTTCAGTTATAATCTAATCTTATCACAAAAGTCTTTATTGCCATTTTTTTTGGGAAAATTTCGGTACACGGGCTTTTCAGAAAAAGGAAGATTTTTTTATAGGCTTAAAATGGCCTAAATCTGAAAAATGTATGAGAAAAAATCGGGAGGTAACCCTTTTTGTTAACCTGAACTAACTGAAACTAAACTGAATTAAATAAGCAACAATTATAAAATACATTAAAAAACCTCGTGATTTGTTCTTTTCGTTTTGTTTTCCGCAAAGAAACTTTCACAGCAAAGTTCCTTATTGGTTGGAATTTTACTATGACTGTAAATGCAGCATAATCATCTCAGCGCATGCGCATAAACGAACTGATTTCTCCCGAGCAGTTTCGATCAGTGGTTGTCAATAGCATATTAGACTTTCGTACGCTTATGTATCAATGTTTATATACAAAAAAACGTGCAAAAACGGGCTTCCTCCAATATTTTCTCGTAAGTCTTTCAAAATTAGACCGTTTTAAGAATATTCCAAAAAAAAAACATTTTTCTAAAAAGCCCGCGTAACTAGATCCCAGGAAAATTTTACACGAATCTTCTAAGAGTTAACGCTAACTGAAAATCATGGTTTTTTTTGGTTGTACTGCCATGTCTCGGTACTTTTAACTCCATGTAAATGAAATTTGAAATTTGGAATGGGATACAAGGAGAATTTGCACATTGACCGATTATGAGCCGATAAATCGTATGGCAATCGGTTAATACCAACATTGTATAGATTTTGGCACCCCGCGTAAACCGCAATATTTATAAAATATGATGGGTAACTTGATGATATTATACTTCGCGTCAATCATCTTTACACTGACTTAAAATTATATTATTTTTAGGAACACGGCGCCCGAGATTATTTCTTACTGGAACATTATGTCCCCGAAACGATGACGTGCGTCATAGACGATCAAAAACGTCTCAGGGAAGAACTCATCGCAGCACATATTTCAAAGAAGGGTCTTGAAAGAGAAAAGGCGGAACAGGATTTTATTATTTTTACGCAGAATTTACCGCACTATGGAGGGCATTTTTATACAGCCACTTGGGTAAGAAAAGAGTATAATTCATTTACGGAAAAAGTTATAAAATATAGCATTAAACAGAATTTTAACTGAAGTGAAGAAAGAATAATATTTTTAACCCTCAGAAATTCCTTAAAATTCGATTAGATATCAAATTAGAAAATCTATCTGTTTGGTTGAAATCCGATAGCTTATGATGTCACCCAATCAGATATGTTTACCAATTGAAAAGAAATAAGGAGTCAATCAGATGACGCGAGTTTTAACTAATGCGCCAGGTGAAAATTTTAAGATATGGCAACATTGTAGTCCTATATAAAACAGGTTTCCTAACCTAAATGCCAGTGGTGGCACATAACATGTCTTTTTTAGTGTTCCGTAAGACACACTTCGGTGTCTGTCTGTCCGCCTGTTACACCCGATTTTCTCCGAAACTATTTGACATAGACATAGAAAGTTGAAATTTTGCACTAATATAGGAATTGATGGTCTCATCAGAGCCGTCTAGTTTTGAAAGGTAAATTTTAACTTCAGGGGTTAGTTTTCGGGGCCGAAATCGGAAGTGAAAAAAAAAAATTTACCCGGTCATCGAATGGAGTGTCAAATGAAAGCTTGTCAAAACACGAGTTTTTGAACTCGAAAAAACGACTGTTTTTGATTTAAAAAAGCGGGCCCAGTTTCGTCCTCCGGTATTGACGGAGTCTGCCTTTTGAGGGTTCTCTATTATTTTATTAAGAACATTCTAAATTTATTAATTTTATATGTTTTTTTGGGCCCTTAAGCTGGGTTCGGTCTCGGCGGCGCACAGTGGGGAAAAACGAAAAATCGTGTTTCAAAATTGTCTAGAGCCTTCAATTTTGGTTCGATTTGGACGATTTTTTTTTAAAATTGAAGCTTATTAAATTCCGAACAAAGTTGTCGGAGCCGATTTTGCAATTAAACTTTTGTTTCAAAATGGCGGACGTTGGTTTCTGATTATATAGCGACTGAGACACAGAAAACGCTTACAGTTTCAAACCAAGTTGTGCTAAAATGCGTGTATGTATGTTTTTTTATGTCGCAGATAATATATCTAATATCACAGTTACAAGATTAATAATAATGAACCCAAAATGGCTGCCATGAACAATAAAAGTATTATAAATATGAATAAACGTACCATTATTATTTTATATCCATAACATTTGCATAAATAATTTCTTTAAGGTTGCCATTTTCTAGCTGTGTGTGCTGTCCTTTTCTGCGTGTATCGCTGTTTTTTGTATCTGCTAGAAAATTGTCTACGATACTTAAAATTTACAGCAGCAATATTCTAGCAATAACTGCATGAAAATTTAAATCCCGCAACTAAACTTGAATAACTTGAATGATCTGACTGCCACAGTCTAAATGCCACAGAGAAACTTTCTTGCTCGATTCAATTTTGGCATCCGCCATACTTGATTTGTCATTTTAAGTCAATTGTTGAAACATATTTATAATTAACAACCTTAAAGAAATTATTTATGCAAATGTTATGGATGTAAAATAATAATGGTACGTTTATTCATATTTATAATACTTTTATTGTTCATGGCAGCCATTTTGGGTTCATTATTATTAATCTTGTAACTGTGATATTAGATATATTATTTGCGACATAAAAAAACATACATACACGCATTTTAGCACAACTTGGTTTGAAACTGTAAGCGTTTTCTGTGTCTCAGTCGCTATATAATCAGAAACCAACTTCCGCCATTTTGAAACAAAAGTTTAATTGCAAAATCGGCTCCGACAACTTTGTTCGGAATTTAATAGGCTTCAATTTTTAAAAAAAAGCGTCCAAATCGAACCAAAATTGAAGGCTCTAGACAATTTTGAAACACGATTTTTCGTTTTTCCCCACTGTGCGGCGTCTGCCCTTTGGCGCGACTTTTTTAATGTCAACAAATATTATAGTACTTGATTCAAGTGGTTAAACGACAGTCTATTTTTGGATGTAGCATTTTGAGCCTTAACTGGACATTCCAGGGTACGGGGGCCGCAAAATCAACGTTAAAGGCTTTTATTCGACTCGCTCGATAGAATGAACACCAGGCAAACGATTAGTTGGCAGGTCAAAATTTTCGGTCGCCGTCTTGGTCTATTTCATATTTAAATAAACGGAGGTAGATTAGAAGTAATTCTCAGATAAACCTTTAAAGGCATGATGCCACAATTGTTGCTTTACGATCCACGTAAATTTGTTAATGCCTCCCCCTATTAGTCTGAACCTGAACTACGAGTAGATCATTACGCTTATGCTTTATTAGCACATAATGTGACATTTCTAGTGGGTCAATAATAAAAATAAAAAATTATTGAAATAAAGTACTTTGTTTTACATTTTTCCTCACTGTAAAAGTATTCTGGTTTTTCGGTGTGGTACCATTCAATGTTGTCAGTGACGCTGTTTTTTTTTAGTTGAAGATCACATTACTGCCGAACCAAAGGTCATAATTTTTTTGTTAGCATTTAACGATATTTTTTACTAAAAACGAATGCCAAGACATATTTGCTCCCAAATTAATGCTCCTGCAGTCTGCGGATACTGAGTAGCCGATGTTCGAGCGTCGATTGGATGCGTTTTCCTCTCCAGCAAATCGTTAATTTAAATGAGAAAGAGAGCAGGAGACAGTATGGGCCCTTAGGGTGCACCGACATTGATAGTGAAGGTATTAAAAAGAAATCCATCGACTGCCACTCATAAAGAACGCTCTTGAGGAAACATGAGAGCCATAAGCAAAACCATACCATAATAGCGCAGCTTAACCAATAATCCGTTATGCCAAACACGGTCGAATGGCTTAGATATATCAAATGCAACCTCTCAAGATCCTCCAAAATGTTCAATTGCGTTGTTCCAACAAGCGTTACAGTCTATCAAGTAAGAACGTGTCAACGATAATTCATTTTTGATAGATGCGTTTCTAGCGATTGAACAAAAAATAGGTAGTGGGGACCTTTGTCTACGACGCATTTTAGTAAAAGTATCAGTCGATTCCGAACTTTCGTCGAAATCACTTCAAATCCAAAATGAGTCACTTGTTTGCACATCAGTTCGAGCCAGTCTTTCTTTGTTCTCATCCAAAGATGCCTAAAATGGCACATTCCGCTGCCGCTAAATATATTAAAAAGTCGGTGTCGTTTGTGAAGAAGTGGATAAATCATTTTAACGAGACGAAAAATGTGAACGACTTGCCGAAACGTGGCTCGGTAGGCAAAGTCACTTCGAAAGGCGAAAAACGAATCGTGCCTTTGTCTTCGCAATATCCGAAATAGACGCTATGTCAAGGAGCGGTAAAATTAAGAAAATCGGGTTGGAGTAGTGTGTCCCATAAGACCATTCGACAACATCTTCGTGCTCAGGCTGTCAAATTCCAAAGCACGTTGAAGAAACCTTTGCTGGGCGAGAATCATGTCGCAAAGCGGCTCGCTTGGGCCCACAATAAGATATTGGAATGGCCCGCACAATCGCCAGACGTCAACCCTATTGAAAACGTTTGGTTCTTTGTAAAGAGAAGGCTGAGAAGAAGGACTCTGAGGACTTCGATTCAGTTGTCTGGCGAGATTCGAAAAATTTGCAGAGTATGCAGAAAATCTCGTCGACAGCATGCCTCGAAGATGTTAGGCCATTATTGACGCAGGAGGTGATTGGACAAGTTACTAAGGTAGTTGCGCGTTGTTAGCACACAGAAGATCTCCTATTGATTGTTGGTTACGAAAGCCTTATTGATGGTCGCTAGTAATATTATTATAAAATAAATAAATAAAATAAATATCGTCTTTATTAAGATGTTAATTACATGTGATGTGAGTACATATTACCCAC
The DNA here is from genome assembly GCA_019049505.1 of Pachyrhynchus sulphureomaculatus. Taxonomy (NCBI): domain Eukaryota; kingdom Metazoa; phylum Arthropoda; class Insecta; order Coleoptera; family Curculionidae; genus Pachyrhynchus; species Pachyrhynchus sulphureomaculatus. Next base: position 179,791,727 of record CM032454.1, read on the forward strand.
ACACATCGTCTAGTAGAAGCGGCGAGATTTAACCATCGGTTACTCTTACATCTAACTTCTTCAACACACAACGCGCTTACAAACAAAAATAAAGCAACAATTACATACTAACATAGTAAAATCAATAATCGAGAAGATACATCAAAATACAAATAAACTACGTCTGAGAATTCTACTTATTTAACAGCTCTTCCCTATATAATCGACGAAGTCGGCCAATAGTGCACGTTTTCAGTTCTGGGTTCATGGTATTGTATATATTTACTGCATTATATGTAAAACTGCGCTGAAACAAGGCAGTGCGATGCTGAGGCATAATCAAGCGATCAGGCCGTCTAATATACCTATCATGCACCAAATTTCGGGATACTAGCTTCCCCCTAAAAAAAACGGGACTGGAGTTCCTAAGAGCCTCATTAAGAATATTACGAAGTGCAGTTGCACAGTATTAGCAAAATTTAACCATTTTAACTCATTTATTTTTAAAGATATATGATTATATTTTCTCAAATGAAATATAAACCTACAGCAGACGTTCTGTACATAGTGCAATCATCTCCTTGAAAGCGCCTCCAAGCAAGTACACAACACTACAATAATGAAATGAAGACAAGACCAAAGACTCACACAATTTTTTCCTCATCTTAAAATTCAGAATAAAACGATTTGCATATAAAACCTTCATTTTCCCATAACTTTTTTGTAGGAGCACCCTAACATGTTCCCTGAATCTGAGATGTGTATCAATGCTAAGACCCAAAATCTTAGCACAACCAGAAAACGGCAAATCCTGATCAGCGAGCCTCAGTCTTAAAGCCATGCTCAAGGTTGGTCGCCGATTTTCCTTGCAAAACAATAAAACCTGCGTCTTGTCTGGATTTAGCCTCAAATTATGTTCATCGGAGTAAACTGACAAAGCCATGAGATCCTGATTTAAATTTTCTGCTGCAGACTCAGGATCCGATGGTCCAAAGAAATGAAGCAACTGTGTGTCATCAGCATACGACTGAACCGATGAATATGTAGCAGTTTGGAATATATCAAAAGTATATATAAGAAACAGAAGAGGCCCCAGAATTGAATCCTGGGGCACTCCCGAGATAACTTTACGAGCAGTTGAACAAACATCATTCATTCGCACCCTCTGCCGTCTACCCGACAAATAGCTAGAGAAAAATTGTACGGAGTGATCAGCGAAGCCCAGATAGTGCAGTTTAGCGCATAATTATGATCCAGCACATCAAAGGCTTTCAAATAATCCAGCGAGACTGATATAACAGCCGTATTTTTATCAATAGCTCTGATTATGCTATCAGTTAAATTCAATAAAGCCGTTGATGTGCTATGACCCCTCCGGAAGCCAGACTGATGCAAGGGGAGCAACCCATTAGTCACGAGCTATTCTGAAACTTGTGTATGTACTGCCCTTTCCAAGACTTTTGACATAACTGGTAACAAACTATTTGGACGCAAATTCTATTCTAAATATTTTATATTCTAAATATTTTAGAAGATGCTGACGCTTGAAGATGAAGACGCTTAATAGCGTTTCCCATAACTTTCTATATTATTGAAAGCAGTGTGACTGGTCGATAGTTATTTAGCCAGTTCTCTTGCCTTTTTGGTTATCGGCTGAACTGTAGCGCGCGAAAAGTCTACAGAAGCCTAATATTACGAGTAGTGCGCTAGATTAAACGAGTATCCTAACAATTAATATATTTACATTTCTACGTATCCAAGTTTGGACTTTAAATAAACTATCGTCTTTTATCGCATCCCCCTTTATACACTGAAATCTTGAGATCTATCCAGGTCCTAATTCAGCCATCACATTGCACATTTCCTCCAGATACACAAAATCAAACAACAAAACATTTTCTTTTATTTTTTCCAGATGCTGAAGGACCATAATCATAAGGACGCCTGGCTATACATAAGCGCTCAAGGAATAAATCTTTACGAAAGAGGAAAAACAACGAGCCATTTTGGTCCGCAATTGTACGAAATGTTCGAGTGGAAGAACATCCAAACTTTGTGCTATAGCAAACACTACCTGTGTATATTGCCGCACAGTGGCGTACGACACAGGTCGAAGTTAAAGAAATATAAATTGAAAATGGATCACAAAAAGTAAGTATTAAGATTGTTTAAGCTAGTCTGAGAAACGAGACCGATACGAAAACGTAAAAAAATGACTTTTTAAGTTTATACAGAAGCAATGAAAGAAAAAAAAATTGTTGGTACAAATCATTTTATTGTCTCTAAATATTAGCCTTCAAGACTTAAACACTTTTGCGTGTGTTTGAACCAATTCTCAAAACATTTTTTCGACTCTGAAGTTGATTCTTCAAAAACATGGTTTTGGAAGGATTCACCAGCTTCTTAGGTGATGCAGGTGAATACGGGCAATGCGACATTAGTTCGATGTTTTTGTCTCTCTCTAATCAATTGTTTGACGTGCTGTGTGAGAGCTGGCATTGTATGATGAAAAATGATGCGACGTTGTGGGTTATTTTTCCTGATTTTATTGATGACTTCTGGCAAATAATTTGTTGTATACTATTCAGCATTAACTGTTCTTCAATCCTCTAAAGCAATGATTGCAACATGTCCAATATAACCAAAAAAAACCAAGTGATCATTTCCTTGAAAGTGCTTCGCGGACGAACTACTTTTGTTGGATTTGGTTCAACATAGAACATCCAAACAATTGATAGCTGCTTAGTTTCCTGCTCATACGAATATATCCAAGTTTCATCTCCTGTTACGATGTTGTATACGGATTTGGCTTGTCCTAGGTCGATTTTTTTTAGCATTTTCTTACACCAATTGACACGAGCCTGTATTTGAACTTCGGTCAAATTATGCCGAATCCACCATAAACAGATCTTTTTCGCACCCAAATGTTCATGCAAAATCGATTGTACTGCAGTCTTTGATATGTCTAAAGATGCCTCTATCTCACGGTAAGTCACATGCCGATCCTCTTCAATCATGTTGCGCACAGCATCGATGCATGAAGTTCATCGCTGACGGAAGCACGACCATGACTAAATTCTGCAACTCTAAACAGTCTTTTCTGATGGTGATTCATTACCAAAAGTTGAACTAAGCGATGCGAGGCATTGTTGTTGGGTTAGGCCTTTACTAAAATCGTAAAAAATCATCCAACGAAAACCTTCATGTGAAATTTCCATTTGTTCACAAAACTGTTTTTTTTTTAACGCTCACTGTAAACAAACTACTCGACCAATTTCTGTGCTGCCGCTGTTTTAACAATAACAATCTCAAATTTTACAGCAATGGTCACATTTCAATAGTGCCATCTAATGGTCGTTGGTAAAAATTTAAAAGGCGGCCCTCGTATATTATTTTATCTAAAAAGCTGCTTTATAAACGCCTGTATCCATAAGATAATTTAAAAATTGTTTTTTTCCTGATTTCATCGATTACTTCTGCCAAATAAATTGTATATTACTCATCATTAACTGTTCTTCGATCCTCTAAAGCAATGGTTGCAACATGACCTATATAACCAAAAAAACAAGCGATCATTTTCTTGAATGTGCTTCGTGAAAGAACTGCTTTTGTTGGATGCGGTTCATCTTAGAACACCCAAACACTTGATTGCTGCTTAGTTTCCGACTCGTACAAATATATCTCCTGTTACGATGTTCTATACTGATTTCGCTTGTCCTCGGTCGAATTTTTTTAGCATTTTCTCACGCCAGTTGACACGAGCCTGTTTTTGAGTTTCGGTCAAATTATGCAGAATCCATCGTGAACAGATCTTTTTCACACCCAAATGTTCATGCAAAATCGAATATACTTCAGTCTTTGATATGCCTAAGGATGCCTGTATCACACGGTAAGTCGCATGCCGATCCTCTTCAGTCATGTTGCGCACAGCATCGATGCATGAAATTCATCGCTGACGGAAGCACGACCATGACGAAATTCTGCAACTCTAAACAGTCTTCTCTGATGGTGATTCATTGCCAAAAGTTAAACTAAGCGATGCGAGGCATTGTTGTTGAGTTAGGCCTTTACTAAAATCGTAAAAATTCATCCAACGAAAACCTTCATGTGAAATTTCCATTTGTTCACAAAACTGTTTTTTTTAACGCTCACTGTAAACAAACTACTCGACCAATTTCTGTGCTGCCGCTGTTTTTAACAATAACAATCTCAAATTTTACAGCAATGGTCACATTTCAATAGTGCCATCTAATGGTCGTTGGTAAAAATTTAAAAGGCGGCCCTCGTATATTATTTTATCCAAAAAGCTGCTTTATAAACGCCTGTATCCATAAGATAATTTAAATAAATGAGACCTTCAAGAGGACAGGTAGAAACTGTTCGACATATGAGATTTTTCTTTATTATTAAATTTAGAAGAAAAGTGAGTTTATAGGGGAATTCTGTATCACTTGAAACCTAAAATTGATTTTCCAGTGCCGATTGTAATTTGTCATGATGAAATATGATGCGTTTTGGGTTGTTTTTCCTGATTTCATCGATTACTTCTGCCAAATAAATTGTATATTATTCATCATTAACTGTTCTTCGATCCTCTAAAGCAATGGTTGCAACATAACCTATATAACCAAAAAAACAAGCGATCATTTTCTTGAATGTGCTTCGTGAAAGCTTTTGTTGGATTCGGTTCATCTTAGAACACCCAAACACTTGATTGCTGCTTAGTTTCCGGCTCGTACAAATATATCTCCTATTACGATGTTCTATACTGATTTCGCTTGTCCTCGGTCGAATTTTTTTAGCATTTTCTCACGCCAATTGACACGAGCCTGTTTTTGAGTTTCGGTCAAATTATGCAGAATCCATCGTGAACAGATCTTTTTCGCACCCAAATGTTCATGCAAAATCAAAAAAACTTCAGTCTTTGATATGCCTAAGGATGCCTCTATCTCACGGTAGGTCACATGCCGATCCTCTTCAATCACGTTGCGCACAGCATCGATGCATGAAATTCATCGCTGACGGAAGCACGACCATGACGAAATTCTAAAACTCTAAACAGTCTTTTCTGATGGTGATTCATTACCAAAAGTTGAACTAAGCGATGCGATGCATTGTTGTTGAGTTAAGCCTTTACTAAAATCGTAAAAAATCATCCAATGAAATCCTTCATGTGAAATTCCCATTTGTTCACAGAACTGTTTTTTTTAACGCTCACTGTAAACAAACTACTCGACCAATTTCTGTGCTGCCGCTGTTTTAGCAATAACAATCTCAAATTTTACAGCAATGGTCACATTTCAATAGTACCATCTAGTGGTCGTTGGTAAAAATTTAAAAGGCGGCCCTCGTATATTATTTTATCTAAAAAGCTGCTTTGTAAACGCCCGTATCCATAAGATAATTTAATTAAATGAGACCTTGAAGAGGATTTACAGTGACAGGTAGAAACTGTGTGACATATGAGATTTTTCTTTATTATTAAATTTAGAATTGATTTTCCAGTGCCGATTGTAATTTGTCATTTGGCGGGAAATTTGAATTTACTAAATTTTAAAGGCCAAAAGTCACTTTATATGTTAAAATATCGAAAATATTATTAAGAAAAAGTGTTTACAATTAAATTTTATTGTAGTGTGCAAAATATCGTATTTTGTCAGTCTTTGACCAATATGATCACAAGGAGATTCTTATTTCTCTAACTTAAAATACATTGGTTAGAGTGATAGATGAATTTCAAAATTTATTTGTTGTTAGCGAGCCATGCTTTACTTTTTCATTTTCTTAAAACCTCAACTGTCGCACGAACCACAATTTTTTTCTTACTTAAACAAGACAAGCTTTCCAATACGTATTTTGGGTCGCTGAAAACGAATCCGCTGACCGTTTTGACCCAGCACTTCTAGTTTTTGAGTAAATCAAAACTATCTAAGTAAAATCACCAAAATAAATATCAAGATTTAAACCCAAGATAACTTAATTGATAAAAAAAATATGCAAGCCTAGAACTTACAAATTCAAGTCCGTGTTCCGTACGGAACACTTATAAGAGCACTTCGGTGTCTGTCTGTCTGTCTGTCTGTCACACCCGATTTTCTCCGAAACTATTTGACATAGAAAGTTGAAATTTGGTAATAATATTGAAAGTTAAATCTTGACTTAAGAGGTTAGTTTTGGGGGGTGAAATCGAAAGTGAAAAAAAATTTTTTTTACTAGGTCATCGAGGGTGGTGTCAAATGAAAGCTTTGAAAACACGAGTCAAATATATATATATATATATATATATATATATATATATATATATATATATATATATATATATATATATAATGTAATCCTTGCGCACACTTATCTTTGTATTATTTTTAAAAAATCGCGAAAAATTGCTGTCCCCCCACCTTATCTCGAAAGGTACTCATCAAAAAATTTTGAAAAAATTCTGGAATATTCTCCACGGGATGTAGATTGAACGAAAATTATCACGAGTGCATTACCTTTAATAATTTATCTGGTATATAAAAAAAACAAAAATTTCAAGGTCATCAATTTTCAGTAAAGATTGGAAACAAACTTTGTTGAAAACTCATTTGGGGTGTGTATTGTGAAGTCACTGATCATTTTATACCATCGAAACAATTTTTTTTTATTTTAAAAGCAATCAACTTACGGAACACTAATTGTGCAAATTCAACTTGCACTTGACCGGTTATTTTTTGTTAAATACATGAGGAGTAATATGCCATGAATCTGTATTCTGTATATTTAATTTTGGTCGCTAAAAACATGCCGTTGTTCCTATTACTTCACTACACTTCTGGATTTTAGATGTAATATTAACCTCAAAGTATGAAAACGACCCTTTTTGGGTATATTACTGATTTAATAACGTGATAATGATGCATTAAGAAATAAAGTGGAGTACATCATCGAATTGAGCTATAAACCTAGCATAACGTAAAGCATAGTTTCCGAGTTCTTGGTGTAAAGTTCTTCCATTAGTTTCTGTTAGGTGCGGGGTTCTTGGTGTAAAATTCTTCCATTAGGTTATGTTGGGTTTGGAGTTCTTAGTGTAAAGATCTTAGGATTAGGCCACGTTAGGTTTGGGGTTTTTCCATCTGAAATCTTGAGGTGATGGAGCAAAACAAACAACGGCATGTACATATTTAGAAATTAAATATACAGAATACAGTTTCATAACATATCACTTCTCATGTATCTAACAAAAAAAAAGTTGTGTGCCTGTGATTAGGTTAAGTTAGGTTAGGTGTTGTTGGTCTGTTAGAAGTTATGCCAGATTATATTTTATATTCGGAATTAATTTTCTAAGCTCTAGGCTTGCATATTTTTTATCAATTAAGTTATCCTAGGTTTGAATCTTGATATTTACTTTGATGATTTTACTTATATAGCTTTGAGATTATATTTCTTTGATTTAGGTAAAAACTAGACGTGCTGGGTGGAAACGGATAACGGATTCGTTTTCAGCGACCCAAAATACGTATTGAGTAACAAAAAAAAAAAATTCTGGTCCTGTGTAAATATCAAATATTTTTACCCTATAAGACACTCCAGAGTTAAAATGTAATTGCAAAAAAGAAAAGAAAACTAGTGAATTAATATTTACTAAGGGTAACGAGGAAATTGATTATACAGCACACTAAAAATGAATAAAGTATAAATACTTCACAAATTAAATAAACAAAAAACTATAAACTTATTACATACACATTATCTAGTTTGCATTTCGATGTGTCCATTGCATGATTCGTAACATGTACGGAGTAACGCTATCTATGCACCGCCTTATTACACTTTCTAAATATTCAATATTTCTGAGAGGTCTCTGAGCATAAATTTTGTTGTTGAAGTAGCTAAAGCTGAAGTGCTAAATCTTGAGATCTGGCTGGCCAAATATTAGCAAAATAATGTCCAATCCACTGGTCTTCAGATCGTTTATCCAGACATTTTCGCATTCGCAACGTACGCTGAATGACCGCTGCTTCCTGCGATGCTGAAGTGGAAGTTCATGTAAAAAATTAAATATTTCTATTTAACAACTGCAGGTAGCTTTCCGAAGTTAAACTTTCTCGGAAAAAGAAAAGATCAAGAGCTTTGGTGTTCCATATCCATATAGATGGATTCTGTATCACTTGAAACCTAAAAAAATGATTTTGCAGTGCCGATTGTTATTTGTCATTTGGCTGAAAATTTAAATTTTCTGGTTAAGTCCAAAAGTTACTCCTAAAATATCGATAACATTATTAGGAAAATGTGTCTATGAGCATTTTTACAGTTAATAAGCGGTCACTGGAACTAAAGCCACGCTTTCTCCTTGTTTGTTTCGATTTTTATGCGGTTATGATATTTAGGCGTTTAGCTCATATATTTATTTATTTCTTTTTTTATTTTAATTTTCAGAAGCTACTTTGCCTTTCGACTGGCGTCTCTACACCATCAATTTTTCCTCAGACTACGAACAGAATATACTTCCCTTCAGACTTTGAGCCAACAATTTGGAATAGCCTTAAAAGATATAAAGAACGAAACTAATTCCCTGTGTAAATTAGATGCAATAGTACAGCCAATTTATTCTCAGATACATGAATATGATGGAACTGTTAATGCTGATACCGAATTCAAGGTAATTTCTTTGTTTCTTTGATAATATTGAGACCCGTAAAATAATACTTTCGTCAAAGTTATTATTTTATGCCAATGTGTCTTTTCGGCACTGATTTTGATGTCACATATTTCTTTTTCAAGGTTGAATTTCGAACTTCTAACCCTCTAAACCAAAAAACTGACAACTATTACAGAAGATCAAAAAGTGTTCAAGATTTAAATAAAACCATTGACGAAACAATAAATGAAGATTTCCAAAATAAAGAGAACGAAAATCCTAGACAAATATATGAACATGGGTTAGTCCTGGATAGTTCATATTTTGCTGGACTACCAGTTGGGTCCACCGAGAAGAGAAGAGGTAAGTTTATAGTTCTAATAATGACAGTATAACAAGATAATATTCCCAAATTTACCAGCTATTCAGACCTAGGTGACATGAAATATTCGTAATTAAAAAAGTTACCGCTATCATCTTGACTGTTATTTCTTAATCAACATGCATATTGAATCGTCTAATAAATAATAATAAATATTGTAATTTAATTACAAGCAACATGCCCTTCGAGAAGATGTTAACTAACGCTATAAGTTCGTTTGAGCCAAAATCTCTCACTTTTTTATCCATCTCGTATATCTGGGAAGTAATAAACCTTAATTATATACTGTTTGTACTTGCCTTTTAAGTAAGCTACATTAATTTTTATCATTTGCTGGTTTTAATTATTAAATCACAATAATTAACTGACTCGGCCGTTTTTAGTAAAATTTTCCCTTTTATTGATTTTTATATTTGACACGTATTTACACATTCTATACCCATACTTTTGATAAAGCTAATGTTTTTAGCGAAATACATGTCAAATATAAAAATCAATAAAAATGGAAATTTTAGTAAAAATTTAGTGTTTTATTCTTATTAAATCACATATAAAAAGTCTTTTATCATTCCTGGTCTGACTCTTAATGAATAAGACGAAACAAACGACAGTGCTACTTGTAATTACACTGTCCGAAAATTTGTATGAAATTTACAATGCCACCCAGGTTTCGATAATGTAGAAATCGCCCTCTCACATCTCAATAATTCATATTTCTCACCATAGATTAGTCCATGTTCGCAAGTAATTAGTCTTTTTTTGTCCATATTTTAATAACTTCTTCAGATATCGTTAAAGTTACAAAATTAAACAGTTACGAAGCATTTATCACTCTATACTAGGGTTGATTGGACATTTTGTTAAGAAGCCTGACCGATGGTAAGCATGATTCTAGCGACAGTTGTGTTCAAAGTTTCAAATACATGGAACAAGCAGTTGTTTGTTGGCAGCTTTCGTAAGTGATCGGTGCTACACATTTCGTAGAAATGGATAAAAATCAATATCGTGCAGAAATAAAATATTTTTATTCATGAGAACTCTACAGCCGCCCTCGAAATCATTTATTTCTGGATAAATGAATTTAAATATAGCCGTACGAGCACTGCAAATGCTGCACATTCAGGATGCCTGATTCGGGTTTATTCTAAAGAAATAGCGAAAGAATTGATGCTATCGTGAAAGAAGATTGTCGTATTAAGCTTCGTGAGATTGCTGTGATGGCAGGTATCTCATATGAATGGGTACATAATATCCTGCATGCAATGAAAAAGCTGAGTGCGCGATGGGTGCCGCGTTTGTTGACTCCAAACCAAAAACACACGGGCAAGGATATTTTAAAATCATGTTTGGAAAAGTTGCAGTGTAATCTGAAGTACTTTTGGCATCGTTTTGTGATTACAGACGAAATATGGATCCACCATTTCACCTTGGAGACAAAACAACAGTCACGACAGTGGTTTGGCAAAGGTGAAAGTGCACCCAAAAAAGCAAAAACAGTTTTATCTACGAGAAAAGTGGTGGCAACTGTTTTTTGAGACTCACGGGGTATCATCATGTTTGACGAAAAGGGTAAAACAGTGACTGATTATTATTACACAACGCTTGCATAGTGAGTTGAAGCAGAAGCTACCAAGACTAGCACCCAAAAATTGCTCCTTTACCAGAACAATGCACCTACTGACACATCGGCTGTTGCAATGGCAAAAATGCACAAACTAGGCTTCGAAAGAGTTACTCACCCATCCTATTCCTCAAATTTGTCCCCAAGTAACTTTTCTTTTCCTAACCTTAAAAATTATCTTGAGGGAAGAAATTTTCGTCGAATGAAAAAAATATCTGTGCTATAAAAGAATATTATGTACAGTTCGAAACAATTTTTTTCTGGAGGAATAAAAAAACTGAAATCTCTCTGAACCAAATGTATTGAGGTCAATAGAGATTATGTAGCGAAATAAATTTTTGTTTTTGCAAAAAAGTCTTATTTACTGTGGTTCTACGCGACTTTTTGCTCCACCCTCGTACGTCTGTTCATTTCAATCATGTTTAATATTCAGCCGTATATAAGCGAAAAGTTAACGTAAAGGCTGTCATCTGTTAAGAATATAACTGCCAGGTTGTCATCATTTAATTTAACTAATTATGACTGCGGTTATAATATCAAATGGTTTTTAAATAATTTTAAATTGTTCTTAGGTGTTAAAATGGGAACCAGAGCATTTTCGAATCTTGCGCCGAGAGTGTCAAGAAGCATGGAAGCAGTAAATGCATCAATTCATGATTACCTAGAACAAATGTCACTAGAGTCGGTATCGTTACATTGTAGTTCCACATCAATATCCAAGTCATCCGTTGACGGTTTGCAGCATTGTGCTGGAGATGCATACGTTTTAGGTAAGTAAAATTTCACATATATTCTAATTCTGCAATCTAAATGATTCGTAAATCTAAGAACTGGTTTTTAGTGTTCCGTATGGAACACTTAAGGGATCACTTCGGTGTCTGTCCGTCTGTCTGTTCGTCTGTCATACTCAATTTTCTCTGAAAGTATCTGACATAGAAAGTTGAAATTTGGCACTAATATAGGAATTGATCGTCCCATCAGAGTAGTACAGTTTTGAAAGTTAAATTTTAACTTAAAAGGTTGGTTTTAGGGGGAGTAAAATCGGGAGTAAATTTTTTTGTTACCAAGTCATCGAGTAAGGTGTGAAATGAAAGCTTGTGGAACTACGAATTCAAAAATATAGATAATGTAATACTTGCGCCCACTTTTCTTTGTATTGTTTTTAAATAATTGCCAAAAATCGCTACCCCCCTCCTTATCTCGAAAAGTACTGACCAAAAAATTTTGAAAAAATTTCGGAGTATTCTGCACAGGGGGTAGATTGAACGAAAATTATCATTGCATTGCCTTTAATAATTTATCTGATATATAAAAAAAATTCAAGGTCATCAGTTTCCTTTTTTTTATGGGTCTAGCACACGTGCTACAGGGAATCCCTAAAGCGCTCCAGGAGCGGCGTGTGTGTAGAAAAAACGATTCACGTTGTTCTTGAATCGCTGTAAATTGTATTCAATTTTCTTTGTACTCAAATTTCAACGAAGATCGGAAACAAGCTTTGTTGAAAACTCATTTGGAGTGTGTTTTGTGAAGTCATTAATCATTTTATACCTCCGAAACAAAATTTTTTATTTTAAAAGTAGTGAACATACGGAACACTAATTGTACAAGTCCGACTTGCATTTGGCTAGTTATTTTTCACCTTATATCTTTATTCCTCCCCCGGACACAAAAAGGAATAGAGAGAGTATTTAATTTATAACATCGTTTCTCGCCAAATCAATACAATGAGTGCGCTGAGGACAAATATAAAATATTTTTTGGGATCTACATGGAATAATCAGATCGACCATCTTGAGAGTCAGCGAACAATCACCAAAGACTATTACGTTGGTTTCTTGGACTGTTCGAATGGTGAAATTAAGAAAGAAAGGCCGCATTTAGCAAAGAAAAAAGTGTTGTTTCACCAGGATAATGCACCAGCTCACAATTCACACAGTTATGCTATGAATTGCTTCCTCATCCACCCTATTCACCAGATCTGGCCTCCAGTGATTATTACCTCTTTCCAGTTTTGAAAAGGTGGCGCCAGGGAAAGAGATTTGTTTAAAATGAAGAGATCGAATCGAAACTGAAGCTTAATTTATAGAGCCAAGCAAATCGTAGTATATGAAAGGTTTTCAAATGTTGGAATAAGTGTATCACTCTTGAAGAAAACTATGACTTGAAAAATGATATCGATTTTTGGCCAAAACATTGTTTTTTCTTCAGTAGTCTCGGGACTTTTCACCCCATGTAGTATTTCATTAAATTAGACTTTTAATAATATACCGAAAGCCACACGTACATTCAACCAAATTGTGACTCATCATTTCCATTTGCCCTACCTTGGGTCCACTATTAATTTTGGACCGCGCTCAGATGTACATGGTGATCATTTTTAGACGCCCGGCCACGATTTATGGAAAATTATTGGATTTTTTTTTTTAAATGTAGAATGGTATAGTGCATGTCAAGCTGCTAGCGCCGGGACGGCAAACAACTTTTTTTCCATCGACATATCTTTTGTAAAACGGCATTGGAAAGCCCTAATTTTTTTCAACATTTTTTCCTTAAATTATTTTTTTCTAATTTGTTTTGCAAAAAAGTGATGCATCAAAAACCCTCTAAAATATTATTTTTTAGTCGCCATAGACCATATGCCACTTTTGGCGGTTTTCAAACAATTTAGGCGGCTGTCATACTTCATCTGACAGTTATTATAATAATATTAGTTACTATGCTGTTGAGGTTTTTCCTTTAATAAAGTATCTTTGAACAATAAAAAACAAGAATACATTTTTATTAAAACCATAGAAAACTTTTAACATTATATAACTTATTACATATTTATAAAATTAAATGTTTGATACTTAAAAAATAAAAAGTCAAGCGAAATTTTCTATATGTCTTCCTTTTTCTATCATGCATTTTTTCTTTCTTTTTATTAACGCTTAATGAGTTGCTTTGTAAATAATTTCTCCAGATATTCTACTGCACGCACCTCATATTTTTGTCTTTAAGTGCTGAATATTATTTGTGACGGTTTTGTATCTTGAAGAGTCCCTCACACCTGTTCAATTCAATAGAGGTAAACCAAGTAAACAGTGTCTCGTTGAAGTGGTTTTCCACCCTGAAAAAGTAGATATGATTCTTATTTATGGAGAAGCAAGAAGACATTCTCGGGAAGCCATTAGATTGTATCGAGAACGTTACCCCGACAGGTATATCCCGGATCACACTGTTTTATCAAAGAATAAAAATGCGTGATAGAAGGAGGAAGACATTTAGAAAATTTCTTTTGACTTTTTTTATTTCTTAAGTCTCAAAGATTTAATTTTATAAATATATAATAAGTTATGTAATATTAGAAGTTATATAGTTATTCTGTGGTTTTAATAAAAATAATATATTCTTGTTGTTTATTATTCAAAGATATTTTATTAAAGGAAAAACCTCAACGGTATAGTAACTGTTTGAAAACTGCCAAACGTGACATACGATCCGGGGCAACCACGATGGCCAAAAAATAATATTTTAGAGGGTTTTTGTTTCATAACTTTTTTTGCAAAACAAATTAGAAAAAAACCGTACAAAAAAAAATGTTGAAAAAAATTAGAGCTTTTCAATGCCGTTTTACAAAAGGTATATCAATGGAAAAAAAAGTTGTTTGGCATCGCGGCGCTCAGCATCACTCCCAAATATAAAATACGTCAATATACTCCTTGTCATGCACTGTATCATTCTACAGTTAAAAAAAATAAATATCCAACAGTTTTTCATAAATCGGTCGTCTAAAACTGATCACCCTGTATACACGCGGAAGACTTGATTTCTCCTCTTTATTCCAAACAGTTCTGTGCCTCGTCTCTCTGTATAGATTGCGAATTTTAGAACACAACTGCGTCCTTTGCATGTTTTTTGTTAAATATTATTGTTCTATTCAATAAACAATTGTATTTTTAGACACATCCATAAAATCAGTATCGCAACAAAACTTTCTACCAAACTTCCAAGAAACAATCAACGAGACTCTTCTGGAAAAATTAAACAATATGTCATTCGCTGAGGAGAGAATCCTTTCAACCTTCAAAATTGAAAGGGACGACCGTGGTAGCCTTGGACTTCAGATTACGGAGGGCTCTGACGGGAACGTGTATATTCAGTCTGTGATTCGTGGAGGACCGGCTCATTTGAGTCAAGGCCTTCAATGCGGTGATCAGGTAATCGCTGTAAACGGACAGTCTTTATTGGGAAGAAGATATGTTGATTCGTTGGATTTGCTGAAAAACACTGGGAAACAGGTTAGTTATGATTTGTTTATAGTCCAGTCAGAATACGACCAAAACAGGCCAAGAACAAAAATCGTCGGATACTGCTACTTTAAAAAAAAAATAATACTCGTCTCGACGAGTACATTAAGGAAAACATATTGCAACCCCTAAAAAATTGGGTCAACACCCTCAAAAATGAGAGAATTGGATTTTTTAGCATATCTTTGCAATTTTATCATAAATTTATGGAAGATAAACTCAAAATTCTGACAGATTTTGATTTTAGATAAAAAACGAAAAATTTAAGGGGCTATTAATATCATTTGAACCTTCTGGTCGAGGGAAATTGGCCATTTTTGTAGTTTTTTTTTCTTTTGCAAACTGTAAGCCAATTTTTTTTAAGTTAACTCTGGAAATATGTTCCATGGACATTACTTTAATTAATCCAAACATAATTTTAGCCATTTCTTATATATTAGATATATTTTTCACTCCTCATAATATTGATAAATTTTACCGATTCACATTTTTTTCTTCTGGCGAAGTTTTTAAAAACAACTTTTGTTCAATATACTACTACCTTACCTAAAATATCAGAAAATGTCCCTTAGTCCCTAAGCTTTCATTTGAGATACTTAAGAAGTCATTTAAATAATTTAGGCCCGAGAATTTGACAATTTTTTCTCAAATTTATTTTTTTCAACGCAATTTTTTTTTCTTCTGCCACGACCACGGCTGTCAGGACTATTCGGCCGAGTGCCGGATTATATTTCAAAACCCCTTGTATTCTCCAGCAAGGTCCACAACTAAGTGAGCCTGGAAAATGTCCATATCCTTATAGGAATATTATATGTTTATTTTTAGTTTAAGCTTTTCATATGCTTTTGAGAGGACAATTCACACATATTCACACACACACACACACACATACACATACACCCAACCGATTGACAGAATCGAACCGTGGACCACCGGTTTCATAGGCAGGCTCCCAACCTACTACGCCACCGAGGCGGGCGAAATGCAAATTTACGATTTTTTTTTTTTAATTATTTTTTCTTGAATTTTTCAGTAACCAAAGTAATTTTTAATTATTATACACAAATTACTGTACATGTTGAGTGGCTGAGGAAGTCATTTGGTCCATTTAGGCTGAAAAAACTGACCAGTATAAATCTTATATTTGTATATATTTTTCATATAATATTACTTAATACGGTTTTTATACAAATAAAAAATAAATTAACAAATAATTATGTTGAAAAGATTACCTTTTAATTGTTAATTTGATATGAAGATATAATAATTAAATTAATAAAAATTATAAAGTTACTGCACAAAATAATAATTTTAATGATACAAGTTCAACTAGTTAAATGAAATAATAAATTATATTTAAGTTGTTGTAACAATGTATTTTTTATTTAATAGAAATATTACTACTTTTTCAAAACATTATGAAGCCAAATCCTATGAGATAAAACATAAAACGGGGTGCTTAATATATCGGTGAAACTTGACTCTCCACCAAGTTTCATCCAAATCGGTGACCCAAATGCTCTGGCCTCTCCTTGTAAGACATATGGTAATTATTTTATAACTAATAGAAATGATCTTCGTTACGGTAAATATGATGAAATTCAAGAAAAATTAATTTTTTAAAAGTAACTGTAAATTTGAAATAAAAAAGCATAAAATTGAAAGTAAAATAGCCCTGTTTTTCAGACTAAATGGACCAAATAACTTTCTCAGCCACTCAACATGTACAGTAACCTATGTATAATAATTAAAAATAACTTTGGTTCCTGATATCATAAAAAAATAAGTAATTTAAAAAAAATCGTAAATTTGCATTCAACAAATTAAAGAGACTAAAATGGTCAATTTCTCTGACCTAAATTGTTTAAATGAGTTCTTAGCTACCCCAAATGAAAGTTTAGGAGCTAAGGAACATTTTCATTCATATTAGGTAAGGTAGTAGTATGCTAAAAAAAAGTTGTTTAAAAAATTCATCAGAAGGAAAAAACGTGAGTCGGGAAAATTTATCAATATTATGAGAAGTAAAAAATATATCTAATATGTAAAAAATTTCTAAAATTATGTTTGCATCAATTAAAGTAATGTTTATGGAACATATTTCTTGAGTTAACTAAAAAAAATTAGTTTACAGTTTGCAACTACTCAGTATATATTACTACTACACCAAACACTTTATTTTTCCACTCGACGCGCGTTTCACTAACCATGTTAGCTGCATTATCGCTCCTTATGAAGCTAACAGTGTTAGCGAAAACGCGAGTCGAGTGCAAAAATAAATTGTTTGGTGTAATGGTGATATATATGTCGTAGTGTCATTGTGCCAAAGATTCCACATTCCCAATATACTACAGTTTGTAAGTACACCTATTTAATTAAAGACAAAAACGACCAATTTCTCCCGACCAGAATGACATCCCTACTCCTTTACCTTTTTCATTTTTTTATCTAGAATCAAAATCTTTTAGAATTATTAGTTTAGCTTCCGTAAATTTATGATAAGAAACATATTTTTAGTTTCAATTTTTTTATTTTATGGTTCTGGAACACTTTACCAAAGTGGAGCATGGCTTTCTATTATTTAATATAGATCTGCACCCTTACATAATACAGCTGGTGCATGAATTAAAACCACCTGATATTACACAGGGACCACACCGGGACACTGAGACTTTCCCCGAGGCGCCATCCTCAAACTTACAAAGAGTATGCAAAATTTATGTTCGCAAGAAACACAAAAACTTTTCATATGTCCATCCGAATTTAGACATTCATATATAAATATAATTCATTTTATATTAGCTGGCACGAGAGAATGGAAGAGGACGGTGCTCTAGAAACGCCGATCAGACCTTGAATGATCATCTTGAAAAGTCAGCTGAAAAGGCTGCAGTTAGGAAAAAAGGGCTTGCGGAAAATCTCGTACTTTTACGGACGCGGAGGTTTTTTATTATTTCTAAGCAACGAAATTTTAGATAAAATCATTATGTTGGTCGCAATATTTTTTCGATAACGTACTCGTCGAGACGAGTATTTTTAAAAAAGTAGCAGTATCCGACGATTGCACCTCAGTATCGTATTCTGACTGCACTATTAAAACAGACTGGTTTATAAAAATCTCTAAATGAGAGAATAGATTTTAAAATTTTAATTAAACATATATTTTAGGTGGAATTTATCATATCCAGAATAGTAACAACATTAATATCCCAAAACAGCCGACCTTCAAGCCGAAGAAACCTTAGCAGTATTCTAGAAAATGAACCAAAGAATAACTACACAATCACTCTATCACAATTAAGACTACATGACCTATACAAAAGAAGTTCGTTGACATCAAATACAACCAGTAAACATCTAGAAAAATCAGGAACGGTTACGTGCGACCCAATTGACAGCCCAGTGGAGAAACATTTAACCGAATCCTGCCATGATCTGTCGAATAGCACGAAATATCTCAACAGATCATCGACAAAAGATGATTCGTACCAGAAAAGTATACGTCATCATTATGAACCGGAAAAAGATAATAACCTCATGCAGGCCAAAAACTTTTTTCAAGATAACCGCGACATTTTTAATAAAACATATTTCCAGGTCATTATCGAAACTCCCAAATGATAATGACAGAGCTATCATTGTAGATATGATTCCAAAAAAGGGAATTCATTGGTGGAATAATCCATTTGACAATATAGAAGTTGATAGAAGGAAGACTTTGTCTTTAGAGAGAGATAGACGGGTGACGTTAGACTGTGAAATAAATCAAAATACCCTTTTAGATGAAGATTATAGTAAAGATGTTACATATGTAAAAAATGATAATAGTATAGCCATGCCTCGAAGTTTAGGACTGAGTAGAAAATGGAGAGGGCCTGTAAGGTAAGTAATTTCAGATCTAGCAGTAATTACGGGGGTCGTTCCAAAAGTTCTCGGCCTGACAAAGGTATAGCGCCCAGATGATCAAGTTATTTTGATATTTGTTCAGTGTTATCTACTAGATGGCGTGTTACGAAGTATTGGACACGTGTGTGTATAAAATTGATTCGTGGTAATCTAACAGCTTAACCTAAAGACATTTATGTAAGAAGTTTCATAAGTAAAGCATTTTTTGAATAAGGCCATCGAGAGTTCATGATACTCATTCATCAGCTTATATATATATATATATATATATATATATATATATATATATATATATATACCATATACTAGCTGTGCTCCGCAGCTTTGCTCGCGTGGACTACAGAATTATTATTTCGGTTTTTTTGCAAGAGAGCGTGCTGGCGGCAAACTTTTTTGGCCATAGAACATAGAACAGACAGGGAGATATCACGTTTTATAATATATTTATGTATATATATATATATATATATATATATATATATATATATATATATATATATATATATATATATATATATAATATATATATAATATATATATAATAATATATATATATATATATATATATATATATAATATATATATATAATATATATATATATATATATATATATATATATATATATATATATATATATTAGTAAATGTTCTCGACCGTTAAAATTTATAAGAAAGTGTAGAGATTTCGGGAAAGTGGTCTTGAATAAAATACTTATTTGTTGTTAAAGAAAAACTTTTTTCGCTGATATTTTTTCAGCTTCATCTGGAGTTAAAAACTAGAAAATAACAAAGCAGTCTTTTGGTAAGTTTATCACGTTAAAAAAAAATAGGAAAAACTCACCAACCAAAGTATTCCTCCATTGGAAGAGGTATCACAGAAAAATACATTCAATTTAAATATATATAACTAACAGAACTACGAACAGACAAGACGAAACAACATACCGTGGCTCTTGCTGCAATGACACTGTTGTTATTTATTGTGTTTATTTCTTCAGAAATCTGAACAGTGGTTCAGTATAGGAAAAAAGTTATTTTGTGTTTGTTGTTAGTAAATTAACATGAAAAGATATGGACGTGTGTTGATTGTTAGTAAATGAGATATGACTATTAATTGTGTGATGTTAACTTATTTAAAATATTACAGTATATATTAGTCAAATTGTTGGTGTCTAACTTATAATTTATGGAGTGTGTTTCTTTGTTAATGTGATACATCTCAAGGAACAAGCGTTTTTTGTGATTGTTTTCTTGTTCCAGAATCTTTACATTCTTAAAATCCAATTGGTGTCCCGTTGATATATGATGGTTCGTTGCAGCACAAGAGTTCTTTCCTATTAAGCAATCACTCCTGTGTTATGTTACTCTCTGCTTGAGCCAATGGATTTTAATATAGAGTTTTTCTGTAGCAACAAATAAGTATTTTATTCAAGACCGCTTTCCTGAAATCTCTACACTTTCTTATATATATATATATATATATATATATATATATATATATATATATATATATATATATATATATATATATATATATGTATATATATATATATATATATATATATATATATATATATATATATATATATATACATATATATATATATATATATATATATATATATATATATATACATATATATATATATATATATATATATATATATATATATATATATATATATATATATATATATATATATATATATATATATATATATATATATATATATATATATATATATATATATATATATATATATATATATATATATATATATATATGTATATATATATATATATATATATATATATATATATATATATATATATATATATATATATATGGTGACAAGAGTTTTAAATCTTATACGTAATCACAATAAATCGACGACGAAAGAACACAGACCATGTTTTGAATTTTTGCATACAGCTAGTTTTTTGAACATAGAATACGATAAATTTGTTGCTCTAAAGCCTACAAAATCGAAACTGAAATGAAAAATTCGGTTTTTTTCGCAAATATTTCTAAAAATAAAAAAGATATCGAAAAATTAAGAGCACCATGTGAAAAAACGGAAAACTTTACAAAAGACGATATACATATATATATATATATATATATATATATATATATATATATATATATATATATATATATATATATATATATATATATATATATATATATATAGTTTTACCGTAATTTAAAAAAAATATTTAAAATTAAATGGCTGGTTCAACTCCTTCAGTTGTAAGAATCATGCTTCCAACCTCATTCATGATTAAATTCACATTTCTGTATACCGTTAAATATTTTGAAATTGGTTATTAGAGGGTTTCTCGGGATGCTGATGAAGAATCCGATGACAGATTTGAAAAATTCAAAATGGCTGATCCAATATGACGAGCGGAGAATAAGAATACGCAATTCATTTAATTTCTTTGAGTAATTTAGAATTTTCATGTTTTCAATAACTGTTTTTTTTTTTGTACCTGAATATTTAAAAGAATTATAAATACTTAAAACTTAGACTTTTATCTTTCATTTTTCACCTTTAAATGTATAATGAATAACCAAAAAATACGTTTATCATGAACACTTTTTGAAGAGTAAAATTGTAAAGAAAAGAGAAAGCTTTTTTAAGTTTTTAATGATTTTCTAATATCAAGTATGCTTTTAACTGTAACTAAAAAAAACTTTTTTGACTATTTCGTACTGTTTTGAACGTAAAATTGCCCGCGGCGCACTACAGCAAGGCAATTTTCATATTTTAAAACTTAATTTTTAAATAACATAGACAATGCTTCAACACCAGTTATCTATAGCAACAGAATCAATTTTAACGTTTGAAAAATAATAGCCACATTACAAAAGAATAATAATTAAAGAAACAATCACAATTGGGAAAAATGGCTGCTTGGAAATGCATAAGAACACAAGTCATAAACATATATTAGCAACCGCCAGACTACTGAATAACGCCGAGACCTTCCACGGCAGCTAAGAAAGAGAGCTGCATTGATCAATCCGCGCTTCAAACTTCGGTCTCGATAATATATAATCAGTTTGTACAATTCCCAACCTCTCCGTTTACAATCAACTCTTAGTCAGTAAGCCTCGATAATGCCATGATCTGGCAAGTATGTACACCCATACCCAGATCATGACTAAAAGAAAGCATTACAATGTTGCTGTGCTTAAGTTTTTTACTTTAAAAGATTTTTAGATTTGTTCTTTATTGAAACTTAAGGTATAATAATGATATATGCACAAGGATTTTTTTTCAATACTATATTTTATTAAATATTTGTAATTTACTTTAAATCATTTTAAGTTTTACAAATTATAAAGCAACAAAAATAAAAACTATTAGTATCATCGAAAACCTGAAAGTCTCCTCTTCAAAAAGCTATCTTTCATTTTTTTTTTACATTCTGAAAACAAGTAAAATCGAATATCCTTCGAGAGGGGCGCGTAGACTTTTTAAGTAACCTGTTTGGGGCGCCACACTTTTTAAATCACCTACCCGAATTTTTAATAAATTCTCAGGCTAATAAAAAAAATCTGGGAAGAAAATCTATTCTATTTTAACTATTTTTTGTAAAACTTGCCGCCCTTTCAAGTGGTGTTATTAGTTTTTCGATATATTTTTCATTTTTCGAGATATTACCGAAAAAACCGTTTTTTTTTTTTTGCTTTATTTTGGATTTTGTAGGCTTAGCGTACATCAAACTTTAACAAACGTTTTTATCGCATTCTGCGTTCAAAAAAACCACCTGTGCACCAAAATGCATCCTGCTAACATTTAATGAGAGCCTAAAACTCCTGGCGACTGGGCTATATGAAATATGAGCTAGACTCAGACTTTATAGATTAATCGCGTGACAGCTCTGCGGTCAAATCAAAAATTAATTTTATAGTAATTTTAGAATCCTCTGTAATTTCTTTTTATCGTTGGCCTCCATGCCTCGATAGGGATTTACCCTTCAACTTATATTTATATTTCACTACACTTTTTCGACATTAACTGCTACCAGTATTATACACACCCAACCGCTGATCGGAATCGAATTGGTGATCATCGGGTTCTTATGCAGGCTCCTAACCCCTCTAAGCCACTAAGGCCAGCCACATAAAAAAACCAGGTAAAATACGTTATAAGGGGAATAATAAAAATTGATCTGTGTTCCAACGTTTATGTTATTTTAGGTATCCTGTGACGCCAGTGAAGAAAACAGGTTCTTCAAATGATGAAGAATTAGTTAGCACCTCAGACGATGATCAAGTTTTTATTTAATAATTTCTAGTATTTGACAGGCTTCTAGAACAAAAAAAATATTTTTTTATTAGATAATATGAACAACCTTTTTGTATGTTAGTACCGAAATGTTGATTTATTTAAAAAAAGAAAATTAATGTTATTTGAAATTTGCTAGGGTTAAGTTTAAGCTTCTAATTTGTAGGTATTATTCCTATCATAATATTGATGGTAATACTAAATTTTCAATATTCCATGTTAAATTAAAAGATTTAATACCAAACATTTTGAAGATTACAGAGGAAAAAAGAATCGAAACATAGCGATTCATGTATGATTTTTTCTTAATTCTTTGGCTTAATAAACAAGATAGTTACTTTTCGATCCAATTATTTAAAATAAAAAGGTTTTCCCTTTCAAGTTTCTAACCAAGAAAGTTCTTGGTTTTTACGATAATTTACTTTGGTAACCAATATGTTATAAATTTTTAAATAATTAAGCAGCTGTGTTAAGATAAACAACCGTTACTACTTAAAATATACCTATTTTAAGTATAGTTAGGGAGCTGGTGGCAGAAATATTTGAGTCATCCGATCGTCTGGTCTTCTTCTTCTTGATAAGCCACAATTTCTCCACTACAGGAAATATGCCTCTTCAAGTTTCGTCCAGTTGTCTCTCTCTTGTGCAAAATACAGCCATCTACTGCCTGCTGCCAACTTGATATTATCAGTTCATCTTTTTATTGGTCTTCCCACACTTCGTCTGTTCTCCCATTTAAGTAATCTGTTTGTCCATCTATCATCATTCTTTCTAGCCACATGCCCCGCCCATCGCCTATTTAGTCTGAAATGCTTGTTGTTTGTCTGATATTCTCGCTTCTAATGTGTTCTCGTAAACTAACACCTAACATCTGTCTTGCCATAGCCCATTGGGTACGTTGGAGTCGACAAAGACTACTTTTTGTAAGGGTCATTGTTTCCAGCCCATACTTACTTACTGGAAGTATCCCTCACACACGTTTCTTTTTCTGTTTTTGAGAATTAATTCCAGTGTTTTAAATGCAGTCCAACTCAGACCAATTCTCTTTGGTATTTTTGTTGTTTGATTCTCCTTATCTAATCTAATTTTATGTCTTAAGTAACATACTCTTCCGCTCTCTTCACTTTCTTCAGTACTGATCTTAATTTTTGTGTTTTGTGGAGGATTAATATTATGATTTTTCTTTACTCATATACCCTTTACTTTAATACATTATTGAAATTGTCATCAGCAACCTAGCTTGTAGATTTCCAAGTTAAAATAAAAATTATAAATAATATGCCTTATATAATATCATTTTGTATTTTATGAGCTTACAGAATTGTCTAGACAACACAACAAAATATCAAATTGAGAGAACGTACAGTATTACCACTTGTCAAATAGATTTTTGACAAGTAGTAAATACAACGAAAACAAAAAATGAATTTATTAGCTGGTTTAAAAACTTCCTAATGACGTTAATATAATTTGATCTAGTTTAGATTTTCTGCATAACGTGATTGTTTAAATATGGAATTTCCAGTGAAAGACATTTTTCACAGAAAAAAAGCATTAACAGGCTATAATAGAATTAGTGCGGGGAGGGGGCTCTGAGTTTTTCCTAAGCTCATAGAGTCTGGAAAATAAATCCTCCCTAGGCTTCTCTTAGCTACTTCGCGGCATTGATCTATATACATTAAGGATGTCACAGTTCGCTTTTCGAAAATTCTACGGAAATATCAAATAGCAACACGATTCTCTACGTACCAAAAACTCTCACAAAACCTCCAGATGTGTCAAAGATAAGATTCCCCATAAAATCCAAAGAGTCTACAGTATCCAACGTAACTGTGGTAAAACCTACCGCCGAAACAAGCTGCAGAATATGCAGTAGAATTAAACATTTCCATTTCAGCACTTCCAGTATGAAACAGAACACAGATTTTCTTTGACCAATCAGAGATCGTTGCAACAAATTTCTTTTTCTATCCTAGGACAATTATCTAAATATCTTAATATCTCAACACCCTTAATCCTGACACTGGCCTTACCCTTTTACCAATCTGAGAACACATCTTCTATGAAGCTCCGCCCCTCACCCGGGTGCGCTAATATAAACGCGTATGCAAGCAGAATTAAATTAGTTTCATGCTAGATTCCGAAGAAGTCGCTTCTACGCACCAACACTGCGGAAGCCGACAGGAGAAATAGGATACTCGTACCTATAATTCATCCTTTTTACACTGTTAATTTTAATTAAGATGGGGGTATTCATTATTAAAAATGTTTAAACAGAAATAATGACATCAAAAGGGATAGCTTTCTTGTGTTTTAAAAATGCTTTCGTTTGTTGTGACGCAGTTGTTAGTTTCGTTGAAGTCCTTGTTGATTAAAAACTATTAAATTATTTATCTGAAATAACCAACGAAAAATATCGTGCTAGGCCTTCATGCCGTTTTGTTGTCTGGATAATCATGAATGTTAGTTATTAATGTGATTATTAAAATAATTGTGAATGTGATACTAGTATATCAGTAACTTAAAAAAAAAATGTTCAATATACAGACCAATGTATACACATTTGGAGCTTCCGTAGTTTTAAAGTGCCGAGAATGTTTTAGATAAAAATAAATGTGTAACTTATTAAAGGTGTAATTTTTTATTTAGTGTCACTTTTTTAAGTTAGCACAATTTATCAGAACTCTCTTGAAATTAAAAACAATATACTTATGTAATAATACTTTGATTTTTATTGTGGCTGGATTAACTTAAAGCAATTTGGTGCACTTGAAATATATTTTATTATGTTAAGCTGGTATATATGAATATAAAAACAGACAGGAACTAAAAGAGTGGCACTTAAAGACGAATATGAAGTATTGTCAGTCATCATATCACATGTAATATTACCATATCATTCCATATCATGAAATAGCAAATAAAAATAACTATTGTTTTATAAACATACCACTTTTTTTTCTAGAGCAAGTATTTTATGTAATATCAAAGGAAATTACGTTGTACCTTCATAACATGTTTACTAAAGACCTCGTTGTCTTATAGGGAAAAGTCTGGTAGTACCGCCCCCTCTGGTAATACTAATTAGTAATAACTAAGGAAACCCAAATATGCAAGTGAAAAACTTTAAAATATGCCATAAATATGCAAATAATTTTCTCAAAATATGCACATACATGTTGTAAATATGCAGTAAAAAAACTTCGATAGTTCCTCTTGAACAAATCTGCCCACTGTCAATGCATTTGTTTTTTCTAACTGTTTGGAAGCAATCAGATAAGATTTTGGCAAAATATCGTCGCTAAGAACTCTAATCAATAAATGCGCAATATACCGTCCTCTTGAATCGGTAGTTTCATCAATACATATGTAAAAATGTTCGTTGCTAATTTTACCTTTAATTTCCCCAATTATCTGTGAATACAAGGAGCTTACGTTGTTTCTCCGTATTGTTGTTTCACCTGAGATATTAAATTTGCAATACTTCTGGAGGAAGGAAGTAAAGTTTTGATTACGTAGCTTCGATAACGGAATGTTTGATGTCATCATTGCACGGCATAGATCTCGGTTAAAGATGTCTTGTTCATTTAGCTCTTTATTTTTGTACGTTGGTTGGAAACATTGCATTAATGTGTGTTGTGGCCTATCTCCAGGTTTCGTCTTACTTCAATTTGGCAATATGGCAAGCAGTTTTCACGCTATTTGAAATTTTTTATCGCATGGTATCTGCAATAAAAAAAAAAAGAAAATTTAATTAAAATCTCAAGGAAAAAATTCGTTAAATAAAATTTCGTTAAATAGAAAACTAGGTGCTTAGGGCAGGTAAAAATTAAAATTCTGCTTTGTACCTTCTTTATTAAATTACCTAGAAATACATACGTTTACGTATGTATTTCTATTTCGTGGTTTCGTTAAATAGAAATTTTGTTCGTTAAATGGAACAAAAATAACTTAAATAACATTGAAAATAGCATAACGGCAAAATCCTGACAAAAATTTCGTTATGTTTAAATATTAAACGAAAATGAAATACCCTGTATACTCAATAGGTATTCAAAAATTATACTTACAATTTTAACACATGCGGAACAGTAGATTTTTCCCATATCTATTTTTAGTTCTTTGTATAGTTTAATCCACACTGACACACTACTACTGGCTTTGGGCATTTCACTGTAGTAAAATACGACTCACAAGATAAAAAGCACAAATCGTAACCACTTTAAAAGCACAACCAAAAATGAAATCTAATAAATTAATAATACAGGTATGCTCTGATGGCCATCTGAGGTTTACGGACTGGTTTTTACTGACCATAAAAAATAGATTTATTTGGGGAAAACCACTAGCGCGGCGGCGGCGGCCTAAACATTGACCCTTATTCCGAAAAATAAATGAAAACGCCTACCAAAGACCTACATTATTATAAATTCCTTCAAATATGCACATATATGCTATTTTTAAAGCATTTATGCAAATATTTAGAAAAATGCATATAATATGCAAAATATGCAATATATGCGCTTTGCATATTTGGGTGTCCTTAGTAATAACGAGAGAATATGTATTTTATCATTGGAATACAGATTTCAAGAGATGGTTGTCACAGGGTAGTTATAAAGAGGATAAAACTCCAACTAAATCACCAATAATAGACAATATTAGAGCAGAGAAAGAGCGAGTCCATAATTAAGAAGATAAAGCATGTGTTAATACTAGTAACCAAACGTACGACAAAACACTTATTACATTACAACTGCAACTACTGTTATAGAAAGTACTCTGTAAGTGTTCATGTGTAGTACTACCGAACGTGATTTGAATTTCATTAAAATTGCTTTATTATTTTATTATATTTGATATAATTTCCATAATTATTGTAGTTGGAGAGGGGGTTGATTCGTGTATATCGTGTTAAATGTCCTTTTTAGGGTTTTTGAAATGGAGAAATCCAAAAATTAGGCTGTTTTCTTATTGCTTTCAATTTTAACTCAGGAAGGGGCTGAAAGAAGTACAGGTTGTTCAATATTGTACAATTTAAACAACTTTTTAGGATATATACAGGTTTTTTGCACAAATTTTAAACAGTTGCTACAGAGGGTTGCTTTCTTTTTTCAAGATTTTTTCAAGGTTTTTGGAGTCGAGGAATCTGAAAATAAATTATTTTTACATTACTTGCAGTTTTAACGGGGATAGGATGTACAGGAGGTGGTATAGTTTTGATAATATTATGAGAATTTTTCCAGGTTTTCGGCTGCGATAATTTTGCAACTAATAAGTGGTGGGGAAGGATTGAAGGATGATTTCATATTTATTGTGTTTATGAGTCTTTTTCAGGGTTCTCTGAGTTAAGAGGTCAAACAGTTACATTCTTTTTTCGTTATTTTTAATATTAACCTGGAAAGAGACTGATAGTGGTGGAAATCACTAAATATTGTATAGTTTTTATATTATAAGAATTTTTCCTGGTTTTTGGTCGGCATATTTTGTAAAATTTTAGTTAATTATTTAAAGTAAAAGATATATGACGTGAAAGAAATGGGATAGGGGGTTAGAAGGGTGGTTACATATATATCATAATATATTTCAGTGTATTTTTTATTATTTCAATTTTAACAAAATATAGTTGTAGGAGGGATGTAGATCTGGTCACAGGGTAATCGAAAAAATGTTAAGTTGACAAGTTTTAGAAATACATTTAACGTATCCGAAACTTACTTTCCTCTGATGCAGCAGGTAAAGTATTGTTTTACTTCCCTTACTAAAGGGAAGTATCATATTCGTGAAGAAATACCCTCTGCGATTTTTACTTTTCTTTATCTTTTAGGATTCCCAGATCACGAAAAACATATTTTCCGATTTCCGTCAGTATGTCTATCTGACTATTGATCTGTTGGCATCATAATTCTGAAATAAAATGATATTATAATATTAGAAATAGAAATGAAATCTATAGTTTTTGAGCAACACCGTTTGAAGGTAAGGTTGTGAAAGGGGTGGGTGTCGACAGTGGCGTACCTAGGGTAGGGCAGTAGGGCACGTGCCCTGGACTCCATTCAAAAGGGGGCGCAACATTCGCAAATTATTAAACTTAAAAATCAAAATAAACCAACAATATAATTCATATAAAACATATAA
This sequence comes from Pachyrhynchus sulphureomaculatus, assembly GCA_019049505.1. NCBI lineage: Eukaryota > Metazoa > Arthropoda > Insecta > Coleoptera > Curculionidae > Pachyrhynchus > Pachyrhynchus sulphureomaculatus. The sequence continues at coordinate 179,820,960 of CM032454.1, forward strand.
TTATGTTTATTTTATATTTAGATAATTTACGAAGGGGCGCAACTTCGATAGGCACCTAGGCGCCATTTCCGATTAGTATGCCTCTAGGAAGTCGATATATTGTATGGTTTTAATTGTATTATAAAAAATTTACTTTCTCTTCACTAGGAGAAAATCAAATTCCGTACTTATTTTAAAACTGCATGTTTGCAAGGAAAGTACTGAGTGAATTAAGTTATCGATTTTTTTTTTAAAGTGGACGATACACCAGACTTTTTTCTACAAAAAAAAACAACAAAAATGGCATAACTTTGATGAAGTTACATAGTATATTTTTCCCAGTCTTTATTGAAACTTTTAAAAATTATTATCATAATCAGTAGTAACAAATTTTGGAAACGTTAAACATTAATACATTATTTGAAATTTTGAGAAAAGCACAATATCAGATAGTATGCTTTTCAAAGGTGATCTGAAATTACGCCTTTGAGTTTGTGTTTTCAATAAATAAAAAGTGCTGCACTATTTTGTATTTATGGCAGATCAACGTAATTGTAGATCACTCTTAGAAAAACAAATCAATTTTTACGAAAATATTAATTTCAAATACATTTCGAATTTTATTAACTGTTTTAAGATACATGTCTGTTTATCAGCAGCAAATATCAAATTGTTTTATATAGAGTAGAATAAAATAAAACATTTTTATATTAACAAATAAAAAATAATAATAATCGGTTAAAGAAATTTTTACTTTCAATTTTTTGAGGTTTTTTTGCTATGAACATGATTACTCCAAGATATATGTACTTACTCCCACGTTTATTCTTAGCAAGGTGAGTGATGATGGTAGTCAATTGCTGCCTAGGTTGTAGCTTTAAATTCTACTTGATTACTGGCATCATAGCCAAAATTTCTTTCAATAAACGAGAAAACGAATGTACTGTCATCAGCAGAGCTATAGATTGGATTTGCGGATCTCTTTGGAGAAAGTGTGTCAGATACAGTATAGATCACTGACATATACCAACGTTCATAGTGACAAACGCAATGCGTAATCTAAGGAAATTCGAAAATCATAAACAAAATCTTTCAGATATGTCATAAGGGCTACGCACCAATCTAAACTCTAAAATTTAAGATTTCTCATTTCCAAAAATTTTATAAAACCTCTTCTGACTTCATAAACAGAGAAATTTTGACAATAATAACAGTAACAACCGGCCAAGTGTAAGTCGAACTTGCGAAATTGGTGTTCCGTACGTCAATTGCTTTTTTAAAAAAATATTTATTACGGAGGTACAAAATGATCAATGACTTCACAAAACACACCCTAAATAAGTTTCTAACAGAGTTTTTCCGATCTTTATTGAGAACTGAGGTTCTTGAAATTTTATGTTTTTTTTTTTTTATATACCAGATAAATTATTAAAAGTAATCTACTCATGTTCATTTTCGTTTAATCTACAACCTGTGGAGAATATTCCCAAATTTTTTCAAAATTCTTTGATTAGTACTTTTCGAAATAAGGGGAAGTAGCGATTTTTCGCAATTTTTTAAAAATAATAGAAAGAAAAGTGTGAGCAAGTTTTATATTATATATATTTTTGAACTGCGTTTTTACAAGCTTTCATTCGACACCCCACGGGGTGACATGGTAAAATTTTTTTTTTTTTCACTTCCGATTTCACCCCCCAAAACTTACCCTTTAAGTCAAAACATTACTTTCAAAACTATATGGCTCTGATGAAGTCATCAATTCCTATATTAGTTCTAAATTTCAACTTTCTGTGTCAAATAGTTTCAGAGAAAATCATGTGTGGACAGATACCGAAGTGATCTTATAAGTGTACGGAACACTAATAAAAAGATATCTTCTTCTTCTTTTTCAATCATATGTTCTCTATTCTTTGGATTAAGCCTCCCTTCTGACATTTGGCGATCTTGGACTGCTTGTTACCAGTTAAACCTGCAAATCTTTTAATGTCGTCAAACCATCGTGCCCCGGATCTCCTGACAATTTTCTTCTGAGTCCATGGTGTCCATCTTATAAATTTACCACTCCAGTTATCTGTACTTCTGGCGTCATGTCCAGTCCACCACCATTTCAGTGCCAATGCACTCCTGACGACATTGTCGACTTTAGTTTTTTGTCTAATTCAGGCATTACTGTTTCGATCTCTTAAAGTATCATTCTTTCGATAACCCTCTGATTAATCTTGTTTAGGATCGACCTTGTGAACGCCCATGTCTCGGCGCCATACGTTTTTACGGGGAGAATGCATTTATTGTAAATTTCGGGTTTTAAGGATATAGGTATATTAAGTTCCAATACATCTTTTACTTACCCTTTTATCTATTTCTAGGTCTTGATTCGTTTTACCTGTTGTTATGATTTGACTTTTTGCTTTCCAAAGTTCTAATCTAGTCCTTTGGTTTTTGTAGTTTCATATACATTATTTAACACACTTCGCAATTCTTCTTTTGTTTGGGCAAAAACGACAATGTCGTTTGCAAAACGCAAGTGGGTGAGTCTATATTAATGTCAATGCCTCTTCGCCTCCAATCTATTTCCCCCATGGCATCTTCTAGGACCATCGTAAACAACTTTGGGGACATAAGATCGTCGCATATTTTGAGGTTCGCAATGTTTATAACAACACGAGCCTCAATAAAAATATCTAAGTAAATAAAACAGAGGAACTTAATCGGTTTTTAGTGAGTCATGAAACCTATCAGAAACAACATATATATACATATATATATATATATATATATAAATATATATATATATATATATATATATTATATATATATATATATATATATATATATATATATATATATATATATATATATATATATATATATATATATATATATATATATTTTTGTCGATTACCGCAACTCGGAGGAAAGGCAGGGCAAAATATTTACCTTTCTAAAGGCCATTAGGCGGACCGCAACTCGGTATCTACAAATCAGACGTTTAATAAGAATTTCAAAATTTTACGTACCCCAAAAAAAGATTTAAAACTAAACCTTTTAGAAACAGTGCAAATAAATCGATTAAGGACTACAGATACTCTTCTTAACGACCAGATAGATTTAAATAATTCACCATTATTGAACTTATATTCTTAATACCATTTCTGTGTAGGTTTCCCTATATATATATATATATATATATATATATATATATATATATATATATATATATATATATATATATATATATATATATATATATATATACATATTTGTTGCCACATGGGAAGTGCCGCAGGGATATACATTTGGGGCCATATATTTTTATATATATATATTAAATATAATATGATCTTACTCGGAGAGCGGGTGTTGAATACCTACTTTATGCTGATGACGTAAAGCTATATTGCAGAATCAGAGACTGAATGACTGCATAAGACTACAGGATGGTTTTAATCTTGTAAACAATTGGTAGTAGTAACAACAAACTTCTTTTGAATGTATCCAAGTGCAATGTAATCACCTTTACAAAAAAATTGAGTCCCATACAGTTCAATTACAATATGAACGGTCAGGTCCTAGAGCAATGTCAGTCGGTGTCTGATTTGGGTGTTTTGCTGGATACTGCCTTGTCTTTTCGTGACTATATTGCAAAGATTACGGCGGAGAGTTTTAAACTATTGGGTTTCATCATCATACGTAATAGTGCCGACTTTGTTGAATATGATGCTCTAAAATTGCTTTTTAATAGTTTCGTGAGATCACGGCTTGAATACTCAGTTGTTGTTTGGTGCCCCTTTTATCAAGCGCACATTCAAAATATTGAAAAAATGCAAAAGCGTTTTTTAAAGTACGCTAGTTTTAAACTCGATGGAGTATATCCCGAAATAAGTTATCCCTATGAAAGTCTCTTGGATAGATTTTCGAGAAAGTTTAGAGGCACGCCGAAACAAGGCCCAAATTATATTTTTACATAAGATAATATCAAACAAATTAATCAAACAAAATCTTGCAGTGTCTGCCTTTTCATGTACCTATACCCGCGGCACGTAGTCTGCGAACTTTTAGTTTACCAATCCCAAGAACAAATGTCCTAAAATTTTCTCCCCTTTTTCAAATTTGCGAGAAATATAATCAAATGCCCAGCTTGATATTTTCAACTGCAACGTGACAAAAATTAAAAAATGTTGTTTGAAGATATGTTGTTAATAAGCTATTTAATTTTAATTTTAATTAGGTTTAGTTCATTTCATTATGTTATTTTCCCATTCTGTAATTGGAATATTGTAGAATGTGGTGAATAAATAAATAAATAATTTAAATAGATGTAATAGTATAATAAACAAATAATATAAAATTGTCACTATCATCAAGAATATTCAATGTTGTTCAAATAAACCAAACTTAACAGTGTTAAATGTAGATCCGACGAAGCTACATCAACAGCGAAACGAGTCATCAAAAAAATTTATAAATAAACCAGTGGAAATTGACTAAAAATAGTCTTTTATTATATATTTATAATGAATTTCCATGAAGTAGAAGCTACAACATCCGAAATTTCAAAGTTTTGTATCTTAAAAATTGAAAGTAATAATTAATTTGAACGAATTTAAAATTTTTATTATTGCTACAAGATAGAAACCAAATTAGTAGGGCCAATATAAATGTGTGCCTAAATTTGTAAACAGTCTGATAATAATCTAAAAATGTCACTTTATGTATATGTATATAAATAGATATATAATATTTATTTTGATTTGGTTCATTTTAATATTAAAACATAATTAAACTATTGTCAATAGAACAGCTAAAATGAAAATGTCTCTGTTTTATTAATATAGAATTTAATATGGCAATTTTGAAATTTGCAGTGATATAGCTTTTTTCTTAATTGTAAATTAATTATATTATAATTTTTATTAAAGTTAATATAACATTGTAGTACTATTTTCGTTAAGTAGTTTTGTTTTTATATATAATTCACTCTTAAGAATATGTATGGACTTAAATATACTCAGTTGTTAGGATGAATTATTAATAAAAGTTTTAAATAATTACATGTTTTTTTATAAAGTACGCGCATCGAATTGGTAGACAATTTGGGGTGGAGCTTGACTCGCTTTTTTGTTTTGATCATTACTAGAGACCGGATTATATGCAACATAAAAATCTTGAAATATGCATTGCAAATATGCATGAAAAATGCTTAAAATATGCATGAAAAGGGTCAAAATATGCAATATTAAATAATAATAAAAGTAGTAATTTTTAGTTTTTTATTTCAAAATCAACATAAAATTAAGAAGTTATCGACGATTTTTAAATTTAATTAACAATTATTTAACATTTTTTAAAATTACTTAACATTTGTATTCTTGTACACGTAAACAATAAGGTATTGTTCCAAATGTTGGGTAGTAAGATTGTGTCTTCGATCACTTCAAATATTTTTATAAGTGGAAAAAGACCGTTCCACATCCACTGAGGTAACTGGGCAGTATTTGAATTTGGGGGTTAGCACTTATTGTTTCTGGCAAAAATTCACCCGTCCCATTACTAAATGCTTTCAAACTTTTCTTTAACTCTACGCGGGAATACATCTGGCAATGTGGAGTTTATTTGACGGATTTTATTCATTAACTGAATTGATTCGATTAACGTCAAACCTCGAGTTTCAAGCTTTTTAATACCCGCAGGTATGTGGAAAAAGTGAGTGCTAATCAAAGCTATGTTTTTTTTTTTTAATATCGGAATCGTTAAATGCTTCCTTGGATGACGAACTGCCATAGCCTCTGCACTATCCAAGTCAACTGCTTTGATGGCCTCGAAATGTTCATAAAATGACAGCTTCAACATGTTCCCCATCGAGTTACCACTGGTTCGGGAGGTAAAGCACATTTGTCAGTTTTTCTTTATAGGCGTCATTGCGACAGGTGTCTTAAGAAACACTTTCTTTGCTGATGAGATCAGTTTTATTTACATATCCAAACGTGGATCGTACTTCTTCAGCTTCGATGGACTCCGTGAGCAAAGCACGTTACATATAATTTGATGCCATCATATAGGGAGCAGCATCTGAGAGAAATATAAACACTCTTTCATCTGCAGAAGATTCAGGAAATATTTTTTTAATACCCTCATTCACAAATCTGGCGATCATAGAACGATTTGTCTTGTCAAGTTCTTTGCAGGCTACCAAATAGGAAAGAAAAAAGCTCTAATCTTAATGCACCCACAATTAAATTCGCAATATAGCGACCACAACTGTCGGTAGTTTCATCAGCTGAAATCCAAATAATGTCATCCTTAAGTTCATTACGTATTTCTTCCAGAACATGTTGGTAAATTGTTGGTATGTAATTGTTGTTGATTCGTCTGGTATTTTTTGATTCAAGCAATATTTTCGCAGAAAATTTTTGAACGTAGGATTTGTAAGTTTGTGGAGAGGAATATTACTTGCAAGCAATGCTTCGCATAAGTCCATGCTAAAGTGGTTGTTTGTTTGCCTATAGAAGTGGAATCACTGCTACTTGCTTCTGTTATAAGTTGTTGTCGTGGGCCTTTTTTTTGCAATCCTGCGATATGAAGACTTGTCTTGACATGCTGGTCAGTTTGAAACTTTTTTGTGCATGAAACATTTTTCTCGCAAACTCGACAATATAAAACATTTCCGTCGTATGTAAATGTTCCAGGATAATCAGCTACTCACGAAGAGACACTTTCTTTTGCGGGTCGCATGGTACACGTTAAACTTTAACACCACATGTTAAAAATTGCAAAAAGACTACACTGATGCAAGCGCGTCAACAATAATGTTAAAACTGGTATCTTGTTTTAAAATAAAAATTCGTCTTCTAGAAAATTGTTTATTTGATCCACGCTCAAACAAATATTCTTAGAAACCAACTACTTATCACTTAATATCCCGACCAAGAAACAAAGGAATAAAATACCGTCGTAATTTTGGGTATTCCCTTGGCACTATAACCTAATTGATGTTTAAACTATTGCAGGTAATGTCCCGGCGATAAGATCGGTTCCAGATGGCGGCGACATTAACAATACCCTGAGCAACTGCCTAGTAATACCGAGAAAGATTATCAATATAGGGAAAATATGCATCATTACTAGATTTTGGGTAAAATATGCAATAATCTGTGAGAATGGTCTAAAATGCAAATGCATATAAAAATATGCAAATGCATATGAAAATATGCAAATGCATATAATCCGGTCTCTAATTATTACTATTATCAATCTAAAACAATCTAGTGTAGTACTTTTCGAAGTGTTGGTCAAGTAATAAAAGAGTATTAGGCATTCTACACGTCTTAGTTCCTCAGTAGAGTTTCAGTTTATATAAATTTCGCCACATGCAACTTCAGGCTTCCACACAACAGATATCGGCAAACTCTCCAAGTCGACATTGTTCTAAAGGCATGTTATTCGTGCAAGGCTGCTTGAACAGGAAAAGACGACTAAAATAGTGTCCTCCCCACTGTGTCCTCCGTTGGAAGTAGGTTGTCTCTCGTCGAAGTTTGTGGAAAACGGAAAGTGTAAAAAAAGACCATAAAACAGTGGACCGAGAGTGCCATCTGTCGATCATGTGGTTCAGATCCCACGTCAAAATTTAAGTCTCGTCTGACCGACGTTACAAAAATAATCTCTTTGGTCGATTTATTTGACTGTAAGTTAAACAAAAACGACGTTCTATATATTGAAATAATATTTTTTCCAAAAGTTTTGTTAGATGTCGTGGGCCTTATAAGAAAACCTCGTAATTCCAAATCTGAAAATTTTACAGAAGATAAGATAGTTTCCGTACACCTTCTCTATTCGCGTTTATATGCTGTGAAATATACTTTCCATATATAATTTATTCTTTGATGTTATTAAACAAGAATTATTATTAGACCAAGAGGGTGACTCGAAATTTTGACCTGTCGACTAACCGTCTGCCTAGTTGTTCATTCTATCGGGCGAGTCGAACGTTTAACGTTAATTTTGCGGCCCCCTGCCCAGGAATGCCCAGATAAGGCCCAAAATGCTACATCCAAAAATGAACTATCATTTAACCACTCGAATCAAGTAGAGTAACATATGTTGACACTAGAAAATCGAGCACCCCAAAGGGCAGACGCCGCCGAGACCAGACCCAGCTTTAGGGCCCAAAAACATCGATCCAAAAATGGACTATCATTTAACAATATAAAATCAATAGATTTAATTTGTTCTTGATAAGATAAGAGGGAACCTGCAAAAGGCAGACGCCGCCAATACCGGAGGACAAAGTACATCCGTGTAAGGTTCAGCTTGTTACTTCGCGTACAACGCTTTTCAAGCAGTCTTTGATATGGAGAACATCATCCCTTTGGAATTATTTGCCCAGGGCTGTGTTTTCCACCGAGTACAATTTACAGCGATTCAGGGACAACGTGAATCGCTGTAACACATGCCGCTCCTGGAGCGCTTTAGGGACTTCCCTGTAGCACGTGTGCTAGAACCATAAAAAAACCGCTTTATCCAGCCAAAAGCGGTCGTTTTTCCAGTTTTTGAACTGCAATTTGCAAAATTTTTTTGCTTCTTGAAAACATGATAAAAAACAAGAAAGCTATTATAAAAATAATAGTGAAGTTCACATTTAAATAAAAAAACACAATAAAATGTAATTGAACATAATAAAACAAAACGGTAAACAAAAATTGACACTCAGAAGGTTACAAACCTGTTACTGTTAAAGAGACAGAGTTAAAAGTTTTTACACTGCAGCCAACATTGATACGGAGTTGCAAGGTTTGCTCTCAAAACTAATCAGAGGGAGATACGAGATTTTCTGTGCCCTAGACTGCAGTTACCAGTTTTTAAAAATCTTTATTTTATCTCTCTTTTACTTATTCAGGAGATACGAGGTTTTCTGCCACGTTTAGTTTACTACTAAACTAACAGATGGCAGCGAAATCTGGATTTTAATAAAAATGGGAGTTACGGGGTTTTCTTATGAAGCCGACGATATATGTCCTGTAATTAGGGGCGTAGCCAAGAAGAACCCGAGGAGCATATGCCAATACATGTAGAAAAAAGCGCCCTCTCAGAAACAGTGCTTTTGTTATTGGGTGAAGTTTTTAGAGTTGTACTGTATGAAAGAGCTCTTTTATATGAAAAATGTCCACCCTCCTGTCATCGATTTTTGAATTGTCTTTAGGTTTTTAAAGTTTCGTTAATAAAGGGTTCTTTTTGTGAAAAATATCCCTCACTCCTCTTCCCGGCGGTCGATTTTAAAAATAAGATTAAGCGTTCAAAATTTCAAACCAGAGGATTTTTTGGTTAAAAACGATTTTGAAATTAGCTGCATGTTTTTGAAAATTTACTGCATGAAATGGTTCCTTTTGTAAAAAATCATTCATATGGATCATTAATTTTGAGTTTTCTATATTAAAACGGGTCTAAGCTTTCAAAGCTCAAGCGCAACGGATGTTTTTTCCTCAAGCATCTTCTCTTCTGGGTGCCGATTGGCGCCTCATCTTCTCTGTAAGCAGTTTCACCTTTACTGGTCTCTTTTTTTTTAAAAAAATAAACGCCCTTTGTATCCATATGCCCCGTCGTCTTGAACTTGGCTACGCCACTGCGTGTAATATGTCAATTATAGCCAAATAATTAGGAAAAATCTTGGGTTAATGGTGGTGGATTGACATATATATCTTTTATAACCTTCATTATTATCGTTTTTCTGACAAAAATGTTGAAAAAATGTGTATCACTAAAAATATATATTCCGTAACAAGCAACTTAAAAACCGTTGATGAAGAATGTCGCGTGTTTTCAGTATGTCATGTATAGAGGGATCTTATGGCCCAATGTCTCATGTAATAATACTAATACAATAAAATATGCCAGAATTTTTGTCCTACCAAATTATAACAAACGAATGCCATCTGGCACTACATACTCTTCTGCTGGATATTTGGTGATCGATGAAGTAGTTAAACAGGAGCCATCTCGTGAAGAACATTTAAAACGTATATTGATTGAAATATAATTATAATAAAAAAAGTTTCATTTTAACTTGACAGAAATAGATGTCATTACTTATAGTATTGTGTGCAATTTTTAATGTTACTTTTAAATAAAAATAGATAATAATTTGGCAGGCAGCTACTGCTGTAAAACATTTTATCTCATAGTTTATTACGTAAAGAGTGCTTGTAAAAAATGTGAGATCTGAAGAAATTTCCGATATACAACATATACGAGTACAACATATGTACAACAACAAAGAACTAGGAGGCGACGAAATAACTATAGAAATGATAAGATATGGAGGGATCTCGATAATACAATCCATTGAAGCTCTTTTTAAAAGGAGCCTTATAGAAAATACAATACCAACACCTTTGGTAAATACCTTGGTTGTGCTTATTTTTAAAAAGGAGAACAAATTTAATTTGGAGAATTACAGACCCATTAGCCTGTTATCGGTACTATATAAAATCCTCCCTAGAATCATAACATACAGATTAACGAACAAATTAGGCAATTATTAACCACGTGAACAAGCGGCATTTAGATGGAGATGCAGCCCTTTGGACCATTTTCAAATAATTAAACTACTAGTGAAAAAAGCAAATGAATATAAGGTTACCTTATATTATATATATATATATATATATATATATATATATATATATATATATATATATATATATATATATATATATATATATATATATATATATATATATATATATATATATATATATATATATATATGTATATATATATATATATATATATATATATATATATATATATATATATATATATATATATATGTATATATATATATATATATATATATATATATATATATGTATATATATATATATATATATATATATATATATATATATATACATATATTATCCTTTCCAGAATCAACTACGGTAACTTCATCTATGACTCCACAAGCCCTCATGTCAAGAAACCTCTTGAAACTATACAAAATTGCTGTCTCCGACTGGCCGCAGGCGCATTCCGAACCACCCCAATCACTAGCTTACAGTGCATCGCATCCAGTCAGTCACTCCAACTATCTCGCCAACTCACACTGTTAAAATTTTACTCAATTTCCCTACATCGACCTCATACCAGATCCTCACTCAACCTGGTCAATGTCCACAGACCAAACATTACATTCCCCACTGATTCTATTCCCCACAGAACCAACAAATTACTCATCCAGCACATATATCTCCCCCCTCATTACAACTACCCCCTCCAAACTACCTTTCCTCCCTGGCTCTCCCCTCTCCGCAACTTTGCACTCCTATAAAAAATCAGAACATTCAAACATATTCTTTAACAAGCTCTTTCTTGACAAACTATCCAATATCTATCCCAATCATTTACTTTTCTTCACAGATGGATCAAAGACGGAAAAGGGAGTTGGGGCTGCCTTCTTTTTTGATAATATCGTCCAAATGTTTAAATTACCTAAACACATCTCTATTTTCTCCGCAGAATTGTTGGCAATAAAGGAGGCTATCAGATACTCCCTCCAAGCAAACATACAACAACCAACTCTCATAATTTCTGATTCCCTAAGCGCTCTCAAAGCCATCAATTCTAGAAATCTCAATTTCAACTATATCAGGCAAATTCTGGATCTGATGTACACGGCCACTTTGAAAAAACGTACCATATCCTTGCTTTGGTTTCCTAGTCACATAGGCAACCCTCATAACGACAGAGCGGATTATCTTGCTAAACTTGCCATAGAAAGGGGCAGTATGAACATGGGAGAGAATCACTACTCTGACTTTAACATCTTCATAAAACACCTACACAGCTCTCTCTTCCAACTCAAATGGGACTTGGAAGATCCCAACAACAAATTGTGGTCCATCAAAACCAATGTATTTCCTCCCCTTAACTCCACAGAATTGAACCAAAGACATAATGTAATAATGAGAAGACTGGCATTAGGACACACCTACTTTACGCATGTATATCTATTAAAGAGAGATCCCCCTCCACTCTGTCCTAAATGTGACTCCCCCTTATCAGTGTTACATCTAATCGAATCCATTCAACATCAAAACTTGAGAGACACCCACGGCATCCCATCCAACATCACCACCCCCTAAAATATTTTGTCCCACTTAAAGAAAACATAACCAATTACTTAAAAGAATTCAACTTCATAGTCTAACCTATTTATACCAAACTAACTCTAGTGGGCGCTAAATGATCTTAGATGTCGATGCGCCTGCCCAACAGAAACAAACAAACAAAAAACAAATGAATATAAGGTTACCTTGTGGATAGCAATGGTTGACTTCGAAAAAGCATTTGATTCGATAGAGATATGGATAGTCTTTAACGCCTTATATAATAGCAGAGTCGACAAAAGACACACATCTCTTCTTGAACACATATATAAAAATGCCACATTACAAATAATTCTTGAAGAAAAAACAAAATCAAAATTAAAAGATGAATTAGACAAGGCGACTTAATATCCCCAAAGCTGTTCACGTTGACTCTAGAAAACATATTCAAATCGCTAAAATGCGAAAATAAAGGAATACTAATAGACGGTGAACGATTAAATTACTTAAAGTTCGCAGATGATGTCACACTGATCGTCAATACAAAAGAAGAATTACAAGAAATGCTGACAACATTAAATAGCAACTCTTAAGAAAGAGGCCTAAAACTAAACCACCAAAACCCAATATTTGAACAACGAAACTGAAAATAACAGCCAGGAACTGTTAGGGGTGAAAGAATAGGAAAGGTACAAAGATTCATATATTTAGAACAAAAAATCGAAATAGCATAAAATAGTTTAAAGGCTCACTTGAATAGAAGAGTCCCGTTAGCTTGGTTTGCGTTCGGAAGGTTACAATCCATATTTAAATTGGACATCCCATATACAATAAAAGTCATATGTAAAGATATATAAAGGGTCTTCCATTTGGGACTTGACAACTTTGAAATTTCACTGTGAACGCACCCTTAAGCCAATCACCGAACTGTCAACGTCAAAACATTCAGTAAAGTCAACATTTTCATCATGGTGAAGTACACGAACGAACAACGTTTACAAATAATTAAAATTTACTACCAAAATTTGAAGTCGGTGACTGCAACTTTAAGAGCGTTAACGCCAATTTTTGGTCGTAATTCTCGTCCCAGTAGACAAGCAATTCATAGTCTAGTGAAAAAATTTGAGTTAACATATTCGCTGCTAGATGTTCCCGTGCCAGTGTGATCTTGGCTGCACCCTTATAAGTTAAAGTTAACTCAAGAACTAAAGCCACTCGATCATATGAAGCGACGTACGTTCTCGAATTGGGCTCTAGAAATGTTGGAAGAAGATGACCAATTTCATCGCAAAATCATCTTTAGTGATGAAGCACATTTTTGGATAAACGGCTTCGGCAACAAACAGAATATGCGTTATTGGTCAGGTGAAAACCCTCATGTGCTTGAAGAAACATCACTTCATCCACTGTTTGGTGCGGTTTTCATGCCGGTGGTGTCATTGGGCCGTTCTTTTTCGTTGACAAAAATAACCGTCACGTTACAGTCAAAGAAGATCGCTACAGAGGCATGTTGCAACGTTATTTCTTTGATCAATTGCATGGGCTAGACATTAATGATATGTGGTTTCAACAAGACGGCGCCACAAGCCACACAGCGGGTGTAACAATCGACTTACTGCAATCTAAATTCGGTGAACGTGTTATATCGAGAAATGGTCCCGTCGAATGGCCGCCTAGATCGTGTGATTTAACACCTCTAGACTTCTTTTTATGGGGGTACGTTAAATCATTGGTCTATGCTAACAAGCCTGCGTCATTAGAGGAGCTCAGAGCCAATATTGAAAGAGAGATAGCGGCCGTTTCCGCCGAAATGTGTGGCCGAGTCATCGAAAATTGGGTTCAACGAATCGACCGCTGCAAACGTGCCCGTGGTGGACATATGAATGAAGTCGAATTCCATACATAAATGTTTTGATTGTACTTCAAGCCGATAGTAAAATTCTCGAAATGTCTCAAATGGGTTGCGTTTTATTTCAAAAAAAAGTTGTCAAGTCCTTAATGGAAGACTCGATAGATATGTCTATACATATGTACTACCAGTATTAACATATGACACTGAAACGTGGGATTTAAATGAAAGTATAATATATTAACTCCAGGTAACCCAAAGAGCAATGGAGAGGAAAATGCTAAATATGACTCCAAGATTCGGATCAAAACTGATAAATGTAATAAAACGAATTTGTATATTCAGGTGGAATTGGGTTGGACAAATCGCAAGGATGAATAACAGGTGGACACGCCATACGGTTGAATGAAGCCCTAGAGAACATAAAACATGCAGAGGTAGACCAGAGATAAGATGGACGGACGACATCAAAATATTAGCGGGACACGATTGGATGTAAAAGGCAAACAACAGAGCTCAGTGGAGACAACTTGGACAGGACTGTGAATGGAGTAAGCTATGATGATGATGATGATGATGATTATTATTACTTGACAGTCATGATTTTATTACATTACCAAAGAGGGGTTTTCGTGCTTAACGAAATTTTGTAAATGTATTCTTAAAATAATTGCCCTTAGGTAGCATTTTTAGCTTAATTTCTAATAGTAGTAAATATCTTTCTAACTTGCAGCCGAATCATGCAACCACTTTTTTTTTTTTTCGATTTAGTAAAAAATTCAGGAACGTATTTAAAATCCCAGATGTTCTTACAAGGCGTAATTTGTAAATTATGTGTTCTCCAAATTTTCAATCCAATCTTATAACTTAGTTACATGCTACTAATAACAAGAAAAAAGTCCAGAATCATTACACAGTATACAGAAAATTCAGAAAATAGTTAAATATGGTAGTTTTTTAAAGACATCCTAGAATATCATTAAAGTAATTAAGCGAGTACTTCCCTCGCAAACACACAGTTCTAATATAACTACTGAAATAAATTGATCCAAGTATTACAACTCGACAGGTTCTTTATTATGAAAAAAAAAAACGGTCAAGTGCAAGTTGAACTTGCACAATTAGTGTTCCGTACGTTGATTGTTTTTGAAATAAAAATTTTTTGTTAGGGTGGTATAAAATGATCAGTGACTTCACAAAACATACCCCAAATGAGTTTTCAACAAAGTTTGTTTCCAATCTTTACTGAAAACTGGTGACCTTGAAATTTTGTTTTTTTTTTATATACCAAATAAATTATTAAAGGTAATGCACTCGTGATAATTTTCGTTTAATCTATACCCCGTGGAGAATATTCCAGAATTTTTTCAAAATTTTTTGATCAGTACTTTTCGAGATAAGGTGGGGGACAGCGATTTTTTAAAAGTAATACGAAGAAAAGTGTGCGCAAGTATTACATTATATATATTTTTTTTACTCGTGTTCTCACAAGCTTTCATTTGACACCACACTCGATGACCTAGTAAA
Organism: Pachyrhynchus sulphureomaculatus; assembly: GCA_019049505.1. Classification (NCBI taxonomy): domain Eukaryota; kingdom Metazoa; phylum Arthropoda; class Insecta; order Coleoptera; family Curculionidae; genus Pachyrhynchus; species Pachyrhynchus sulphureomaculatus. The sequence goes on from CM032454.1 coordinate 179,836,416, forward strand.
AAAAAATTTTTTTTTCACTTCCGATTTCACCCCTCACAACGAACCCTTAAGTCAAAATTTATGTTACGGTGGTATAAAATGATCAGTGACTTCACAAAATATACCCCAAATGAGTTTTCAACAAAGTTTGTTTCCAATCTTTACTGAAATCTGATGACCTTGAAATTTTTGTTTTTTTTTTATATACCATATAAATTATTAAAGGTAATGCACTCGTGATAATTTTCGTTCAATCTACACCCCGTGGAGAATATTCCAGAATTTTTTCGAAATTTTTTGATAAGTACTTTTCGAGAGAAGGCCCGGGACAGCGATTTTTTTTTTTTTCGCGAATTTTTAAAAATAATACAAAGAAAAGTGCGCGCAAGTATAATATATATACATTTTTTACTCGTGTTTTCACAAGCTTTCATTTGACACCACACTCGATGACCTAGTAAAAAATTTTTTTTTTCACTTCCGACTTCACCCCCCAAAACTAACCCCTTAAGTCAAAATTTAATTCTCAAAACTACATGGGTCTGATGAGGCCATCAATTCCTATATTATTACCAAATTTCACCTTTCTATGTCAAATAGTTTCGGAGAAAAACGGGTGTGACAGACAGACAGACAGACAGACACCGAAGTGATCTTATAAGTGTTCCGTACGGAATACTAAAAATTAAACCGAGGATAGAGGGGCCACAATTGGAAATAGTCATCTCGACCCCGACAATCCTGAAAACAGACAGATTTTCTTGCTTTAATTTTCTCCCAAAATCTCATTTGACTATCGGTGATTATTAGTTGACGACAAACTGAGTGTTTTTGAACTAAACTGGCTATATATGCGTTATCGTTACCATAGATTGTAGAGGTGATTGATCGGCTCTAGCTCTGTCCCCTCGGGGCTAACATATATGGTCTCGGCGTTGTTCCGTAGGCTTAGGTGCCGTTGCGTTTGCTTCTTATTTTATTATGAATTTACTTCCTGTTGGAAGATACTACAGAGACGGAATATTTGCTTTTTGCTGGAAACAAGTTACAGTTCAGCCCATATCCAAAAAAAAAGAAATCCTTGCAAAACAACTGCCGACCAGTCGCACTGTTTTTAATAATATCGAAAATTATGGAAAAGGTTATTAATCAGCATCTTCTAAAATATTCCGAAGGATTCAATATTATTAGCGACCATCAATATGACTTTCGTAAACAAAGATCAACAGACAAAGGTCTAACTTATATAACACATGTTTGGAACAACACAATTGATCACTTTGGAGAATGGAACATTTGCACTTGATATATCCAAGACATTCGACTGTGTTTGGCGTGACTACGCTCTAGTGGTATGTCTGAAAAATTTTCTTTATAGCCTTAGGCCACTGTAGAAGCATGAAAATTAAACAACTTTTAAACATTTTTCTTTCGAATTGAAAAAAAAAATATATTCAAAAAATAAACTACACCACATGGTTACATATGTATTGTAAACTTGAATATAAGATAATTACAGGCCTCTTCTAATATCACGTTCCAAAAGCACATCGTAAATATAGGTCTCATTTTTCATACGTTCCGATACAGTACGACTTTCTTGACTTAGAGTGTTTCAAAACATATTTTTAAAAATTTGTATTCGGGATAAAACGATTTCTATTATATTTTCAAGATGCTACAGCATCGATTAGGTAAAATAAAAAAATTAGTGGGCTTTATAGCTCACTTGTTTCCTCAGAGAATATTCTTTAGGAATGGCACTCGACGAATTTCTTTCTAATATCTTCACTATTAACTCCGGTGTGCCCCAAAGCTCCATAAGATAGAGACTCTTCCTAATTTTTTTTATTGTTCACCTCTCCCCTGAGTAGCGATTTAACCCTATTTTTAATATCCTACAGGATATCGGCGAGGATATCGTACTCTCCGTCAACGTGATCCAAGTGCCGAATATACATTTTTGTATTTTTTAACGCGGTAGTGCTGCCACGGGCGTTATTGCATATTGCAAAACAACTACTACCTATGTACGTGACCAGGCTAAAAATACTTAAATAAATTAATAAATAAAGTATATCGACGTGCCGAGACCTTCTGCACCGCAAGCAAATTACTACACCACGGTGTCACGAGCCGCCACACAAACCAAGGAGGCAGTTTTTTTCTAAAAAAGGTAACGTTGCATCTAAGGGTTAATTTGGGAGTAAATATGTCCTGGAATTAACAGGATGTATGCATAGCAAGGAGAGCCTCTCAAAAGCTGGGTATGTTATTTCGAACTAGAAAGCTTTACACTCCACAATAACTGTTAATTTTGTATAAAGCTCAAATTCGACTAACGATAGAATACTGCTCCTAACATTCTATTCAGAAGTTAGTCTGATTGGAGGCCCAAAACTCACAACAACCTTGATTCTTTGGAACATCGGTTGGCAACTTGACTCTATTCTGCAAGTATTTTTATGGATGGTGTTCGAAAGATGTAGCCCACTTAATTCCTCCCAGAACGGTGTAAGCTAGGAATACACGCCGCGCTCATATTTCACATCGGTATGAGGTTCAGCTGGTCACACCTCGTACAACCCATTTCAAGCACACTTTCAAAAACCTCAACCCTTTAGAATGATTTGCCTAGGACTATGTTCTCACCAAGTACAATTTACAGCATTTCAAAACCAATGTGAATCGCTTTTCTCGCACACGCATCGCTCCCGTAGCGCTTTAGAGTTTCCCTGTAGCACGTATGCTGTGCCTATAAATTAAAATAAAAATAATGACTTAAAAGTATTATATATTTAACGTTTCAGTAAATATAAATATACATGCACAACTCACTTTTTAATTTTATGTACATATACAAAATTTTGAATACCTAGCAACAAAACCGCAAAGTTTCATATTTATTTTCAATTTGAGATCAACAAATACTTCAAACTCGCCCTAAATTCTCCACATAAAAGTTTTCTTTCCATTTTTTTTAGGCAAATTGAATGTAATACGCAATTTTCCATTCCATTAGTCTGCGTGATGACGAAACTTCAATATCCATAAACCTTTTCGGAAGAAATTAAACGAAAATTTGCAGACCTGTTTTTTCTAAAGAGGAATTTTTTATTTTCGGTTTCTTGTATTCAATTTATTCGATATTAAAATGAATAATAAAATATTAGTAGAGAAAAGGTAAAGAAAGTTAGAATTAAAATAGAGTAAGGGATGCAAATAAAAGATTTCATCGGATTTCCATTGGATTTTTTTAAATTTTACTGAAAACGTTTTAATCAGTTTGTTTAAGCACTATTTTTCAGTGGATACTGATTGTCCTAATTGTACCCGGCAAAGCTTTATTCAATTTGATACCAGTTGAGTAAAGGACTTTCCTTAAGAAATAATATTTTGTGAGATGAATTTTAAGAATATTGCTCCTTGTTGTTAAATATTAATAAAAAGAACCCAGTTCGGGAAACAGTAACAAGCGTTTCGTCGTAGCATGACTCATCAGCCGCATTAAAACAATTTATTCAAGCCGACAGTCAACAATTTCTTCCAGTGATTTTCACTTTATAGGATTGTTTTGTGGTTTTCGTGTTGCATAAAATGCAACTTGATGTAGATCATATTGAATTTTTGATATAATAATAACCATATATACAGGGTGAGTCAACGATAGAGTAAAGTTCCTTATCTCATTTGTTTCGGGAATGACAAAAAATGTTAAATACAATAGTTTAGGGAAGGTGCATAGTTTAAAATTATTTTTGAGTATACAGGGTACTTCAAAAAAGAGTGGCCGATATAACATATGTTTTTAAACTGAACAACCTATTTTCTAATTTATTTTTAAATTCTGAGTAAAATTTTTATAACTTTTTTACCTAAACCTAGTAGTTTTTCTAATATTTCAATTTTTAAAAAAAAAATACTAGTTTTCAGTTTTGTAAACAATTGCCAGTAGCGCCATTGTTTCGGAAGGTGAAATACTCATAATTGATACGAGCGTTCTATAGAGATGAAAAAAGATATATGTAAAGAAATTTGAGATAGATGCTACAGAGTGTTCAAAATAAATTTATACATTTCGACTATTTTAAATTGAAAAATCTCAAATTTTTTAAATAGCACAACCTGTATATTATCATTTTTTCTTATAGATTTTACAAAACCCTCCAACTTTTATTAAGTATGTCTTATACCTATTTCTAATAGTTTTCAATTTATACTGAATTTTTCAATTTTTACCCTTGTTTTTAATACACTTACGCTATAAAGATCATAGTTGCCAAGACAACACAAAAATGTAGCATTGTCAAATTTTGACATGTTTGTTAAGCAAGTAAAAATAGTTTAATTTGTTGTAGTAAGTGACGTATCAAGGTAATAGTTATGGATTTTCCTAAAAATGAATTAATTGATATGGTTTATATACTGGTTGGAGGGTTTTGTAAAACCTATCAGAAAAAATAATAATATACAGGGTGTGCCATTTAATTTTTTTTTTAATTTAAAATAGTCGAAATGCATAAATTTATTTTTAACATCCTGTAGCATCTAACTCAAATTTCTCTACATATATCTTTTTTTTTCATCACTGTAGAACGCTCATACCATTTATGAGTATTCCATCTTCAAAAACTTGGTGCTACTGGCAATTTTTTACAAAACTGAAAACTAGTATTTTTTTAAAAAAATTGAAATATTAGAAAAACTACTAGGTTTAGGTATATAATATTATTACTAAATAAGTTATAAAATTTTAAGCAGAATTTAAAAATAAATTAGAAAATAGGATGTTCCATTTAACAAAAACATACGTTATATTGGCCACACTTTTTTGAATTACCCTGTATACTCAAAAAAATTTTAAACTGTGCAGCTTAACGTTCCCTAAAACTATTGTAATTAACATTTTTTCGTCATTTCCGAAACAAATGAGATAATGAACTTTACTCTATCCTTGACTCACCCTGTCATATATATATATATATATATATATATATATATATATATATATATATATATATATATATATATATATATATATATATATATATATATATATATATATATATATATATATATATATATATATATATATATATATATATATATATATATATATATATATATAAATCATTAAAATTCCTGGTTTCAATACATTCGTCTAACAATGAATTGGCACAACGTTTCACCAAATGTCGTTTTGCATTTTCTATGATTTGCATGATTTACTTGATATAGATGTAAATATATATATATAATATATATATATATATATATATATATATATATATATATATATATATATATATATATACATAGCTTTGTGATGACACAGTATATGGTCGCCAATTTTATTTTTAATTTTGGTAGATGTGTTTCAGGTTAAAAAAATTTTTTTAAAAAGCGTAGGTGGTTTTAAATTATCAAAAAAAAAAAATTCTAGAAACGTCCCATAAAAGTTGATTTGCTCTCCTGCTCCTGGAATCTTATGGGCAACAAAATATCTCAAATTTCGGTAAATCTTTACCGATTTTTTAAAGACCTAATTAACATGGTCAGCAATTCCCAAAAAATTGTTTAAGAGAGATACCATTATAAGTAAAATATAACTCTTATGCTGAAAGTTAGCTGAGATTGATTTGCTATTAAATATAAATTTTAGTTTTTTGGACATTAAGAATAAGGGCGGATACTTGTTCATTCAATTTGAACGTGTCAGTTTAGATTTTTCTCTACTATACCAAAGTCACACTTACGAACATGTCCACAAAGAAATAAATTCAAACACCCAATACTACCTATAAAAGGCTTGATAAATTATTTCTAAACAAATGAACACAATATTAATACCAAGCTGGCCACGAAAAGAAAACCAATATCATTTTCCAATTTCCCCCGGCCACATGATAAATGGTTTTTCTGAAAAGCTTTATGTATTTTATTTTCAGGCTTTATTAATAGAGATGTACCCTTGTGGAATATAATTTTTAATAAATGACAAGCCGTAGAGAAAAGTCCAAAATATAAACAGAATCTATTACTTTTGCTCCTACCGGTTATATATTTCTTGTATTTTTTTATTCGGAAATATTCGGTTATTGTTTGTACTGCAAAACGTAAGGGCGTCGCTTTTTCTATTTTTCTAATTCTTATTGCATAAATTAATAAGCAATAAAGCTTTTAAGAGAGGTGGAAAACAGGGATGCGTGCTGAGGCCCCTGTTTTCACTGAAGAAAGCCCTAAAAAGGGAAGAAATTAAAATAAGAATTAATGGCAAGCCAGTCAACAATATTAGATACGCAGATGACACCGTCTTAAAGCCGGAGATTCTGGGGGATTTGTAAAGTACTTTAGACGGGGTATTTGAAGCCAGTGAAAAAAGAGAATTGGCACTTAATGTAAAGAAAACCACCAAATTTATGACAATATCAAAAATCAAAGATCCCATTAATTGGGTACATATATATGATCCTTTGGAAACAGGTGTCAATAGAAGATGCACAAGTTCTTCTCAAGCCACGATATCAACTTACATCTAAAAATGATATTAGTTAGGTACTACGTATTCCCGGTTCTGCTGTACGGGATAAAAGCGTAGACGCTAAGAAAAAATAACATCAATAAACTATCGGCATTTGAAATGTGTGTATACAGAAGTATACTCAGAATACCTTGGGTCAATAAAATCACTAACATTAAAGTGTTGCAAAAAATAAACAAAGAAATTCTAATTACTATTAAATGGTGAAAAATCGAATATCTGTGTCATGTGATGAGAGGGTTCAGGCCAGAAGAAGAAATGTTTGAAGACAGCATATCTCTTAGCTTCGCAACCTAAGAGAGTGGTGTGGTGTACATTTACTCTGTTTTTTAGAGCAGCAGCTTCGAAAATACAAATAACAATAAGAATTGCCAAACTTCGCAGTGGCGACGGTACCTGAAAAAGAAAGCTTTTGAGTGATAAAGAAATCATTCTTAAATACTACCACTATCTCGTAAACCTGACCTTTAACATTTGTTTTGGGCTACATGAAGAAATTTTTACCAAAAGTTAAAAAGAACTTGGTAAAGTAAAACCCACGCAAACATGTTCTAAAATAAATACTGAATTTGAATTTCTCACACTAACCACAAATCGATATTTTAAATAAAAACTACCGTATGGTAACATATTAATTACAAAAACAGTTTGGAAGTATACTTACAACTGAAAACACATTTTCAGATTTTTCAACTCGCAAAGCCCTGAAAAAGGCATATAACATAATATATAAATCAGCCCTTTAATGTTCCCCCTCATCATCATTAGTCCTTTATATGGGCCATTAAAAATAGTTATGTTTGATATGGTAAATCCCAAGATATAACATCGTGCAATTTTGCTTTTTCAATGGGGTAATAAACGACCCTATTAGGGTTTGGTGCATAGTTGCCAGGTATTACGATAAACGTAGTTTTATTTTACCTGCTTTGTATACCGCCCTCACTTGCACCTGAAATCATATTGGATCTATTTTTACCTATATATTTACTACCTGGCAACCCGGTTTGGAGCCCTTTAAGTATTTGATAATATAGGCCTAATGACCACAGGTCCCCATTAAGATTCGAAAGATACTTTTTATTATTTTATTTTTAATTTTACTTACCACTTGCGACTTAACGGTTCAATTTTAATTATGTGACGTCTATGGGAAAATCGCAATAGTGGCTATCGCAAAAAAAAACATTTATCATTTGACGCTAAACCAATAGTGAAAAATATTTACGACAGTTTGGTAAAAAGAAATTTGAATAAACAAAGTGCTTTGCAAGAAACCAGTGAACAACAAACCCAATTTCTACGATTAAGGGTATTGTAGGAAAACCATCACTCAGGAACAGGAAAAAAAACGGAAAGATTTTCAAACGCATCATGTAGACGATTGTGAAAAAGACGTCATCAGGAGAAAAATATATTCTATGTATGAAGAATAGTTGACGCTGACACTAGACAAAATAAAATTAAAACTGGCGCAGGACGGAAGCAATATACGTTATGGCTGATCTATCCTTCACAGAATTCTCTTAAGAATGGGATTCACGTTCCGAAAAATCAACAAAAGGCAAGTAATGATGGCGTCACAAAGATTACGAATCTTGCGACATACTTATTTACAAGAAATTAAAAAGTATCGATCAGAGAATTAGCCAATAATTTACCCTGACGAAACATGGTTCGAGACCCATGACACTGTGCAAAAAGATTGGGTTGACAGCAGCACAAAATGACTAACGCACCTTCAAATAAAGGTAAACGAATAGCCATTTTGCATGCTGGATCTGAAAAGGGCTGGGTTTCAAACTGTCTACTATCATCTGCAAAAAAACATAAAAGATTCTAGTTTGGACTATCACGAAGAACTTTTTGAAAATTGGTTTGAAAATTCCCTTTTGCCAAATGTTTCCGAAGGGAGTGTTATAGACAATGCAAGTTACTATAGTCGCCTACTAAATGAAATATATGTTAGAAAATTACATTTATTTTGACTTTAGTTATAAAAAAAGTGATCTTTTCGAAGTTTTGAAAAGGAATATGTTTGTGAGAAAATGGGACACACTGTTTTGCGGGTTCCTCCGTATTCTTGTGTGTTTAATCCAATTGACAATATTTGGCATCAAGTTAAATCAAAAATAAAGGCACAAAATGTTTCTCCTACTTTAAGCATGTTAGTGGTTGAATTAGTAAAAAAAGTTATAAATGATATACCTTGTGAAAGCTGGAAGAATTCCATTCAGCACGTTGTTAAAGTTGAAGATTCATATAATTTTGTAAATAATATAAAACCACTAATAATTACCTCAGCTGATGACAGTGACAGTGAAACCGAATTAGGCTTAAGATCAAAATATATTTTTATTTATACAATATGTCCGCTCTTGTAAACCCCATTCATTCAAACTGTATATTTGTACTTCTTATCCATTTGTTTTTACATGCATCTATAAATAAACATCTCCAAAAACACTTATAATTTTATTTATTTGCATTAATGAATAAAATTCTTAAGTCCATCTCTGCAACCTATCATAAACAAAAGGTGAGAATTTTTATATTGCCCGCTTAAAACGGCAAAAATCAGAATCTTATATTTTGAGACAGGCTATACGTATTTATTATATCAAAAAGAAACTAATAAAAAGTCTCATAATAACATTGAAAATATGCAAAATTTATTCTCACTCCTTTCTCGATATATTCGATTTGTATTTAGTATTATATGTGTACCAAATATGAAATTGATATCTCGTTTCGTACGAGAGTTATCATGCCAACAGATTGATAGACCTACGGAAATAAGGGACTGTAGCATCAGCGCTGTTATAAGATTTTATTATAGGAAAATTCAAAGTGAAAGTATATTTTTTTGGCACAGAACACTATCAATCAATTGATTACATAATTAGTTGAAATTTATCGCTAATTTAGTATGACAGTTTTGCTACAATTATTCAAGTATATTACAATTATAAAAAAAATATTAAAGTACCAGTACATCCTCGCCACGTAGTTCTAAAATAAAGACAGAATGAACTTTCTTACATGAAGAAAAACGCTAAATGGTGATCACAAAAAAAACTGAGTAAAGAAAATTCTTTAGGAATAATTACAACTGAAACTTGTGTTCTGTAGAGTTATCGTATTAAAATTTGAAATTGGGTGCTGCGTTGTCCTAACTCGTTAGTATTTTGAAATACAGGCGAAAATATGTCTCAATATCGCATAGTGATTGTTGAACGAAGGTATTTTACCTTTTTTGTTTACTACTTACATTAATAACTTTGTTTTAGTCGTGGAAATAAAACTGGAGATTATGTGTAAGAACGGAATGAATGTATATTTACAAGGGTTTAATAATAATTGCTTCCTAAACCTAACTAGTTCTAAAATAGCATCTGTCGGTTTTAATTCTTGCTCCGGCCCCTAATTCTTTACGAAGAATGCATTAAAATGATCTTCAAAGACTCTAAGAACTGGTTATGCTTTGCCCCTTCCATCCATTGCATTTGCCTAATAAACCAAACAAATTTGAAATTATTTATGAGACATCCTTTAACTAAGATCAAAACAATTAATTGAGTAATTTATTGCCACAGTAGCAGGGTTGCATGACAAACTTAATGACAGTTTTTTTTGTTTTAAATGCAATATTTTTATTGTATATTATTGAATAATAAAAACGAGTGGCTCCAAAGAAATTACTCAGCAATTTCTTGGGTCATTATTGAGCTCCTTTAAAAAAATTACATAATTATGTAATACATATTAAGTAATTCTAGAAAAATCTACTCTTATTCTAAATTTTTTATAGACCAGGAAGGCTACCCGAAATTTTGACCTATCGACTAACCGTCTATCTAGTTGTATTCATTCTATCTGGCGAGCCAAATAAAACCTTTAACTTTGAGTTTGCGGCCCCCGTGCCCTGTAAGGCCCAGATGAGGCCCAAAATGCTTCATCCAAAAATGGACTGTCGTTTAACCACTTGAATCAAGTATCATAACATTAGTTGACACTAAAAAAGTCGAGCTCCTCAAAGGGCAGACGCCGCCGAGACCGGACCCAGTTTAGGGCCCAAAAAAGACCGATCCAAAAACTGGACTGTCATTTAACCATATAAAATCAATAAATTTAGTTTGTTCTTGATAAAATAAGAGGAAACCTGTAAAAGACAGACGCCGGAGGACGAAGCTGGATCCGCTTTTTCCAGCTAAAAACGGTCGTTTTTCGAGTTCTTGAATAAATAAGACCGTAAGTCCCAAGTTTCAGGTTTTACGCGCCTACCCAAGTTATTTTTGGAAAATTTAGACCCTAATTAATAAAATATTATGAGAGCAGACTCCTTTTTTGTACCCGAACAAGCCAAGGCATTTTCAAAATTCAAAAAAAAAAATCGAAATTCTGATAGTATAGACGCTATTATAGGTTCTACATAAAATTCTAAATGGATGACTCAAGCGAGTCGTCTACCCACGTGCGTCGAAATTTTTAAAAAATAACTTGGACAGACGCATAGATCCCAAAACTTGGAACTTACGGTCTTATTTATTCAAAAACTCCAAAAACGACCGTTTTTGGCTGGAAGAAGCGCGTCCTGCTGAGCCCTCCGGTATTGGCGGCATCTGTCTTTTGCAGGTTCCCTTTTATTTTATCAAGAACAAACTAAGTTTATTGATTTAATATGGTTAAATGGCAGTCTATTTTTGGACCGACTTTTTTGGGCCCTGAAGCTGGATCCGGTCTCAGCGGCGTCTGTCCTTTGGGGAGGTCGACTTTTATAGTGTCAACAAATGTTATTGTACTTGATTCAAGTGGTTAAACGACAATCCATTTTTGGATGTAACATTTTGGGCCTTATCTGGGTATTCCAGGGCACGGGGGCCGCAGAATCAACGTTAAAGGCTCGTCCGATAGAACCAACAACGGTTAATCGACAGGTCAAAATTTCGGCTCGCCCTCTTGGTCTATTACCAGACCGAGCAAATTTTCCTATTTTAAAATTATTTTTCTCTTTAAATTCATTTTAACTAGAAATAATAAAAAATTAGGTTACAAATTAAAGTCAGTAGTGCCTTACGTATTTTTAAAAAGTCAAAATATCGTAAACGTGACGATAATTTACAATATGTAAACACATGGTAAACAGAAAATATTAGTTTTATAGTCTCGGTTGTAAAAATAAGTCTCTCAGGCTTTTCGGCATGTGGGTGTTACGAAAATATATATTTAAATTGGTTGTTCGAGAGTTTTGGAAAATTGCTTATTTACCGTTTCACATAACGTTTAATAAAAATACAATGTTTTTGGTTCATGTACAGGATGTCACTACTTCGACAATTCACATTAAAAATGAAAATATAATTTATTTTTTACTTCTCTGGCTAAGTCTTTTTTTGCCGGTCTGTTAGTTTTTTGACATGAAAAATTAAATACAACACATTTTCATGAAAAATAGTATTTATTAATCAATAATGTGCTCTCCATGATTTTCTGTAACTATCTCCTACCCTTTTACAAATTTTTGAATCCCTTCTCGGTAGAAACTGCGTGGTTTCTCTTCAAAGAAAGTCGTAAGGTAGTTTTTGACTTCTTCCATGAAATCAAATTCTTGCCATTCAAGTTATTGTGCAAAGAATGAAACCGATGAAGTTTTTAGCGGAAAAACACAATTTGTTTGATATGTGTGTGTGTGTTTTATGTTTTACCGCCATAACTCGGCTCGTGGGCCCCACCACGGCTGGCTTCCTGCTCGTTTTATTGTCTCGAAAGAATTTGAATAAGTCACTGACAGAGTGCAGTATAAGCATCTATTTTGTCATGGTTTTCCGTTAGTACCTGGATAAGAACTAAAATTGTGTTCTTTATATTTGCTGAACCTAGCCCAACTGATGACCCGTGATATGACGAAACGCGTCTTGGGATGGTCTAGCAAGTGCAGAGAACACTTTTCGGAACTTCTAAAATGCAGATCTTTCAATTCGCCTTTGGTTGCTTCACCACCATCAATGCCTACGAGCGGGAAGCTAGAGAAGGTGCGCTTCTGCAATTCAGTGCCAATCGTGGTCTGGCCGCTTTGTTTGAATAAGTCACCGACAGAGTGCAGTATAAGCATCTATTTTGTTATATATATATATATATATATATATATATATATATATATATATATATATATATATATTATACATATATATGTATGTATATATGTATGTATACATGTATATGTATATATATATATATATATATATATATATATATATATATATATATATATATATATATATATATATATATATATATATATATATATATACATATATACATATATATATATATATATATATATATATATATATATATATATATATATATATATATATATATATATATATGTATATATATATATATATATATGTATATATATATGTATGTATATATGTATATATGTATGTATATATGTATGTATATATATATATATATATATATATATATATATATATATATATATATATATATATGTATGTATATATGTATATATATATATATATATATATATATATATATATATATATATATATATATATATATATATATATATATATATATATGTATATGTATATGTATATGTATATATATGTATATATATATGTATATATATGTATATATATATATATATATATATATATATATATATATATATATATTTAAATAACACGTAGGCTGAAAAGTTTTTGGTCTGACCAATAGATGTCGCCCTGTTCAAATAATCCATATGATTTTTAGGAAGTGCCAGACTTCAAACGATATGTGTCAAAATTTCATGACATTTCGACGATTAGTTTACAAGTTACAGGGGTTTTAGTGACGCTCCTTTTGATATTCTCAAAAACAATGGAAAAAAATCGAATTTCGTCTGTTGATGAAACACTGTTTTTTGATAGGAATAAATACCGTTCAATAAAAACAATAACTTGATAAGTGTTACGGGGACTCTACCCCTAAAAAAATCATTCATCATGTACTGGTATGCTGAATTTAAACGCGGTCGTACGAACACCAATGATGCTGAACGCTCTGGACGCCCAAATGAGGTGGTTACACCGGAAAATATCAAAAAAAAAATCCACAAAATTGTTTTGAATGACTATAAAGTGAAATTGTGTGAGATAACTGACACCCTAATGATATCAAAAGAACGTATTGGTTATATTTTGCATGAATATTTGAGCATGAGAAAGCTCTATTCAAAATCGGTACCGCCTTTGCTCACAGTGGACCCAAAAACAACAACGTGTTGATGATTCTGGGCGCTGTTTCGACCTGTTTAAGCGCAATAAAAAGTATTTTTTCATGCGATATGTGACAATGGATGAAACGTGGATCCACCAGTACATACGGGAATCAAATCGGCAGTAAGCTGAGTGGACAGCAGTCGGTGAAAGCCGCCCGAAGCGACTAAAAACACATCAGTCGGCTGGTAAGGTTTTGGTCTCTGTATTTTGGGATGTGCATGGAATAATTTTCATCGACTGTGCTGAGAAGGGAAAAACTATCAATAGCGAATATAATATAAAGTTATTGGTGCGTTTGAAGGCAGAAATCGCAAAGAAACGGCCCCAAATGAACAAAAAAAAAGTGCTCTTTCTTCAAGACGATACACCGTGTCATAAGTGAATGGTTAAGATGGCAAAACTGCATGAATTGAAGTTCGAATTGCTTCCTCATCCACCGTATTTTTCAGATTTGGCCCCCAGCGACTATCATCTATTATCTATGTTAGAAAAGCGTTGGAATGATTGTATCGCTCTTGAAGGAGGGAATTTTGCAAAAAAATGTGTTTTAAGTAGCTAGACCAAAAACTTTTCAGCCTACGTGAAAAATCATTAGATTTGTAGACATTAACACTTTTAAGAATTTCGTGAAAATCTACACCTTAGATTAGTTTGTCAAGTGCCACAAATACAAATTTCCGTATTCTAAGATTCTAATTATTGTTAGGTAATCTTGACAAACCCTGCTGATAATCACGTTTCAAAATAAAACTAATTGTGCTAAGCTTGTGGGGAAAAACAATTTTGCGAATATGCCAGGTTAGCTTTGTACATTTGTTTTAAAGTATGAAGAATCAATATTAGGTAATTAAAATGTTTTTACTCATGATATTTTCAAAAATGCTTTTTACCTCACAGGCTAAGCACAATTAAATTTATTTTGAACTGTAATCAATAGTAGTGTTATTCAGAATTACGTAACAGTAATTAGAATCTTAAAATACGGAAATTTGTACTTGTGGTACTCAATAAACTGATCTAAGGTGTAGATTTTTACGAAATTCATAAAAGTGTAAATATCTCGAAATTTAACGATTTTTGACTGAGGTCAGATTTACGTATATATATATATATATATATATATATATATATATATATATATATATATATATATATATATATATATATATATATATATGTATGTATGTACATATATATATATATATATATATATATATATATATATATATATATATATATATATATATATATTCCTCACAGGCTAAACACAATTAAATTTATTTTGAACTTTGATCAACAGTAGCGTTATTCAGAATTACGTAAGAGTAATTAGAATCTTAAAATACCGAAATTTGTAGTTGTGGTACTCAATACTGATCTAAGGTGTAGATTTTTACGAAATTCATAAAAGTGTAAATATCTCGAAAAGTATGTATGTATATGTATATATATATATATATTATATATATATATATATATATATATATATATATATATATATATATATATATTTTTATTTAGGATAGTTTTTCGTTCTTGGTCTTGCGGCCAATTTTTAATGAAACAAGTTTTCTTTTGGTTAACGTTTCGCTTTATTTTATTTAAACCATCTTTAGAACTACAAGAAAGAGAAAAAAACATGTTTAAGATGTAAAATTGATGATTAGTGTTGTTTTATATAGAAATATATAAAAAGAATAAATATTAGTGTTTAATTATAGTTTTCCTACCTTATATCTAGTTGGATCTTTTGGTTTACATGTTTACAGTTTCACAGTTTTCATAATACTAAATTTAAAAGGTTCACATATTTTATTTCACTATTTGTACAGGTAAAATGGGGTAAATCCAAAATTTATTTATTGCTTTTATATTGTTGTTACTTTAATTGTTGTTAGTTTAGTAATTACGCTTTATTAGGTTATTAAATCATTGTATACAATACTCGTACTCAGGTTTTCCGTGTCATTTCGATAATTTAAGGTGTTATTTGTTCTTCGTATATGTATCATTTCTTTTATGTTTCGTTTTTTATGATTGTTTTCGAAGTCTAGGATTTGGACATTATTAAAATTGAAATTATGCAATTCATCTAGGGCATGTTTTGATAGGGCAGTATGGTTTTGGTTTGTGTTTCTTATGCTATTTTTATGTTCTGTTATTCGTCTCTTTAAATATTGTTTTTATTGTCCAATCTATGTTTTTGGACAGTTCATGCAGTCTATTTAGTAGATTAAGTTTGTTTTTTCTGCTGTTGGTATTGTTGGTTTAAGTTTGGTGAAGATATTTTTTGAGTTGTTAGCCGGTTTTTCTGCTATGTTGATGTTATGTGGTTTAAGGAGTTTTTTGATCTTATTACTTAATTCAGGAATGTATGGCATGGAAATATAATTTTTCTTAATTTCATTGTTACTTTGTTTAGATTTTTTATGATTATTGTATACTTTATTTATCTGGTTTTTTATAATTGGTTCTGTAAATTTTTTTGGATAATTATTGCTTAGGAGAACGTTTCTTACTTTATCCAAGTTTTGGGGTCTGTCTTTCGGATCGGTTAGTAATACTGCCCTATCAACTAGCGAATTGACAACACTTTTTTATATTTTTCTGGGGTGAATGAATTGTAATGTAAATATCTACCTGTCCATACAGGTTTAGTATACCAATTTGTTTTTATGTTGCCTTTATCATCATATCTAATATTTATATCTAAAAAGTTTATTGATTTGTTTATTTCTTTTTCGTATGTAAACTTAAGTCTTTCGTGGAATAAGTAGAATTTGTTTAGCGTGTATTGAAGTTTCGTTTCTGGGATACAAAGAATACAATCATCTACGAACCTTTTGAAAAAATAAGGTTTGTAGTCGAGAGTTTTTATAATATTTTCCTCTACATGTTCCATTACGAGATTTGCTATAGTAGCTGAAATTGGTGATCCTATAGCTACACACACTTGTTTTATTAAAAATTGACCGCAAGACCAAGAACAAAAAACTATCCTAAATTTATTCATTAACGGTCAGGAAAAAAGAAAAACATATATATATATATATATATATATATATATATATATATATATATATATATATATATATATATATATATATATATATGTATATATATATATATATATATATATATATATATATATATATATATATATATATATATATATATATATATATATATATATATATATATATATATATATATATATATATATATATATATGTATATATATATATATATATATATATATATATATATATATATATATATATATATATATATATGTATATATATATATATATATATATATATATATATATATATATATATATATATATACATATATATATATATATATATATATATATATATATATATATATATATATACAGGTATATATATATATATATATATATATATATATATATATGTATATATATATATATATATATATATATATATATATATATATATATATATATATATGAAAGAGTATACAATAACTGGCAAATAGGTTGCAACATATGGGAAAAGTTATTAGAGTATCCTAATTTCTTTCTTGGGTAATCAGATCTACATATCCGATACCCTTTAGAATTTATTTTAACATAAGTCACGTGACCGTCGATATGGCGGGAAATTTAAACAAACTGATGTGGAATCATGAAAAGTCGGGTTAGTTGACAGAATATCGCTGATACTCTTAAAAAGTGTTTAGAATTTGATTTAAACGATATTTACTAAGTTCTAGACGTCTACATAGAAAAGTTTTGTTTTTCAAATATTTATCTAGTTAATTTTTTTTGGTCTAACTAGTCTAATGTAGATAAATTACTTTTACTTTGATCATAATTAGAAATAATCTCTTCTTTTTTTTGACAACTTGAAGAAATAATTCGCAAAGTGAGTTTACGATCACCAGTGAGCTGTTGCAATAATTTGTATCTAATGGGTTTTATAACAAAAAATGTCCGTAAGTGTTTCAAAATACATTGGTTTCCTGATCCTTCTCAAGTTTAAAAAATAAATTTTGCAATTTGCAAATAAACTGAAAAAGTAATTTTTTATTGATTGTTTATTTTTTTGTACCTCAGTCTAATATTTATTGGAATAGCTAGCCAATACAACACTGTTTACATTCATTATTTATTTATTTAGTTTTTTAGGTTTCTCTGGTCGGAAATTTTTTGAATAATATTCAGGTCAACGCAATATAAAAAAAGCAAGTTTTAAAATCTAAGCGCGTCAAAAACTACAGTTGGAAACTATAAAAGAGTAGATTAACGTGTAGGCTTTGAGACTGAAATAAAAAAAAAAACACTACTAAAAGAAATCTGTCATTTCGTTTAGCATGTTTTTCTGTTTTTTTTTTATTGTAGTGTAATTGTATTTGAGAATTTAATCTGTGCGTTTTCTATTTAATTATTAAAAGTATCGTATTTAAAATGCCCCCATCATTATCTCTGGCAGAAACAATAGGAATTAATAAAATTTGTGGGAATAACTACAAGAGTACTCGAGAGGTAGAAGCAATATTCAGCGATGATAAAACATTATTCTACTGTGACGCGCTTACTGAAAAAATTTGAAGAAACTGGTAGTGATAAGAAAATAGTGACTAATGATGAAAATAGGTTGAATGTACTGTGGATAGTTTCAGAAGCACCACAAATGTTAGTTGCTCATATTTCGTAGGAGACAAATGTGGAAGAGCGATCAGTACGAAGTATATTAAAAATAAATAACCAAACCGAAATTTGTATGTTAAAAGACTGGGATTATTATGCCTGTTTTGACTTCTGTGCGTGGTTTCAAGGCATGGCCGAACTTAATTGCCCAAGAAAAATTTTATTTTGCGACGAAGCAACATTCACTTTAAACTGTAAGTTTGCAAAATTTTAGGTGATTTGCCATATAATAATATCAAATCCTTTCAGATGTTTTAATTCTTTTTCATAATCTTGGAAATTTCTAAAAGCAATACGCCTTTAACAGATATCAGCTAAACTTCAGAATATTCAGTCTGAAGGAAATATCTCTTTATCGTAGGATAATTTGAGCCCAAAAATAACTACTACTAACTAATTTATCATCATCAATCCGGTTTTTTTATAGCGTTCTTCGCCTTCCGGTTCCCAGTTTCCATCTTCTTCGATCTTCCCAATCTCCCGGTCTTAAATGTCTCTCTGACATCGCCCTCTGAACACCTCTAAACTATGTCGCTCTTGGTCTCCCTCGTCTCCTCTTTTCGCTTGGTATTCAGTGTTCTTCCATTCGTTGTTGAATTTCCTCAATAATCGTGGTTTTTACTTTCATTACATCCCTTATTCTGTCTTTATCGGCTGATCTTCACCAGTCGTCCATTTAGAATGTCATTCCGTTTCGTCATTGCTATGATGCTCCTAAGTACTGCATTATAAATGAGGTACTTTCTCTTTGATGTTATATTCTTCGACTACAGAACAAAATTTAGGAGTCTTATGAAAGCCTTTCCTTTACTTATTCTACTCTCCATTTCTTTTTCCGTTTTACCGTCTTTACTTATGTTAATTCCGAGATATATACTCTTTACAAGCATCAATGACCTCACTTGTATTTAGAGGAAGGCTTTCCTGTTTTCCTCCTATACACAAATATTTGTTTTTTTTTGCAGTTAACTGTTAAACCCCTGGTTTATAATCTTCGAACAGTGTTCTTGTCATAAATTTAAGGTCTTCCTTATTCTAAGCAATAATCACCTGGTCGTCAGCAAAATGTAGAGTGTACAACGTGGTTTCGTCGGTCAGCTGCATTCCCATTCCTCCACATGCTCTTCGCCACCTCTCTAATGCCTCATTCAGATAAATTTTGAATAATATAGGGGACAGATAGCAGCCCTGTGTAACACCCTTTATAAAAGAAATACAATACCATACTTTACCATTTAAATTTATTCACCTGTTACATATATCCAACTTATAAAAGTTTTATTATAACGCGAAGCTTTAATCATGCAAAAACTCATTATTATATCAGAGATTTTACGCGTGCATCAACACTAGGTGAGCAGCGTGCCAAAAATTTTGGTCACTGTTTCGATATCATTCCTATGCCAAGAATCACACATATTTTTGTTAAAAAAAGATGACCATCATGATAATAACTTTCTACTTTTTCATAACAGACACTAATGTCAAGTTTTAATTTTGAAACATTTAGGTTCTCATAGATAAAAGTTGAAGGTTAGTCCGCGATTTCATCGGTATCGTGTAGATTTAGTCTTGTTCGCGGAGTGTGAATAGTGAAATGGTAGTGAAATTTTGAGTTTTCAACTTAGTTTGATGGTTTCACAAATTAAATAGTCTTTAGTGATGGATTAATTGTGTAATTGAAGATAAATCTACTTTACGAGACCTTTGGTAAGTTGTTAATTATGAAATGGATATTTGTTTTAATGCAACTGGAAAAATTTATGAGTGTATACTAGAATTGAAGAGAATACAGGCCCTACAGAAAAACTGCTCATTTAGAAAATCGATAAGACGCAATATATCATGGTTAAGTGCATATAAAATATACCAGAGGAAAGACTGTTATTTTTTTATGGGCAATACACACATGCGCTTCAGGACCGATGCATGTGCAGAAAAAGCGATTCACTTTGGTCTTAAATCGCTATAAATTGTATTCGGTTGGAAAAATAGTCCTGGGCAAATTATTTCAAAGGGATTAGGTTCTCCATATAAGAAAACTGCTTGAAAAGGGTTGTACGAGGGGTGACAAGCTGAACATCATGACATATCAGCGCGACATGTATTCCTAGCATGCACCGCTTTGAAAGAAATTAAGCGCGCTACATTCATGGAACATTTTCCATGAAAATACTTGTAGATTAGATTCAAGTTGCCAACTGTCCCTCGATGTTCCAAGAAATCAGGGTTGCTGGTCAGTTTTGGGTCTCCGGTCAAGCGAACAGCTTTTGAATAGAATCCAACAAATGCAGTGTATGTTTGGGAGCAGAGTACAAACATGGGAGCACTATTCCAGCGTTGGTCGAATTTGAACTTCGTATAGAATTAACAATTGTGGAATATAAAGCTTTCGAGTTCGAAATAATATTCCCAGCTTTTGAGAAATTCTTTTTGCTATGCTTGCAACATATTCATGCCAAGATATATTTCCTTCTCAATTAACGCCCAGCAAACTGGGTGAGAATGCTAGACGAATGGAGTGCCCCCATATAACTATGTCGGGTTCAGCAACGTTAATTTTTTTTAGAAAAAACTGTCACTTAGGATCTTATAGCGTCATGGAGCTGTAATAGCATAATAATTGACGAGCAGCATGGTTTTAGACCTGGTCGGTCAACTGTCACAAACCTGCTTGCATATCATGATTGTCTGTTGAGCGCCCTTGGGAATCGCCAGTGTGTTGATAGTGTATATACTGACTTTTCGAAGGCGTTCGACAGAGTTAATCATACGCTTTTGTTAGGCAAGTTGCGGAAAATAGGACTAAGTAGTGAAGTCCTTGGGTGGATTGGCAGTTTTCTGGAGGGTCGTACACAGTGTGTCCGTATTAATAATTGTATTTCAAAGAAATAAAAGTTCTTTCGGGTGTGCCTCAGGGGTCTCACTGTGGTCCTCTACTGTTTCTACTTTTTGTTAATGACATCGGCAAGTTTATACAACATTCTAAATGCCTTATGTTTGCAGATGACCTAAAAAAATGTGTTTAAAACGGTTAACACGTTGCAAGATTGTCACTCTCTTCAGGAGGATGTTCATGGCCTCTATAGATAGAGTACTCTGAATGAGTTGAACTTGAATATTAAGAAGTGTGTTAGCATTAGTTTTGGTAGAGCTAGACGGAACTTGACTTTTGAGTATAACATTAATGGCAGCAAGCTGAGGCATGTTAGTGAAATTAATGATCTGGGAGTTCTTCTTGACCAGAAACTTACTCTCAATAGGCACATTTTGTCAATTGTTCAGAAAGGTTATAAAAATCTGGGGTTCATCACGAGATACTATAGGGACTTTTCCTGCTCTACATTTAAACTGGTGTTTTGTTCAATTGTGAGATCGGGGCTTGAGTATGCCGCTGTGGTATGGTCTCCTCATTGCAATGTATATATAGAAGCCATTGAGGCGGTGCAGCACCGGTTTCTGCGGACTTGTGCTTTTAAATTGGCCATACCCCCAGATGGTTACCATATAAACCACCACAACCTTAGAGTCATTTTTAGTATTTCGACCCTGAAGACTAGAAGACTCCATTGTGACCTGCTTCTGGCTTTTAAGTTAATAAATGGGCTGGTTGGTTGTCCCTATCTCGTGGACAAGTTAACATTTAATGTTTCCCGTCGCACTAGAGGCAGAGACCTGTTTGGTATTCCCTTTCATGCGACTAATTATGGCTATTATGGACCCATGTCCAGAATAATGAGGCATTTTAATCAGTTCGATCTCAGGATTCATGGCTCCATTGATAGTTTTAAATTAATTGTTAAAAAGTTGTGATATTTGCTTGCTGTGAAACTAGTTTTAATGATCTTGTGATGTTAGATTCTATGTATGTTTATAATTTTTTATTATGTATAGTTGTTTTAATTATGTTTATAATTGTGTAAATTGGCGCAACGCCGTTAATAAATAAATAAATAAATAAATAAATTCTGCCTGGTTACTGGGTTGAACTGTATCACATTTCCAGCAGGAGGGAAATATTCTCTTTCTGTAGGATTGGTTGAAAGTCTACAGACGTCTACTATGGTACACATTCTATCAACGCCAGAACCTCTTTTGGTGACTAGCTTTATTAAATTACGTTTTATGATACGCTGTCTGAAAACAATACTGGGCATCCACGACTGTACTATGGGAATAGTGTTTGGTGCTTTTCTTTGAAAATCAACTGTGAATGTGAAGCAAAGAGTTCAGCCACAGTAAAGATAAAACACAGAAGCGACGCTCAAGAACTTTTTTAGGTCCTGTTTTTTATTACGCATGCATCTCCTATCATACCAACAACTTGGCTGCCAGCGCGGTCGCGGGTTGTGTTTACATCTGGATTTCAAGGAGAATCTTTTTATAACGTGCTCCGAAATTCTTCATTAATAATTTTCCAATATGTAAATGACTCGTTTGACGTTATAATTGAAAATAATTATAAATAAAACCGGTCAAGTGCAAGTTGAACTTGCACAATAGTGTTCCGTACGTTGATTGTTTTTAAAATAAAAAATTTTGTTAGGGTGATATAAAGTGACTTCACAAAACACACCCCAAATGAGTTTTCAACAAAGTTTGTTTCCAATCTTTACTGAAAACTGGTGACCTTGAAATTTTGGTTTTTTTTATATACCAGATAAATTATTAAAGGTAGTGATAATTTTCGTTCAATCTATACCCCGTGGAGAATATTCCAGGATTTTTTCAAAATTTTTTAATCAGTACTTTTCGAGATAAGGTAGGGGACAGCGATTTTTCACGATTTTTTAAAAGTAATACGAAGAAAAGTGTGCGCAAATATTACATTATATATATTTTTTTTACTCGTGTTTTCACAAGCTTTCATTTGACACCACACTCGTTGACCTGGTAAAAAAATTTTTTTTTCACTTCCGATTTCACCCCTCAAAACGAATCCCTTAAGTTAAAATTTATGTTACGGTGATATAAAATGATCAGTGACTTCACAAAATACACCCCAAATAAGTTTTCAACAAAGTTTATTTCCAATCTTTACTGAAAATTGATGACCTTGAAATTTCTGTTTTTTTTATATACCAGATAAATTATTACAGGTAATGCACTTGTGATAACTTTCGTTCAATCTACACTCCGTGGAGAATATTCCAGAATTTTTTCAAAATTTTTTGATAAGTACTTTCCGAGATAAGGCGGTGGACAGCGATTTTTCGCGATTTTTTAAAAATAATACAAAGAAAAGTGCGCGCAAGTATTACATTATATATATACTTTTTACTCATGTTTTCACAAGCTTTCATTTGACACCACGCTCGATTACCTAGTAAAAAAATTTTTTTTTCACTTCCGATTTCACCCCCCAGAACTAACCCCTTAAGTCAAAATTGAACTTTCAAAACTTCATGGCTCTGATGAGGCCATCAATTCCTATATTACTACCAAATTTCAACTTTCTATGGCAAATAGTTTCGGAGAAAATCGGATCTGACAGACGGACAGACAGACACCGAAGTGATCTTATAAGTGTTCCGTACGGAACACTAAAAAGATGTCAGGAGGAAGTTTTTCTTGGGGGGCTAGTGCTTGTAAAAATGTATGTGGTATCTCCAAAGAAGTTAGTTTTTTTTTTTACATTTCCCAAAGATCCTAAAAGGTAATTTATTCACAATTCTTTTTTCTATTATGCAATATGTGCTTTCATATTGGAGATACACTTTATTTGTAAAAAAGTTATGTTTAAGTTCAGAAGAAAATGATAATTATAATTATTTTCAATCTCTCCAGAAAGGTGTGCAGATATATTCTCAAAATGAACATACCCCCCCCCCCCCCCCCCCCCTCCGCACAATATAGTTGAGAAATATAAATTCAATAATGAGGTATTTAAATGAATAACGTGCTTTGAAACCAAATGTATTTTTTCCTTCTATAATTTGCCTCTTTCCCTGATTTTTGTGTATCTGTTTTAATAAGAACTTGTCTCTAAAAAAAAACTTCTTCCGTTTTCTTCCTTTCAATGAGCATAATTCATTTTTATTCTACAGAATAGGATTTTTCTTGAACGAAGGATTTTGAATATTTCAAAAACTCGCGGGCATCATACCAGCAATATGGCGACAGGGCATGTGATGCCGACTCGGACTGTCACTATTGTGTTTTATGTTTACTGTCGTTCAGCGAACAAGTGTGTAGTTGCAAAATTTTTTCTAGTTCCCATAAATACAACAAAAAATCTGTTAAATAAAATACTAAATAATTTTAAAATTAAAATACATAATAACACTTTTTGAATGGTAATATTATATACAAATGCATATACACAAGCTAAATGTTTATGTGATCGACAAGATACAAGTTAAAAATAAATTCACTGGTCCATTGAATTTTCAGAACTATTAAAATAAACATTTGTTTTATTTTAGAGTAAGATACCAGGCGATACGTAACTTGCATAATAATATAGTAGCTCTCGAAAAGTTTTACAATCCTTAGTTCCTTAGTAAACATAATAATATATATAAATACAAATAATTAATTTATATTTTTAAAATTTAATGTTTACGAGCCATGAGCACCATCTGTCAAAGAAGGAACGAAACTTTTAATAGAAAATCAAACACAGGCCAATTATAATTTTTTAATCATTTATTTTAATCAATATATCCTTTCAAACGTAGGATCTGAGGAATTACCAGAAATCACAATTGGAGAAATAAACAACGCTTAGAAGAATATGCCTAACAAGCGAGCACCAGGAGAAGATAAAATAATTGTGGAGGAGACCCAGTTCTGAAACAACTAAAACGAATTTATAACAAATGCCTAATGGACTCTCGAATACCAAATGCCTGGTTAAATGCCATAGTAGTCTTAATCTTTAAGAAAAGAAATAGATACCAACTAGAAATTACATACCTATTAGTCTTCGCTCAGTATTATACAAAACACATACAAAAATAATAACATAGAGAATAACAAACAAATTGGATAGCTACCAGCCACGCGAACAAGCTGGATTTAGACGAGGTTACAGCACGACAGATCATCTACAGACAATGTGAATACTGGTGGAAAAGATAAACGAATATAACATAAAACTATGGATAGCAGTGATAGATTATGAAAAAGCATTTGACTAGAGATATGGGTAGTTTTAAACGCTTTAACTAATTGCAGGTACAGCCCTTTATATTATATATATATATATATATATATATATATATATATATATATATATATATATATATATATATATATATGAAAACGCAATAATGCAAATAACGACAGATATACAAACAAATTCAAGACATATCGTGGAGTACGACAAGATGACTCAATCTCTCCTAAATTGTTCACATTAGCAATGGAAGACACGTTTAGAACGCTGGACTGGAAGGAAAGAGGAGTAAATATCGAAGGCGAGAAACTTAATCATTTGAGGCTTGCCAATGATGTAATATTGATAGACAAAATAGAACTCCAAGAAATGTTAGAAGAACTAAACAAAGCATCCAAACAGATAGGACTAAAAATAAACATGAACAAAACAAAGTATTTAACAAATGAAATAGAGGAACAAGAGGAGATCAGTCTGGAAGGAAAAATAATAGAAAAAGTGGACGCGTTTGTATATCTGGGTCAAAGAATCCAACTTTCAAACAACAATCTGACAGCAGACCTACAAAGAAGGATATCACTGGCCTGGTCGGCGTTCGGAAAACTACAAAACGTACTCCAGTCAGAAATACCAAACATGCTGAAAGCAAAGACCTTTGACCAATACGTGTTGCCAGTTTTAACGTACGGCACAGAAACTTGGGCCCTCAATAAAAATATCATATATAAGCTCCAAGTAACACAAAGGTCCATGGAAAGAAAGATGCTAAACGTACGAGATCATATACATAATACTGAAATACGAAGAAGATCCAAAGTGACCGATCTAATAGAAAGACTGTGTACCCTAAGACGGAATTGGGCTGGACACGTAAGGAGAATACAAGATAACAGATAGACGCGTAGGATCATAGAATGGAGACCCAGAGAGAATAAGAGAAGTAGAGGAAGACCGCAGACCAGGTGGACAGACGACATAAAATGGATGGCAGGGCACGATTGGATGGGGAAAACACACAATAGGGAAGAATGGAACAACTTGAAGGAGGCATACGTCCGACGATGGACAGAATAAGCTGCAGAAAAAGAAGATATCCTTCCTCAGCTTCGCCTCAGTATTTGGTCTAGTCAGTTAATTAGCTAAATGAGTTTAATATCGGCATTCTGTTGAAAGTTGAAGTCATTCTTGGTTAAATATATTCCATGATCTCATATCATTTTCTTTTGATTCGTAAATGAGGCCGGTGGCAAACAAAATAAATCAGAGAGTACTAGATCAGGTTAATACTGGTGAGTCGATCATTGCTTGTAAAGATGCGAACATTGTTAGCGAAATGCTTGTGAAGCGTGAGAATAAAGTGTTTGGTATTGTGGTGATCAGTTTTATGTATTAGTAAATCACTAAAACATTTGGGTGCTACTGTAATATGCGGTCTACCTGCAATAAATACATTTCTAAGCAAAGCAATAAAATAATAAAGTAAGTTTCGTTATTAATGATAATGGCAATTTACTAATACGTATATTTCAAAAGAAGCCATGCTATTACGAGATTTTTATATTAATATCACTTTTAACGAAGATGCAGTCGTGACTTTTTTGCAAACGCATAATCTACTTATGCTAAATGACCAAAATAACACCTGTGATAGGTGCGATACGGAAATGTAAAGAAAAAGGAAACGCGATCGTGGAGGAGCGCTTCGTCCAGTCTTGCGTTGTCCTAGAAAAGGCTGCCAAACAACAAAATCGTTTAGAAGCGGAAATGAATTCTTCCACTATGCGGATTTGAACCGCAAGTTTCGTTGTAATTTGAGTTTATGTCATATTTTGAAATTGGTTTTCATGTTCGTGCACGATATTCCAAGTACAACATGTGAAAAACTGATAGTCAATTGTAGAGGACAATTAATCGGTAGCAACGACGATTCTATACAAATCGATGAAGCGTGATTCGCGGGTTGCCGGAAAAAAAAACAGGAGAATGGACTTACAAGGTGATCAACAACCTGAATCTGAAGATAGTGATGCACCGGTGTAAAACAATCGAAACCATGGTAGACGAATAGAAGGACCGTGGGTTTTTAGTTTGAAAATAAAACGACAAGTACGATATTTTATTGTGAAAAGGAGAGATGAGAACACATTAATGCAAATTATAGAAAGGGAGGTTCAAGTTCAATCAGACGGGTGGCCAGCATATAGGAATCTTGGCTGATGAGGCTTCGACCATCAGTTCGTTTATCACCAGCAAAATTATGTTGATCCGCTCACAGAAGCTCATATAAAAGGTACTGAATGGTCGTGGCTAAATACCAAAATTAACATCTTAAAGAAAATGAAGGGCGTACCATTGAACCATCTCCATTCACATCTGGATCATTTATCCTGGAGGATATTAAGGAAGAATGAAGACGATCAATTTGTCAGCTTTTTAAAGGATATTGCCTCTGTTTATAGATTTTAGTTGTAAATATATTCGTAACAAAATCATTATTAACAACAAATTGTTCGTCTTATCAATTACACAGCCCCACAAAAAAAAAGTGGGGTATACTTTTGATGCGATATATCAGATCCGTAGTATTTTTGCCCGCTGATCACGAATCTGACGTCAGAATATCGCCATCACATCTCAATTTTTTTCTAACCTCAAAAAATAGGTAAAAATTAGTAAAAATTAAGAAAAATATACTCCTAAAAAATTGATTCAAGCTTTTTCATGAATCCAAAGATGTATTAATATGTATTCGGACACGCTAAGCTAATATTCATCGGTTGGATTGACCCATACAGTTCTGTTTTCTTTCTAACCTCAATAAATCAGACAGATATAGTGCTTCTCGAATGCAAAAACGAATTCAAATTAAAATTCAACCGATCCTTACCAAATTTGGTACACGGAGATTTTTTGGGTCGCTGATCACGAATCTGAGGTTGGATTTGCAAAATTCAAGATGGCAGATGTTTTCGCGCCATTTTGAAAGCCGAGAAAATTCATCGGTCGATTTTTATTCTTCTACCTGCATCCAGGGCACCTCCACGTGGTGACGGTGGGCAACGGTGTTACTCCACTAGCCGGCAGAGTCCCTGGATAACGGCTTGGATGCCGTCATGGCAGGTAGAAGGAAGAGAATTACGATGCAGGGACTCGGAAACCCAGTATCGGCGGTTGGTCAGGGTGGGAAAGCGGGCCCGCAGCCGTCGTCATCCAGCGACCGTAGCTCTTCATGTGTGGGTGACTTGGCTCATGTAGAGTATAATGCTACAAGAAAACGGTCTCACGGTACAAGGACTTTTCATAAGTGCGATAAAAACAGTGATTCATTTTGTTATATTTGCTGTCAACACGTATTGAGTAAAATGTGGTCACCGATAACGGATAAGATTAAAACCTTATATAAGGATTGTTTTAATATTGAAATACTGCACCAGGATACAGATTGGGTTCCCCACATCATTTGCAGTTCTTGCAAAATAATGTTGTACATCAATAAGAAGGCGATTAAATATTCCAGACCAGCAATATGGAATAGACCATACAGTGAAAATGATTGCTACTTTTGTATGAATGTTGTATCTAGGCATAACCGAAAAAAAATAAAAGCACTATTACTTATAACGATGTTTCGACAGTAACAAGACCAACTAAACTAATTCCGCCTCCTGAACCACTTGATGCTGATGTTATGGAAACAAATGATTTCACCTTATCAGTTCATGCTGAAAACATTGAGACTGTCGAAAAAGATTCAAACACTGTTACTAATGAATGTTCTAGTGACAACCTATCATATACTAGTGACACAGATAAAGAATTTCTACCATACAACCGTAAACCAGAACCAATACTCGTATCACAGTCAGAACTTAGTGATCTAGTCAGAGATTTAGGCTTATCCAAAGATGGTTCAGAGCATCTTGCTTCCTTTTTAAAGAAAAGACATTTACTTAAGCCAGAAGCTACGATTTCTTATTATAGAAACAGAGATGAAGAATTTCGAAAATATTTCACAATGGACGAGGAATTGTCACTTTCATATTGTATCGATGTAAAAGATCTAATGGATGAATTTCAAAATAACTCATACGATCCTGAAGAATGGAGACTGTTCATTGATTCTTCTAAACGGAGCATTAAGGCAGTTTTGCTGCATAATACCAACGTTTACGCTCCCATTCCGATTGCTCATTCCACAGTTATGGAAGAGCAATATGAAAAAATGAAGCAGCTTTTGATAAAAATAAAATATGCTGATCATAACTGGAAAATTTGTGGAGATCTGAAAATTGTAACAATATTGCTTGGCCAACAGTCAGGGTTTACACTTTATCCCTGTTATAAATATCTGTGGAATAGCAGAGACAGGGAACGTCATTATAAGAAAAAAATTTGGCCAACAAGAGAATCGTTCACTCTTGGTGAAAATAATGTATTGTTTCCACCATTGGTAGATCCAGGGAAAGTTCTTATTCCCCCGCTTCACATTAAGCTTGGACTTATGAAGCAATTCACGAGAGCATTAGATACAAACGGCCCATGTTTCAAATATTTACATAAAAAATTTCCGAAATTTTCTGAAGGTAAAATTAAGGCAGGCGTATTTGACGGGCCACAAATAAGAAAATTGTTTCAAGATTCATTATTTGTTACTAAAATGAATAAAGTTAAAAAAGCTGCTTGGCTTAGTTTTAAAGAAGTCGCAACAAACTTTTTGGGAAATAATAAAGTCCTAAGTACAAAGAAATAGTCGAGAAAATGGTAAAAAATTTTCAAACATTAGGTTGCTTAATGAATCTAAAATTACATTTCCTGGACTCCCACATCGATGATTTCCCAGATAATCTTGGTGACTACAGTGAGGAGTAAGGGGAACGTTTTCACCAAGATCTGAAAATCATAGAAAATCGGTATCAAGGACGATGGGATGACCATATGCTAGCGGACTATTGCTGGTCGCTAAAAAGAGAAACAAGTCCTCAAAAGCGTTTGGGCAGAAAGCCTTTGAATAGGTCATTCGCGGAAAAAAGAACAAGATACAGCCAAAAAAAGGAAAGTTAGGCGCGGGTCTAACCTTCGCAATTCTAGGGCTTAAGGGTCTACTATTTGAGAGTATATGGTTTAAAAGTCCTGGTTTTGAGTTTATTGGGTCTCATTTTTAAAGTTACAGGGTTATTGAGGTCTATTTTTTGAGGTTACAGGGTGTGGGAGTCTAAGGTTTCAGGGTTTAGGGTTTAAGAGTATCAGGTCTGAGGATTCCCCAACTGTATACCAAATTTGGTAGGAATCGGTTGGTTTTCAAAAATTGTGTCCGCCATCGTGGATCCGCCATTTTGAATTTTGCAAATCCGACCTCAGATTCATGATCAGCAACCCAAAAAACCCCCGTGTACCAAATTTGGTAAGAATCGGTTGAATTTTAATTTGAATTCGTTTTTGCATTCGAGAAGCACTATATCTGTCTGATTTATTGAGGTTAGAAAGAAAACAGAACTGTATGGCTTAATCCAACCGATGAATATTAGCTTAGCGTGTCCGAATACATATTAATACATCTTTGGATTCATGAAAAAGCTTGAATGAATTTTTTAGGAGTATATTTTTCTTAATTTTTACTAATTTTTACCTATTTTTTGAGGTTAGAAAAAAATTGAGATGTGATGGCGATATTCTGACGTCAGATTCGTGATCAGCGGGCAAAAATACTACGGATCTGATATATCGCATCAAAAGTATACCCCACTTTTTTTTTGTGGGGCTGTGTTATTATTGTATTGCAATATTATAGCAAGGTAGATCTAAAATTTTTTGGTAGACTACACGCTACAGCGCCACCAACTTTTGTTTGTGTAATACAGAATATAAGTCAAAATGACTCAACATAGTTTTGCTTGATATGAAACGAAAAGTTCGCGTGCCTAAGACGTGTATTAAAAGTCACTACATTCAAGATAGAGAAGCATAATTATAAATGGGTAGTGCAGAGTTATCACTAATTTTTCTTCTTTTCTAGTAAAACGACAATTTTCAACATTGCAGTTCTAACATAGTTTTAAGAATTTGCAGAATACAAAGTGGGCCAAAACTATTTTTTGCCACTTAAAGTTTAATCGATCCCCGTCTTGTTAAACAAGTAATCAATTTAATGATATTGACGTAATAATTTCCCAACATTAGTATCAATTTATAACTCATGTACCCGGCATGAATATCCAATTAATTTTGATAAAGTTATTTACTTTAATTCAGCGTCAGGGTGAACGTGAACGGGGCTATTAATATACCTTCTCAACAACGATTTTCCTTACAGTACAAATTGGAAAATATGTTTTTGTAAAACCTTATAAAATTTAACCCTCTTTAAATTAACAGTATTTATAATACAAAGTTAAATGTTTCTCGCTTTAGAAGTTGTAAATAATACGCAGATAAATATACAGACTCATTTTAAAATTCAATGACTGAAAAAGCGAGATATTTTATAAAATTATTAAAACTTTAAAAACGTACAGCTCTTTTAAAAATCGATGTGCAGAGGAAAAATATTTCACAGAGAAAAAATTTTAATTAAGGACCGGGAATGACGATCTTTCTTAAAAAAGAATCCTATCATGCAATAAAACTTTGGAGGAGAAGGAGCATATTTGGAAAAACCTGGAGCCTTAAGCCGAAGATGGTGCTTTGGCTAGATGTCGCGTTCCATGTTTACATACGGAGCTGCAGTTTGGTTGGCGAAAACAGAACAGAGAACGACAACCGTGAAGCTGAATCGACGGTATAGCTTAGCCTACTTATGCTCCAACGGCTCTCTCCTACAGTAATGGGTATAATTCTAGGAATAATTCTCCTAGATATATATATATATATATATATATATATATATATATATATATATATATATATATATATATATATAAATAAATATAATATATATATATATATATATATATATATATATATATATATATATATATATATATATATATATAAAGTGAGGCTATCAGTAGCGCCTATCGAATGTGGAAAAATGGAGAATGAAAACAACTACCTGCGCAATTTGGGCACTCAAGACTTGTGGATCTAATTAACGGCAAATTCTTTGATGCTCAACGAGAACATTAGACGGAACTACCGCAACCAATAAATATATATTCTCTCAATGACTTTGACAGTTAGGCTACTCTAAAAGTTTTAGATGCCTATCAGGCCATTCAATTGCGTTGTGCCAAGTATTTATGACATCAATCTCCTGTTGATTTTTGCGTACAAAAGCTATATTGATGATCGCTGATAATACTAAACCTTTGGGATATTTTGACAGACGCTAATTGATAGCTTTTCCCCTAACTTTCGATATTCTCAAAAGTCAAGCTAATGTCAGCTGTTGTTTGGCAAGGTTTTTTTGCCTTCTTGGGTGTCGGCAACACTGAAAGTGTGAGAAAACTGGTGTTACGTCGCTGATAAGTATTCCATTAGCATAAGAAGCTTCTTTGGTGTCTAGCTTTATTAAAATGCACTTTACTATACGCCTGCCTGTAGTCAGTGTCGAGCATCTTTAACTGTATGTTGGGAATTGTTGATGTTTTTACCTTGATATCAACAGTAAAGTGTAAAGCAAAAAATTTCGTCAATATCTCGGCACTCTCAACAGGGCAAATTACAGAAAAACTGTTAACAGCAACAGATCCATGTGGGATTCCATATCTCGATAGTTTGTAAGATTAACCACAAAATGTGCTAATAAAGTAAGCGCGTTTGAAGTGTTTACGCCCTCTAGGAATTTTCCTTTCGTGTTGAGTAGCGGAAACTTAAATTTCAAGTCTATATCAGCTAATTCGTTTAAGATAGTAGTAGGAATAAAGAAAAAATCGGCCAAGTGCAAGTCGGACTTGTGCTATTAGTGTTCTGTACGGTAATTGCTTTTAAAACAAAAATAGTACTTTTCGAGATGGAGGGAGATTGACATCGATTTTTGCACATTTTTTTAATACAATACAAAGAAAAGTGTGTGCAAGTATTACATCATATATATTTTCAAATTCTTGTTTTCACAAGTTTTCATTTGACACCACACTCGATGACCTGGTAAAATTTCTTTTTCACTTTCAATTACACCCCTCAAGTCAAAATCTAACTTTCAAAACTAAATGGCTCTGATTGCACTAGTAATTCCTATTTTTGTGCCAAATTTCAACTTTCTATGTCAAATAGTTTCGGAGGAAATCGGGTATGACAGACGGATAGGCGGACCGACAGACAGACACCAAAGTGATCCCATAAGTGTTCCGTACGGAATACTAAAAAAAAACATATTTTATTTAAGAACATTTTGAATGAAAAGTAATATAAAGAAAAGTATACGTGCCTCAGTTAAAATAATTAATTGTTATATGTATTATATTCAGGTTTTAAAACTACGATGACAGGAGCCGAAGATTACCTGAAAGAAATTATACGTTTACAATTAAAGAAGCCAAAAAGTTGGAACTGGGAATTGTCAACTTCAAAGTCCTCGCCACATATCGCTTTACCTACTATTCAACTCTACAACACTAAGGGCCAGTTATTAGGTGAGTAACAGTAAATATAAAAAAAAACATATTATAGTTATATATTTCTTTTGCATCTTGTTTTGATTTTGTCTACCTCGCCGTGCCGCCCCTCCTCAGTAAGACGCCCATATACTCTATGTATGAATTTTTCGTGTCAAAATTCAGTAAAGAAAAACGTCTTGAAATCTGTAACCTTACTGAATTAAAAATTAATCAATAAAGGATTATATATTTCTTCTAGTTGAAACAAAAGATAATGGTACAACAGGTAAACAGAGTTGGTGTAGTTCTCAGTCTAGAGAAACATCCAGGGACAGAGAAAGTACAAAATATGGAAGAAACCCCGCGTACCTGCAACGTTGTAAAAGCGATAATTTGGAAAAACGAATGGCTCAATATCGGTAAATATGAACAAAATAACAGTTGTAAATTTTTAACTAGGAAACCACCTATCCTATTTAATATTTCATCTAAATACGCACTTAAACATTATTTCGTATTTATAAATAATACTAAAAATCTAACACTTCTACATACCTACTAAAAAATTATTAACAATTCTGAACAATCTCATTAAAAACTTTAATTTATCTGGAAAAGAAAAAAATAATAAGTTTTACATACAAAAGAATTGTCTTCCTATGGGTTCTCTTTTGTTAACAGAAATCTTCATGGCAAATTTTTAGTCTGTATTATTCAACATTCCAAGCCAATAAAAAAATCATGTTGTTTATTTGGCTCGTTATGATGTTTTTTGTATCTGGAACAGTACAGAAAGAAAACCAAATAAATTTTTATCGTATCTAAACTCAATGGACAAAAGCGGAATTACAAAGGTTACGATGGAAATAGAAAAAAAAACGTGGAGATAAACTCTTTAGGCATCAAAATAAAAAGATCAACCACCTTAAATTTAATATCTATCGAAAAAAACCACAACCACTGTATTATTTTTTTTATGGGTCTAGGGCATGAGCGATTCACGTTGTTCTTGAATTACTGTGTCTGAAATAAAAACTCTAACCAATCTCAAATCCAAATCAAAATGTTACCGTTCCATTATATAAATAACAGGCTTTTAAACCTTACACTAAGTGATGACGATTATAATATAGATTTAAAAATAATAAAGCAACTATAACTAAAAATAATGAGGATAGAGTCGACAATAGACAACTTTACTAAAAATAAAAAACGCAAAAAGATCAGAATAGAATTTTATAGTGTTCCAAACTTACTAAAAACTAATTATAAATTTCTGAATTACATACCCAATATCACAAATAAAACTGCCTAAAAAATTAAATCTCAAGTAATCAATACAGTAGTTGTAATACACTTAATTTAGGCAGCATGTTAGTAAATAATCAACAACCCATTCTACAAGCAGCTCAGAAATTGGCTGAGTAGTTTGTTTACAATGAACGTTTATTTATTTATTTATTTATTTATTTATTTATACATTCAGTTCCAACAGGCCAAGGCCCAATTACAGGAATCACGTTTATACTAATGAGCTACATATAAAAGAAGAACATGAAACAATTCAAATAAAAATCAGAGTGTATGAGTAAAAATACTTAACAGTTTGAACAATCTCCAAAATAAAATTTAAAAAAAAATGAAAATAGTAATAATAAAAAACTAAAAATTTGAATAACCTCTAAACACTGATCGGAAAACCAATAAGTACCGACAGCCTACTGGAATGGAAATCACCGGAGTTTCCAATGACATTACCGTTCTTGCGCATTATATAAATGGGGCTGGGGAATTAAATATTTGACCTAGCCAGGCCGAGGGTAAAAATAGGTAAGTGCCTTCCCCCAAGGCGTGGTACTTGCAAATATTGCTTAATAGGAAAGGGCAATCAATATGATGATTTGACAGCTTATATAAGAATTTGATGGAGTGAATGTCCTTTCTCTTTGCAAGAGGCAACTCATTAAACCTTGACAAGACTAGTCCCTGATCAACACCGCGGTCCGGGTAGACACCATCCCCCTTGAAAATAAGATATTTAATGAAGCACCTCTGTATCAATTCCATTGAGTTGTTATGGTAAATGTATATTGGATACCAAACAATAGAAGCATAGTCAAACTTAGACCTAACGAAGGAATAATAGAAAAGCTTGATTGCAGATATGTTAGTAAAGTCTCTACAATTTCTAATCAGGAAATCCAGCATCCTTGATGCAGCAGCAACCATTTATTCAGTATGGTCAGCAAAAGAGAATTTCTCGTCAAGGATGATACCGAAACCGAACGAATATTCTGTAGAAGGCAGTATTGGTATAACAACTAAAAACGAAAAGAATCGTATTTTTAGAAGTTACCAAAGTGTTCTTCATATTTGCTGAACCATCCCAAGACGCGTTTCGCCGTATCACGGCTCATCAGCTGGGCTACGTTCTCGTATTTGCTGAACCAACCCCCCAGCTGATGAGCCGTGTTATACTTAATAAAAGTTGGAGGGTTTTGTAAAATCTGTCAGAAAAAATAATAATATACAGGGTGTACCATTTAAAAAATTTGTGATTTTTCAATTTAAAATAGTCGAAATGCATAAATTTATTTTGAACACCCTGTAGCTTCTAACTGAAATTTCTTTATATATATTTTTTTTTCATCTCTATAGAACACTCGTACCAATTATAAGTATCCCACCTTCAGAAACAATGGTGCTACTAGCAATTTTTTACAAAACTGAAAACTAGTATTTTTTTTAAAAATTTGAAATATTAGAAAAACTACTAGGTTTAGGTAAATAACATTATTAGTAAAAAAGTTATAAAATGTTACGCAGGATTTAAAAATAAATTAGAAAATAGGATGTTCCATTTAAAAAAAAAACATGTTATATCGGCCACACTTTTTTGAAGTACCCTGTATACTCAAAAATAATTTTAAACTGTGCACCTTAACATACCCTAATTTAACATTTTTTCGTCATTCCCGAAACAAATGAGATAATAAACTTTACTCTATCGTTGACTCACCCTGTACAATTTTTCCTCAACTATATAAAATTATATGTTAGGGAGCACTTTATAGAAATTAAAACCTGTTTAGAAAAAGCTAGAACAGTTTTCAACAAACTAAGACTTCTTGTGAAAAGCCACCATCTCAAATTAGAGACAAAACTTCGACTCAGTTGTTACGTGTTCACCGTATTACTATACAGGGAAGAAAGTTAGACAATAACTGAAGCAGCTAACAAAAGGGTTAATGTTTTCGAGATGTATAGGCAAACATTGTGAATATCTTGGGCAAATTATGTCACAAAGGAACAAGTATTACATACAAAGCATGAAAAAGGAAACAGAAATCGTGACGAACATCAAAATACGTAAATTATATTATCTCGGGCATATTATGCATAACCAACAAAGATATGGATTTCTTTAGTTAGTATTACAAGGGCAAGTCGTTGGAAAGTATAGGCAGAAGGAGAGTTTCATGGTTTCAAAATTTGAGGTCTGTCCACATCAACAACAGGTCTGCTTCGAGCAGCAATAGACAGAGTGAATATAGCGCCGATGATTGCTAACATCTGGCACGGATAGATACTCGAAAAAGAATATGTTTAGGAAATTCCATACATAGTTTAAAAATAGTAATAACTTCATCACTAAATAAAAGTACCCTACTTCTACATGAAAATCTTTTAAATGGTAAAGTCCCAGGAAAAAAGGTTAATTTCGGGATTTTTTTTTCAAGAGTATAGTAAAAGCAGACAAAAATTTATTTGAAGTACATCATTAACCAAATATTTTTTTTCCTTTTAATTAAAAATGGTCGCCTCAGAATTCAAGACGACAAGGCACTTTTTATGCGAGGCCTGAAATGGGCGAAACGTAGATTTCAAGCCAGAACGAAATTCATTTTTATAAATCAAGAACTAGTGAATGGCGTACGAAAATTTGAAAATATCGTTTTTTCGAAAAATTTCACGAAAAATTGTTTATAAAAAGGAAAGTTTATAACTTTTGGCAAAATCCGTACGCTTTCCCTTAGATAATATTTCTAAAAAGTTACTCTCAAAATTTCAAGCAAATCGATAAAGATTTGTGGCAGCTGTCATTTCACCCGATTTGAAAAATACTGTTTTGAGAAAAACGCATTTGGAGATTTGAGTAATATTCTACTACCGTAGAAAGTGTCATTATACCTTTAATCGGCGATGCCTGCACCATACAGTTGGCCTTCCACATTGTTATTCTCCTCTGATTTTGAAGTAAGCCGCGAAATTTTTGCAGCTTCAGTTAATGAACGGTCGGATAACTCGATGCGGCGGTAGTCAGCTTCAACGCAGAAGTTGTAACAATTGGTCCCTATGACATGCCATAATTTTCATAATACTGCTTATTCCATCGTTGAAGGTGCAGACAGCAAGATTTCCTGCAATATTAAGGACAGTTTTTCCACTTAATGTCGTTTTTGGGTCCAAGGATCAAAGCGTAGCATTGAAGCTTTCGTTGCTGTTTTATATGAAACTACCTTGGCACTTTGTATGAAAGTCATCGGTGCTCAACTTTTCGTAGATGGGGTTGATAGCACTGAAAATTTTGCGACGCTGTCTGGATCCGGTGACTCCATTTCAAATCTGTTTTGCTGTCGATGGTGAGACCGTGACTTGAATGGCTTATTCTAAGAACGGGTTGTACTTTTTATACGTTGGCTACCACTGTATTTTGATCTGTCACTCATTTTTTAGTCACTAATCTAAGTAATTAATAATAAAAGAAAGCTGATGGAATACGAAAAATAAAAGCGTGCACTTGGCGTATTTTCTGAGCATACACTAATACTTCGCTGTATTTATATTACTTACGACATTTCTTAGCTATTTTATGGACCTTATAAACTTCCTAGATTCCCACAAGTGATTTTTATCAGGTAAGAGGATTACAAAAGTTTAAACTCAAGCGCGTTGTACCGACCCAAAAACGCTTCGAGAGCGTAACGGGCTATGTAACAATTTATTTCTTATTCTTAAGGTTTCAAGGTAACATATTAACCAAAAAAAATCGATTTTTTGAAAATTGTGGAGTGGCCTTACTCCTTAATGTGTTGATGTATTTCTTATGAAAACAAATTATATTTTCTCGTGTAAAAATGTAATGAGAATAAAACATTAAATTTTTTATACTCGACACGTGTTTCAATAAATCATTAGCTTTATCAAAAGTATGGGTATGGAATCAAATAAACATTTTTCAATTGTTTTATAAGCAAATATTTACAGGTAGATTGTGACTAAACTTAATAATTATACAAATTATCTATTCATTAAATAAATGCAACAATGGGGAATTTCCGATATCCAGTTGGTCATTTAACAGTGTTTGTATTCTTTGTTTTATTTATCTCAAGAATCTCAAATAAATTTAATTTATACGATCTGTTCTGAACGTGTAAAATATGGAAATTATTATCAAATACATGATTCTCTTCTATTGGCGTATGAAGAATCAGTTCTACCTTTTCAAAAACTTTTGTTATGTTCTGAAATTTTATGATCGAATGTTATATCTATTTGTCCTATGTAGAGTTTATTACAAGAACCACAATTAACTTGGTAAACACCAAATTTATGATTTTTCAAGGTTTTATCTTTATGGTTCTTGATATGTTTGTTTAAGTTGTTATTTGTACTGCCATTTTTCTTGCCATTTTCTTTATTGAATTACATTTACTTACATTTATGACAGAATTTTAACCTAAAGTGAAAGTTTGCTTATTCTAACTTAACCTAAGCTCTTAAACTAGTGGTCCTATACTAACTTAACTTAGGAGATGGGTTTTTTGTAACATAATTTTGTTAATCCTAAGACTTAAACTACCTTAGCCTAAGACTTACGCTAGCTCAACTTAGGACTTAATGTTAACTTAACCTAGGACTTATTGTAACTTAATCTAGTCTGACAATCTTCTGTCACGGCGGGCGAGGAAGGTCATCGTCTTCATCCGAGAGAGGGTCTAAAGGTCTCGAAAATTGGCGGCGGGCATGTGGTGGGAGTCTGAAGGCGTCCCTCATGCATGGGTTGGGGTGCTGGGACGCCTTCTCCATAAACTTCATTTGGGGTTTTCTCATGCATGCCTTTATGGTAGGCACACCGAGGTCTCTATGAATTTGCCTGTTCCTCATAAACCATGGGGCTCCGGTGATGATCCTCAGGGCCTTGTTCTGCACTGTCTGGAGTTAGGCCCTCCTTATCTTGGAGAGCTGACACCCTGTTGGACAGGCGTAAGTGAGACCTGCCTTTACGATGGTATTATAGATCAGTAGCTTGATCCTGGGTAGCAGCTTACTGGAGCGATTTATAATGGGATATAATTTACCAGCAGCTTCGCTTTCCTGGTGACAGTGCAGATCTGGTCCTTCCAGACGAATTGTTTGTCATATTGAATGCCCGTTATTTGTACTGTATGTGATTGCCACATTCTGTTTTCTTAGGTATTTAGAGATTTTTCTAGTTGTTGGGTCTATATAGCTTAATGTCGCGTAATTGTTATTAATAGTTTCTGTTTTTCGATATATTAGGTTAATTGTTTGTTGTAACTGTTTTTTGTGTAAAATTGTATCTATAGTACATTAAATTCGTTGATTTTGGCTATTTGTTTAATAAGATTAAGTTTATTTTTAAAACCGTCTTCTGTCATTGGTATGTTAACTAGTCCATGTATAAAGTATTGTATGCCGCTAGTTTTTGTTTGTATGGTGTCATAGTGTCCGTATGTGTCGATTTGTGGTTTATGGAGAAGTCATGCTTATTATCAATCTTTTTTATTTTTAGGTTCAAGAAATTAATTGAGTTATTAACTTCTGTTTCTGTTGTGAATCTAATGTTTGAGTGGATATTATTTATAAATTTCAGGGTTGCATTAAGTTGTCTATTTGTTTCTATAAAACGAATCAATATGTCGTATACATATTTATACCAATAAGTAAAGTTTTTGGAAAAAGTACTTTTATGTATTTAATCTTCAATGTTATCCATAAAAATTTCAGCTAGAATTGGACTCAGAGGATTTCCCATTGTTAAACCTTCCAAGGATGAATAAATCTTATTATCAAACTGGAAATAATTTTGTGTTATACAAACAAATAGTAAAGTTATTATTTATTTTTTAACAACGTTGTTAACCTTGTTATTATTTAGTAAATTTTCAACAAGTTTTATCGTATCTTGAGGTGGGATGCTCGAAAATAAATTTGTAACATAAAAAGAAATTAATTTGGCATTCGAAGGTATTTTGGTATTTTTAAGTTTGTTTAGTAAGACACACGAATTTTTAATACTATACTTAGGTGTAAAATTACACTATTTGTTAATCAGGTTAATTAACATTTTTGAAACTTTCACTAAAGGAGTTGTGACAAAAGAAACTACCGGTCTAGTTGGAAAATTGTCTTTATGACGCTTAATTAATGAATACGTTTTGGGGGATTCTGGGTTTATAATGGTTAGTTTGTAAATTTCTGACTTGTGTATAATATTATGGCAAGTTTTATTTCTGTGTTAAATTTAATTACTGGGTCATTGTCCAGGACTTTGTATTTAGTTGGGTCTAGGAAATTAAGTGATTTTGTTTTATATTCGTCTAATATTTTAAAATGTAATGCCTAAAGACAAAAAATTATTTAGTTTAGGGCAGATAATTGGTTAAATTTAGTTTACTGCCTTGTTTGTAGTTTTACATTCGAAAATTCAAACTTAATTGTACTACCAATTCATTCCCCATATTTAACTTCTTCCAGCACAAACATTAATGGAAATATTATTTAAGAATGCGTAAACTTTTTAAATTACTTTTTTTAATAAAGACTTCTAAAAACGTCTCGTCAAATAAAAGGTTCCAAGACTAACGAAACTATTTTTCTTAGTTCCGACTGTTGTTCGAGTGAAAACTTTCGTTAAAACCAACACGAAGTTAGAAAAGAAAATATTTTCCAACACAGAAAGTCTTATTAAATTCTCAGCGTACTAACTTTCCAAAATTAAATTTAATCCGCGCCTTATGACGTTGTTGTAACTTACATTTTGTAATAATGGTTTCTGTGAAAATAACACCTTATATTACTAAAGTTTTTAATAATGGAAGGCGGCAACGTCACGGTATGGTTTATTACAAAATAAGTACAGGGTCATTCTTGAACTTCAGACTTTTGCCTTTGCTTTTAAGGTGAAGAAATAAGATGAAGAGAATACTGATTAAAAAGATTTACTTGCATAGAAAATAATACCAGGGAGCCACAGCCCTCAGTTTATAAATAGAATCCAGTAATTTCGATGACTCACGAGAATCGGTCCGTTGCCTTAGTAATTTAACCCACACTTTTCTTTACAACTAAATTTTAAGAATTACGGGCATGTACGAATATTCGACCCTCCCAAATCGTAGACTGACGTCAGTGCAATACATCCTCTAACATATATACATGGCAAATATCTTGCAAATCTTTTAAACGCTTTCACAGGAAAAACTGATTAGTTTATTAAAAACTCATAACAGTTTATCCGAAAACTGTAAAGGTGAAGCCTAATATATTCTGGTGAGTACTAAGGTTTATTCAGTTTCCATAATATCAGAAATATTCTTTTTCTTCTTAAGGTTCCGTGCGGATTCCTACGTAGACGTCCATACCAAACTTCTCTCATCAGATGAGTCTGTTTAAAGCCGCATTTTGGAGTACCTGAAAATCTTTAGTTCCTGTCCACTGGCGGATATTGCGTAGCCATGATAGTCTTTTTCGTCTATTCCCCTTTTCAATTTACCCTGTAGAATCAGACGTTGAAATCAATAACATTCATCACGAGGAATGTGATCCAAGTAAGAAATCTTTCTTTTATCATTTTTTTATGTTTTCAAGTAATTCAAGATCTTCTTGATCGGCTCTTTCTATTACTTCTTCATTTTTTACTCTGTCAGCTCAAGATATTCTCAACATTCTTCTCAGCATCCATATCTCAAACGCCTCTAGTTTATAAGTAGACAAGATTCTCCAGGTCCATGTTTCAACACCATACAATAGAATGGATCAAACATAGCTTAGCTATTCTGTACCTGAGTGGTACGTTGAAATTTTTGTTAAAAAGAAATTTGTGCAACTTGATGAAATGTAATATTACCTGCTCAACT
The DNA here is from genome assembly GCA_019049505.1 of Pachyrhynchus sulphureomaculatus. Lineage (NCBI taxonomy): Eukaryota > Metazoa > Arthropoda > Insecta > Coleoptera > Curculionidae > Pachyrhynchus > Pachyrhynchus sulphureomaculatus. The sequence continues at coordinate 179,879,743 of CM032454.1, forward strand.
CAGGCTTTAATTTCCATATCTGAATCCTACTTATAATTTATAAGGCATCCCAGGTATCTGAAGTTTCTAACCTGTTCTATATTCTCCTCTCTTTATACGAATGCGGACGTCCTGGATTGGGTTTCTACTAATTTTGTTTTGTTTATATTGACGTTCAATCCAAGATTTTCTCTTGCGTGTATACAGCTTTCAATAATACCTGAAGAGCGTCTGCGCTGTCTGCTAAAATCGCAGTGTCATCCGCATATCTGATGTTGTTTATAGGAGCCCTGTTCACCTTGATACTTAGATCATCCTCCGACACTGCCTCGACGAAGGCTCGTACAACCAAGATACACAAGCATGGGCGAGAAAACAAAACCCTGCCTATCTCCCTCCTTTATTTTAAAATTCTCTGTTGCGCTACCATCTTGCAGTCTTACTTCAGTTGTCTGATTCCAGTATAAACCCGTTATGATTCTGATATCTTTAGAATCTACCCCTAGTTCTTGCAGGTATTTTATGAGGATATCATGGTTAACGTTGTCTAACGCCTTCTGGTAATCTATGAAGCACATAAATACACCCGGTCTCTGGTCCAGGCAATTCTAAACTAGCATTTGGAAACTGAGATGGCTTCTGCCGTCCCAAAATTCCGTTCAAATTCGAACTGACTATCTCCACTAACTTCCTCGCATTTTTTCTACAGCCTCGTGTGCATTTTTTTTTGGTGCAAATATGTTGACGACACATTTCTTGCTGTATGGTAAAAAAAAATCTTTATTTACCTAAGTCAACACACTTGCATTCAGACATAAAATTCACAATGTAAACTGAATTGAATGGTTTCGCTTTTTTTCTGGCGGTACTGGTACAAATAACAATTAACGGCGTCTTGAGACAATTAGTATATAGAAAGCCAACTCATACTAATAGATGTTTAAATAATAACTTATATCAGCATTCTTCTCAAAAGATATCTGCTATCAACTAGTAGTATTTAGAGGTATAATAATATATGATTAACATTCTGTATCATTAAAAACAAATAAACCAGTATTCTAAAAAAAAATGAAACTGCATTGATGATAGTAGATGTTCTGTTAACCACTTTAAAAGCATGTCTTCCAGACAAGATAATTATCACGAGTAACCAGTAGATAGTGCATCACTAATAAATGCTCAAGTTGTGGTTTGCATTACAAATAAAAAATGAATATCATATCAGCTTACAATTCAGAAGGAGAAGGAACAGTTCAACTTCAATGTTTCAAATATCAAACAGAAAAGATCTCTGAATATGTTTAGTTCAATCGTAGGGAAAACGTTAGAAAGTTACTTTAATTTAACTCGGTCTAATCTCAAAAATTAAAGTTTCAAGATTTTGGAAATATAGTAGCCATAGTAACCCATACGTGAAAGAGAACTGCTTGAAAATTTGATATTTAGTTCCCTCTGACACAAAAACATGCACATCTACTGACAGACTTTTAGTATCATAAAAGTAGAGATATTGTATGTCTTAACTACACTACGGGTAAAGATTTTCACGAGTCTTTCCAACAAAAAGTATTTAAGTTGATTTTCCACCAGAAAATTAAATTTAATCTGGGCTTAAGAAGTTGTTTTAACTTGAAAGATGTAATAATTATTTTCGCCAAAATAGGACACTTTTTGTCGGTAAAGCTTTAAATAATGGAAAGTAATAGCATCACTACGTGGCTTGTTATAAAACTGCTACATGGGCGGTGTAGCAGTACCCTCTTTGCCTTTGAATGCCAAGTTTCAGTGTGTAAATCTCATATAATTATATACCACTGACTATTCTATTCATTTAAGATGCTTGTCATACGAAGACCACATCAAGCTGGAGATTTCCTCTGGTTGACGTTGCCGAGACGTTAAATATAGGTCAGTCAACAAACTTTGAAAGCGGAAATGTACCAAGATGAATTAATAAGTCGAAATACATTTATTCTTCGGTATAATCTCCGCTAAGTTCAATACATTTTTTTACAGCGATTTTTCAATTCATTTACCCCATCTCTGAAGTAGTTTTCCGGAAAGTCTTCAAAATATCCATCTACGGATGCTATCACCTTATTATTTATTAAAAAACGCTTCCCACGTGGAAATGAGGTTGGGAACATATGAAAATAAAATGGAGCCAAATTTGGCGAATGGGACGGATGTTCCAACAATTTATACTTTAATCCGACCAGTTTTGCCGTTGCCAAAGTACCTTTGTAAGCAAGTGCATTGTCATGATGAAAGATGATTTTTTTCTTCTGCAAACCGGGCCTTCTCTTGCGAATTTTCTCGTCCAGCTTGTCCAAAAGATTGCAGTAATACTCTCCTTTAATCTGTCACACATAGATAAAATTGCTGGTTTTACTGTTGTAGAACATTTCAACTGTTTGGGATCCCTCATAAGTAACAATGGTGGTTGTAAAGCGGAAGTAAGAAGACGTTTGGCAATGGCTAGAAATCCAGCCTTATATTCTCCATAGCAACTTACGCATCGGAAAAATGGACCATTAAGCAAAGTGACAAAAGATGAATCGATGCGTTTGAGATGTGGGCATATCGAAGAATCCTCAGAGTATCTTATACCGAATCCCGTGCTAATGTATCTATTCTTGAAGAGCTTGGTATAAATGACCAACTTTTGAATAGAATTAATAGACAGTACCTGAAATATTTTGGTCACGTTATGAGGAAAGTGGATGCCATGGAAAAGCTTATAGTAACAGGGAAGATCTCAGGAAATGAAGGAGCAGACTTCTTTAATACTTTAAATAACTTTGCATGGATTTAAGTTGCCGATAAACCTTCCAAAATAAAGAATTTTATCACTGCACGATATTCGATTTTTTCCATTTTTAAAAAAATTTTCAACCCGTCTACTTTAACCAGCTAATAAACAACTTTACACATCGACTTGAAATTTAAGGTATGTTCGTATGACAGATAAAGCTTTAAAATGGCCTTCAATATTTGGTTCAAGTGATGCTCCGTCTTGTGACTAGCTGTCTCATGCCCAAAACATTAGTTAAGATCTCAGGAAATGAAGGAGCAGACTTCTTTAATACTTTAAATAACTTTGCATGGATTTAAGTTGCCGATAAACCTTCCAAAATAAAGAATTTTATCACTGCACGATATTCGATTTTTTCCAATTTTAAAAAAATTTCAAACCCGTCTACTTTAACCAGCTAATAAACAACTTTACACATCGACTTGAAATTTAAGGTATGTTCGTATGAGAGATAAAGCTTCAAAATGGCCTTCAATATTTGGTTCAAGTGATGCTCCATCTTGTAACTAGCTGTCTCATGTCCAAAACATTAGTTAAGATCTCAGGAAATGAAGGAGCAGACTTCTTTAATACATTGAATAACTTTGCATGGATTTCAGTTGCCGATAAACCTTCCAAAATAAAGAATTTTATCACTACACGATATTCGATTTTTTCCATTTTTAAAAAAATTTCAAACCCGTCTACTTTAACCAGCTAATCCTGACTTTACACATCGACTTGAAATTTAAGGTATGTTCGTATGACAGATAAAGCTTCAAAATGGCATTCAATATTTGGTTCAAGTGATGCTCCATAGGTGTCGCTTTCAAAACTTATGATGAGACTGTGCGTGAAATGATTTTTAAAAAATGACAAATTCGGCTCAAACCTATAGTAGATACTCTGAACATTTCGTTAGAACGAGTTTTTCGCATTAAGCCGACTAAAAACGACATCATCCAAGTTGATTTATGGCCGCTTTAAACAGGATTCCTCTAATTTTTTGGATCGAATGGTAACTATGGATGGATGGTATTATGATCCCTATCAATTGGTCCCGTATTATGTGCAGAGACAAAGGAGCACTCGAAGGAGTAGGAACATGCTGACTAACCTCGACTTAAGAAGTGCCGTTTACAGAAATCAACAAGAAAAGTTTTTGCTTCTGTTTTTTTTTTGGACAGTGATGGAATACTTATTACATATTACTCGGAACATGGTAAAACCGTAATTGAAAAGTATTATTCTTTATTATTAACTAAATTTCGCCAAAAATTTGTTGAAAAACGCCGAGAAAAAGTATCTTAAGTTGTGTTGTTTTTGGAAGACAATGCGCCTGCTCACAAATCGCTGATAATCTTGCAATAAATGAACAAATTTGGTTTTGAGCTAATGGATCATTCCCCATATTTCCCTGATTTATCTCCCTCGGACTATAATCTATTCCCAAAATTTTTGAAAGGAGCAAATTTAATTCAAATGAAAAAGTAATAAATATTGTGGAAGACTGGCTTGCAAACCAACCCAAAAAATTTTTTTTGGAAGGTCTCTAGTTACTTTGTAACCCTTGCACGAAGTATATAAAGTTGAAATTAGATTACGTTGAATGAACAATTCAGATTTTTGAAATTTGCTTGTTCTTTTTCTGCTAGAAACCTATAAATACGCTCGTATATTATCAATGGTATTATTTTGAATTTAGATCCTCTACGTCATCATTTCGACCCACCATAGAAATTGAAGCAGCGAAAATTGAGAAGCGACCTACGTCCATACAACGTTGCAGAAGCGACACACTTACTGTTCCATTTCTTCATAATAAAAGTGTGAATCAATCATCTGAGTCCATTAGATCCTACAGATCTAGGAATAGAGACTGCAAATCTGATAAACTAAAAGGTATTTCTCATAATTTAGATGATAGATAAGACAGAATGATAAAAAAACTTTGTTGTATCGGAAAACGCTCTTAAACAGATTACCATTTTAATTTATATTTCATCTTTGTTGGCTTTCCTGACCTCATAACATGCTGAAATCATATGGTAAAATAGATTTTCGGTACTAGTGCAGGAAATACTAAAAAGTTCATTATTAAAAGAAATATTAAACGAATACACCAAAAATATACTACGCTCGTTTTTAAAGTAAGTACCGTTTTGATATTAAAAAATACAAGGCCATTTTTTTTAACTACTTTGTTTTTACATGAACGCCCGGACCTTAATCTAACTTTTAACATAATTTCTACGTATATTCTATCTTCTTTAAGTGCAAAAACAAATGGTCGTTACTGAGCTGTACGGGGGATGATAAAGTTATTCCCAGCCATATGATGCTAAGCGATCTTGGGTTCAATGGGCCACGTGTGGACGAACATTGTTCTGAAGCAAAACAATCCCTCTTTTGCGCATATCACGCCTTTTGTTTTGGATTGCACGACGCGGCTTATTTAAGATCTCACAATATGTCTCAATATTTACGAGACAAAAAAATCCACAAGCAACTTCTCCTGCCTATCCCAAAACGTAGTCCACATCATTTTTCGGGCTATAATTATTTGCTTCCGGTGTAATATGAGTAACCTAGTCACTAGTGACAATTTGGCTTAAAAACTTATCCCCTTCGGCACTGTACCTCTCGAGGAAAGTCAAAGCACTGACTAAACGATTGGTTTTGTACACCTCAGTCGGCATTTTTGGTAACCAGCATAAGCACAACTTCCGATAATTTAGACGTTCTGCCATAATTTTATAAAGAACACTTCTTAAAACTTGAGGAAACACATTAGATAATGATAAAGTCGAAAAGCATCTGTTATCTTGAACTTTTTCATTATCTTTCTGCATTAGGTTCATTAATGACGGTCGATCGCCCACTTCATCGCTCATTGTGTGCGTTTGTACGGCCATCTTTAAATGCTTTAACCTATTTTCGTACTGTTCTATCGCTGATATCGTTTTCGCCATACATTTTACTAATCTACCGTTGAATTTTGGCTGCTTTTGCGTTTCTTGCATTTAAGAAACGAATTACGGAGTGTATTTCACAATCTGCTGAATTTTCAATGGCTTAAGGCATATTAAACACGAACGTAAACTCGGGCGAATCCTTCCGTAATGATGTCTGTGGCTAGCCAATAAATGCAGCATTTTATATATATTCAACACGTATATGCGGAACGGCGACCGCAACGCTACAACGGGCATATTTCAAAACGTTACTTACTTAAAAAAACGCGCCTCGTATTTTAATACAATATTATTAATTACCCTAACACTAACATTTTTGGTTACGTAATAATACTTTTCTTTCATCTAGTCGAATCGATCCTTTTTCAGAAAGAAATAACCCAGAAACGAGAGATAAAAGTTCAGGTGGTTGGAGCGATTACTCGAAATCAAATAAAGTGAAATTAGGGAAATTCGGACAGTTTGTGGAAGGAATAAAAAATGACAAAAGGGAAAGCAGGAACACCGGTGGAATTTATCATTTGCAAAAATCAAGGAGCGACGTTCTCGATATCAAAGGTACGTAAGAAAAAAATAAAATTGAAAATATGTTGGGAAAAAATACAGATGTAAGTGTAAAATAAAATATTTTTGATATCTATGTTAGGATGTTAAGATTTCGAGTAAAGAACTAAAAGCATACATGCAATGCGTACATTATTTTCAACTTCAATTGTGACCATAGAAAATAAACAAATTGTAAGTTTTATGTTCGAACATCCTTGCTTCCTTTAATGATGTAACATCTGCAACTTGTAAATGCAGATATCAGGTTGTATATTCCCTAACTCCTATTACAAAAACTATTTCGTCCGAGTAGCAACTGTAAATACCTGCAAAGGGTCTAGGCGGTTAAGATGGTGAAAAATGCCCCCAGCGCTTTTGAAAAAACAAAAAATATCCTCATGTAGAACATAAAAAAATATGATTTTCCTGAAATTTTCAGCCCTCTAGACTTTCCCATAACCTCAAAAATCTATAAAACGTGATTTTTCGGTTTTTTGGCGATATCTCCGATTCTATTCATCGTAAAAAAACCTTTTTTTTTTTTTTCAAATTGTAGGATTTCTTATTGCCTACAACATTTTTTTAAAAAAATTTTGGCGCGAAATTCAAATTGTTTTGCGCGTTTTAAATTTTTTAAATTGAATTATAAAAAAACTAGGACTTACTCAGGCCCCAAAAAAATATATATTGTGTATTTTATGTCAAACTATGCCTGTGAATTTTTTCAGATTTTTAGAGGGAAAATGGTTACAAACGCGAAAATCCGCTTTTTTCGTCGTTTTTCCGCATTTTTACCTACTTTTGGGGCAGAGAATTTCGTTGTAGATCCTCAGTTGCTTCAAAATTATATATATATATATATATATATATATATATATATATATATATATATATATATATATATATATATTATCGAAATACTATTGAATCATTTTATGTAATATAAAGACCATATTGCCCCATTTTTCCAATTAAGACAAGATTAAGGCAAGATTAACACATTTTTATTTTTTTTTTTGTTTTGAGTAATTAGTCATACTTCATAATTCATCCAAATATATAATTTTATAGAAATTAAAACATTTCTGTTTATAAAAACATCATATAGAAAAAAGATGTTCTATATTTAATTGAATTAGCGTTAACTTGGTAAAAATACATATTCAACAAATTAAATACACATGTAAGTGTGATTTTTACTTAATATTATTAATATAAAGTAAAACAATATTTATATTATAAAGTAAAAATCACACTTACATGTGTATTTAATTTGTTGAATATGGATTTTTACCAAGTTAACGCTAATTCAATTAAATATAGAAAATATTTTTTCTATATGATGTTTTTTATAAACAGAAATGTTTTAATTTCTATAAAATTATATATTTGGATGAATTATGAAGTATGACTAATTACTCAAAACCAAAAAAATAACTTAAAAATGTGTTAATCTTGCCTTAATCTTGTCTTAAACTTGCCTTAATCTTGTCTTGATTGTGATTTTAAAGGGAAAAAATGGCACATTATGGTCTTTATATCACATAAAATGATTCAATAGTACTTCGATAATATATATATATATATATATATATATATATATATATATATATATATATATATATATATATATACATATATATATATATATATATATATATATATATATATATATATATATATATATATATATATATATATATATATAATTTTGAAGCAACTGAGGATCTACAACGAAATTCTGTACCCCAGAAGTAGGTAAAAATGCGGAAAAACGACGAAAAAAGCGGTTTTTTTTTTTTTTTTTTTGCGTTTGTAACCATTTTCCCCCACCTCTAAAAATCTGAAAAAATTCACAGGCATAGTTCGACATAAAATACACAATATATATTTTTTTGGGCCTGAGTAAGTCCTAGTTTTTTTTTAATTCAATTTTAAAAATTTAAAACGCTCAAAACAATTTGAATTTCGTGCCAAAATTTTTTTAAAAAAATAGCATGTTGTAGGCAATAAAAAATCCCACTATTTGAAAAAAAAAAAGGTTTCTACGATGAATAGAACCGGAGATATCGCCAAAAAAACGGAAAATCACGTTTTTTATAGATTTTTGAGGTTATGGGAAGGTCTAGAGGGCTGAAAATTTCAGGAAAGTCATATTTTTTTTATAATCTACATGAGGATATTTTTTGTTTTTCAAAAGCGCTGGGGGCATTTTTCACCATCTTAACCGCCTAGACCAGAGGTGTCAAACTCAATTTTGCAGAGGGCCATATATTAAATTTAGAATGTGTAGGCGGGCCAGATTCAAATAAAAAAAATGTACTGAATTATTATAACATTTTATTTATTTAATTATATAGTATATAATATTCTTCTTTCTGTGTGACACATTGCGATCGCGGGCCTTATTGATACGTCCCGGGGGCCGGATGCGGCCCGCGGGCCGTATCTTTGACATCCCTGGCCTAGACCCTTTACAAATTGTAGAGAGATGTTATCGAAGCAAAAAATGGTTCTCTCCTAGTCTTCGATGTATTTCCTCCGTCTCCACACTCTCCCTTTCCCGACACTCTGGTAAATATCTACGAAATGGCGAGAAATTTTGTTAAGCGGAATGACTGTTGGTAAGCGTAATTCTTGCAATCAATGGTTGTGGTACAAGTTTCAAACAGATACAATGCGCAGTTGTTTGTTGGCAAATAGAGACTGAACTAACAGAAGTTCATAGGCACTCAAGATCATTTATTGCTGAATAAATGAAATTAAACGTGGCCGTAAGCAGTGTCGGCTCCTCTATAGGAGCACATAAGCAAATAAACTCCCTCTCACAAACAAGGCAAATTGCAAATTATTTTGTTTTATACCTTAGTCATACAAACGTCTTTTAAAGAAGTGAACCTTCCCTACAAATAGACAAAAACAATTTATAACAACCCTAATAATTTACGTACCGTTAAACCTCGAGTTGTTACTGAAGCTCCCTAAGCGCACAAACTACAAGGACTGGATGTAAAGCAAGACGGTATACGCCGCTGTCTCCTTTATATCTTTTTGGCGCTCTGGCAAACTATGTCTCTCTCTATTCTGATTCGTTTATATTTTACATCTAATCTAAGCGATTCCAGTTAGAGTAGTTAAATTTGGTTTTGGTGCTCAATATTTGGCAACAAAGGGTGTATTGTATTGTATTAAGTCGTAAATGCAATTACATAGAGACATAAACTGATTATAACTGATGTAATGAACGAAAAAATGGATGCAGAGCCATGGTGTAGTAAATTGGCGCAAAAAGAAACTTTGAATATACAGTAAATTATTTAAAACAAAATTTTTCGAAGTTGCCTTTAGAAGACGAACTGCTGAAGAGAGTTGGGTGAAAAGTGGGGTAGTCGATCTAGCACGCTTATCACAAAAAATTAAAAAGCATGAAACTTCGCAGATTCATATAAATTCGCTGTTAGAATTAAGACTTTTGGGAAAAGTCGATATAAAACAATAACTGGAAAGTGCCTACAGAAGAGGTATTGGAAAACATAATGACAATGTACTGAAAAACAGATACATTTTGTCGAAAATTATAAATTGTATAAAGTTCTGTGGATGTTTCGAATTAGCTTTACGAGGACACGATGAAAGGGATGGTTTGCAAAATCCGGGCACTTTCAAAGGTCTAATCAATTTTATTGCAGAGTTGGATCTGGCTTTAAAAGAGCATTTGAAAAATCTACGGTCTTCAAAGGTACTTCAAAAATAATTCAGAGCGAATTATTAGATTGCATGCTACAAGTATGCCACGAATATATAAAGAATGAAATAGCAGACGCCCAATTTATCTCTGTTATAGCAGATGAGACCACGGATATTTCTTGTAAGTTTCAAATGATACTAGTTTTCAGATACATTTTAAAAGACGATAACTCAACTGAACGATTTTGGGCTTTTTTAAATCCACAAGATCATAAAGCAATTAGTTTAGCAAATTGTATTAAAGCCGTTTTGCTCAAAGTTACAGATACACCAAATAAATTAATTTCACAAAGCTATGATGGAGCAAATGTTATGAGTGGCCGCCATGGTGGAGTAAACAGAATTATTCAAGATGATTATAAATACGGCTATTATTTTCACTGTTATGCTCATCAATTAAATTTAATTTTAGCTCATGCAACTAGCCAGAATGCAGAAGTACGTATTTTCTTTTCTAATATAACAGATATTACGAATTTTTTTTCAAATTCTCCTCAGCGGGTTGAAATATTAAATGAAGTTGTACGCTGCCATATTCCAAGTACTTCTACGACGCGGTGGCTTTTTAAAAGTAAAGCTATAAATATTATTTTTGAGAACAGGGAAGCACTTATCGAATGTATAGAGAAGGTAGAAAATACTTCGAAACAACCTACCACAATTAATCAAGCCTCTGCAATCCATAGAATGTTATACGATGCACAATTTGTATTCTGGCTAACATTTTTTCTTAAAATTATGTCACACGCCGATATCCTATATAACAGTTTGAAAAAATCGACTTCTGATCCTGCACAGGAAGCCACAGCAATTAATATATTTGAAAAATGTATAGCTACTGAAAGAAAAAATGCTGAAGAAATTCCTACTTTAATTAAAGATGTAGTTCATTTTCAGAATAAAAGACGTAAGGAAGATCCTTATTTAACGAAAGTAGTTGCAGCAAAAGGAGTATTTGATTATATATTAATTCAAATTAAGGAAAAGTTTTCATTTAATAGTCATCTAAGTGGTTCGCTTCTGTTTATGTCTTCTAAGTTCTCGGAGTGTGTAAATAAATTCCCATCGCACTATTTAAATGATAGAGTTCAGGCATATCCATTTTTGGACAAAATTATATTACAAACTGAACTTGAACTTATTTATAAACGGCCAGATTTTAGAAATTTGCCAGGAGGGGTGCATTGTTTGCGATCTATAATCGAAAATAATTTACAAAATGTATTTTCCGCAACTACACTTTACTGCAGCTAATTATTACCATTCCGATGACAACAGGTGAAGCTGAAGGAAATTTCTCCACTTTAAAAAGAATTAAGTCGTTTTTGAGAAGTATCATGAATGAAGATAGACCTTCAGCATTGGAAGTGTTGTCAATAGAAAAGAAAATGATAGAAGGAAGATATTAGTGATTTTAATCAATTAGTGATTGACAAATTTGCAAATTTAAAAAATCGCCGTATGGACTTTTCGTTTAAACATTGCGTTTAGAATGTTCAACTTATAGTTAGATGTTTTAAACAAAACAATGAATTTTGCTATATTTCTAATATAGATTGCATTTTTTTTCGTCAAGTGTTGTACATTATTTATGTTCGCGTTTATACATATGTGTCAATACACCGCGCCGATTTGCCTGTTATACTTGGACCTTCTGTATTGGTAAGTGATTTTATATTTGATATTATGTTTAACTTGACTTTTAGCAATTTTCAATTAATATTGGGTAAGGTATTTTTATTTGTGACCATGGACTTTAGAAAATTTTAAAATGTTTTCTAGGTATGAATAGATACATAAAATTTTAAATTAAGTAGGTATCTGGAAATCGTGTATTCACGCTCTTATTGGCTCATAATACTACATACAACATAGCCTTGTGAGGTATGTGAACCTCCACCAGATTCCATCACGAGCCGCCACTGGCCGTACGAACACTGCAGATGCTGCACGTTCAGGACGCCCGATTGAGGTTTCTTTTGAAGAAATGGTCGATAAAAGATTACTGAGATGGAAGGCATACCATATGAACGGACGCATAATATCCTGCTTGAAGTTCTAAGAATGAAAAGGCTGAATGCGCGATGGGTACCACATTTGTTGACTCCAGACCAAAAACGCACGAGGAAAGACATTTCAAAATTGTGTTTGGAAAAGTTACAGCGTAAACCGGAAGAATTCTAGGGTATAAAATGATCAATAACCAACACACCCTAAATGAGTTTTCAACAAAGTTTGTTTCCGAACTTTCTTGAAAACTGATGACCCTGAAATTTTTTTTTTATCACAAGCACGATCACGATCCTATTTCCGTCCGTTGCTGAACGTAGGCCTCTCCCATTTCAGTCGATCTCTTCCTATCCTTAGCTATCGTCATCCAATTTATTCCAGCATGCCTCTTGATATCGCCTCGCCAGCGGAGGTTCGGCCTTCCCAAACATCGTTTGTTATCTCTCGGTCTCCATTCCACCAAGAGTCTCGTCCATCTCGTATCTCGCATTCTTGCTATATGACCTACCCATTGCCATTTAAGTTGTCTGTCTGCACTGTCTCTAGCACGTCTGAAACCTTGGTCTGCATTCAAATTGAAATATTAGTTTTTCGTTCATTTAGTTTGATGCCAAGCATTTGCCTCTCGTGGGCTCTCTGAGCTCCTGGTAGTTTTCGGGCATTTTCTTTTATCAGCGACCACGTTTCGGCACCATATATCATAACTAGCAAGATGCATGCCTTATACACCAGTTATTAAAAGTAATGCACTCGTGATAATTTGCGTTCAATCTACACCCGGCGGAGAATAATCCAGAATTTTTTCAAAATTTTTTGATCAGTACTTTTCGAGATAAGGGGGGGCAGCGATTTTTGGCTTTTCCAAAATAATTTAAACAAACGAAACGAGCGCAAGTATTACATTATATAATTTTTTGAACTCGTGTTTTCACAAGCTTTCATGGGATACCCCACTCGATAAACTGGTAATTTTTTTTCACCCTGATTTCACCCCCCTAAACTAACCCCGGAAGTTAAAATTTAACTTTCAGAAGTACACGGCTCTAATAGGGCCGTAAATTCCTATATTAGTGCCAAATTTTAACTTTCTACGTCAAATAGTTTCGGAAAAATTGAGTGTAACAGGCGGAGAGGCAGATAGACAGACGGATAGACACCGAAGTGATCTTATAAATGTTCCGTACGAAACACTAAAAATGAAATTAATAAAATTATTCTGTTCTTCTTTTATTTCACTTTAAAAACCTCTTCAGAAACACAAAACCCCAAACATCAAACATCTACAAAAAAAAACCGGTACATTCAAGAAGACAAACCGAAATCAGACAATTTCATATTAACTTGATAAAAGTAAAAAATTCTCCTGCTTTGTACAACATTAGAAGAGATCGGGATAAAATCGGATGAGAATTGTCTGTTTTGATAAGAGTTGAAAAATGAAAGTGCTCTAAAAGGGAATTACTTCAAAAGTTAGAGATAAAATGACTGACAAGGAGGATAAAACAAGTATAACTTAAATCTTTTATTAGGGATACGGGTATGAAAATGTACGTACATAAATAAAAAAAGTACATAAAGTTTTCTCCTTCTATTGAAACAAATACTCTAAATTTAGCAAACCCACAGTAATTAGGACCTAATTAGGTTATAAGGGTTTCGGAAATCATATATTACATTGCTGTCATCAAAAGAACTACCGGTTTCAAACACTGTGTGCTCACTGGGCCTGTCTCTTTTAAACCATATCTCAACATGAGAACCTGTAAACGTTGCCCACATTTTAGAATACATTGAGCTGCTTTTGGATGTTGACTCTAATGAGTTTTCCTCATCCATATTAAAGTTAAAAACATTGATTATATTATTAATTCGCGGTCAAATTGAAAAAATAAGCAAAGATTAGCCACTTTTTGAAATTGCTTTGATGCAGCAATTTCCTATAACATATCCAATTACAACACAATATGACAAAATAAAAAAAAACTCTCAAGTGCAAGTCGGACTTGCGCAATTGGTGTTCTGATAAAATAAAAAATTTTGTTATCCTAATTGAGTTTTCAACAAAGTTCGTTTCCGACCTTTGTTGAAGACTAATGACCTTAAAGTCGAACGCTTTTTTATAGTCTATGTAACCGATGTGAAGGTTTCTGTGGTCTTTTCTGGTTTGTCCCCCCATAATCAAGCTATCTATGATCAGCTGCTCTTTGCATCCTCGGCTATTTTTCCTGCACCCCTTCTGCTCTTCTGTGAGAATGTTGTTGTCTATTAGGTGTTGTTCTATTTTCTTGGAAACTGTGGCTGTGATGATCTTGTATAGGGTTGGAAGACAGGTGATAGGTCGATAGTTTGACAGGTTTGTGGTATCTGAGCTTTTGGGTTTGACGTATGTTATTCATTGTATAAGGAAAGTGTATGTGGTTGTAGAATGACTTTATTGATTTGGTATGTGAGTGCTTCGTGTGCGGTGGTAAACTGTTGAACCAGAAATTTTGTATATTGTCTATTCCAGGGCATTTCCAGTTGTGTGGGTATTTGATTGTTTCTGTATGCTATTATTGTGTAGTTTGGGCTATGACCAAATATTTTTCCAATAATCTGTGAGTTCTTGTTTGTTTGGTGGTTCAGTCACTGCTGTCTATTTGTTGTACATAGTTTTTTCGGTAGAACTGTTTTTCGTTTCTTCAGAAGAAGAGGTGAAAAAATCTCTATTGTAACAAATATATATATATATATATATATATATATATATATATATATATATATATATATATATATATATATATATATATATATACATATATATATATATATATATATATATATATATATATATATATATATATATATATATATATATAGATATATATATATATATATATATATACAGTCCCTGGCCAAATTATTAGACGCACTGCAAGATTTCATGTAAAATATTAATTACCGAGTGATATTGTACCGTTTTATTATTTTAAATTGATTTGTTTTTTATTTTTATATTATCCAATCAATTACCTATTTATTTGACATAAATAAAACAGCATTAATTTAGAAAAGCATAAGTTTATTAAGTTTTAAAGAAAAGTGAAATTAATGTTAGTAAAAGTCAATATTTAGTTGAGCCACCTTTAGCCGCTATCAAAGCTTTAATTCTGCGCGGCATGCTATCACTGCAAGATTGTACTGTCTCCTGCATTTGAGGATGATGATTCCACACATGAATAATCTTTTCTAGGAGCTGGGTTTTGTTGGTAATCACATCTTTAGCCACTTCTCTTTTCATCAGCTCCCACACATGTTCAATGGGCTATTACCCGGCCAATCCAACAGAGGGATATTTTTTTCTGCCAAAAAAGCTTTAACAGACCGAGCAGTGTGGCAGGGAGCTCCATCTTGCATGAAAGTGAATGGTTCCCCATTTGGAAACCATTCTCTGAGCTGCGGAATCAACCGATTTTGTAATACTTCTTTGTACTGATCTTGCCTCATTATTCCTTTGACGACGTACAGACGTCCAGTGCCCTTGCCGCTGATGACTGACCAAATCATCACTTTGGTGGGATGTTTAACCGTCGGGACGACACAATCAGGATGAAACTTTTCTCCATGACGACGACGCACATACTGAGCTTTATTCTGCAAAATTTCGAATGTGCTTTCGTCACTGAAGCAGACCTGTCAAAAATAGGAAAAATATATAAACTTTCATGTTTATTTGCTTTATTTAACTGAAAATGATAATAATGTATCAATTATTGATTAAATTGCTGTATCTTACCGATCTCCAGAAGTCCACATCTTTGTCTTGCCATTGTTTGGCCCACTTCAGGCGCTTTGCTTTCATTACAGCTGTTAACTTGGGCTTCCTGGCGGGGCGACAGGCCTTAAAATCTAATTCTTTCAATTTTCTTCGAACAGTGCGCTCAGAAGCATTTACGCTAGCATCCTGGAGTTGTGATTTTATTACCTTTGTGGTAGCAAATCTGTTTTCTACACAAATTTTCATCGAACATCTCTCTGACCGTGGAGTGAAAATTGGTTTTCTACCGCATCTTTTCTTTCTTTTCGGGCTTAATTCCTTCCCTGACTCAATTTTCTTTTTTATGCGTCGTACACTAGCTTCAGAAACCTCCAATCTTCGTGATATTTCTCGGTTTGTAAATGTTTTCGCAATCACAAGTGCCTTCTCTTCAGTTTTTTTACGTGGTGAAAGATCGCCTTTTCTACCCATAATGAAAATAGTCCAATTACTAACAAAACACTGCATACAAAATAAACTAATAACTGAGTAGTATAAAACTGTTAAACAAACAATCACAGTCCATAAAGCCACAAAAACACGTCCGTACCTGACTCGATTCCGATCGCGACTGATACAGGTTTGTACTTATTTACGTTCATGTATCACTTTGTGAACACAGTGTTGCCATATCTGAAAAATAAATACAAATATGTAGTCTACAACAATTCTTTTAAATAAAAATCAATAATATTGTAGTTTAAATATACCATTATTGCATAAAAACTCTTAAGAAACATAAAATTACTAAAAAAAATACAGTGCGTCTAATAATTTGGCCAGGGACTGTATATATATATATATCTATATATATATATATATATATATATATATATATATATATATATATATATATATATATATGAAGAAGCTGTCGTACAGCGAAACATATCATGGTGTTAAAAATAAAAAATTTTGTGGAAATTTAAGTAGTGTTTTACTTCTTTCAAAATTTCGAGTTAAGGATTTCCACCAAGTATCGGCTGAGTCAATTCAAGTATTATTTTTATCATTATTATATCGTATATATTATAAAAATATCTGATTTTTCCAAGTTTTTCAAACCGATTTCTGTTCATTCTTGCATAATTTTTTAACAAGCGAGCATGCTCTGTAGATTTCTTTCTGCATAAACGATTTAACAAAATAAGAACACTTGTATTGTAAAGAAGAATTTTGTCTTCCCGGCATCCGCATACATTTATTAAAAACCGTAAATATAAATTTCAAATATAGCTTCCTATTAAATTTTAAAGAAATAATTTTACACAAAAAGCAAGAAGATAAGTAAGGAAAATCTTGAAAAGGTTACTTTTAAAAAGTACCCATACACAAAGTCCGTAATTGACTGGAGAGAGGTAAAAATTTTCATGGATTTATCAAGCGTGAAAAAATCCATAGAATAAATGAGGATAAAAATATCTACGCGATAAGAAATGAAAAATGAAAGTGTTCCGTAACAGAGTAAAGAATTGGGTCGGGACGATTCCGGCTCGAAAAGTGTCATAAGATGTGATTTTTTTGTGAATTGGATATATGTGAATAGGATTTAGAGTATCGGAAAAAGTTTTGTATCGAATAGAGCTAAAAAATAAATGGGAAATTTATTTGTTGTTAAATTTACATGCAAGTGTTTCAGCGAAATTATGAAATATTGTCAGATTTTGAATTTATACTGCCTATTAAGGCAGATCACTTAGGAAATGGGAAAAGTTATTTATCTCGTATTTTCTTCGTAAACACGCAGTTTCTACAACTAAAGGATAAATTATCGCTATGGCCGCCTCTCTTAAAATATTAAAGACAAGTCGATTCACTTAGTCCCTTTATCTTCAACCTCGTCATGGACAGAATAGTGGAAAAACTTCCAAAAACTAGAGAATACAAAATGGGCAATACACACTTCCACACACGCTACGCTACGCCCAGGATGCAGTCCTCTTCTCCGATTCCGACCTTCAGAAGATCTTTCATGCCGTCAATTTGGAAGCGAGAAAACTAAACATAATTAACACAACCAAGACTAGTATGGTAGCTTCAAAAGAATTATTAAGATCCAAGCTGGAGATCCGAGGAAGTATTATTGAACAGGTTGATAATTTTAAATACACTACCGTCAGAAAGTATTTGCCCTCCTAATTATTTCAGTCCCAAGGCAGCAAAAACCCAGATAATATATATATATATATATATATATATATATATATATATATATATATATATATATATATATACATATATTTAATTTTAATGAATTATTATTTATTTTCACATTATTTGCAGTCTAGAAAATCAGAAAAATATGCATGATTTTCAAGGATTTTTCTCATTTATGTGACCTCCTTTGTTTTTAGTTACCGCTTTACAGAGTTGCGGCATTGTGTGCAGCAGTTTCTTCAGAGTTTCTTCGGTTATTTTAACCCATTCTGCTTGTAAAAGTTCCCAGAAGTGATTTTCTGATGTTGGATTGAGTTTTCGAATACACCTGTCTAAATGGTCCCACACCAATTCGATGGGGTTCAAGTCGAGTGATCGTAGAGGCCAAGTCATCACTTCCAGGACGTCATCGGATTTCTATTAGTCCAAAAGTTCTCTGATTTGTTTAGCAGAATGTTTAGGGTGGTTGTCATGCCGAAAAATAAATTTCCCCTGAAAAATATCTCTTCCAGATGAAAGCAGTTAGCAAAATTTTTTAATACTGTTCTTATCGCATGATTCCTTCTATCCTAAAGATTTTTCCAACTTTACCGTTGCCAAAACAACCCCAAACCATTACTGAACCTCCACCATGTTTTACTGTAGGCAACTGACAAGCTTCCAACATCCTCTCTCCAGCTGACCGCCGTACGTAAACTCGTCGATTTGAACCGAAAATTCCGAATTTAGATTCGTCGCTCCAAAGGACGAAATTCCATTTTTTTGGTGTCCAATTTTCATGTTCTCGGGCCCATTCTGATCGTTTACGTTTATTTACTTGCCTAAGAAGTGGTTTCCTCACTACAACTCTTCCGTGTAGTCCAACTTCTGCTAACCTGTTCTTCACGGTTGTCACGCTGATGGGGATGGGCCGCTCCAGGTTTACTTGAGCCGTGATTTCTGGTGCGGTTAGGCGGCGATTACGTCTGCTGGACATTGTTTTAGCTCTGTCTTCAGCGGAAGTCGTTGTTCGACGCCTTCCTGAACGTTTTTTGGTTGAAATTCCATGTCCTGCAAAAATTTTTTTTACGATATAGTCCACCGTTCTCCTTGGCATCCGCATATCACTCGCGATTTGTCGATTCGAGTGACCATTTTGATGCCTCGCATTTATCAGAGCCCGATTTTCAACGGAAACTTCTTTCGTTTTTGGCATTTTCACAAAACAATTAAGCCTATATCAATGACAAAGAGTACTGTTTGCGAATGGTTCTTTTCCAAAAGGGCAATGGTATTTATAGCATGGTTTTTATCATAAAATGTCACTCGAGTGACCATTTTGATGTCTCGCAATTATCAGGGCCCGATTTTCAACGGAAACTTCTTTCGTTTTTGGCATTTTCACATAACAATTGAGCCTATATCAGTGACAAAGTACTGTTTGCAAATGGTTAATTTCCAAAAGGGCAATGGTATTTATAGCATAGTTTTTATCATAAAATGTCACTAGAAATTTTCATAATCCCTAGAAACTTGAAGAGTTCTTATTTCAACTGGAAATCTCAGAAATCGCCTCAAAACGATTATCGTGCAAAACTTGCAAATTTGTTCTAATTGGTTTTTAATTTTTGATTTCGCCAAAAAGGCTTATCTAAACAATTTTATGATGGACACTTGTTAAGAACAATTAAATTTACCTAATATAATAAAAGGATTTAATTAGGTAATAAATTTTGGCAGTTACATTGAAATTTCTAGGTGGGCAAATACGAGTACTTTCTGACGGTAGTGTACATGGGGACAATGATAACAAGCTACGGGGACTTAAACAGGGAAGTAAAACAACAGTCTATGAAGGCATCACTAATAGCAAGTTGCTTTACGGATATAGTATGGAAAAATAAATACCTCACAATGGAAAGCAAAATAAGAATATACAAGACAACAGTGAGACTAATCCGCACATATGCTGAAGAAACAAGAGCTAACACATGTGAAACAGCACAAATAATGGAGACAACAGAAATGAAGGTGATTAGGGACATACATGGAAAACTATCCACGACAGAATCCGCAACAAAGATCTACAAGAACTAAGTAAGATCCAAGAAATATCCAAATGGACCAAAACTAGAAGAAAACCCTGGAATAAACACGTAGATCAGATTGACGACAAGAGACTGGTAAAAAGGGCCAAACTTAATAAACCTTGCGATAGAAAAACTAGGGGCAGACCTCCGAAAAGGTGTGGGATGTTAATTATAAAAGAAAGATTGGAAATAATACAAAAATTGTTGATTACTCAAGAGGACCGTAAAAAGAACATTTTGATATGGGCATAACACACATGCTGCAGGAAAATTCCTAAAGCGCTACAGGAGCGACGTGTGTGCGAAAAAGCGATTAGTCTTGATTCGATGCAAATTGTACTCGGTGGGAAAGTTCTTGAAAAGGGTTGTACGAGAAGTGAAAAGCTGAACCTCATACGGATGTGAAGTATTAGCGCGACGTGTATCCCTAGCATGCCCTGCTCCGGAAGGAATTAAGCGTGCTACATCCATCGAACACTTTCCATGAAGGTACTTGTGGAATAGACTCAAATCGCCAACCGTTTGAGTTTCCAAAGAATCAAGGTTTTTAGTGTGTTTTGGGGCTTGAATCAGGCGAACACCTCTCTTCTGACTAGAATCCAACAAATACAATGTATGTTTGGGAGGGGATCACCAAACATGGGGACAGTATTCCATCATTGGTCGAATTTGTGCTTTATACAGAATTAACAGTTGTTGTGTGAATGCGACATGTTCATGCCAAGACCCATTTGGTTCCAAGTTAATGCTCAGCAAATTGAGTGACGATGCTAGAGGATGATCCTGACATAGCTATGTCGGGTTCCACAACGCGTTAAAATTTTTAGAAAAAATTGCCGCATAGGTTTTTGTTGATTTAAATCAGAGGTTCCCAAACTTTTTTTTCTCGTAGACCACTTTCAAAATTTTACTGGTTTCGGTGGACCATATTCCCAAAACTCATCAAAAAATGTGAAGATTAGATCTAACGATGGAAATTTGCATTGTGGCTGAGTTCCAACCCTAAATTCGGAGTGGTAAAAATAAAAAGAAAAATAATATATTTTCTTGTGTTCTATTTATTAAAATAATATGATTACGGACTTAACAGAATTAAAATTAAACATTAATAACGTACCGTAACTTCAACAATGCAAATCAACAATTAAAAAAAAATAGTCATAATTTTAATGGGAGGGATGTACTTGATGGATTGATAGCAAATTATCAATATTTGGCTTCAGTTTTGTAAGGAATAACCGCAAATCTCCCCGTTCTGTGATGTTCAATCTGCTCCTTTTTTTTGTTAATAGGTTTGTAACGACACTAAAACTTTTTTCGACAAGGTATGACGAGGGAAACGCTATCAAAAGTTTTCTCGCAATTTCCCACAGCCCAGGATATTTTTCGGGTATTTCTGCCTGCAGCCAAAATGTTTGATAGCCTTTTTTTTAATTTTCACCTTCAGCTCCTCATTGGTGCTAAGCTCGAGTAGCTCCTCTTGTAATACCACATTCGCACCTTCCGTTTCATCAAATGGATTTATGATCCATGGTGATATTTCCATCGTCAGAATATCTTCAAATCTATTTTTGAAGTCATCATGCAGGACATTTAAATGTTGAACGTATGTCTGAATATCCTCATCAAGACATTCTGCCTGTGACAAGTTTGGAAACTGGGTGAATTCGCGCCGACTAATATTTTGCTTCATAAATTTCAATTTTCCAAGAAAAGCCGAAATTACACCCTTTGTTTTTATTAAATTTAGGCTGTCCCCTTGTAACTGCAAGTTAATGTCTTTACATTTTTTGAACAAATCTGTCAAATACGCTATGTCTGCTTTCAATTTGATCAGGTCTTCTTTTAAATCTGGATCTTTACTTTCCAGAAACTCTAAAACTGATTCAAAAAGTGAGTAAAATCTTGTTAAACATGCACCTTTCGACAACCAGCGTACTTCAGTATGTAAAAGCAATCGTTGGGAGTCTTCATCATTTTCGTCGCACAATTGTGCAAATAAACGGGTATTCAACGCATTGCTTCTTATTTTGTTAGCTTCTCTAATCACAAATTGAAGTGATTGGTGCAATCTATTACTCAAATTTTTCGCTACCAGGTGTTGTCGGTGGATTACACAGTGAATTGCAGTTACTCCTGGTATAATTCTTTTAAGATGGCTTATAAACCCACGATATCGCTCGAAGATAGCAGGAGCTCCATCTGCTGCCACCGAAATAATGTTTGTAAATGGAATCGATTTTTCCTTAAAAAAATCACTCAGGACATTAAATATTGATTCGCCTTTAGTGTCCGTCTCCAAAGTTTTCGCGAATAGCAGCTCTTCATGGATTTCTTCGTCCATAACAAATCGAACATATGACAATAATAATGCTTCATTCCCAGGTAAAGTTGACTCGTCCAGTTGAATAGAAAAATGAGTTGTTTGCAGATAGTTACACAAGAAGCTTTCAATATCAGAGCTTATTTCATCACTACGTCTTTGTACAGTGTTGTTACTCAAAGGAATTCTTTTGAGTACGTCAAATGGAGGTTTGTGCAGAACAGTTTTTAAAACCTCTTCAACAGCGGATAAAATTAACTGTTCTCCGATGGTGTGCGGTTTTCCAGATTTCGCTATAAGCAATGAGATATTGTAAGATGCCCGCAAGCCATCATCGTTACTTTGAGACGTTGAAACGAACATACTATGCACGGTGGGTCTCTTTTCATATTTTTCCTTCAATGTTTGAAAATATTTTAAATCTTTACCTATTTTATCAGGATGACACCTTCTTAGATGATCTTCGAGCTTCGATGGTTTCATAGAGTCACTGCTCAAAACTTTGTTGCATAAAAGGCAATCGTTTGTCTGCCTTTGATGGAAGAAAATCAAATTTCAAATAATCAACACTGTACTGTCGACATTTCTTCTTAGATTCAGCCATGTTTTGTATCAGTTACCTACCTGTAAAAAAAAAAAAGTTTGATTTAGTAATCATAAGGCGACTTTAACAGGATATGGCTATTTTAACAGAATAAAATGGGATTAATTAATTATTGCAATGAAAAAACCAAAATGCCGGCGGCAAAACTGATTTTAATTATTAAAAGCAATAAAATACTAAGACCCATATAGAGATTTTCACAAAACGGCTGAACCTATTTTAATGTAATATAAAATATTTTTTGATTAATTATATTTTGATACATTTCTGTAAATTCAAGAGAAAATACTTTTAAAGAATATTTTGACATCAAAACTCCGCGATTTTAATGATTTATTTATTACTTTGATGTACGTTACGAGTGGTACATAAAGACACGTTAAGAAAATATTTTTAGTCATTTAGCATTAGCAACTACGAGGGCACTGAAATATGTACAAACATGCAGGTCAATCATATATCTCTCCTTTAGTGAATCACCACAGTCGGGTAAATAAATAATTTTATAATAAAAAGTACTAAAAGTTCAATCTTTCTCGGCTTTCTGTTCTTTTATAGAAGTATCGAATAATGGCCCTGTTCAGTATTTAATTTTTATTACGTACCTACTACACGCAAACATAACAAATATAATATTATTACAATATAAAATAAAAGTATGAATAACAAATAGGCAGGTACTTACTTTTTCCTGCACGGGCAAACACTGAGATCGATTCACTCACACTTTTCTTTTCAAAATTCCGGAAACAAATGAGTAACGTTTGTCCTTGGCATTCTTATTTATATTGGTGAAGAATCAAACAAGTTCATGCAAGATTGCAAGCACAGCACAAGTCGAATTTCGTCCCTTTGCACGTCTGAACGTTGAAGTTTTCACAAGTAACAGTCGCTGACCTTCTCAAAATACACTACTCAAAAAAATTAAGGGAGGTTTTAAAACAAGGAAATTAATGCTAAATAAACAGACTATCTGATCCATATGCCGGCCTAAGTGAAAAATTTTTTTTCAAGCCCGTGGACCAAAAAAAAGCAAAATATTTGCAATATTATTTTTTCGCGCTATTTGTTAGGATTGCATGAGAACCGTAGCTCCTAAAAAATTTTATCCAAAAAATCTGAAAATTAGAATCTTAAAGCTTCAAAATGCTTTTTTTTAAAGTCTCAATACGACCATTTTTCACTGAAATATAGCCTGTCAAAAATCACCGAAAAATTTGGAATTTTTTTTTGCTCCCTTAATTTTTTTGTTTAGTGTATTATCTGCCTACATTGATAAGTAAAGCCAAGCCAACATTTTTGTTCTTTACTATCGAAACCAGATAAATTTTCGTGGACCCCACTTACAACTTGTGAACCCCCATTTTTTTTTCACGCCAACGTAGACCCCCGTCGAATCTCCCGTAGACCCCTGGGGGTCCACCTGAACCACTTTGGGAATCACTGATTTAAATTATACTTGGTTACTATCACCCCAACATAGAATTTCTTCCAGGTCATCGTTAGGTTGAACAACTTCCTGCTGTTTGCAGATATTTGCTTGAGTCGCCGATGCCGGGCGTTCAAAGGAAATGAAGAAGTAAATGTAATGTTAGCTGCAAAGCCGTAGATTAAATTCCTGGTCCTTTCTACCAGAATGTTAATGTAAAGGAGAAAAAGAAAATGAGACAGTATGGAGCCTTTAGGCACACCATCGTCAATAGTGAAGGTATTAGAAATGAATCCGTCAACCGTCACTCGTAAAGAAACTATTCAGATATACCTTCAGAGCGTAGCTTAACCAGCAATCCATCATGCCAAATAGTGCGGAATGCCTTGGATATATCATGTATAACCGCTCGAGATTCTCCAAAATGTTCAAATGCTTATGAAAGCCATATGGATAGTCGCTGCTAATATTGAATCCTTGTTGATAGCCTTTTCCATAACTTTCGATATTATTAAAAGTAGTATGATTGGTCAATAGTTGTTTGACAAGGTATTTTTGGCTTTCTTGGGATATCGGCTAAACTATAGCTCGTTTCCAGCAGGAAGAAAATATTCTCCTTCTTCAGGATAGGTTAAAAAGTCTGGTATTAGTCTGGTTAATAATTTTTTGAGTACTCTGATAGGTATTCCATCAGCACCAGAAGCTTTTTTAGTGTCTAGCGTCATTAAAATACGTTTTATGAGACGCTGTCTGAAGACAATATTGAACATCTTTAAGTGCACATTGGTAATTGTGGATGATGTGTGGAAATCGACAGTAGAATGTGAAGCAAAGCGTTCATCTAACGAGTTGGCTTTCTTAACAGATGTTGTTACAACGCTATTATCTGGTTGTGTGAGTGGTGGTAGAGTGGATTTAGTGAAATTTTGACTAATAGCGTCAGCGATCGACCAAAAGGGCATGGTGTCGTCGATTACAAGATAAAATTTATTTGACCATAAATAATAATACTTTATTTCAAAATTTATTCACTGTGACAACAAAAAGCTAAGAAAAATTTAATAATTCTATTTAAACTATAACAAATTTATCACCTCTTGTCTCTTTTACACCATTTTTCTTGAATCAGTGTCGTTCATAGAAATAGGTCCATAATTTGTAACAACTAAGACCCCCTTTTTGACACAGGGTAGAGATAGGTAGTTTCTAAAAGGATGGAGTTGAAGATATGTTTATTGTAAAATTAAATAAAACAGATAGTTTTCTTCGAAAAAAAAAACAGATGATTATTATTCTCTCAGTAAAACAAATAGAAACAAACAAAAATTTTCATAGTAGTTTCTTTAACTATTAATAATAAAAATGTGTTACAAAGGATAATAAACATCGGGTTTTTTTCCTGCAATTTTTATGGTTTATGCATTGACATTTTCATGAGACAACTGTTCTATCTTGATTAATAATGAAAACTGAAACACTGAAAAGGCGACTATCATAGCTGAATAAATATTGAAAAATAAATCTTTTAAAGCCGTTGTTGAGTTTTCAGCAAAACTATGAAATATTGTCTGATTGAAAATTTATACTCAGGAATATGTAATTTAGAACGAGACGTTTATGACAGGTATAATAAAAAATAAAAAGAACATTGTCCCAGCCGTCAGACATATCATATATTTCAATCTTGTATTACATTATATTCGCAATGTGGGATAAATATTTATAAATAGTCTTTTAGAATCATACGTACGAAACTGTCCATCAAGGGACTTTAAGCGAACACGGGATACTCGCAACACAACTACGATATATATATATATATATATATATATATATATATATATATATATATATATATATATATATATATATGTGCCTGTTTGGACATTTCATTTATTAGTTACCGATTACCTGACGAAGGTACCGTGTACCGAAACAATTGTCATAAGATACAAAATATAGTGGAAATTTAGAACTAACATAAGTGTTTATTTCAAGTCCTGTTTACTTTGAGACACTATAGTACAGGGTTACAGGGAAAGTCGTCCTAGATAATTAAGGACGTTATAGTTTAGGTCGTTTCTGACCGATTTGACTCTATGACATGATGACCGTTTTCGAGATATTGAAGTTTAAAGATTTTCTAAAAAAAAAACATGTTTTTTTTTTGCTCTTATATCGATTTTTTTTTATTAGAGGTTCTCGAGTGCGATTTTCTGGTTATTTTTAGTTAGTCTGTATGTCAAGTATCAAAAATCATCAAAAAAATTTGAACTAGTTAGTAACAGTTTCAAATGGCGGCTTGTTAAAGAGAAAAAAAATGTTTGAAAGTTATTCTGCAAATTATTTTAAAAACTTTTACGTCTTTTTAGCTATCTAAAACGGTATAATATCTACTGGATCTATTGAAAATTCTAAGAAAATGAGATTTCAATAGGCCCAAATGTAGAGTAACATAATAATAGAATTTAGATTCTACCCATTACCGGTTTACTACCTGCACCTTCAAACAATAAAAAGGGTTGGGTAAGCATTTTTTCCGGTCGGGGGGTACTCTCTGTGCGAGTGACATTTTCTGTTCACTAAACATTATTGAATGATTTTTAGTCTGCTCATGCGATTCGTCCGTGGTAGATGTGCTATACCGTGCTTTTCAAAAATATCTGTGTTTCATCTTCTGACTGTGTGAATTGGCTTGTAACTGGATTTTGATCTCTGCTTGTGAATATGGCAACGTATACCAACGAGGAATATGCTGACATCCTAATGTGTTACGGATTTGAGAAGGAGTGTCGTCGCGTGCACGTGTTGAATACATACTGCGATATCCTACTCGTCGTGTACCTGATGTTAGCGTATTTGATGGAACTTATCGAAGACTACGAGAAACTGGTTCCGTACAAAGACGGACGACTGACATGGGACGACCACGTATCTTTGACGAAGACGAAGAAAACGAAATACGACGTCTCTTTGAGGTGGACCCAACCACATCTACAAATGTTGTCGCACAACAGCTTGGTATTTCGCAGTGGAAGGTATGGTTTGTAATGCATACTGTTGGGCAACACCCTTACCACTATACGCCCGTGCAAGTCATTGAAGAAGGTGATCCGTTCCGACGATTAGAATTCTGCAGATTTATACTCAATACCGATGTCGAAGATGCATCTTTTTTTAAGAAAATACTATGGACTGACGATAACGAGTCGAAATTCGACAAAGACGGTCTTACAAACTACCACAATGCCCACTATTGGGCTTCTAAAGAGGAAGGCAACCCAAACAAAAAAAGGACGAAAGGATCACAAACAAGATTCAGCTTAAATGTGTGGATGGGTATAATTTCAAATTATTTGATTGGGCCATTCTTCCTGCCAGATAATTTGAATGGCGAGGAATACGACAGTTTTTTGCGGAACGATTTACCTAATTTGATGGAAGACCTACCTATTGGTTTGAGACAAAACATGTACTTTCAACACGATGGCTGCCCAGCTCACTACAGAGGAAGTGTTCGTGCATGGCTCGATGACAATTATCCCAACAAATGGATTGGAAGAAGCGGACCCATACCTTGGCCGGCGAGAAGCCCAGACCTAACACCGATGGATTTTTATGTGTGGGGACACATGAAAAGTCTCGTATACGACCAGATGACTCCTATCAAAAATGTGGATGTCCTAAGACAAAAAATAATTGATGCGGCTGACGAAATGAGGCGGCACCTCACAACCAGCGTTGTGAAAAGTAATTTAAGAAAAAAAATGAGAATTTGTGTTAGAAATAGGGGGCGACCATATAGAACATGAATTATAATTAATAAAAAATATTAAATTGCAAGGTTTTTTGTTTTATTTGTGTATTTTTCGTATTTTCACCTAAAACTAAAAATTTAGCTTTTGCTACCCGAGCCCTCTTTAGGTGTCATTCTGTGTACAGTTTTCCTATTAAACTCCTAGTATTATACCTTTTTTGATAGCTAAAAAGACGTAAAAGTTTTTAAAATAATTTGCAGAATAACTTCCATACATTTTTTTCCAGGTGTACAAGTATGAAATGCGGATTTTTTAAAAAAAAAAACATGTTAAATTCGGAAGAATGATAAAAAGTGCTTTATTCAAAGTATGCTCCATCACTTGTTATACATTTTTCCCATCTTTCGGGCAATTTGTGAATACCACGCCAGTAAAAATCTTCACCTTTTGCTGCGAACCATTCATCGAGCCATTTTTTCACATCTTCGTACGAACCAAAGCGCTGCTCAACAAGTGCGTGACCCATCGATGCAAACAAGTGGAAATCGGAAGGGGCCAAGTCTGGTGAGTAAGCCGCATGGGGTAGAACTTCCCAGCTGAGTGCTTCCAACGTGTCGCGAACTGGTTTTGCCCTATGTGATGGAGCATTGTCATGAAGAAAAATGACTTTGTGTTGCCTCTTTCGATATTCTGGCCTTTTTTTCAAGCAGCGAACGGTTCAGATCGGTCAATTGTTGTTAGTAACGTTTAGTATTAATCGTTTCCCCAGGTTTTAACAGCTCATAATAGACCACGCCCCTTCGTCCCACCAAACACAGAGCATCGTCTTTCTGCCAAAGCGATTCGGTCTTGCAGTCGATGTGGATGGTGTGCCTGGGTCTACTCATGATTTTTTGCGCTTGAGATTCTCAAAATAAATCCACTTTTCATCCCCTGTAACTATACGATGCAAAAACGACTTCCTTTTGTAACGAGCGAGCAAAATGTCACACGTGTTTTTGCGCTTTTCCATTTTCCTGTCGTTCAACTCATGTGGTACCAATCTACCGTTCTTCTGAATCTTTCCCATCTCTCGTAGCCGATTTGAAACAGCTTGTTGACTAAGGCCCAATTGCTCCGCAAGTTGTTTTTGTGTTTTCGAATCATCTTCATCCAACAATGCTTGCAACTCCT
The DNA here is from genome assembly GCA_019049505.1 of Pachyrhynchus sulphureomaculatus. NCBI lineage: Eukaryota > Metazoa > Arthropoda > Insecta > Coleoptera > Curculionidae > Pachyrhynchus > Pachyrhynchus sulphureomaculatus. The sequence continues at coordinate 179,909,106 of CM032454.1, forward strand.
TCGTATTTTTTTGGCTGTTTTCCACGTTCCTTGTCTGCAACATCGTTCACACGTATCTTGCGATGGAGCATGTTCACCATAAGCTTCTTGAAATAATCGGTATGATTCAACAGCAGTTTTCTTCAAATGAAAACAAAAAATTAATTCTGTCCGCGAATGCTCTTTGTTCGGTATAAATTTCGACATATTGAACACAACAACACAACACTATGCACACACTGTTACAATTTATCACTCGTGCGCGTCTGACATTTATTGATGACACAACAAAATGGCGCAGTATCAAATCTTTATAGTACAAACTTCATTGGTGCACCATCTGTTGTCTGAAATCCGCATTTCATACTGGTACACCTGGTATATATATATATATATATATATATATATATATATATATATATATATATATATATATATATATATAAATATATTTATTTATTTATTTTTAGTCCTGATTGAAGACATGTATTTTTATGTTCATTTTCAGTAAAGTCTAAACCAATCCATACACTATCTGACATACATCCCATACGACCCTATCACCGACGTACTGGCAGTGACGATTTAATTCAAAAAACAAGACAAAAGTACGACCTGAAAGAAAGCCTTAGACGGGCAGAAATTGACGGTTATAAAAACTTTATCTACAGTGATGAAAATCTCAGGCAAAATCAGCGAGAAAAATTGCATGAAAATTCAGCGGAAAAATGGGAAGAATTGGAAAAACAAGAAGAAAAGAAAAAACTGCTGTCTAGTTGTTTAGCCAATGCTGAGACAGTAACGTATAATCATAAACCAATTAATGTCGAGGTAAGATTTACCAACCATTTCTAAACAATACTCCAAACATGTTTTACTTTACGAGATCCAACTTTAGCAGATAAATTCAACTACTTGTTACACCTACCGGTTTAATTTGTTAAACAATCAATATTTCTCTAACCAGTATTACAATACAATAAAATTTTCCGCGATCTCGATCCATAATTAAAAGCTACTCAACGCCATCTAACACTCACGAGTCACTTAGGGCCAGCAAGGAATAAAAATAACTAACAAAAATGAACAAGGATCCTTCCTATGTTGTTTCTAATGAGTTTAACGAGTCGTTATACGATGAAAAAGCGCTTGAGATTCACAGGCTTCTTCTTCTTATGTATTAGAAACCGGAGTTCCACGAGGATTATTGTTACCATTACCGTTAAATATATTAATAGCCACCGTCCCAAAGACTGAACATACCAATTTGAGATCATATGCAAACGACAAGGCCATAACTACATCTTTAAAAAACCGCAGGGTAGTAACTGTTCGGGTCCCGGTACACCTGAACAAGTTGCCGAATTGGAAAGATCTTATGTTTGATGGAAATAAATAGAAATGGAGTAACTGCGTCACCGACGGTGAATCGTTTCGCTTAAGAACAAAGTGATAAACTTCAAGATAATTAAAATGGCGTGCAAGCGGTACACAATAAGACTTAGATTACCAACGCCCCTTAGTTCGTTAGGAAACAAATACATGGTGAACTGAGTATACAGACCGTATAACAATACAGCATCAGCTTGCAACACTGGTTCTTCGAAAAGGATTACCAACATGTACCCGACGATCTCCATTCCTTCAGTCGATATCCAAATGTTAGATATTTGAGACCAGGCGACCCCATACCAGATGCTCATTCCAGTGAAGTAGACCACTACCTGTCCAGTAAAATTCTGAGTACACCTAAATTGTAAGAAGAGTAGAACATATGTGCATCCCAAGATGATTCTATAAATCAAAATATTCAATCCTTGAAGGATGTTCGGTGGTTACTTCTATAACTGTGCTTGCGAGAACTCATTTTTGCAATATTAGTTGGCGCTTAAAGTTGCACAGCCTTTAGTAGATGGTAGAGTATGCTTTAACTCTACATGAGACTAGCCCATCGTGGGCTAGTCGTGATACGATTAAACGTGTATCTCATGAAGGTTGAGCAAATGGAGAAGCTATATGTTATAAGCGAAGGGCGTGCTTGGTTCATTTGTGATAGTTATTTACAAATTTTTACTTTACAACAAATTTGCTACATTTTGGTTTTTTACCAAACGGCAGCAAACTAAGTAAGACATGATACAATCATTTCTTAAACAAGGAATACAAATAATGAATCATACAATTACATCAAAAGAAGATGTTACGGGGCAACTAACATTTACTCGACACACGTTAATAAAGACTGATATATTCATATTCTTGAGGGTTCACTTCAACTTTCAGGTCAACAACGTTCCAAAGCCTAAAAAATATCGTCTTCGTCAGAGTAGAGCAGGTATCCTAGTAATCAGTGATGAAAGTTTTAGTTCTAGTCATCGAAGAAGATGCCATGGCGAATTTGGTGATTGTAGAGACGATAGTAATGATATAATTATACACGGAGAACTGCCAATTTTTCAAGAAAGACCTATGTCTCATGGGTAAGTTATATGATTTATTTTTAATATATTAAAATGGGGTAAAAAGTCCCAAGACTTTCCGAGAGATGGCAGCATAAACAAAAAACTCATATAATTTACAGAGTGTTAACTCTCAGAATATTCGTATAAAATTTTTATGGTATTTTCTTTATAAGTTTGTGAGTTTCAGCTGTTTGAGTAACGCTGCTGTTGATGTTGGTAACATGATGGATCAAAAAAAATTTCATGAGCTCAATAACCATTGCTTTTTGATGGGAAAAAATACAGCTAGAACCCAAGAATGATTTGAGAAGTGTTATGGCACATCTGCTTCTTCAAAAGCAACTATCTATCGATGATTTAGTGAGCTAAATGCGTTCGTACAAGCACTGTACGTGCACCACGGTCCGGCGTTCTTCAATGACAGCAAAGTGAAAGTGAGAGAGATAGCTGACATTGCGAAGAGATCATCAGAAAGCTTGCATAAATATTTGCATATGAAAAAGCTATATGCCCGATAAACTCGGCGGTACTGGCTTCTAAAACATGAAGCTACACCCAAATGCCAGGTTGTTCGCTGCCTTTCGTGCATATGTACAAATAACCAGATGACAGAAGACCTACATTTTAAAGTTTTTAGATATACTTAACATGTTGACAAGAAGAATAATATAGACGGATCATTGATCGGACTATACCAAAAACAGGGAAAAAAAAACGCTTTTTGCACGTTATTCATTTAAATATCTTATTGTTGAATTTATATTTATCCACTCTTAGAGATATTGCCTGGGGGAGGGGGGATGCTCATTTTAAGAATATAACATATCTCTGCACACCTTCAGCTTCGCGCGTATAATGTCAACAATCATGCTCTGGAGAGATTGAAAATAATTTTAATTATCATTTTAAGATGAGATTGTCTTTCTTCTGAACTTAAAAATGAAGTGACCACACCTTTTGCTCCATTTTATCATTAGTTAGATATTACTTATATAAAAAAATTAAATCCATACACTGTTTTATTCAAACTCATTCGTGCTGAAGAATTACTACTTTTGCATGCCCAGAAGAAGTTTGGTTAGCAAATTTTAGCAGATAATATACCTTAACTTTAGTTAACAATTTTAGTATGAAAGACAAGCTTTATATAGTATATTTCATAATAATATAAGAATTATAAATAAACTAGCCGTGCCCGCGGCTCCGCTCGCGTAGACTATCGTCACTGCTTATTCCTTATGTTACCTAACGTAATAAAATATCTGCCATTAGTTTCCCTTATCTCCCATTATTTCTCCTTATCTCCCATTATCTCTACATAATTTCCATTATCTAGGCTTATCTCTGCTCATCTTCCATTATTTCTCCTTATCTCCCATTATTTCTCCTTATCTCCCATTATCTCACCTTATCTCCAATTATCTGGGCTTATTTCGACTTATCTGGCAATATTTCTCCTTATCTCCCATCATCTCACCATAATTCCCATTATCTAGACTTACCTCTGCTTATCTCCCATTATTTCTCCTTATATCCCATTATTTATACTTATCTCTGATTATCTCGCCTTATCTCCCATTATCTAGGCTTATATCGAATTATATAAAACATATGTATAAATTTATAAAAACATGTAAATCGGATAAGGGGTTCTCAAGTGATAAGCGCACTAACGGACAGATAGACAGACACAGAGACGTTGCATTTTATATATATTATATTCTTTGCAACATGATATTGTTTCATATTTCATTGGTTTAGGCAGTGTATTGCAAGAGAACGCGCTAACGGTAACCTTTTTTCCGACTTGATTCACTATTATCGTCACTCTTTATGTTACCTAATGCAATAAAATATATCCTATAACATGGCCAGAGAACATATGTATGTTTTTAAAAAAAAGCACGTAAATCGGATAAGTGGTTCTCCAGTAATGAGCTCACTAAAGGACAGACAGGCAGACAGGCAGACCGGCAGAGAGACGTTGCATTTTATATATATTATAGATAGAAAATTATAGATAACCTGGCCAGAGAACAAAGGTATCAATTATATTTTTATTATTATAGATATCCTCTGCTACACACATATTTATCGGATAAGTGGTTCTCCAGTGATAAGCGCACTAACGGACAGACAGACAGACAGAGAGACATTGCATTTTATATATATTATAGATTATAGATATTCTCTGCTACATAATATTGTTCCATATTTAATGGTTTAGGCTGTGTATTGCAAGAGAACGCGCTAGCGGCAAACTTTTTTCTGACTTCATTCTCTATTATCGTCACTGCTCATCCCTTATGCTACCTATCGTAATAAAATATAGCTTATAACCTGGCCAGAGAACATATATATGTTTAAAAAAAGTAAGTAAATCGGATAAGTGGTTCTCCAGTGATAAGCGCACTAAGGGACTGACAGACAGACAGACAGACAGATATACGTTGCATTTTATATATATTATAGATGTAATAAAATATATATCTATAAACGTAAAAACGTAAATCGGATAAGTGGTTCTCCAGGGATAAGCGCATTAACGGACAGACAAACAGACAGAGAGACGTTGCATTTTATATATATTATAGATATAGGTTATTATTATTATTATTATTATATAACTTGGCCAGAGAATATATGAATATAAAAAAAGACACGTAAATCGGATAAGTGGTTCTCGCGTGATAAACGCACTAACGGACAGACAGAGAGACATGGCATTGTATATATATTATAGATTATAGATATTCTCTGCTACATAATATTGTTCCATATTTAATGGTTTAGGCTGTATATTGCAAGGGAACGCGCTAGCGGCAAACCTTTTTCGGACTTCATTCACTATTATCGTCACTGCTCATTCCTTATGCTACCTATCCTAATAAAATATAGCCTATAATCTGGCCAGAGAACATATGTATGTTTAAAAAAAAAAGTACGTTAATCGGATAAGTGGTTCTCCAGTGATAAGCGCACTAACGGACAGACAGACAGACAGACGTTATTATTATATATATATATATATATATATATATATATATATATATATATATATATATATATATATATATATATATATGTATATATATATATATATATATATATATATATATATATATATATATATATATATATATATATATATTATAGATTACCTTTTAGGATCTTTGGGAATCTAAAAAAAAACTCCTTTGGAGATACAAGCACTAACCGTACAACAAAAACTTCTCATCTTTTTATAATTATTTTTAATTATAACGTCAAACGAGTCATTTACTTATTGGAAAATTAATAATAATGAATTTCGGAGCACGTTATGAAAAGATTATCCTTGAAATCCAAATGTAAAAACACAACCCGCGACCGCGCTGGCAGCTATGTTGTTGGCATGATAAGAGACGCATGCGTGAAAAAAACATTACCTAAAAATTTTCTTGAGCATCGCTACTGTGTTTTATGTTTACTATGGTACTATGTTCATTCTCTGATAATAATGCATATCATTTTTTAAGGGAATCATTATTGATAAAAAATAAACGAATAAAAACTACATAAATAACAATATGCTTAACAAAATAAAGCCGGTTCTGGAGATGCGAGTTATATACTTACCATGCTAAACCTTTTAACAGTTATTTTAATTTAAAATATGATTTTAAATAAAATTTGAATTTTCATAAAATTTTATGGACAAAGTTGCGAACAAAATTAGAAACATTCCGAGCTCTGAATTCCTATAAGTTTTCAGAAAATATTTTGTAATAAAATTTATTTTTGCGAGTAATTTAATTTAAAAGGGTTGATCAATTTCACCGCCCTGTCGATTTAATTAAGTTGCTGATATTAATTAAAAGGGTACATTCGCGTTTCGCTTGAAAACTCCGATAATATATCATTTTAAATAAATTACATATTAATAACGAAAAATACGATGTAGCAATAAACATATATACATGGGGTGAAAAGTCCCTATTGTATCCTTTAACCTAATTTCCTTCAAGAGTAATACACTTATGCCAGCTATTTTCTAACATTTGGATGCCTTTCATATAGTACGATTTGTTGAGCTCCCTACAATAAGCCTCACTTCTTCATTTGAGCCAAATCTCTCAAGTAATAATCACTAGAAGCCAGATCTGCTGAATGCGGCGGATAAGGCAGCAATTCATAGGCCAATACTAAATTGGCAACCAGAAGACAAAAAAAAACTGGGTAAACCGAGAACCAGAGATTTTGATTGTACCAACATACCGTTATTAAGCGTAACATCATTTAGATTGCACAACACTGTGTATAAGATACCAGTATGCGTTAAAATCTATTTCTACACTAGGTGAGGGAAACGACTGTAAATGATTTAGTTGCCGAAACTCTTAGGATATTATGAAGCTGCAACGAATATGCAGATTGTTTTGGTACTTAACTATTCCTTTGAAGTAAAAAAAGAGGATAAAAGATAAAGAACCACTGCAAGAATTGTACACGAAATATTTTGTATGTATATTGAAGTTATCCATACCCAGTCATTTATGCCTCTCATATATCTTCTGTATCTCTCTCTACTCTGTAAGGGGAGATGTAAGTTTACGATCTACCTAATCAAATTTTTGAAGCACTAGAGTAGTAAAATGTTCGGACTTTTTCCTAGAAACGATCTACATCCCAGAATAGAAAGTGACGTCGGCGCATATTGCTTATTGGATAAATGGAAAAAAGGTCCATGATTAATGGAGGAGTTTACGAAGGGATGATCCAAACCCTAATGTAGGCCATTAGAGAAAAACTCCTAAACTCATAGAGAATTAAAGCTTTATTTTTATTATGAAGGAAAATAATTTATTTTTAAGTTTCTGGTCATAGCTGGGTAGGTAATTCGAAAAATCAGCCTCGTACTCTCATCGAAACTCTATATGTAAAACGAAATAGAATATGTGGCTTAATTATCTTCTTATAATTTTTATGGATCTGATGATCTGTTAATTATGAGGTTGTGGGAATTCTTAAGAAGCAGATTGCGAGCTATCCCTTCATCTTTTTGGTGGCCTTCCCAGTCTACGGTTGCCTGGTGATTTTCTGTCCAGAGTGATCCGTGGTAGTCTGTGCTCCTCCATAGTTTTTTACGGGGTTATGCCATTGTCTTCTTCTTTGTCTACCCCATCTTACTACGTCTTGCACGCCACATCGTTCCCAGATGTCAGTGTTTCGTATCCTATTCCTCCTTATTTTACCAATTCTTAGAATTTTCATTTCCGCGACACGTAACATACTCTCTGCTTTGTTGGTATCGTCTCGTGATTCTATTCCGTAGGTTATTATAGATTTCCAAATTCTAAGTATGTCCAAATTGAGAAAAAAAGTATTAAACGTTGGTCTAAGTGATCCAAGGTATCACCCATTTCAATATATTAAACTATTTTTATAACACCCTATATATATATATATATATATATATATATATATATATATACATATATATATATATATATATATATATATATATATATATATATATATATATATATATAGGGTGTTATGAAAATATTGGTATGATTATGCACAGCCGTGACCATATAAATTATTATATCTCCAGCACATTCTATTGCTATCACCAATGTGGCGAATTCTGAATTTGTAATTTTGATGAAAGTATTTTGATGAAAGTAATTAGAAGCTATGAGTTTTAAAATCTGTTTAAATCATTGCTACACTTGTGTTTTATTAATATTTAAAAGGGTCACGCTCAGAATGTATTTAATTTGGAATAAGAATGATTTTGAGATCCATTAAAAACTGCAGTGAGTACCGGCAGAAAAAGTAGAAAACACTGGACAAAATTGATCTGCTAGTAAAACTTAAGAATGCATAACGATGTTGTCACTTATATTTATTAATTTTAACAGCAAGTTACATGTGGTTATATATAACTTATTCTAGTAATTAGAAGCTATGACTTTTAAAATCCGCTTAAATCATTGCTACACTTGTGTTTTATTAATATTTAAAAGGGTCACGCACAGAATGTATTTATTTTTGAACAAGAGTGATTTTGAGATCCATTAGAAACTGCAATGAGTACCGGCAGAAAAAGTAGAAAACACTGGACAAAATTGATCCGCTAGTAAAACTTGTTAAGAATGCATAACGGTGTTGTCACTTATATTTATTAATTTTAACAGCAAGTTATGTGTGGTTATATATAACTTATTCTTCTTCTTCTTATTTTTTCTATAGATCTGATGGGCTGTTAATTCCGAGGTTGTGAGATCTCTTGAGAGGTAGATTGCCAGCTATCCCTCCATATTTTCGTGAACGTTTACCTCCTGATTTTCCTTCCAGAGGGGTCTTGGTAGTTTGTGCTCCTCCATTCATTTCGTTATGCCACTTTCTTCTTCTTTCTCTACCCCATCTTACCATGTCTGTCACCCCACATTATTTCGTATTCGATACTTCCTTGTTTCATCAACTATTGCTCTTAAAGTTTTTATTTCGGCGGTTTGTAGCTAACTTTCTGTATTGTTGGTATCTTCTCGTAATTCTATACCAGAGGTTCCCAAACTTTTTTTTTCTCGTAGACCACTTTCAAAATTTTACTGGTTTCGGTGGACCCCCTGCTGCTATATTTCTACCATATTCCCAAAACTCGTCAAAAAATGTGAAGATTAGATCTAACGATAGAAATTTGCGTCGTGGCTGAGTTCCAACCCTAAATTCGGAGTGGTAAAAATAAAAAGAAAAATAATATATTTTCTTCTGTTCTATTTATTAAAATAATATGATTACAGACTTAATAGAATTAAAATTGAACATTAATAACGTACCGTAACTTCAACAATGCAAATCAACAATTAAAAAAAAAATAGTCAAAATTTTAATGGGAGGGATGAACTTGATGGACTGACAGCAAATTATCAATATTTGGCTTCAGTTTTGTAAGGAATAACCGCAAATCTCCCCGTTCTGTGATGTTCAATCTGCTCCTTTTTTTTGTTAATAGGTTTGTAACGACACTAAAACTTTTTTCGACAAGGTATGACGAGGGAAACGCTATCAAAAGTTTTCTCACAATTTCCCACAGCCCAGGATATTTTTCAGGTATTTCTGCCTGCAGCCAAAATGTTTGATAGCCTTTTTTAAATTTCCCCTTCAGCTCCTCATTGGTGCTAAGCTGGAGTAGCTCCTCTTGTAATACCACATTCGCCACTTCCGTTTCATCAAATGGATTTATGATCCATGGTGGTATTTCCATCGTCAGAATATCCTTAAATCTATTTTTGAAGTCATCATGCAGGGCATTTAAATGTTGAACGTATGTCTGAATATCCTCATCAAGACATTCTGCCTGTGACAAGTTTGGAAACTGGGAGGATTCGCGCCGACTAATATTTTGCTTCATAAATTTCAATTTTCCAAGAAAAGCCGAAATTACACCCTTTGTTTTTATTAAATTTAGGCTGTCCCCTTGTAACTGCAAGTTAATGTCATTAACTTTTTGAACAAATCTGTCAAATACGCGATGTCTGCTTTCAATTTGATCAGGTTTTCTTTTAAATCTGGATCTTTGCTTTCCAGAAACTCTAAAACTGATTCAAAAAGTGAGTAAAATCTTGTTAAACATGCACCTTTCGACAACGAGCGTACTTCAGTGTGTAAGAGCAATCGTTGGAAGTCTTCATCATTTTCGTCGCATAATTGTGCAAATAAACGGGTATTCAACGCATTGCTTCTTATTTTGTTAACTGCTTTAATCACAAATTGAAGCGATTGGTGCAATCTATCACTCAAATTTTTCGCTACCAGGTGTTGTCGGTGGATGACACAGTGAATTGCAGTTACTCCTGGTATAATTCTTTTAAGATGGCTTATAAACCCACGATATCGCCCGAAGATGGCAGGAGCTCCATCTGTTGCCACCGAAATAATATTTGTAAATGGAATCGATTTTTCCTTAAAAAAATCACTCAGGACATTAAATATTGATTCGCCTTTAGTGTCCGTCTCCAAAGTTTTCGCGAATAGCAACTCTTCAAGGATTTCTTCGTCCATAACAAATCGAACATATGCCAATAATAATGTTTCATTACCAGGTAAAGTTGACTCGTCCAGTTCAATAGAAAAATGAGTTGTTTGCAGATAATTACACAAGAAACTTTCAATATCAGAGCTCATTTCTTCAATATGTCTTTGTACAGGAATTCTTTTAAGTACGTCAAATGGAGGTTTGTGCAGAACAGTTTTTAAAACCTCTTCAACAGCGGGTAAAATTAACTGTTATTCGATGGTGTGCGGTTTTCCAGATTTCGCTATAAGCAATGAGATATTGTAAGATGCCCGCAAGCCATCATCGTTACTTTGAGACGTTGAAGCGAACATACTGTGCACGGTGGGTCTCTTTTCATATTTTTCCTTCAATGTTTGAAAATATTTTAAATCTTTATCTATTTTATCAGGATGACACCTTCTTAAATGATCTTCGAGCTTCGATGGTTTCATAGAGTCATTGCTCAAAAACTTTGTTGCATAAAAGGCATATGGGCAATCGTTTGTCTGCCTTTGATGGAAGAAAATAAAATTTCAAATAATCAACACTGTACTGTCGACATTTTTTCTTAGATTCAGCCATGTTTCGTATCAGTTACCTACCTGTAAAAAAAAATGTTTGTTTTAGTAATCATAAGGCGACTTTACAGGATATGGCTATTTTAACAGAATAAAATAGAATTAATTAATTATTGCAATGAAAAAACCAAAATGCCGGCGGCAAAACTGATTTTAATTATTAAAAGCAATAAACTGCTAAGACCCATATAGAGGTTTTCACAAAACGGCTGAACCTATTTTAATGTAATATAAAATATTTTTTGATTAATTATATTTTGATACATTTCTGTAAATTCGAGAGAAAATACTTTTAAAGAATATGTTGACATCAAAACTCCGCGATTTTAATGATTTATTTATTACTTTGATGTACTTTACGAGTGGTGCATAAAGACACGTACAATTTATGAAAATATTTTTAGTCATTTAGCATTAGCACTGAAATATGTACAAACATGCAGGTCAATCATATATCTCTCCTTTAGTGAATCACCACAGTCGGGTAAATAAATAATTTTATAATAAAAAGTACTGAAAGTTCAATCTTTCTCGGCTTTCTGTTCTTTTATCGAAGTATCGAATAATGGCCCTGTTCAGTATTTAATTTTTATTACGTACCTACTACACGCAAACATAACAAATATAATATTATTACAATATAAAATAAAAGTATGAATAACAAATAGGCAGGTACTTACTATTTCCGGCACTGGCAAACACTGACATCGATTCACTCACACTTTTCTTTTCAAAATTCCGGAAACAAATCAGTAACGTTTATCCTTGGCATTCGTATTTATATTGGTGAAGAATCAAACAAGTTCATGCAAGATTGCAAGCACAGCACAAGTCGTATTTGCACGTCTGAACGGGTTGCGTTGCAGGCGGGCGGGCGGCACTTTGCAAGTCTCGACGCGCGTTGTACTGAATATCGAATATGCAAGTTTTTACAAGTAACAGTCGCTGACCTTCTTAAAATACACTACTCAAAAAAATTAAGGGAGGTTTTAAAACAAGGAAATTAAGGCTAAATAAACAGGCTATCTGATCCATATGCCGGCCTAACTGAAAAAATTTTTTTCAAACCCGTGGACCAAAAAAAAAGCAAAATATTTGCAATATTATTTTTTGCGCTATCTGTTAGGATTGCATGAGAACCGTAGCTCCTAAAGAATTTTAGCCAAAAAATCTGAAAATTCGAATCTTAAAGCTTCAAAATGCTTTTTTTTAAATACGACCATTTTTCACCGAAATACAGTCTGTCAAAAATCACCGAAAAATTTTGAATTTTTTTTTTGCTCCCTTAATTTTTTTGAGTAGTGTATTATCTGCCTACATTGATAGGTAAAGCCAAGCCAACATTTTTGTTTTTTACTATCGAAACCAGATAAATTTTCGTGGACCCCCACTTACAACTTGTGAACCCCCATTTTTTTTCACGTCAACGTAGACCCCCGTCGAGTCTCCCGTGGACCCTTGGGGGTCCACCTGAACCACTTTGGGAATCACTGTTCTATACCGTAGTTTATTATAGGTCTGGTGAAAGTCTTATATATTTTAACCTTGCTGTCTGTTCGCATGTATTGATTGGTCCATACAACATCTTTATCAGCCTGATATAACTGCTACTTTATTAATTAATCCTCTAAGCTCTCTGATTAGGTCGTGACAGCTTGATAGGTCCACACGTCCACAGTATTTGAACGGAGTGACTATTCTATGGGTTCAACTTTCACTACGAGTTTGCACCTGATGGGGTCCTTGGGCTTCATTATAAAATCTCTAAAAATTACCAGTTATAACCAAAAAGTCAATATAAACAGAAATCCTGCAAAACCTAATAAAACCTGAACTAACCTATATATTAAATATTTATTGCAGATACAAACCACAACGCTCCAGATCCGAAAAAGACCACATCGACGTCAGCAGGACGTCTCATGACGTTAGGAGCGGCAGTAACAATGGCCGGAGCAGCAGACATTTCTGGCAATCCAGCGATCCTACAGGCGTTAAAATGGCAAAATTTCCTGCTAATCGATACCATAGGCCACAGCACACTAATGACGTCGTCTGTAATAACAATGTAGAGCGGACTGACTCGGCCAGGTAATCTAAATTTGTAAAGTAGAACGACGGACGTATGAAATATATGTTAAATGACGTATGAATATTTAAAGGACTAACAAAAAGATTATCGAATTATACAGTGCTTTAAAATTAAATTTTCTTAAATAGAAAGAATACTTAACAACTAAGTTGGTAAGTCAAGAACTGCCGAGTTAAATCTCCAGTGTTCAGGGTGATTCAGATAAAAATATTTACTCACGATATCTTTATTATCGAAACATATTTAATGTAAAAGTTACGAAGACTTGCTTGACATTCTAAGGTCATACGCCGGTTACCTCTTCGTATGCTCTTATGGTTTGTCTGAAAAGTTTGGTTAATGGCTGTCATGTTTCCTCAGATATCGTTCTTTACGAATGGCAGTTGACAAATTCACTCACACCATTGTGGCTCGAAACTCCATACTGTCGCCTACTCTTTTACCTCTTTACATTAACAATGTGCTAGAAAAAAACAAGAATTCAATCTAAAGCTTTGCAGATGAAAGTATGTTTATTTCTTCATTCACTTTGAACGCCCAAACATGGGCTATTCATGCAAATATCCGCAGACAGTAAAAAGTCATTCAACTTAACAAAGATCTGGATGAAGTTCTATATTGGGTTGACAGTAGTGAACTACACTTTAACGCCCACAAAATCCCAGGCAGTCTAAAAAAGTAAACGTTGCTGAACCCAACATAATTATGTCGGGACAATCCATTTCTCTAGCATCGTGACTCAATTTGCGGGGCGTTAATTTGGCATGAACATGTTGCATATAAAGCGAGCTTCTCTAAAGCTGGGAATATTATTTTGAACTAGAAAGCTTTACACTTCACAATTAATTCTGTAAAAACTGCAAATTCGACCAACTGCTTTCATGTTTGAGGTTCTATTCCTAAACATACACTGTATTTGTTGGAATCTATTCAGAAGAAAGCTGTTCCCCTAATTGGAGACTCCAGAACTGACCAGCAACCTTGATCCTTGGAATATCGGGAAACGGTTGGCGTCTTGAGTTTATTCTACAAGTATTTTCATGCGTATGAACTTCGGTTTGCCACTCCTCGTACAACCCTTTTCAAGCAGTCTTTTATATGGAGAAGCTTATCCTTTTGGAATAATTTGCTCAGAACTGTGTTTCCCACAGTACAATTTATAGCGATTCAAGACCAATGTGAATCGCTTTTGCCGCACTCGTCGCTTCTGTAGGGATTTCCCCACAGCACATGTGCTATACTCAAAAAACTATATCTCCCATTAATTTGTAGGGCATATAATCTCGCAATGTTAAAACTAAAACCCTAATAATCGCGCTGTCTAGCGGAAATTGTTAGCAACTGTGACAGTGTCCTTGCTAATTAATTTCTCTATCAGAGAGAGGCTTAAACAGCCCCAACAGAGGCAAGAATGTCTTGAAAATTAGACTTATATCAGTCAGAAATATAAGAATATTGTTATATTCTTTGAGTTAGTACTGTGATAATTACTTTGAGTTTTTTTTGCTCTTCTCTTGCGATCCTAGCTCGGCTGATGAGTCGTGCTACGACGAGACGCGTCCCGAGATTATTCGACAGATGAGAAAGCAATGAATAATGGCTAAAATATAAACTTCGTTCAATTTTTAGTAGTTAATATTGCTTTTTATGTCTGTTTATTAAGTTATCGTTACAAACGTTGGCCCTAGTGTATTACTGCATTAAAAAGGAAAGTGATTAAACGCTGAATTAGAAAGGTCAAGGTCAACAATAAAAAATCTTCTGTTTGGTTGTAATAGCGCTATTCTTATCCATCTATCCGAGCCATTCTCTCACCCATTCCATTGTGTACACTGGACCGTGCATGAATTCAACATGAGCAAGTTGAAATGTAAAATAGGAAAGTTTTCTGCTTTTGTGGCTTAACATGCGGCCACACGTACCGATCGTAAAACCGAATTCGTTTTGGTTTATTTTGCCTGTATTTGACTCCATACCGGAGCACCGCTTTAGGCCATTTTGTTTCTCTTTTGTTCACCTTTATTGCCGAATTTGAATTTAGTACGGATAACGAAGGTGTTTGTTTGTTAGCTGCCAAGGAATATTAGGATGGAATATAAAAAATAAAAGTATTCGGCTTTAGATATATTTACATAATTCTTTTTCTTCTTTTGTCTGTTTTAAGGCCGATAAGGGAGACACATAAACATCTTTCTGATTTTCTTATGTTTACCAAAACGTCGACACTATATCATCAAGTTTCATTTAAGATTAAAATAAACCGATCAAGTGGAAGTTAGACACGCGCAATTAGAATTCCGTATCGTAATTACCTTTAAAATAAAAATTAGCTACCTAATAGCTAAAAATCAATCTAGCTCAATCTAGAATCTAGTAGTAGAAGTTTAAAACAAATATTTACTACCTAAATATTTGTTTAATTGTAAACAAATAAAATACAATTATTTTGCCTTCGGTACCTGTCCGTTGGTCACCAGTCATCATGATATTACTGATCGCACCGAATATGTATTGATCTTTCGTATCTCGTAGTCCATGTTGAATTCCTAACTTTCTAAACCTTCACCATTCTGTCATGGTCAGGTATTCAAAAAAAAACCAACTCTGTCTTTTAGGTGAGATTCATGTTTTATTAAGCATTTTTCATGCTAAATCCAAAAAAATCATAAAAAAAAACATCTACCGTGAAATTTTTTTCAGAAAACACACTTAAAATTGCCAGAAAACTATTAAATTGAAAAAAAAATCCTTTTATTAAATAATGTAAAACATAGATATGTTGTATGTATGTATATATATATATATATATATATATATATATATATATATATATATATATATATATATATATATATGTATATATATATATATATATATATATATATATATATATATATATATATATATATAATATAATATATATATATATATATATATATATATATATATATATATATATATATATATATATATATATATACGTATATATATATATATATATATATATATATACTATATTCACTAAAATTATGGAATAAAATGATTATTTCTGTCATCTTTAAATGTTCTGAATCTACATTTATCATAAAAACTTAAAAATATTAGGTTTTAGTGTTCATGTTTAACAAAAAACACGCATATACCACCTTTAACTAAGCTACGTAGCAAAATGCTGTTTAAAATAAATATGTGCAACCGGTGCAAAATAACAGTTTTATTCCATAAATTTAATGATTATACAGGGTGAGTCAACGATGGAGTAAAGTTCATTATCTCATTCGTTTCGGTAATGACGAAAACATGTTAAATACAATAGTTTTGGGGACTGTTAAGGTGCATAGTTTAAAATTATTTATTATGTTTTTTTAAATGGAACATTCTATTTTCTAATCCATTTTTAAATTCGGCGTAAAATTTTATAACTTTTTTATTAATAATGTTATATGCCTAAACCTAGTGGTTTTTCTAATATTTCAATTTTTTTAAAGAAATACTAGTTTTCAGTTTTGTAAAAAATTACCCCTAGCGCCATTGTTTCTGTAGGTGGAATACTCATAATTAGTACGAGCGTTCTATAGAGATCAAAAAAATATATGTAAAGAAATTTATGCATTTCGACTAGTTTAAATTGAAAAATCTCAAATTTTTTAAATGGCACACCCTGTATGTTATTACTTTTTCTGATAGTTTTTTACAAAACCCTCCAACTTTTATTAAGTATATCATATACCTATTTCTAATAGTTTTCGATTTATTTTGAATTTTTCAATTTTTACCCTTGTTTTTAATGCACTTACGATATAACAACATAGTTGCCAAGACAAAACAAAAATGTAGGTATTGTCAAATTTTGACATGTCTATTAAGCAAGTAAAAATAGTTTAATTTGTTGTAGTAGGTGACGTATAAAGGTAATAGTTATGGATTTTCCTAAAAATGAATTTTGTTTATGTTTTCACAATAGCACAAGTGTATTAAAAACAAGGGTAAAAATTGAAAAATTCAAGATAAATCGAAAACTATTAGAAATAAGTATATGACATACTTAATAATAGTTGGAGAGTTTTGTAAAATCTATCAGAGAAAATAATAATATACAGGGTGTGTCATTTAAAAAATTTGGGACTTTTCAATTTAATTTAGTCGAAAAGCATAAATTTATTTTGAACACTCTGTAGCTTCTAACTCAAATTTCTATACATATATCTTTTTTTCATCTCTATAGAACGCTCGTACCAATTATGAGTATTCCACCTTCAGAAACAATGGCCCTATTGGCAATTTTTTACAAAACTGAAAACAAGTATTTAAAAAAAAAAAATTGAAATATTAGAAAAACTACTAGGTTTAGGTATATAACATTATTAATAAAAAAAGTTATAAAATTTTACGCAGAATTTAAAAAAAAATTAGAAAACAGGTTGTTTCATTTAAAAAAAAACGTATGTTATATCGGCCACACTTTTTTGAAGTACCCTGTATACCCAGTATACTCAAAAATAATTTTAAACTGTGCACCTTAACATTCCCTAAAACTATTGTATTTAACATTTTTTCGTCATTCCCGAAACAAATGAGATAATGAACTTTACTCTATCATTGACTCACCCTGTACAGTTTTACATTATTTAATAAAATGTATTTTTTTCAATTTAATAGTTTTCTGGCAACTTTAGGTGTATTTTCTGAAACATCTTGTTTGTCTTTTTTTTATGATATGTTTGGATTCAGCATAAAAAAATTCTTAAGAAAACACGTATCTCACTTAAGAGGACAGAGAATTTTTTTGTATAGCTGTGTTATCAAACATAATACACTCATAATAATTTTTGCTCAGTCTAGACTTTATTTAAACTTTTTCAAAATTTTTTGATCGGTACTTTTCGAGATATGTTGGGGGGTCAGAGATTTTTGGCCAATAATACAAACCAAGTTAGGAATGTGGAATCTTTGGCACAATGACACTTTTCAATATATATCGCCACTATATCATACGCTTTATTTTTGCGACGCGCGTTTCGCCAACCATGTTAGGTTTATTAGGAGCGATGATTGACTAAAGCTAAACTACAAGTCTACTCTATTTATACTTAGCCTAGCACCTGAATTACTCAGGCAAAAGTAATGGCATAGGCGAGGCCATCAGTTCCGGTCAGGTAACCAGTAAAGAAGACTATAAGGAAGAGACCCTCTGTTTTTATTTAAACTACTTTTACATATTATAATTTCCATACTTTCCTATGCGTTCAACAATCTCCTATCAGATACATTTTTAATGAATCTTAGATTATCTAATGTTACAGCATGATCAGCTTCAAGGACATGTTCGGCAATGCTAGAATTTTCTGTTCTACTATATTTTAAGTGTGCTAAATGTTCTTTAAATAGTGTTTTAACTGACCTTTTAGTTTGCCCAACATACTTTTTGTCGCAATCATTACAACTAATTTCATAAATTCCACTTTTCTCACAATTAGGAATCTTGTCTCTGGGTGTTTCCTAACATATTCCTCAAATGGTCGAATGACTTATAGACTAAGGTGGGACCTACCGTATTAAATACCTTATTGAGTCCCCTGCTATATATCGGATTATATGATATGGAGACATACTTGGTCTTATTTTCTTCGCGTGTAAAAAAGGTGGAATTCTGAATATTTAACCTGAACTTATGTCTATCTATTAACTTGTTTATTAAGTCATCGTCATAATCATTAACTCTAGTTAAATTCTTAGTACAATTCCTTTTATTATTGACGTTTACTCTATTGAGAGGAGAGGTGACCAAACGATGAACTAGAAACACAGAAGTACTAAAAAGAATGAACAAAATGAAGGAATTACTAACAACTATAAAAAAAGAAAAACTTATTACTTCGGACATAGAATGAGGGGTCCAAAGTACGAATTGCTACGTCTAATTATTTATCACAGCCCCACAAAAAAAAAAGTGGGGTATACTTTTGATGCGATATATCAGATCCGTAGTATTTTTGCCCGCTGATCACGAATCTGACGTCAGAATATCGCCATCACATCTCAATTTTTTTCTAACCTCAAAAAATAGGTAAAAATTAGTAAAAAATTAAGAAAAATATACTCCTAAAAAATTGATTCAAGCTTTTTCATGAATCCAAAGATGTATTAATATGTATTCGGACACGCTAAGCTAATATTCATCGGTTGGATTAAGCCATACAGTTCTGTTTTCTTTCTAACCTCAATAAATCAGACAGATATAGTGCTTCTCGAATGCAAAAACGAATTCAAATTAAAATTCAACCGATTCTTACCAAATTTAGTACACGGGGGTTTTTTGGGTTGCTGATCATGAATCTGAGGTCGGATTTGCAAAATTCAAAATGGCGGATCCAAGATGGCGGACAAAATTTTTGAAAACCAACCGATTCCTACCAAATTTGGTATACAGTTGGGGAATCCTCAAACCTGATACTCTTAAACCCTAAACCCTGAAACCTTAGACTCCCACACCCTGTAACCTCAAAAAATAGACCTCAATAACCCTGTAACTTTAAAAATGAGACCCAATAAACTCAAAACCAGGACTTTTAAACCATATACTCTCAAATAGTATACCCTTAAGCCCTAGAATTGCGAAGGTTAGAGCCGCGCCTAACTTTCCTTTTTTTGGCTGTATATTGTTCTTTTTTCCGCGAATGACCTATTCAAAGGCTTTCTGCCCAAACGCTTTTGAGGACTTGTTTCTCTTTTTAGCGACCAGCAATAGTCCCGCTAGCATATGGTCATCCCATCGTCCTTGATACCGATTTTCTATGATTTTCAGATCTTGGTGAAAACGTTCCCCTTGCTCCTCACTGTAGTCACCAAGATTATCTGGGAAATCATCGATGTGGGAGTCCAGGAAATGTAATTTTAGATTCATTAAGCAACCTAATGTTTGAAAATTTTTTACCATTTTCTCGACTATTTCTTTGTACTTAGGACTTTTATTATTTTCCAAAAAGTTTGTTGCGACTTCTTTAAAACTAAGCCAAGCAGCTTTTTCAACTTTATTCATTTTAGTAACAAATAATGAATCTTGAAACAATTTTCTTATTTGTGGCCCGTCAAATACGCCTGCCTTAATTTTAGCTTCAGAAAATTTCGGAAATTTTTTATGCAAATATTTGAAACATGGGCCGTTTGTATCTAATGCTCTCGTGAATTGCTTCATAAGTCCAAGCTTAATGTGAAGCGGGGGAATAAGAACTTTTCCTGGATCTACCAATGGTGGAAACAATACATTATTTTCACCAGGAGTGAACGATTCTCTTGTTGGCCAAATTTTTTTCTTATAATGACGTTCCCTGTCTCTGCTATTCCACAGACATTTATAACAGGGATAGAGTGCAAACCTTGACTGTTGGCCAAGCAATATTGTTACAATTTTCAGATCTCCACAAATTTTCCAGTTATGATCAGCATATTTTATTTTTATCAAAAGCTGCTTCATTTTTTCATATTGCTCTTTCATAACTGTGGAATGAGCAATCGGAATGGGAGCGTAAACGTTGGTATTATGCAGCAAAACTGCCTTAATGCTCCGTTTAGAAGAATCAATGAACAGTCTCCATTCTTCAGGATCGTATGAGTTATTTTGAAATTCATCCATTAGACCTTTTACATCGGTACAATATGAAAGTGACAATTCCTCGTCCATTGTGAAATATTTTCGAAATTCTTCATCTCTGTTTCTATAATAAGAAATCGTAGATTCTGGCTTAAGTAAATGTCTTTTCTTTAAAAAGGAAGCAAGATGCTCTGAACCATCTTTGGATAAGCCTAAATCTCTGACTAGATCACTAAGTTCTGACTGTGATACGAGTATTGGTTCTGGTTTACGGTTGTATGGTAGAAATTCTTTATCTGTGTCACTAGTATATGATAGGTTGTCACTAGAACATTCATTAGTAACAGTGTTTGAATCTTTTTCGACAGTCTCAATGTTTTCGGCATGAACTGATAAGGTGAAATCATTTGTTTCCATAACATCAGCATCAAGTGGTTCAGGAGGCGGAGTTAGTTTAGTTGGTCTTGTTACTGTCAAAACATCGTTATAAGTAATAGTGCTTTTATTTTTTTCGGTTATGCCTAGATACAACATTCATACAAAAGTAGCAATCATTTTCACTGTATGGTCTATTCCATATTGCTGGTCTGGAATATTTAATCGCCTTCTTATTGATGTACAACATTATTTTGCAAGAACTGCAAATGATGTGGGGAACCCAGTCTGTATCCTGGTGCTGTATTTCAATGTTAAAACAATCCTTATATAAGGTTTTAATCTTATCCGTTATCGGTGACCCCATTTTACTCAATACGTGTTGACAGCAAATATAACAAAATGAATCACTGTTTTTATCGCACTTATGAAAAGTCCTTGTACCGTGAGACCGTTTTCTTGTAGCATTATACTCTACATGAGCCAAGTCACCCACACATGAAGAGCTACGGTCGCTGGATGACGACGGCTGCGGGCCCGCTTTCCCACCCTGACCAACCGCCGATACTGGGTTTCCGAGTCCCTGCATCGTAATTCTCTTTCTTCTACCTGCCATGACGGCATCTAAGCCGTTATCCAGGGACTCTGCCGGCTAGTGGAGTAACACCGTTGCCCACCGTCACCACGTGGAGGTGCCCTGGATGCAGGTAGAAGAATAAAAAATCGACCGATGAATTTTCTCGGCGTTTAAAATGGCGCGAAAACATCTGCCATCTTGAATTTTGCAAATCCAACCTCAAATTCGTGATCAGCGACCCAAAAAATCCCCGTGTACCAAATTTGGTAAGGATCGGTTGAATTTTACTTTGAATTCGTTTTTGCATTCGAGAAGCACTATATCTGTCTGATTTATTGAGGTTAGAAAGAAAACAGAACTGTATGGCTCAATCCAACCGATGAATATTAGCTTAGCGTGTCCGAATACATATTAATACATCTTTGGATTCATGAAAAAGCTTGAATCAATTTTTTAGGAGTATATTTTTCTTAATTTTTACTAATTTTTACCTATTTTTTGAGGTTAGAAAAAAATTGAGATGTGATGGCGATATTCTGACGTCAGATTCGTGATCAGCGGGCAAAAATACTACGGATCTGATATATCGCATCAAAAGTATACCCCACTTTTTTTTTGTGGGGCTGTGTTATTGAAGGTAAAATAAAGGGCAAACGGTCGATCAGAAGATGATAAAATTCTTAGCTGAAGGACATGAGAAGGTATGGATGTGCTTCGAGTGATATTTTTCGAGCAGCAGTTCGTTTAGCTATTTGGATCGCCAACCTTCCTGAGAAGACAGCGTCGTAAGAAAAAGAAGAAACAGGACGTTTTTGCGTTGGGGGTTATTTTTTGTGAGAAGTCTTTATCCTACAGTCATCAAAGTTTTACTGCATGACAGAGTTCTTTTTTGTAATAAATCTCATTTCTCCGGTTATCGATTTTTAGTTTACTATATTGGAAAGGACTTTTAGAGTTCCAGTGCCAGAGGGTGTTGTTTTATCGAGGAGATGTGGTAATAGGTACCTAAGACAAGTTAGAACCCCTACTCGTAATATATTGTTAGCCTCCAATGAGTTAGAAAATGATTATTCTTATTATTAAGGCAATGTTATATACAGCAACAATTGAATTTAATTTTATTGAATCTAAACAACTAAAATACTTTCACGTTGAAGGTGAACTAATAAGGGTTTAATGATAATGTTTTTTTTTTCAGGAAAGCATTTTGTACCAAACCAACTCCCCAAAAGGGAAACTACCTCTTTGAATCCAAAAGTGAAATATTTCCATTCCAAAAACTGTTCGACAAAGATCCTATTAAATCTTCCAATAACTCCGATAAAGAACTGAAACTAGAATTAGACGACAACAGTAACTATATCGTGCAAGAACCATTAACCACACCCGGTAGTGAAAGTGCTAAAAATGTGTGTGATAGTGAGGACATTCAGACGAGGAAACGCAGGAAAGTTAGAGAAATACGTAGTGATCCATCATCTAGTTGGTTCAGTACTAGTGAAGATATGGACAAAGGTAAGTGTGGTTTTGTAACTTTTCAGTTATTGGTGTGTTACTTCATTATTATCTTGTCTAAATAACTTGAGTGTGTTGAAACCTACCTATCCTCGGGTTTATAGCGTTTTACCCCTTACGGTTCCTTGTCTACGAACCTTTTTTGCCGTCCCAATCTCCCGTTCGTAGAGTTCTTTCCTATCTTTCCCTCTTTCGTTCCTCTGTAGGCCTCCATTTCAAAACCAGCTTCTATTCTGATTCGTTATACGTGTCCATATCAGACCAGCTGTCTTTCTTGAATCTCGTCTATTATTGTTTCTATCTTCATGACTACTTTCATTCTTTCGGTTCTGATTCTATCCACTTTTGATATTCCAGCTGACCTTCGCCAGTAATCCATCTCGAAAGCAAGAAATTTCTGTTCTAAGTTCTTGTTTAATTGCCAAACTTCGCAGCTATAGAGTACGATGCTCTGGAGGATTGCTTTAGAAATGTAGTAGTTCCTTTCAATTAATATTTTCTTTGACAAAAGGACAGAATTAATGCTTTTTCTTTGCTTATTCTGTCTTCTATTTCTTTTTCTGTTTTACCGGCTTTTTCTATTTTTGTTGCTAAATAGATCATCAATCAGACATCAATCACTTGACCTCTGTTAAGGGTAAGTTTTTCCAGTTCTCCTTCACAGTTTTTTGATAGTTTGCTGTCAATCCCCCTCTTTCATATTCCTTAAATAGCTTTCTTATCATATATTCTAAATCATCCCTGTTTTAGACAACTACTACTTGGTCACGTGTAAGATGAAGAGTATATATCGTTGATTCATCGTTCATCTATATTCCAATTCCGCTGCATGTTTTTAAAGTTTCGGTTAAGTAAATTTTGAACAAGCTCTGCAATAAACAGAAACCCTATCTAAGTCCTTTTTAGTGTTCCGTACGGAACACTTATAAGATGACTTCGGTGTCTGTCTGTCCGTCTGTCACACCCGATTTTCTCCGAAACTATTTGTCAAAGAAAGTTGAAATTTGGTAATAATATAGGAACTGATGGCCTCATCAGAGCCATGTAGTTTTGAAAGTTAAATTTTGACTTAAGGGGTTAGTTTTGAGGAGTGAAATCCGAAGTGAAAAAAAAAATTTTTTACTAGGTAATCGAGTGTGGTGTCAAATAAGCTTGTGAAAACACGAGTAAAAAAATATATATATAATGTAATACTTGCGCGAACTTTTCTTTGTATTATTTTTAAAAAATCGCGAAAAAATCGCTGTCGCTTATCTCGAAAAAATTTGAAAAAATTCTAAAATATTCTCGACGGGGTGTAGATTGAACGAAAATTATCACGAGTGCATTACCTTTAATAATTTATCTGGTATATAAAAAAAAAACAAAAATTTCAAGGTCATCAATTTTCAATAAAGATTGGAAACAAACTTTGTTGAAAACTCATTTGAGGTGTCTTTTTTGTGAAATCACAATCATTTTATATCTCCGTTACAATTTTTTTTATTTTAAAAGCAATCAACGTACGGAACACTAATTGCGCAAGTTCAACTTGCACTTGACCGGTTATTTTTTTTAGTGGGAATGTATTTGATAATGTGTTTCCTAGTTTTATTCTAGAGTATGAGTAATCGTACAGTTATTTCGTTGCAGTGATTGCAGTATTATTTACTGGAGATAGTTCTAGAATTTTTTAATTCGAACAGTATCATGTGCTTTCGTTTGTTTAAAAAAATACCCAAAATTTACTTCTGCTGATTATTCAAGCACTCAAAAAAATTCAGGACTACCTAACTTTAATAACTCCTAATAATACGACAACTTGTCGCTTTATCTAGTATTTTAGTAGATGACATCAATCTCAATACTTAATAACCTATGTTTACCTCTACGATACTCGTCTGGCATTGCTTTACGTGGATTTTGTTAGAATTTCACTCGTTCACCGCACGCAGTTTGATAATTCTTAAATCATTACAAGCTTCTGCCACTTTTTAATCGACGTCAAAAAGGAGGAGGTTCTCAATTCGACGCCTATGTATTTTTTTTTTAAGTACGTTCCCGCATAACTCTGGCAAATAGGTACCGATTTGGATGATTATTCTTTTATTCGAGAAAGTACACATTCGCAGTCGGCGCCAATTTTTTGTGTCAGTTAACCAATTATAAACCTTACTAATAATATTAACACCTAATTATATAAAAATTGACATCGACACGAAAAATTGGCGCCGACTTCAAAAATTCCTTATAAAGAAATCATAATATTAAATAGTAGCTGTTTTAACATTGGTAGGATTTGTTTATACGGAATTAGAAACTGAATTTTGTGTGCTAGTTTTTTGAACCCCGCTTTTTTTTGTTAAAAAGTTTTTATAACTCTACAAATAAAGGATTTATTCCTACTAAAATCATGTGCTATATTATTATTTTTTATTAAAATTATGGCTTATACGATCATAAATAAGACAGATCCGTGATATTTACATGAGATTCAATACAGGAAACATTTGGTTACCATAATAATTGCACATGCTCTTACCCTCCCTTCTTATCATGTACGACGTATTGATATTCGTAGCTCTGAGATAGAATACGTCACATCATCTTCAAAAAAGAAATACATGCTTCTTTACTTCTATCTATAATATATATAAAATGCAACGTCTCTCTGTCTGTCTGTCTGTCTGTCCGTTAGTGCGCTTATCACTGGAGAACCACTTATCCGATTTACTTACTTTTTTTTAAAAAAACATACATATGTTCTCTGGCCAGGTTATAGGCTATATTTTATTACTATAAGTAATGAGCAGTGACGATAACAGTGAATGAAGTCGGAAAAAAGTTTGGCGTTAGCGCGTTCCCTTGCAATACACAGCCTAAACCATTAAATATGGAACAATATTATGTAGCAGAGAATATCTATAATCTATAATATATAAAATACAATGTCTTTCTGTCTGTCTGTCTGTCCATTAGTGCGTTTAGCAGGCGGGAACCACTTATCCGATTTACGTCTCTTTTTTTAAATTCATACTTATATTCTTTGGCCAGGTTATATAATAATAATAATAATTTACATCTACAATATATATAAAATGCAACGTCTCTCTGTCTGTCCGTTAGTGCGCTTATCCCTCGAGAACCACTTATCCGATTTACGTGATTTTTTAAATTCATACATATGTTCTCTGACCAGGTTATAGAAATATATTTTATTACATCTAAAATATATATAAAATGCAACGTGTCTCTGTCTGTCTGTCTGTCCGTTAGTGTGCTTATCACTGGATTATAGGCTATATTTTATTACGATAGGTAGCATAAGGAATGAGCAATGACGATAATAGTGAATGAAGTCGGAAAAAAGTTTGCCGCTAGCGCGTTCCCTTGCAATACACAGCCTAAACGATTAAATATGGAACAATATTATGTAGCAGAGAATATCTATAATTTATAATATATATAGAATGCAATATCTCTCTGTCTGTCTGTCTGTCCATTAGTGCGTTTATCACGCGAGAACCACTTATCTTTCTTCTTTTTTAAATTCATACATATACGAGTATTCTTTGACGAGGTTATATAATAATAATCTATATCCATAATATATATAAAATGCAACGTCTCTCTGTCTGTCTGTCTGCCTGTCTGTCTTTCTGTCCGTTGGTACGCTTATCACCGGAGAACCACTTATCCGATTTACGTGTTTTTTTTTTAAACATACGTATGTTCTCTGGCCAGGTTATAGGATATATTTTATTGCGTTAGGTAACATAAAGAATAAGCAGTGAGATAATAGTGAATTAAGTCAGAAAAGGGGTTAACGTTAGCGCGTTCTCTTGCAATACACTGCCTAAACTATTAAATGTGAAACAATATTATGTTGCAAATTTATATAAAATGAAACGTCTCTCTGTCTGTCCGTTAGTGCGCTTATCAATTGAGAACCGCTTATCCGATTTATGTGTTTTATAAATTTATACATATGTTCTATATAATTCGATATAAGCCTAGATAATAGGAGATAAAGTGAGATAAGTATAAATAATGGGAGATAAGGAGAAATAATGGGAGATAAGCAGAGATAAGTCTAGATAATGGAAGTTATGGTGAGATAATGGGAGATACGGAGAAATAATGGGAGATAAAGAAAAATATTGCGAGATAAGTCGAGATAAGCCTAGATAATGGGAGATAAGGTGAGATAATGGAAGATAGGGAGAAATAATGGGAGATAAGGAGAAATAATGAGAGATGAGCAGAGATAAGCCTAGATAATGGAAATTATGTAGAGATAATGGGAGATAAGAAGAAATAATGGAAGATAAGGAGAAATAATGGCAGATATTTTATTACGTTAGGTAACATAAGGAATAAGCAGTGATGATAGTAGTGAATCAAGGCCACGCGGAGCCGCGGGCACGGCTAGTCTTATATATAATGCGAGAGTTACATGATAAGAACCTGGCCTCGATCAGAAATGGCGCCATTACTATTTACAAAAATTATATTTTTCGTAAACATAAACTTTTACAAGAATCCCGTCAAATTTTCAAGCCGCTGCGTGATTTAGTTTGTGAATGGCTGCCTTTTAAATAGAGCAACTTTCGTGATTTTACAATAATAGAAAAAATTGAATTTCGAGCAGTGATAAAATATTTGTTTTTGAAAAAAAAAACACGAATGGTAAAATAAAAGCAGAACTCAGCGAAGTTTATGGGGACTCCGCAACTTCGTTGTCCACCATAAAATATTGAACAGCTGAATTCACACGCGGCCGTACGAGCATTTTTGATAAAGAACGTGGATATTAGAAAGCTTTCCGCAAAATGCAGCCATTGCTCACAATTGACAATAAATACACAAGTGTGTCAACTTCAAAAGAATGTTTGGCGATGTTAAAGCGCAATCGAAATCGATCGGCGTCAATTCATAACTGTTGACGAAACATGGATTCATCATAGTATACTAGAGATCAAAGACCAGTCGAAGCAATAGGTTTTCCGTGGCAAACCGGCGCCAAAGAAGGCCAACAAAGTCATGGCCATAGTGTTTTGGAATGCACACGGAATAATCCACGTCGATTACCTTGAAAAGGCAAAACAATTAATGGAGGGTATTATGTCATCTTATTGGATCGTTTCAGTCATGCTGTGAAAGAAAAACCTCCGCATTTGGTGAAGAAAAAAATTATCTTTCACAAGACAGTGCACCAGTGGACACTTGTATCATCACCATGACAAAATTCCAGATTTAGCCCGCAGCGATTATTTCCTATTTCCAAAGATGAAAAAATGGCTCCGCGGAAAAAAATTTGGCCCAAACGATGAGGTTATTGCTGAAACAAACGCCAATACTGAAGGGTTGGAAAAATCGCATTTTTTACATGGGTTATAAACTAGAAAAACGTTGAACTAAAAGGAGAAAAATAAAATAAATTTTACACATAAAAATGGTTTTTTCTTGTCAAAGCCAGGTAGTTATCGTACAACCCTCGTAACATCCCATCACCTAATACTAGGCTCTTGTAATAAACACAGTATAACGCACTCGGTGACCGAGGTGTACGATCCTATCTGCCTGCCTGTCTGCGGGACCAGATGATATTCCGAATTACTTGCTGAAGCGATATGTTACTACACTTACGGGAGCCATCACGGATCTGTTCAATAAGTCACTGGATGAGGGAGTTTTTCCAACAATATTTAAAAAAAGTTATCTGAGTCCAATGTACAAGTCTGAAAACCGGAATGATATAAGGAAATATAGAATCAATCCGGTATTCCCAAATTTTTTGATTTTCTAATATTATCTTGGTCCTGCAGGAACGTCATCTCTTCGCGGCGACATGGATTTTCACAGGGAAGATCGACGGATGCCAACCTCGTCGTTTATGAGTCATACTTGTTAGAGGCTCTGGTGGAGGGAGCCCAGGTGGATGCTGTCTATACCGACTTTTCCAAGGCATTCGATAGGGTTAATCACGACCTATTATTCGCTAAGCTTGAGGTATTGGGATTCAACGATTCTATCCTGGGATGGTTGAAGACATATCTGCAAGGGCGTGAATATCAGGTTAAAATTGGCAATGTGCTATCCAATAGTTTTATTGCAGTTTCTGGAGTGACACAGGGCGCCCATTGCTCTCCATTCCTTTTCAATTGGTTTGTCAATGATACTGCAGGTCATATACTGAGCTCTGATTTTCTTATGTTCGCAGATGATCTTAAAGTGTTTAAGAAGGTTTTGAATGTGCAAGACGTCCGGGACTTGCAGGCGGACTTGGATAGACTTGTAAATTGGGCTGAGACTACGGCTTAATGCATCTAAATGTCAATTTGTTACCTTCTTTAGAGGATATAAGAATGTCAATAGTAATTATGTTATTAGTGGAACAGTGTTGGACAGTTTGGGCAAATTGAAGGATCTAGGAGTAATATTTGATTATCGCCTCCCTTTCTGTGATCATTACGTATATAATATTAACAAGTCCAGTAAGATTTTGGGACTTATATATAGAAATCTCAAGGATTTATAACTGTCCTCATTAAGGGTTCTGTACTGCACGTTGGTGAGGTCTGTTCTGGAGTATTCAGCGGTTGTCTGGTCGCCAGAACAGGTTTCTACGACTGTGTGCTTATAAGTGTGATATGGCAATAGCTGACCATGATTATACTATTATTAGGGGCCATATGAACTTGAATCTGTTAGCTCATAGACGTTTGGTGAGTGATCAGCTTTTTCTGTATAAGATAATTAACGGGTTGATAGATTGTCCTATTTTATGGTCATTCGTAAAATTTAATGTACCTCAAAGACATTTAAGGCAAACTGGATTGTTTTTTACTGGCTTCCACAGAACTGATTGTGGTTGTCATTCACCACTGCTGAGGGCTATGAGATTCATGAACCAGTGCCGGGAGCTGAACATTTTTTTAGGTTCCCCCTCTCCCTTCAGAAAGGATGCTCTGGCGGTAGGAGTGTAAGCCGTTCTTGTGTTTCATTCCACCTTTTTGAGCCGTTCTGTTATTGATATGCTTATATTGTAAAGTATTATAAATACATTGTAAATAGGGGTGTACCCGTATATTCTCAAATAAATATAACTATTTCTGGTTTAATAATGTCCCATAAATTTGAGGTATACATTTGAATCTGCTTATAGATGGTAAATGCCAAACGTCAGTCGGTGGGGGGAAAGCGAAGCTCTTTGATGAAAATATAAGCCTTTTGTACTAGAACTCTGAACGGTTTACCCCTTCCTAACACAGTGAACTAAAAATCGAAGACCCTTTCCTGTAGTGGAACTTTAAAGTCCCCATTAAAAATGGATGACCGAAGAAGGATTGGTGAGAAAGATTATTCACAAAAAGAAACCCTCAGTTAACAAAGCCTTGTTTCTAATGGGGCGTTATTTTTTGCATAAGTAGGAACAAAGGGCAAAACTATAAGTATTAGATTTGACTGTATATTAAAGATAATAAATAATTAGATCAGTTCAATCCATCAATTGCTAATTTACAAATGATATGTAACATTCTTATTATTTTATTGTTCAAAGTGGAAATTTCTTCTCTGTCTCACATTCGTTGAAATTTCTTCTCTGTCTCACATTCGTTCGAGAGGCGTAAAATCAAGAAGCGAATCATATTCATAAAAGTTATGTTCTAATATTAGTATCGATAATACCGCTGTATCCTAGACCGTAGCGAATATACATCAAAATTTATTGATTTCAAGTAACATTTTTCAGAAAGTTCACTTTAATGTCCTATAAAGGTTTTTATTTCAGCCGAAATGTATTTTTTACTACCTTTTATACTTGAGGGGATATATCATGGACCTACACGTAAAAATATGACTATGGCTACTGTATTGTGGAGAGGCGTTTCTTTCAGAACATAAAATATGAATAAATTTACACACCTATTTACATAATATACGTTCTGAAAACTATGGTTTTTACTTTGTTAAAGGAAGTATTATATTCGTGAAACAATTATTTTTAATATGTTCGTGGTATCGCATTTTATTTTCAAAATGAAAGTAAAGTACCCAATTCATCGTACCAACAGTCAGACACAATAGCCGAAATTTTAGGGCATTTTTTGCGATCTAAAAAGCCTATGTAATGTGTTGAAATGTAAGGTTCTCAGCGAGCGTTTTTTTTTACAAATAATTTCCTGGCAAAGAAAGTAAAAATATTGTTACTTTTGATATTTTTGTTTCATAAAGGACCCCGCACTATTCTTATGGAAAGTGGCTATCAGTTAAATTTTTTCAATCTTTGGGAACGAACTAAGTTGGGAATGTGGAATCTTTGGCACAATGACACTACTCAGTATATATCACCGCTACACCAAACACTTTATTTTTGCACTTCGATTGACAATCATCGTTCCTGACGAAGCTAACATGGTTAGCGAAACGCGCGTCGAGCGCAAAAATAAAGTGTTTGGTGTAGTGGTGATATATACTGAGTAGTTTGGGAACGAAGCTTAAAAGCCCATAATTTTTTAAATATCTCACCTTGAAGTTGGCATTTTTAAGAGAATTTTTATCTCTATGCGGGTTGATATGCAAGCAACAAACGGACGAATAAGAATTTCACTATTTAGATAATGACGGATTTTAGTATCATTTGAAAACTCATTCTATTCTATTTCTAATGATACCAAATTTTATTGCATATCTCATGCTTTTTACTAATTAAAATGATTTAAAGAAGGAACAAGGATTGAAGATAGGGGTAAGAGAAAAAAATTAAACAAATTTTAAGTCTAAGAATTAAATTTATTGATAAAAACCAAAATCAATATTTTGTGTTACCCCTCTCTAGCCCTTATTACTGCTTCCAGCCGATTTTTCGTGGTACTCGATTGGATTGAGGTCAGGACTCCGCGCAGACTAGTCTAATGTGGGTATTTCCATTTCCGCCCAGTATTGCCGCACCGATGCAGCAGCATGTGACCTCACATTGTCGTGCGTTAGCACGGAGCTATCGCCAACAAACTCAGCGTAAGGAACGACGTGTTTCTGCAAGATCTCCTCGATTTGCCGGTGAGCAGTTAATCCACCACTACGAGTTTCATCAGTCACGAAAATCAAATCGGTTTTCGCATCCAGAGAGATGCCTCCCCATACCATGATAGAACCTCCTCCGTAAGCGATCGTTTCAGCAATACAGCATGGCGCATAGCGCTCCCCAGACCTCCTATAGACTCGTCTTTTACCATCATTGCACGTAGGCCCATTCGGGACTCGTCGGAGAATCAAACGGAGCGCCATTGCTCTAAGGTCCAGTCGACATCTCGAGCAAATCTGAGTCGCGCTTATCGATGGGCTACTGTCAATTTGAGTCCGTTAGCTGGTTTAAGGCTGTCCAGTGACTGACAGCTCGACCACAAACTTGTCGGAACTTCTGCTGGACCTCAACGCCGGTCAGGTGATGATTTCGTAGAGTTGTGATGAAAAATTATATAACTTTTACCATAATAGCTGATAACATTTAAAAAATTTTATTTAATATGAAAGTACAGAACCAATAAAATAATATTCTTTGAGAATTTTCCTTTTTCTTGCCGCGAAACGTTTGTCACAACTATTCATTGTTAAATAAATAATGTAGAAAATATAAAAACAAAGCGCACACAAAATCAGATAAAATCCTTTTTACATTAAATAATTATTTTTATTGAAACGTTCACTACCTATGGCAGCTTAATCTACATCTTTTCTCTCTTGTTATTTTTCACTACTCAATGAATTGTAACTTGTGTGTGCGTGTGTGTTTTAGCACTGGCTATAACCAACTGACCAGCTCTTCCGTTTTTTATTTAATAAAAAAAATTAATTTTTTCCCTCATTGTATACAAATGACTCCTATTTGTCTAATTTATATAAATTGTTAATTCTAGAGTCCATAACATGATGATAGATAGTTCTAAAAATACCAATGTTATTTAAACTTAATAGATGTTGCAAATTAATAGGCAATTGTGCATGGGATTTAATTTTTTTTGAAAAGTTTGACACTATAATTTGATTTTAATCTCCAATCTAAAATATATTGCTGCATATCTGGTTTCTCTCAATCGCTACACTCTCCTGTAGGTCTGTTCTATTTCTATATACCGGATACAACGCATGATTACTCCGTATTCTACTTATTACTTATATAAAATCCCTATTATATTGGTAATTGAAGGTTGTTGTTTCTTTAAATTTTTTTTCCAGCTTATGTCGATTTTAACTTTTATAATTCGAGACAATCCGTAACAGGTATCTTACACCCAGGAATACTATTTCCAGAGATTGTGGCGTCTTTGGCTAATTCCCTCTTTACCCAAACCAACTTTAGATTTTTATTTTCTTTGATTAGTCGGTTTCATAGTCTCATAATATTGATCACTATATATTGGGTGATTGCAAAAGTTAGTGCCCAATTTTCATAGATGTCGGGGGAGCAGGCACTTTTGACTGGGCTGATGTTTATTTTATAATCATATTATTAAATGACAGTTATCTTAATGCGTCGTAAGTTAACATAACGTTAAAAAAAGGCTATTTGAATTAATTTGTGCGAGGTTAATACTCAAAATGGAAAATAAAAAATTACATTCTCGTCATGTTAACATATATTATATGAATTTAAGAAGGGAATGAGTGTTGGAGCTGCAACAAAGAATATTGAAGACGTTAATTTGGATCAAGCGCCTGCTGACAATTAAAAAGTGGTTTGGTCGATTTCGAAATGGTGACTTCAATCTAAACGATAAACTCGATATCTGGGTTCCACACGTTTTGACAGTACGGAACCTTGTTTCCACAGCCAATTCTCTCCTCGCCCGTCAACAAAACGAACCTTTCTTGGATCAGGTCATAACTGAAGATGAAAAATGGGTTGTGTATAACATAATAAGAGAAAGAAGCTGGAAACATGAAAGTGAAAAAATTTGAATGGCAAAAGCTGAATTGCATCTAATAAAAGTATTGTTATGTGTCTGGTAGGATTGCAGAGGAATAATTTTTTACGAGCTTCTTCCACGTAGCCAAACAATAACTGCGGAGAAGTACTGACAGCAACTCACCCAACTCAATGTTGAAATCCAAACAAACGTCCAAACTGGATCAATCGAAAAGACATCATCTTTCACCATGACAACCACATGTTGCTCAACAGACGCTGCAAAAACTTAGGGAGTTAAAAATGGGAAATACTCCAGCACCCGCCGTATTCCCCTGACCTTGCCCCTTCAGAGCAGATTTTCATCTGTTTCGTTCTCCGCAAAATAATTTGAATGACAAAAAATTTGATCCTATGGAAGAAGTCAAAAACTACCTTACGATTTTATTTGAAGAGAAATTATCCAGTTTCTACAAAGAAGGAATTTAAAAACTTGTAAAATAATGAGAGACAGTTACAAAAAATCGTTGAAATTATTGATTAATAAAAACCATTTTTCATGAAAATGTGTCGTATTTAATTTGGTTTCGTAATCGGGCACCACCCAATAATTTTGTTTTCTTTGTAATTTATGCAATAATTTATTACTTGTTGAATAACTATTAGTTGAGCGTGAATATGGATCAATTTTCTGGCAATTTCTATTTCCCATAGTTTCCCATAGTATTGGGCTGATAAAAAGCACATCCTGTTTGTTTGGTCTTTAGTGATCAATCAGTGAAAAGCTGTTCCTAATTCGCCCATACTGTGTTTAATTTTTTTAAAGAACGTTTGCTTGTAACTTTGTTCTATTTCTTCGGAATCTTCTATAATGACTTTGTGGCAATTATCGTAGTAACTTTATGGAATTCTATAATAGTCCATAAATTATGACTGATGAATATCATTTTGCACTTCTGTTAACCCTGAATAACTTTCTGTAGAATTGTAAGTTAGTTTTCAGTTTTAATTTTCAACAAAAGTAAACTGCGATAAGAACAGAAAAACCAGATTTACCATTTAATTACTAAAACGAGAAATTACATTTCTTAGGATATTAAATTAACTCGGTTTTCTATGCAAAAGGATAAAATAACTGAAAAACGTAATAAAAGCTAGGTTAAAAGGGTAAAATTTAAATTTTAATAAAAACCTTTTTTATTAAAGTGATGTGAATAATTGAGTTTATAACGGGAAATTTATTGGTCAATTTCCCTGCATGTTTACGAATTCTAATTTTCCATGCATGAGATAGGAAAATTATACCTTTCTAATCAATTTTTATACCAATTAAAAGGTTTGGATAAAACTAATGAGAAAAATAAATTGTTCCGCATCAGCATGTCGTCAAATTAAAAAAATCAATAGAAAAGGATGGACTAAAATAATAGAACGTTTGCTTGTAACTTTGTTCTATTTTTTTCGGAATCATCTATAACGACTTCGTGGCAATTATCGTAGTAACTTCATGGAATTCTATAATAGTCCATAACTTTTGACAGATGAATATCATTTTGGACTTCTGTTAACCCTGAATAAAACTTTCTGTAGAATTGTAAGTTAGTTTTCAGTTTTAATTTTCAACAAAAGTAAACTGCAATAAGAAAAGAAAAAACAGATTTACCATTTAATTACTAAAACGAGAAATTACATTTCTTAGGATATTAAATTAACTCGGTTTTCTATGCAAAAGAATAAAATAACTGGAAAACATAAAAAAAGCTAGGTTAAAAGGGTAAAATTTAAATTTTAATAGAAAACCTTTTTTACTAAAGTGGTGTGAATAATTGAGTTTATAACGGGAAATTTATTGGTCAATTTCCCTGCATGTTTACGAATTCTAATTTTCCATGCATGAGATAGGAAAATTATACCTTTCTAATCAATTTTTATACTGATTAATAGATTTAGATAAAACTAGTGAGAAAAATAAATTGTTCCGTATCAGCATGTCGTCAAATTAAAAAAATCAATAGAAAAAGGATGGACTAAAATAATTTTAAAGATTTTATCTTTATTACTAGTTTAGGTTACATTATAATGCTATACAAAAACAGATGACCCACTATTTTGTCATTACGTCTTGTGAAAATTGTGACTAATAAATAATTATTTATTTTTGGCAAACGAAGTAACACAAACATATTTTTACTTCAGTTTTTTACATGTTTCGCTATACTGTAGTTTCTTCAAATAGTTTCAAGAGTCTCGGGATTTTTTACGCCGTATAGTATTAATACGAGGGACGTCTGAAAAGT
Source organism: Pachyrhynchus sulphureomaculatus (assembly GCA_019049505.1). Taxonomy (NCBI): domain Eukaryota; kingdom Metazoa; phylum Arthropoda; class Insecta; order Coleoptera; family Curculionidae; genus Pachyrhynchus; species Pachyrhynchus sulphureomaculatus. The sequence continues at coordinate 179,945,504 of CM032454.1, forward strand.
TCTTGGCCTAACAATGAAAGACATTTTTTTTTAACGTGAAATATATTTTATTTTTCAATATAATCTCCTGAAATTTCAATACATTTATTCCAATGTTTTTCCAATAATTCAATACCATGATTAAAGTGTGATTCCGGATAGTCAGCAAAATATCCATCCACCGCTGCAATAGCTTCGTTATTTGAAGTAAAACACTTTCCAGCCAGGAATTTTTTCAGGATTGGAAACAGATAATAGTCAGAGGTAGCCAAATCTGGTGGATGTTTAAGCAATTCGTACTCTTGATGAAAAACGATTCTATTCTTCTTTAAATCAGGCCTTTTCCCACGAATTTTTGTGTCTAACTAACCTAAAAGATTACAATAATATTCAGAGTTGTTTTACCTTTCTGATAATTGATCAACAAAACACCTTTGTAATCCCAAAAAACTGTTGCCATAAAACTTCCCTGCTGATAGAACCGTCTTTGCCTTCTTTGGTGCACTTCCACCGGTTTCAATCCATTGTTTCGATTGTCCTTTTCGCTTTGGTATATAGCGATGGATCCAAGTTTCATCAACAGTTGTGAAACGATTGAAATCCATTTTATTTTGTTTTAAACAATCCAAACACGAATGCGTTTTTGTCAGCAAATGCGGCATCTTGCGCAAAGCTTTTTCATATGTAATTCTTCATGCAAAATACTTTCAATTCATTCGTTTGAGATGCCTATGGCCTTAGCTATTTCGTGTACCTTCACTCGTTAATTATATAATACTCCACTACCGTCGGAAGTTATTTGCCCACCTAGTTATTTCAGCCCCAAGACAACAAAAACCCAGAAAAATATATTTTTTTTTAATTTGAATGAATTATTATTTATTTTCACATTATTTACAGTCTCGAAAATCAGAAAAATATTCTTGATTTTCCAGGATTTTTCTAAT
>CM032454.1:179946529-179964029 GCA_019049505.1 Pachyrhynchus sulphureomaculatus
CTGTGATATCTATAAGCATATGTATCCATATGTCCCTTCGCCCTTTGACCCGGGCTATTTCCTCACCCCCAATAAGATATTATGAAGTATTCAAAGGGCAAAACAGAAAGAACGTTAATTTCGACTTGAGATACTTATCAGTCATGTTGCTTTATTTTAAATTCTACACTCAGGTGAAAATTGCATTATGTTATTAACGGTAAGTAAGTAATAAATTATTAGAAATAACCGGTCAAGTGCAAGTCGAACTTGCACAATTAGTGTTCCGTACGTTGATTGCTTTTAAAATAAAAAAAATTGTTACGGTGGTATAAAATGATCAGTGACTCCACAAAACACACCCCAGAGGAGTTTTTAAGAAAGTTTTTTTCCAATCTTTATTGAATACTGATGACGTTGCAATTTTTTTTTTTTTTTTATTTACAAAATAAATTATTAAAGGTAATGCACTCGTGATAATTTTCGTTCAATCTACACCCCGTGGAGAATATTCCAGGATTTTTTCAAAATTTTTTGATCAGTACTTTTCGAGATAAGGTGGGGGGACAGCTATCTTTCGCGATTTTTTAAAAATTATACAAAGAAAAATGAGCCCGTTATATATATATATTTTACTCGTACTTTCACAAGCTCTCATTTGACACCACATTCGATGACCTAGTAAAAAAATTTTTTTTTTCACTTCCGATTTCACTCCCCCAAACTAACCCCTTAAGTCAAAATTTAACTTTTAAAAATACACGGCTCTAATGAACCCATCAATTCCTATATTACTACCAAATTTCAACTTTCTATGACAAATAGTTTCGGAGAAAGTCGGGTGTGACAGACAGACAGACACCGAAGTCATCTTATAAGTGTTCCGCACGGAACACTAAAAAGATGCTCTATTTTACTTTCATTTTATTCTTTGGTTCTCGAGACCTAAAAAGATTTTAAATTTTTTGGGGAAAAATACTTCCATAAATATTGTAAATGGGTTGTATGTTTTGTGTAATTGTATATATAGGATGTCAATATATGAGAATACAAATTTGTATACAAGTATTACATTATATGTAATAACTAGCCGTGCCCGCGGCTCCGCTCGCGTAGATTTGATTCACTACTATCGTCACTGCTTATTCCTTATGTTACCTAACATAATAAAAATATCTGCCATTATTTCCCCTTATCTCCCATTATTTCTCCTTATCTCCCATTTTCTCTACATAATTTCTATTATCTAGACTTATCTCTGCTCATCTCCTATTATTTCTCCTTATCTCCCATTATTTCTCCTTATCTCCCATTATCTCTACATAATTTCCATTATCTAGACTTATCTCTGCTCATCTCCCATTATTTCTCCTTATCTTCCATTATTTCTCCTTATCTCCCATTATCTCACCATAATTCCCATTACCTAGACTTATCTCTGCTTATCTCCCATTATTTCTCCTTATCTCCCATTATTTATACTTATCTCTCCATTATCTTACCTTATCTAACATTATCTAGGCTTATCTCTGCTTATCTCCATTATTTCTCCTTATCTCCCATTATTTATACTTATCTCCCATTATCTCACCTTATCTCCCATTATCTAGGCTTATATCGAATTATATAGAACATATCATATGTATAAATTTATAAAAAACACGTAAATCGGATAAGTGGTTCTCAAGTGATAAGCGCACTAACGGACAGGCAGACAGACAGAGAGACGTTGAATTTTATATATATTATATTCTTTGCAACATGATATTGTTCCATATTTAATGGTTTAAGCAGTGTATTGCAAGAGAACGCGCTAACGGTAACCTTTTTTCCGACTTGATTCACTATTATCGTCACTGTTTATTCTTTATGTTACCTAATGCAACAAAATATATCCTATAACCTGACCAGAGAACAAATCTATGTTTTAAAAAAAAAAGTACTTAACGCACTAACGGACAAACAGACAGAGAGACGTTGCATTTTATACATATTATAGATAAATAACCGGGTCCAGAGAATATATGTATGTTTTAAAAAAAAAGCACGTAAATCGGATAAGTGGTTCTCCAGTGATAAGCGTATTAACGGATAGACAGACAGACAGAGGACAGACAGAGATACGTTGCATTTTATATATTTTATAGATGTAATAAAATATATATCTACAGCCTGGTCAGAAAATACATGTATGAATTTAAAAAATCACGTAAATCGGATAAGTGATTCTCGAGGGATAAGCGCACTAACGGACAGACAGACGGACAGAGAGACGTTGCATTTTATATATGTTATAGATGTAAATTATTATTATTATTATATAACCTGGCCAAAAAACATATGTATGAATTAAAAAAAGACACGTAACTTGGATAAGTGGTTCTCGCGTGATAAACGCACTAATGGACAGACAGACAGACAGAGAGACATTGCATTTTATATATATTATAGATTATAGTTATTCTCTACTACATAATACTGATCCATATTTAATGGTTTAGGCTGTGTATTGCAAAGGAACGCGCTAGCGGCAAACATTTTTCCGCCTTCATTCACTATTATCGTCACTGCTCATTCCTTATGCTACCTATCGTAATAAAATATAGCCTATAATCTGGCCAGAGAACATATGCATGTTTTAAAAAAAAAAGTACGTAAATCGGATAAGTGGTTCTCCAGTGATAAGCGCACTAATGGACAGACAGACAGACAGACAGACAGAGAGACGTTGCCTTTTATATATATTATAGATGTAACATTGAAACTGCTGAAATAAATTAATCGTTCGTTAATAAATATTAATGAACTTGTTTTCTTTTATAATTTATAATAAATGAAGCTCAAACTACAAGTAACAATTTAAAAATATTCGATAATTGTCCGTTGGACAGTTGTGGTTTTACGAAAATCAGAGTTTTTTTATTACTAATTGTAAAACAGCTAGAACATAACTTGAAATCAAAAAGTAAATGTTTAGCTTCTTATACCAACTACTCAGTATATATCACCACTACACCAAACACTTTATTTTTGCACTCGACGCGCGTTTCGCTAACCATGTTAGCTTCATCAGGAGCGATGATTGACTAAAGCTAAACTGCAAATCTACCCTATTTATACTTAGCCTAACCCTTGAATTACTCAGGCGGAACTAATGGCATGATCAAGGCCATCAGTACCGGTCAAGTAACCAGTAGAGGGACTATAAGGAATAGGCCCTCTGTCTTTATTTAAACTACTTTTACATTTTATAATTTCCATTCTTTCGTATGCGTTCAACAATCTTCTATCAGATATATTTTTAATTAATCTTAAATTATCTAATGTTACAGTATGATCAGCTTCAAGGGCATGTTCGGCAATGCTAGACTTTTCTGTTCTACTGTATTGTAAGTGTGCTAAATGTTCTTTGAATCGTGTTTTAATTGACCTTTTAGTTTGCCCAACATACTTTTTGTCACAATCATTACAATTAATTCCATAAATTCCACTTTTCTCACAATTAGGAATCTTATCTTTGGGATTTCCTAAGATATTCCACAGATTGTCTGATGTCTTATAGACTAGGGTGAGGCCTACCTTATTAAATACCCTGCTGAGTCCCTTGCTATATTTCGGATTATATGGTATGGAGACACACTTGGTGTTCTTGGTGTTATTTTCTTCGCGTGTAAAAAAGGTGGAATTCTGAATATTAAACCTAAACTTATGTCTATTTATTAGCTTATTTACTAAGTCATCGTCATAACCATTAACTCTAGTTATATTTCTAATACGATTGCTTTCTTTATTAAAGTTTACTCTATTCAGAGGGAAAGTGACCAAACGATGAACTAGAAAATGTAATGAGGCTAATTTGTGTTGTTTGCAATGAAATGAATCATTAGGAATATATCTATCTGTTACTGTGTCCTTCCTATAGATATCAAATTGTAATCTATTATTATTTTTAATAATTAAAATATCTAGAAAAGGCAATTGTCCTTTGTTCTCAACTTCGTAAGTGAATTTAATGGAATCATACCGGCTATTTAATTTAGAAACAAAATCATCAATGTTTGCTTTCTTTGTATCAAAAATCGCGAAAATATCATCCATATACCTATACCATACCCTTGGGAAATATTCGAATTCTTGACTGGCTTCGGTTTCAAACTTACTCATGAATAAATTGGCTATGAAAGGTGATAAGCAATTACCCATAGCTGTTCCTTCTTTCTGAACATAAAATTGACTGTTATATTGGAAATAATTTTGTTCCATACAAAGTTTGGATAATGTTAAGTATTCACGAATAATTTCGTCCTTATATACCAATATAATAGGTTTTAAATTCAAAAAAATAAAAATTTTCTTGTTATCATGTTTTATTGGTCTACAATTGACAACATGTGATTTTTGTCCAATCTACCTAAAATTTTGCCTACTAACATTAAATGAAATTCCAAAAGATTTTAAGGAATTGTCTGTTGCTTTGTGACAGTACATATGAACAACAAGATAAGCTACAGAGTATACTTTTATTTTAACTGACACGTATAAAAAATAACACTAGGCGTGACTGCAGCTTCCTAGTACTACTACAAACTCAACAAATTATAATCAAGTGAGGTATATGTATTATTGTTGTTGACCATTGAAGTTCAAGGGTTTTTTTCCCTCTATTTTAATTACGGCCAAACAGGCTTAAAAGTGTGGAATTTTTAATATTGGTCTGTAAATTTAATAGATTTATATTGGGATCTTTATAGTTTTTGTAAATTTCGATTGCTTCTAAACAATTTAGTTTTTTACCTTTTGTTCATAGTGTAAAATATTTAGACTATTTATTTCTGGAAAGTTATATGTCGTCTCTAAAAAATGATTGGCAAATTTGAAATTTTGCTTTTTAAGTCTGTATAAAGCGTAATGTTCCATATATCTAGTGTTAAAATTTCTTCCTGTTTGTCCTATATACAGGATATTGCATTCATTACATTTTAGTCTATAAACTCATGATTTTTTAGATTTATCTTTTTTACTTTTTATATTGAAAATCATGTTTGAGAGTTTCTGTGAGGACTTAAAAGCAATACTATTGTTTTCATTTTTCTTTAACATATTTGAGATTTTATTGGATATTTACCCGAAGTATGTGAGAGTTGTGTATTTTTTGGGGAGAGTCGATTTTGGGGTATATTAGACTAATATTTAATGATTAGTTTTTTCGGAGATCAATTTATTGATTTCAGAGACATTGTATCCGTTATTAGCAAAAATAGATATCTAATGATATGATATTCCCTCTCCAGATCCGTTTTTTCTAACGGAGTAGAGAAGGTTCTATGTATAATTGATCTATAAGCCGCCAGTTTATGGGACATTGGATGAAGGGAATCTTTAGGAGATTCCCTCCATCCAATGTCCCATAAAAAGTAAAAAAGATAAATTTAAATATATTGGAGGAAGAAATTTTAACACTAGATATAAGGAACATACGCTATATAACATTACGCTTCACGCAGACTTTTGCAAAAAAAGGACAAAAAACTTCCAAAAAACCTTTGTAACTATTAAATTTCCAGATATTAAAAAATTCCACCCTTTAAGCCAGGTGTACAAGTGTGAAATGAAATGCGGATTTATTTTCTAAAAAAACATGTTAAATTCGGAAGAATGATAAAAAGTGCTTTATTTAAAGTATGCTCCATCGCTTGTTATACATTTTTCCCATCTTTCGGGCAATTTGTGAATACCACGCCAGTAAAAATCTTTCCCTTTTGCTGCGAATCATTCATCGAGCCATTTTTTTTCACATCTTCGTACGAACCAAAGCGCTGCTCAGTAAGTGCGTGACTTATCGATGCAAACAAGTGGTAATCAGAAGGAACCAAGTCTGGTGAGTAAGCCGCGTGGAGTAGAACTTCCCAGCTGAGTGCTTCCAACGTGTCGCGAACTGGTTTTACCATATGTGATGGAGCATTGTCATGAAGAAAAATGACTTTATGTTGCCTTTTCGGTATTCTGGCCTTTTTTTCGAGCAGCGAACGGTTCAAATCGATCAATTGTTGTTGGTAACGTTTAGTATTAACCGTTTCCCCAGGTTTTAACAGCTCATAATAGATCACGCCCCCTCTGATCCCACCAAACACAGAGCATCGTCTTTCTGCCAAAGCGATTTGGTCTTACGGTCGATGTGGATGTGTGCCTGGGTCTATCCATGATTTTTTGCGCTTGAGATTCTCAAAATAAATCCACTTTTCATCCCCTGTAACTATACGATGCAAAAACGACTTCCTTCTCTACCGATCGAGCAAAATGTCACACGTTTTTTGCCTTTTCCATTTGCCTGTCGATTCAACTCATGTGGTACCCATCTACCGGCTTCTGAATCTTTCCCATTTCTCGTAGCCGATTAGAAACAGCTTGTTGACTAACTCCCAATTGCTCGGCGAGTTGTTTTTGTGTTTGCGAATCATTTTCGTCCAACAATGCTTGCAATTCCACATCTTCGTATTTTTTTGGCGGTTTTCCATGTTCCTTGTCTGCAACGTCGAAGTGACCACTTTTGAAACGCCGAAACCATCGTTCACACGTACCTTGCGATGGAGCATGTTCACCATAAACTTCTCGAAATAATCAGTATGATTCAACAGCACTTTTCTTTCAAATGAAAACAAAAAATTAATGCTGTCCGCAATTGCTCCTTGTTCGGTATAAATTTCGACATATTGAACACAACAACACAACACACTACACACACTTTTCCAATTTATCACTCGTGCGCGGCTGACACTTGTTGATGATACAACAAAATGGCGCAGTGTCAAATCTTTATAGCACAAACTGCATTGGTGCACCATCTGTTGTCTGAAATCCGCATTTCATACTTGTACACCTGGTATATATATATATATATATATATATATATATATATATATATATATATATATATATATATATATATATATATATAAAAAAAATATATATATATATATAATATATTAAAATTCCGGTTTTCAATCCGTTCGACTAAAAATGAATTTGCACGACGTTTCGCCAAAATCTCATTTGGCATTTTCGAGTGCTCTTGCTGCTGCTGCCACTCGAAGCTAACTCATGAGTTAGCTTTGAGCAGCAGCAGCAGCAAGCAGCACTTGAAGATCACAATGAGATTTTGGCGAAACGTCAGTGCAAATTCAAGAGCGAACGGATTAAAAAAATGCCAAATGAGATTTTATATAAATAGCGTCGTGCAAATTCATTGTCAGACGAACGGATTGAAACCCGGAATTTTAATGAATTATATTCCACCATCCGTGAAAACCTCTATTGTAACATATATATATATATATATATATATATATATATATATATATATATATATATATATATATATATATATATATATATATATATATATATATATACCTCACTTGATTATAATTTATTCTTTTTTATAAGTGTTAGTTAACAAAATACTATTCAGTAAGAGCTAGGTATACCTTCCATGGTGAAAAGATCGAATATCCACAGTACAATTTAAATAATCTACAAGACGATAATACACAGTACTTATACCAGCAAAGACTGGATATAAAACTAACAATCTCTGCAGAATAGTCTTTTACAGAAAAATATCAAAATATGGTACAGAGCCTACATCAAGCAGCTAATGAAGCATTAGGCAGAAGAAGCAAAAATAAGAGTAACAAAATATGGTGGAAAGTAATTGATAGAAGATCTGGTCAAAGAGACAAAAAGTTATATATGAAGTGGTTAAATACAAAACGGCCTGAAGTTTTACACGCATTCAAGAAAATTAAGAAGCAAACCAGACAAACAATAATAACAGAAAAAAAATAAGATGTGGGATAAGAGATGCCAAGAAATAAATACGTATATAGGAGGAACAAAATTCACAGGATCGTGGAAATTTATAAACGCAGTGAAAATAAATGGAAGAGAAAGAGTACAACAAAAACCACAAACAGCAACAAAAAAATAAATTACCAATAATACCAGTGGATGCATGGGTAAAACATTACCAGGACCTGTTAACGGAGAAAAGGTCAAAATATGTCGGTGGAAACGATACAATAATTAATGTACAAGGAGAAATCATAGAAATAGACAAAGAAACGGTGAGACAGGCAGTGATAAAACGGAAAAATAGAAGATCATGTGGTCCTGAAGGAATATCGGCAGAAATGTTGAAAAGTGGAACAGATAAATTATTTGAAATAATTACACAATTATTTAATTGGTGCCTGAAACGGGACGAAGTCTCGGAACAATGGAAGGTAGCCTATATATCTTCAATTCATAAGAAAGGGAATAAGAAGGACTGCGCAAATTATAGAGAGTTTCGGTGACCAGTGTGCTCAGTAGGTTATATGGTATATAATATAATATAATACTTAGAGATCTGATAGAGAGAGAGAATGAAGGTGAAGAAAAACAGAGTGGGTTTAGAGGTGGCAGATCATGTAGTGATAACATATTTTGTACGAAACAAATAACTGAAAAAAGAATAGATAGATCTAACTAAGGCATATGATAATATACCAACTAGTAAAATATGGGAAGTACTACAGCAGTCAAATATAAGCCACACTCTAATAAGGGCCGTACAAAATTTATACTCCCAATTGACATCTAGAGTAAAAATAGGTAACAAATTATCGGAATCCTTTCCTGGCACCAAAGGATTGCGCCAGGGCTGCTGTATTTCGCCCACCCTGTTCAAAATTTACATAAAAAAAGCGTTACATGTATGGAAGAAGAAATGTCAAGGGATGGGGATCCCAATAGATAACACAACAGTGTATACACTTCAGTTTGTAGACGATCAGGCTGTCTGGTGATAAAGAAGATCTAGAATATACGGCGCGCAATCTAAAAGAAACTTATGAAGACTGGTGTCTTGAAATGAATGTAAAGAATACAAAATACTTATGCGTAGGAGCAAACAACGCAAATTTGAATCTGGTCACGAACGACACCATTGAATCATGTAACGAATACAAATATCTGGGTACGATTTTTGATTCCACAGGAACAGATGACAAAGAAATAAGGTCCCGGATTATACAAGCAAGAAACATAATAATGTTCTTAAACGGAGTCTTATGGAGTAAAGAAATAACGAAAAAACGAAACTTTAACATATATAACACACTAATTAAGAGTAACCTACTGTATGGGTCAGAGACATGGAGACTAACAACACGAAATAAAAACCGCATAGAGGCAACTGAAATGGATGCTCTGAGAAGATCAGCCAGAGTATCGCATATAGAGGGAGTGCAGAATGAAGTGATACAACAAATGGGGATAGAAGAAACGATAATAAAAGATATTGAGAGAAACCAACTTATATGGTATGGTTATGTACAACGAATGGCAGATGAGAGATTCCCTAAGAAAGCAATGGAATGGGTGCCGCAACAACGAAAATGGAGAGGAAGACCCAGGAAGAACTAGGGAGAGGGAGTGAAGAGAGTGATGAGTGATAGGAATCTCAATGAGGGAGAATGGTAGGATCGGAAGCAGGGGAGTCTAGGGATCAGACAACGTCGTCGAACGTTTTAACCGATATATATATATATATATATATATATATATATATATATATATATATATATATATATATATATATATATATATATATATATATATATATATATATATATATATATATATATATATATATATATATATATATATGTACAGTACAATCCCGATTATCCGAATAGCGATTATCTGAAACCCGGCTTATGCGAAACAAACTGTTAAAAAGCAAATTGTATTCCCATTAAACGAAAAAATTCCCATTATTCGAAACAGACTATGAGTGGTTTCCTTAACGTGTCGGGGACTCCCCGACGTCTAGGATTTCACCGCTGTCTATGTTTTGGTTAGTCGACGAGATTATTATCGCAGAGGTAATAGTTTTAATAGATATTTTACAAAATGGAGCGTCATAATAATAAGCGTAAACGTGTTGTTATTACCTTAAAAGAGAAACTTGAAGCAATTCAACGTTTAGATAATGGTGAACTTCTTAAAAATAAGGATTTAGGTGTAGCCGTGAGTACTGTTTCAGAGTGAAGAAAAAATCGTGAAAAACTTTGAAATGGTGTGGTGTTTTGTCATCGCCCATACAGGCACGAAGAAGTATGAAAAGCGGTGAATACCAAAAAGTGGATGATTCTTTATTTTTATGAGAATCGAGAACGTGGAATACCAATTTCAGGAACAATTTTAAAACATAAGGCAGTGAGTTTAAGCGAAGAGTTGCCGCTTATTGAAGCGCCTGTAAATTTTTCTGCAAGTGATGGATGGCTAGACAGGTGGAAAAAAAGACATGGTGTACGTCAACTGAAAGTTTGTGGAGAAAGATTGTCGGCTGATGTATCTGCTGCAAGTAAATTTGCAGAGAATTTTGAGCAGCTTATGACAGAACATGGTTTACAACTAGGCCAATTCTATAATTGTGATGAAACAGGCTTGAACTACAAAATGTTGCCGTCAAATACCTTAGCTTCAAAAACGGAAGCTAAAGCACCTGGTTACAAACGTAGCAAAGAACGTATTACTGTTCTTCCATGCAGTAATGCTTCTGGAAGACACAAACTGCTATTATTATGTATTGGTAAGTCAGCAAATCCACGAACCTTTAAGAATATTCGTCGCTAGGCTTTTCCTGTTTTGTATAAAAATCAAAACAATGCCTGGATAAACGCGACCCTATTTAAAGACTAGTTTCTTGGAGATTTTGTTCCCAAAGTGGAACTTTTTTTAAAAGAACATGGATATCCTAGAAAATGTATTCTGTTACTAGATAACGCCCCCACTCACCCAAGTGCGGAGCAACTTGAAAGTGGAGAAATAAAAGCAATATTTTTGCCTCCTGCTGTAACTTCTCTCATTCAGCCCATGGATCAGGATGTACTGGAAAATTTAAAACGCAATTACAGGCGTTTGTTAATGGAGCATATTTTAGAAGAAGAAGATTGTCTAAAAAAGATAAATTTGAAAAATGTTATATATTGGATAGCTTCAGCCTGGAATCAAGTAAAGAGTAGTACTCTAGAAAAATCTTGGTCAAAATTGATTCCACAAGAGGAGAGACATTACTCAGAGGCAGAAACAGAAGATAATGAAAGCTTACATCAAATTATTACAAGAATATCTGAATGTGAAAGTGTTACGGAAACCGATGTTTGTGAATGGTTACTATAAGCAGTGATAGTGTAGAAGATGAAATGACTGACCAAGAATTAATTAAAAGTGTATGCAAAAATGCTAATAAAATAGACAGTGATGACGATGATGATAACGAAGTAGAAGCCACTGACAATATTTTAGTAAAAATGTCACAATCAAAAGGGCTAGAGGCCCTAGAAAAAGCGTTAACTTATGTAGAACAACAAGAAAATGCAACCGCCGCAGACGTTTTGCTTATCAAACGTTGGAGAGACATTGCAGCCAAAAACAGAACTAACGCAAAACGAGTGCAGTTAAAATCACCTCATTTTTAAGACATTAAAGTTAAGAATGAAACTGTTTTATTTTCGATTTTCCGTACATATACATAAAATAAGTAAACTAATTGTTCTATTCTTTGTTTTAATAAATACCTATGTACGTAATAGCATATCGTATAAATGCTTTTTAGTCAATCTGTTGTATTTATTCTAAACTTCTATTTTATAAAAAAATTCAGATTAAACAAAATTTCGATTATCTGAAATTAATTTGGTCCATATTATTTCGGATAATCGAGATTCTACTGTATATATATATATATATATATATATATATATATATATATATATATATATATATATATATATTACACATATTACATCTATATATATATATATATATATATATATATATATATATATATATATATATATATATATATATATGTATATATATATATATATATATATATATATATATATATATATATATATATATATATATATATATATATACTAAAAAAATCTGATCAAAATGAGAAGAGAAACAGATAGGGAAGCTGAGAGTTATAAGACAACAAATAGAGAAATAGACAAGAACATTCGAAAAGATCTAAGAGAATATAACACAAAATTGGTAAAGAATATTATTGAAAACAACAAAAATATGAAAGTTTTAAAATCCCACTTATCAAATGGAAGAATGAAATTAAGTAATTTGAAGAACAACAGTGGTACCGTAGTTAGTAGTAGAACGGAAATTGTTGCCATAGTTCAGGACTTCTATAAGCATCTCTACAGTTCCAAGTCCCAAGGTCATTAGTACAACAAACTGAAAATTCAAAATATTGGATCCGAGGAAATTCCTGAAATAGATACCAATGAATTAAGAACAGCGCTCAACCAAATGAAATCTCAGAAATGTCCAGGAGAAGATCAAATCACCACTGAAATGTTAAAAATGGGAGGAGAATATCTAGTAGAGAGTGTACGAATCCTACTCAACAAATGCATAACCGAAGAAAGAATTCCAACAAAATGGAACAACGCCGAGGTTATTTTGCTATACAAAAAAGGAGATAGAAATGACATAGAAAACTACCGTCCTATTAGTCTACTATCACACTTATACAAGTTGCTAACAAAAATAGTAACAAATAGATTAACTCAAAAAATGGATTCGTATCAACCAGTAGAACAAGCAGGTTTCCGAAAAGGTTTGACCACTTGCAGACAGTACGCACTCTCATAGAGAAGACCACAGAATATAACATACCATTGCACCTGGCATTTGTAGATTACAAAATGGCCTTCGACTCGGTCGAAACTTGGGCAATATTGAGAGCTCTAGACAACGCAATAGTAGACACCAGGTACTCAAATCTCATCAAACACATATACGAAAACGCGACCATCCAAATAACACTGGACGAAGATACAAAGATATATAAGATATTGGTTAATAGAGGCATACGTCAGGGTGATACTATCTCCCCTAAACTCTTCACACTAGCCTTAAAGGACATTTTTAAGAGTTTAAATTGGCAATCCAGGGGCATAAATATAGATGCTGTGCGTCTTTTACGATTCGCAGACGATATAGTGATTATAAGCGATAAAACGGAGGAAATTCAGAGCATGCTGGAAGAATTGCATCAGGCATCCTTAAGCATCGGACTCGAGATGAATCTACATAAAACAAAAATAATGAGTGTGGAAAATATTCAGGTAAACATCGGAAACCAAACACTGGAAAACGTATCAGAATATATTTACTTGGAACACAAAATACAGCAACAAAAGAAAATCAAAGCTCTGAAATAACTAGAAGAATAGGACAAGATTGGGCTGCATTCGGCAAGTTGGGGTATGTACTTAAATCTAGAGAAATCCCAATAAACCTTAAACGTAAAACATACGACTCATGTATTCTGCCGTTCCTTACGTATGGTCTCGAGACGATGGCACTCACCCGAAAAATCGCTGATAAGCTTCAAGTGACACAACGAGCAATGGAGAGATCAATGCTCGGAATTAGCCTGAGAGACAGAATACAGAACGAGGAAATTAGAAGAAAAACGTGCGTAACAGATGTCCTCAGAAGAGTAGCTCAACTCAAATGGCAATGGGCTGGCCATATAGCTCGTCAAAGCTCAGAAAGATGGACCAGAAAAATGATAAACTGGCGTCCAAGACAAACCAAAAGGAGTGTTGGAAAACCTCCAAAAAGGTGGCGCGATGACATCCAGAAAATTGCGGGGGGAAATTGGATCCAAACAGCCCTAAACAGAACGACGTGGAAAAGATTGGAAGAGGCCTTCATTCAGGAGTGGATGAATATAGGCTGAGGAGAGAGAGAGAGATATATATTATATATATATATATATATATATATATATATATATATATATATATATATATATATGTATATATATATACATATATATATATATATATATATATATATATATATATATATATATATATATATATATATATATATATATATATATATATATATATATATATATATATATATATATATATATATATATGTAGTAAACAAAATAAAAGTACACTCTGTAAGCTGTGTTATTCAAATTCCAGTTCCTTTTTCCTAATAAATGTTTTCAATATTTTAACAAATAGAATAATGATTGGACTTTAATCTTTAGAAAATTCCAATATCTCGCCAAACTACAAATGTCAATCGGCACTGCAATATCATTTTTTGAATTTCAGATGATGCGGAATCCACCTATGGATTTACTTGAAATATTTCATATATCGCACACTTTACGCCTGTCGCCATATAAATTGAAACACGAATAAAACAAAGATGTTTTCCAAATATACATTTTCACGTTATTTTTCTGAATCATACTTTAATGTTTATAGCAAGACAATAACTTTACAAGTGCACAATTCCCTGAAATAAGATGATGACGATAAAATTGGAAAACGTGCCAATAGTCAAATAAAATTCTCACAGGCTTTTCCAAGCTGTGTTATTATCAAGTCAATATTTTCATCACAAATATAGCGGAAGAATTGCGAGACCACTTCAATCCTTAAATGACTTCTCGCTTGGAAATTTGAGTAAATATCAATAAAAGTCGAGGACATTATTTGTCAATAACTTGTAGATATATTTGGATTTATTGCAAAAATTAGGAAGATAAGAAATATATGAAGAGATAAGTAAATTATGAAAAGAAATATTGGTGTATTTATTTAATCAACAAACACAAGGCAAAAACGAGTTTTAAAATAAATAGTGAATTTGATTTTCTCGCACCAAAAAGTAACTTATTCCCAGCAGTAAAAGTCTATATAGCCCAGGTGCCAGGGGTTTTGAGCTTTCAGTAAATGTTAACAGGCTGCATTTTGGCATACAGGTAGATTTTTCAACGTAGAATATGATAAAAAAAAAGTTTGCTGGAGTGTGATGTACGCTAAGCCCACAAAATCCAAAGTAAAAAAAATATTTCGAAAAATTAACAGCACCACATGAAAGAGCGGGACATTTTACAAAAAAAATAGTATATAGATTTTTTTTAATAGCGTAAGAATTTATAAAAAATTTGGATTGGTGGCGAGCTAAACAAGATAATTTGAAAGCCTATAGAATACTTGCACATTGTTTGTACAGGGTGAGTCAACGATATAGTAAAGTTCATTATCTCATTTGTTTCGGGAATGATGAAAAAATGTTATATACAATAGTTTTAGGTAATATTAAGATGCACAGTTTAAAATTATTTTTGAGTATACAGGGTACTTCAAAAAGTGTGGCTGATATAACATATGTTTTTTTAAATAGAACATCCTATTTTCTAATTTATTTTTAAATTCTGCGTAGAATTTTATAACTTTTTTTTGCATAATGTTATATATCTAAACCTAGCAGTTTTTTCAATATTTCAATTTTATAAAAAAAAACTAGTTTTCAGTTTTGTAAAAAATTGCCAGTAGCGCCATTGTTTCTGAAGGTACAATACTCATAATTGGTAAGAGCTTTCTATAGAGATGAAAAAAAAAGATATATGTAAAGAAATTTGGGTAGATGCTACAGGGTGTTCAAAATAAATTTATATATTTCGACTATTTTAAATTGAAAAATCTCAAATTTTTTAAATGGCACATCCTATGTATTATTATTTTTTCTAATAGATTTTACAAAACTCTCCATTTTTATTAAGTCTGTCATATACCTATTTCTAATAGTTTTCGATTTATTTTGAATTTTTCAATTTTTACCTTTGCTTTAATACACTTACGCTATAACACCATAGTTTCCAAGACAAAACAAAAATGTAGGCATTGTCAGATTTTGACATGTCTATTAAGCAAGTAAAAATAGTTTAATTTGTTGTAGTAAGTGACGTATAAAGGTAATAGTTACGGATTTTCCTAAAAATGAATTAATTTATATGGTTTATATGCTGGGCGAGGCGGAAAAAATTTGTCTTTTGGCAGTAAGGCTTTACAGAACGAAGTACCCTAATAAACGTATACCATCTAAAAAATGGAACGGTTTGATGGTAGTGGTAGTGTTGAGTATACGAAACGGAAAATAGTAAACCAGAACGCTACCAAGGAGGAAAAAAAAAATGAGATAGATATCTAAATTTTTTGCAAAACGAATTACCTCAGCTTCTTGAAGAAGTTAATAACTTTAAAAGGGAACAAATGTGGATTCAACAAGAGCTCCTACTCATTACCACAGGGAAGTTCGGGAATTTTTAAACGATCGTTACCCACAAAAAGGGATCGATAGGGATGGATTCATACAGTGGCCCCTTCGATCACGTGACTTAACACCTTTAGACTTCTTTTTGTGGGGCTACATTAAATATCGTGTTTATGTGAATCCCCCTACAACACCAGTAGATACGGAAATAGGATACGGAATGCGGGCAGGACAATAAGGCCCTTTATGCTAAGGAAACTGAAGGAAAATATAGTAAAACGATTAAACATGTGTTCATTCAAGTAAACGAGCATATTTTTGAACATTTATTACCTCATAATAATTAATCATTAGATAAGTTAAACTATATTAAAATTATTATTAACTATTTGTTTATGTTTTCACAATAGCGTAAGTGTATTAAAAACAAGTATATGACATACTAAATAAAAGTTGGAGAGTTCTGTAAAATCTATCAGAAAAAATAATAATATACAGGATGATTGAGATTTTTCAATTTAAAATAGTCGAAATGTATCAATTTGTTTTGAAGCGTCTAACTCAAATTTCTTTACATGTATTTTTTTCATCTCTATAGAACGATCGTATCAATTATGAGTATTCAACCTTCAGAAACAATATTAGAAAAACTACTAGGTTTAGGTATATAACATTAATAATAAAAAAAGTTATAATATTTTACACAGAATTTAAAAATAAATTAGAAAATAGGATGTTCCATTTAAAAAAACATATGTTATATCGGCCACACTTTTTTGAAATACCCTCTATACTCAAAAATAATTTTAAACTGTGCACCTTAACATTCCCTAAAACTATTGTATTTAACATTTTTTTGTCATTCCCAAAACAAATAAGATAATGAACTTTACTCTATCGTTGACTCACCTTGTATATTTTCTTTAGAATATAGTCAATAGCAGTAAAAAATAACTGGTCAAGTGCAAGGGGACTTGCACAATTACTGTTCCGTACGTTGATTGCTTTTAAAATAAATATTTTTTGTTACGAATGATCAATGACTTCACAAAACATATCCCAAATGAGTTTTCCGATCTTTACTGAAAACTGACGACCTTGAAATATTAGTTTTTTTTTATATACCAGATGAATTATTAAAGGTTTTTTAGGTTTTAAATTTTCGTTCAATCTACACTCTGTGGAGAATATTCCAGAATTTTTTTTAAATTTTTTGATCAGTACTTTTCGAAATAAAGGGTGGGGGCAGCGATTTTTCACAATTTTCTAAAAATAATACAAAGATAAGTGTGTGCAAGTATTACGTTATATATATTTTTGAACTCGTGTTTTTACAAGCTTTCAATTGAGACCCCAC